>OY743188.1:16834030-18034030 GCA_963555705.1 Ligustrum vulgare
AATTAATTACAAAACTTGAGTTTAATTAAAAAATATATATCTGATTTTGAAAATTATTTTGATACTTGTATAATTAATTATAAATTACCTGATTACAAAAAAATTTAAGTTTAAATATGTGTAATTTTGTAGTTAACCCTTAAAATTTAGGGCTAATTAGGCGCATTAGGACCTTTAATTAGTTAATCTTTAAAATAAGGTAAATCCAAATTATTTCATAAAATCAGGTATATATAAGCCAAACCTAATAAATCATTTTCCCCTTTCTTTCGTACATTTTTTTCATCAATAAACCATAATCTAATTTTATTCCAAAGAAAAAATGGCGTAGCATTCACCCAGTAAGCACCAGCAACCCAAGTCTTGCGTTCCAAGTCCTCAGATGAAGCATTTTCTTGATAATTAAAGACCACTTTTGGTAGTTGGCACTCGTTTTATGGTTAATAGCGCCTGCAACCTAAGTCTTGCGATTATGGTGAAGGAAGACCCAAAAAGCCCATCGCCGCAAGGAAGAGCAGATCGGAGGGGAAGCCACCTTCAGAGGGTAAAGTACCCCGACCGACGTGTGGGGATGGATATCGATGTGTGTCTTTCACCTTAGGATTGAAAAACATTTTGTTCTGAATTGATTGAAATTGGGAAAAGTAACCGAGGGATTTAAGAAAAGTTGTGATTGAAATTTTTGTTTGATTGCTATTTAATTTCTTATATATGGTAATTGACAGGATTAAATTATTGGAAGAAATTGCATTTTTGATTTTCCATTCATGGAGATTAAGGGAGTGATTTCTCTCTGTCTATCTGTCCCTCTCTCTCTCTCTCTCTCTCTCTCTCTCTCTCTCTCTCTCTCTCTCTCTCTCTCTCTATTACCAATAGACACGGTTAATTTGTAGGATTTCAGAAGCTTTCAGTTTTAACTTTTAACCCAAACCCCAATTTATCTTTTTTCTTCTATATAAATAGTAATTAATTATGAATTAAATTAATATTTTACGAATTCATTAGTTACAATTATAATTAATTACAAAATTGAAATAAAGTTAAAATTGTAATCAATTGTAAAATGTAATTGATTTCAAAATTTAATCAAGTTGCAATTACATTTGCAATTAAGGTGAATATAACTAATTCAATTATATTTTGCAAAAAAAAAAAAAAAAAAATTGTTATGTTTTGCAAATTCGTTAGTTATAACTATAATTATTCGCAAAATTGAAATAAAATTATAGTTGTAATTAATTAAAAAATTCAAATAAAGTTACAATTGTAATTAATTGTAAACCGTAATTCATTACATAATGTAATGAAGTTGCAATTGCAGTTGCAATTAAGGCTAATGTAACTAATTCAATTAATTTTAGCAAAAAAGATCTGCTATGTTTTACCAATTCATTAGCTATAATTGTAATTAATTGTAAAATTAAAATAAAGTTACAATTGTAATTAATTGTAAACTGTAATTTATTACAAAATGTAATTAAGTTACAATTATAGTTGTAGTTAAGGTGAATGTAAATAATTCAATTAATTTTAACAAAAAAATATATTGTTGTGAAACTATCAAAATTCTAACCAAGAAATAAGAGAGAAGATGGAGAGAGCTTAGAGAGCTAGAGGGAGAGAATTCTCTCATTCATTATCAAGAATTGGTGCCATTCATTACAATGAATATAGGCCTATTTATAGGAAAATATAGGAGTTAAATATAAGTCATTAATACATTAAATATAGTAAATATTAGGTAATATTGGATGTGATGTAATGAAATTAGGTAATGATTTCATAACACTTCTCCTTTAATGACTTATTGCTCAATTGTCTGCCTCGTTAAAACCTTGCTAAGAAAACCCAGTGGGATAAAACTTGAGCGAAGGAAAAAGAGTACAGCTGCTCCCCCTGATGTTTTCCATCATTCATCATTGAGTCTAATATCCGAAATGACATCAATGACAAGTAGTACAAATCATGTACTGGAAACTTCGAATTATGAAGTGCTGAAGTGCTTCATTGCTTTATTGCTTTATTGCTTCAGTGCTTTTAGTGCTTTAGTGCTGCCTTGCTTTAGGTCTTTAGTGCTGCCTTGCTTTAGGTCTTTAATGCTGCCTTGCTTTAGGTCTGCCTCGTTAAAACCTTGTCAGTAAAACCCAATGGGACAAAATCTGAACGAAGGAAAAAGAGTACAGCCGCTGCCTCGTTAAAACCTTGTCAGGAAAACCCTGTGGGACAAAACCTGGACGAAGGAAAAAGAGTACAGCATGATTCTCCCCCTGAAGTGTGCAATCAAGTATTCATGAACCTTTTGAATAATGATATCATCTTTCGTCTGGAATATGTATATATGAAAATCTTCTTATGTGTAGCCGATATCATAACATTCTTCATAAGATGTGTATGATTTTCTTCATTTGTTGATATCATTCCAGCACAATTTAAAGAGAGAGCTTGTTGTTGAATTATTACTTGCAGATAACTGTGACAATGTCTCAAAAACCTTGCTAGGAAAACCCTGTGGGACAAAACCTTAGCGAAGGGAAAAAGAGTACATTATTCTCATTGATACACCATAATTGTTCCATAATTGCTGCCTCATTAAAAACCTTACTAGGAAAACCCTGCGGGACAAAACCTCAGTTAAGGGAAAAAGAGTGCAGTGCGTATTTGTTCCCTTCATAGGAATATCATAAGTATATTAATGCAATCTTAAATTATTTCATCAAACATATAGTTTGTGATGAGCTTTTATAAATAGTTTATAACTCATTTATGAAGTCATAGCTCATTTACTGAACATGCTATATCAAACAATGTTTAGTTAGTTAACTGATTGCATTACTCAAATCTAGAATTGATTCACTTCTATCAAAATCTAGAATTCATTTCTGATGAATAATTAAATATTCATTTTCAAATTCACTTCTAGTGAATATTCATTTTCCTGTGGATAATATAATTTTGCATATTGAAAATCAATTGCATGCCCAAATATTAAAATATAATAATAGTACACTCCAATTTCATTTTCAACATATTATATTATGGGGTCATATGTATCATATCATTCTTCATGTGATTTTATTTTAAGAATCACATTTCATTCTATAATGATACTATTTTGGGCAAATTGAATATTTCAATGATTTATACATGTACGTTCTTGCACTTTATAAACTGCAATTTCTAATTTGCAGGAGTGATCACGGTACGTTGGGATTTCAAGCGAAATGATTATAGATTATATGTCGAAATTGATATCTATTTTAATGATTTATACATGTACGTTCTTGCACTTTATAAACTGCAATTTCTAATTTGCAGGAGCATAATCAATCATTGAAATAGATATCAATTTCGACATATAATCTATAATCATTTCGCTTGAAATCCCAACGTACCGCGATCAACTGGTACATCAAAGAAAACTCACAAAGTACCGAGATGAGAATCACACTTTTTGATCTCACTCATTGGTATATCAAAGAGCTCAAACTAGTGAATTTAGACTATAGTCTATCCACCATATTTCATGCCAGTTTTATGAAAAAATTTGCGCGCAACGAGTCGTCTTTTACGACTGTGAAATATTTTTCATTTGTATATATAATTACTGGCTTTACACATTTAAGTGTTTTGACTTCAGGTCTTATAACAATAATCCCTACATTGGGATTTTATACTTGGCCAAAGTATTATAATTTCACCAACCTCATTTTCATAAGAGGGTTGTTTATGTATGTAGTTGACTTATTTATCGATTCCATTTCAATATAACATAGAGAGATCTTTTTATATGTTCTATCATCAGGCCTGAATCTCTTATCATTTAATTATGTCCCTTTTACTCACTATGAGTATTTAGCCTCAAAGGGATCATCTCAATTATTCAAGAGATATTTGTTTTTGGAATCGATTGTCATTATGCTTCAGGCATAATTACGCTTTAAGCTTGATCACGCTTCATGCTTGTTATTGTTTAATTTCCCCATAATATTCAAGAATCTTGTATTATATCAGTCGGCTAACAATGCCGCAACACATGTCATTCATAATTATGGATATAATCATAATATTATATCTAAGTGCGTTTTGTTGGAGTGTATATAGATATCGCACTTCTTAGAAATCATAAAGCTTTACAAGCTAATTTTTATTTCATCGTATTGACATATTTGTATGTAGAATATTGCTGCATAAGAAATATTTATATTCAAGTTGTTCTTATAGCAAATAATTTGAGGTTATTAATCTGCTAAATTATTAGCAATATAATATTCTATTATCTCAACTAATTCGTAAAATCATTAATGACTTTAAGATATATTCATGCTAGCATTTATTACTTTGCTCGTAATATCATTACTTGAGCAAATAATCAGTCATTCATTTTTTTTAGTGAGATAATTAATTTGCTTTTCAGAACAAGAAGCAATGATAACTTGTTAACCTGAACAATCTTCTGGTTCTTTAATGAATGTCATTTTGCATTCTCAATAAATCTCATTATTGAATTGGAATCTAACCAATCATTATAGAACTTCTGGTTCAACAAGATATTTCATTTGTACATATGTATGAACTTCTGGTTCAATACAGTATTCATTTAATCAGTATGTATTTCTGTATAGTTCAAATCAGTATACTTTTATTACTTTTAGTATACCGAAAAAATCAGGTACAATATTCAAGGAAATATCTCATGATCTCAATCTTGTCGCCAAATCTTCCCTTATTTCGAAAAAGGTAATGACGCATTATCTCATTGTTCCCACCTTTTCAATAATTTATTCCATTATTTCTTGATGGAATCGATATTGCTGACACGCGAAGCGCTCCTTTACGCGTTTAAATATATCATTTGGGAAGATATTAGATCCATAAAAAAATGGATGTTATATTATCAAATATTCGCAAATATTATTCTAATCTTCCGGTAAACGTTTTGAAAAAGATTTATCGAGTTCGACTTGAAAGATTGAGGCTGCTGATGGATCAAGGCTTTCCAGAAGATGTTCGTTGGTTGATCGAAGCAAAAGTTCGATTAGCTGGTGAATTACTAGATTCATTTTCTAAACACATGCCTGGTTTAGGTAAGAGTACTTTTGCAAAGAAACGAAGAGCAAAAAGGTTGAACGGTTGTTACAAATGTGCTTGTTGGACATGTGATACTCGTTGCAAATCAGTAGGATATTCTTCTAGAAATCGGGATGATAAAATCGATTTCATTAAGGGTGGACTGAGTAAGGAGTCATTGGATGATATCCGATTAACTCTTGAGACGCACCCAAGTGGGTATGTGCAACGTGAACTCCTTTCCTTATATGCTCAATTTAACGAGGATAAAAATCGTTATAGTCTCGAAAATATAGTAGCAAAAGATCCTGTTTGTCAGGCTGTTATAAACAATGATGTTTTGGCTATTCAGCATTGATATAAGGTAAATCAGTATATTGTGTTTATATTTTTTGCACATAAAATATTTTCATGTTTCATTTCTCGAGTATTGATAAAGTGTTTTGAAAAATCACCAAAAGGTAAGCTTTATCAAAAGTAGTCTAATTTAGTTAGAATTAGGTTTTCACTTTTTCAAAAGATGAGCAGTAAATAGTGAAGTTTTTCAAGTTTAAAAAGCCAATGATTTTCACAGTTTCATGCATCCCAAAATATCATTTTCTTCATAAGTTTTTTCTTCCTTATTCTCTCAAAGATGGAAGGACCAAAACTTCAACAGATCAAAACTATCTGTGTATTTTTTGGATCAAAAGTAGGAAAATGTTTTGGGTATCTAGAAGCAGCCGTGGATTTAGGAAAGAAGTTGGGAGAGAAAGGTATCAATCTAGTATATGGAGGAGGTAGCAGTGGATTGATGGGTTGTGTTTCCCAATCTGCTCAAGCAGAAACATCAAGAGTGATAGGTGTTATACCCGTTCCTTTAGTTGATATCGCAGGCAAAACACGAGGGCATGAAGTACAAACCTTATCTATCCATGAACGCATAACTTGCATGTTATATGGTTCTGATGCCTTCATTGCCATGCCTGGAGGTTTTGGTACTTTAGAGGAAATCTTTAATATTACCTCCTGGGCTCATTTAGATCTCCATACCAAGCCTATTGGGATTTTAAATGTTAACAATTTCTTTGATGGTTTGCTAACATTTCTTGATTATGCTGTGGAACAGGGATTCATCTCTCCATTTTCTAGGAGAATCCTTATTTCTGCTCCTACTATCGAGGAACTGCTGGATAAGTTGCAATCATATGTCCCTATACAAGATCCAGCAGGAGTTAAGATAGATTGGTCGCAAGGAAGGGGAATCAAGCGAAAATGGAGTCCGGTTAATGTAAACTTAACTTTGTGAATCCTAGAATAGATGGTGGTAGAGTACGGAGTATTCTTACTCTTGAAACACACCTCTTTGAGTGTTTCTTTATTTCCTCAAAAGATCAGAGGTGGTAGGATACGGCTACTCCCGAAACACATCTCTCATTTTGAGGATCATAAATGTTTCCCCTTTTATGTATGACTTGTTTTATGCTTCTTCAGGAGCAATAATAATAATATCATTTCAGTACGTTTAGATGATAATTTTTTTTTTACTTCTTCTGGTATAAATATGTACTTCTTCTGGAATACATAATTGCTCGTGCAAGAACTTTTTCAGATACTTATCATCTAATATTCATCTCATAATACTGATGAGATTATTTTCACATTAGCTATATCCATGCTATCATGTGATATTATCTTATCATACATCAACATTCTCTTATTGGATAATCCATTTTTATCTATCTTTTCAATACAAATAATGATAACTTCTGGTATCGTTTGATAAAATATTTTTATTAACATCTATCAACTTCTTATCAATATTTACCAACTTTTGGTAATGATAACTTCTGGTATCATTTGATAAAATATTTTCTAACTTTAGTATTGATAACTTCTGGTATCATTTAATGAAATATTTAATAACAATAATATCAATAATAATACTGGGGTTATACCACCACGTATATATGTTGACAACAACCTCTAATATGTTAGAATTAACCAACAACTGAGGTATTTCTGAAATAATATAAAACTTGAATATATGTAAAGTATTCCGTAAACCGACCATATAGGCGGTGTCAACATAATGAAATAATTACCTTTCATGAGTGAGCGAGTCATATCCTCCAGTCAAGGTATTCATAATAGTGATCAAGTCATATCGTCAAATCCAGTCAAGGTATAGTGATCGAGTCATATCGTCAAATCCAGTCAAGGTACTCATAATAGTCCAATCCGTTGCGATATAAATTCAGTCCATAATAACTCAATCCGTCACGGTATGACAATGATTATTTTTAATTATACTTTGTTTAAAATCTTTAATTTATCTTGTTGATCACATATTAATCGTTAATTTTCGATTAATTTACTTTTATGTATTACCAAGGGTAAAATTGTCCATATTTTAATATGTTGCTGATATGGATAAATCAAAATCGTCAATAGGTTTGAAATTTAATTTAGAATAAACTTACTTTTGGTCCGAAGTTAAAAATCCCGTCGGAAGTGCTTCAAAAACGGTTTTTAAGAAAACCGCCACGTTCGATCGCCGGAAAATTTCAAAACTGCACAAAACAGAAAAGTAAGATCATAGAAAAACCAAGAACGTCGATATGAACAAACTGCCTGTTGACGTCATCGCCGGAAAATTCTGCACGCGTTGTCACGCGCCGGTGAGACGTCTGCGCGTGGGCCTCACGCGCGTCACGCGCCGCCGCTCTGGTGCCGGTGCCGTCGACACGCGCCGGTTCGGAAGAATCGTCCGGTCACGTGGTCATGGATCCGTTCTCCGATCATCATTTGGATATACGATTTGGCGTGAATTTGGTTTGGAAGTTTCGGATTACACAATTTCTTCAATTTTTCTACATATTTGGAATTGATCTTCTAATCTATGATGTATAAATGATGATTAATAATAATCTGGTTTCTGATATAGAGGTTCATCATTTAGATGCAACTGTAGAGCATACTCCCGTCATATTACTCAATAGGGTAAAGACTCGTGCTGATAACGTGTTGTGAAACTATCAAAATTCTAACCAAGAAATATGAGAGAAGATGGAGAGAGCTTAGAGAGCTAGAGGGAGAGAATTCTCTCATTCATTATCAAGAATTGGTGCCATTCATTATAATGAATATAGGCCTATTTATAAGAAAATATAGGAGTTAAATATAAGTCATTAATACATTAAATATAGTAAATATTAGGTAATATTGGATGTGATGTAATGAAATTAGGTAATGATTTCATAACAAATATCATATTTTACAAATTCGCTAATTACAATTATAACTAATTGCAAAATTGAAATAAAATTACAATTGTAATTAATTACAAAATCTGATTCAAAATAAATAAATAAACCTGATTTTGATAATTGGTTTGAAACTTGTGTAATTAATTACAAATTATCTCATTACAAAAATTTATAAACCTAAATGTTTGAAGGGCTATTCACATAATTACACTACTTTTAGGGATCAAATTGAAATTTACTTGAATTTTATAAAAATTGAAAATTACTTATAATAAAATCATAAAAACTGAAAAATACTTCATAATCACGTGAAGTATCACAATCTGATACTTTTGATACTTCTCAAATATGTTATTAGTATCACAGTATGATACCTATGATACTTTTCAAAAAAAATTTAGTAACAATGAAGTATTTTTCAAAATTTTTTATTTGGATAATAAAAATCAGTTTTATTATCTAAAGTAAGTAATCTATACAATTATTCCATGTTTGTAATTACGAACTTATCCCCAAAATTGACTACACAAAATGGACACATACGTGTGTGAGGGCCCAAAACAAATCCTTTTGTACTTGGGCCCAATTCTGGGAACCTTCATCGTTGAATAAGAGGAAATTACCTTAATCAATCAACGTTTCGTTAATATAAATTCATTCACAAGTCGACTCTTACGAGATCATTTCTTGTCGTTGCCAGCACACAACACCGATCCCAGATAAGGTACTCTCATTTCTTCTTTTCTTTCTGTTCTTTGAGAACAAGGAAATGAAAAGAAGATATTGGAACATCAATTTGGAAGAGATGATGGAGGCTGGCAATTTAATTTCTATATGTTATTGTTTTGAATATTTAATGAGAAAATAATTGTTTTGTATCTGAATAGATTAGATGATGAAAATTTAAAATGATATTATTATCTGAATTTGGTGAGTTGACGACAAATTGTCATGGGTTCATAAAGCATTGGCATTTGTTTTCTTTGGGATTCATATATAGTTGATGAAAAGACTGAAAGTTGAAAAAAAAAAAAAAAAGAACATAATTATTATTATTGACAGAATTTTATTTTGAATTTGATATAGAGCAGGCTAGAAAAGTAGCAATAAGGACTAATTTTATTATCATTCTTTGTGGGGGGCTTTTATTGAGTGGTTCAACACAAAATATTAAGTTTGACTTTTTTTTTTTTTTTTTTGGGTATTCTCCCGTATATCATGTATATGTTTGTGTTCATTGGCTGATGATATTACATTTTTTATTTCAAGCAGAAGAGTTGTTTAGATTTTGAAGCTTCTTATTCTTTAAGTAATCTGTTTACAGATTTAATTTGAAGACATGGCAGAGGAAATTGTTGGAATTGCTAAGGATGTGACTGAAGTATGTCTCCATAAGTCGAATTTTAATTTACAAGTAGAAATCTATCTATCTCTAGTTTTTTCATTGTTTGTTTTAATATGGGACTTTTACTCTGCAGTTGATTGGTAAAACCCCATTAGTATACCTGAATAATATTGTGGATGGTTGTGTTGCACGTGTTGCGGCCAAGCTGGAATCTATGGAGCCATGCTCAAGTGTTAAGGATAGGTATATGCATTAAATTTCTGGTTGATCTTCGAGGAAATTGGATTTTTATCACTTGGAGTTCTGTTCGTGTTCCAAAATAATGTACTCTTTAATGGTGCACAATTTTTTCTGCAGGATTGGTTATAGCATGATTTCAGATGCTGAGGCAAAAGGCCTTATCAAGCCTGGGGAGGTTAGTTTTAATATGTCTTTAGCTGCTGTAATAGCACAACTTTTATCCCTGATGTGACTGTAAAGGGATTTCGGGCCTCGTCTTAAAGTTCAGTTTCTTCTTTGTGATGAAAAAGCTGGACAATTATGTTTATAAAACAATTGTTTGAATTTATAATCAAATCTGACTGTACTTTTTCTTGTTTTAGAGTGTCCTTATTGAACCTACAAGTGGTAACACGGGCATAGGCTTGGCATTCATGGCAGCAGCAAAGCGATACAGGCTTATCATTACAATGCCTTCTACTATGAGTCTCGAGCGAAGAATTATTCTCCTTGGTTTTGGTGCTGAATTGGTACTCACTGACCCTGCAAAAGGAATGAAAGGTGCTGTTCAGAAAGCTGAAGAGATACGAGACAAGACGCCTAATTCCTACATTCTTCAGCAGTTTGAAAATCCTGCCAACCCGAAGGTTCTCAACCTTTACTTTCATTATTTTGACTGACGTTAATTCTGGAAGGAAATTAGTAAGCATAACATGATGTGTGAATGTATGCAGATACATTATGAAACCACTGGACCAGAGATCTGGAAAGGGTCGAATGGAAAAATTGATGCTTTCGTTTCTGGTATTGGTACTGGAGGGACAATCACTGGTGCAGGAAAGTTCCTTAAGGAGCAGAACCCTGATATAAAGGTTATCATCACCTTATAAATGGAACAGCTCTTTACTGCTCTATCTGATTAGGAATTATGGTGATGATAAAATTGTAAAATTTTGTGCAGTTTACTAGTTTAATCTTTTACGCTGAAGTAGTGATCTTAATATTTCAACATTTTTGTTTTCTTTGCAATTTTCTTTACCTTCTCTTCCCAATTTTGTTTTTCAGCTGTATGAAGGTTATCATCACCTTTTAAATGGAACAGCTCTTTGGTGCTCTATCTGATTAGGAATTATGATGATGATAAAATTGTAAATTTTGTGTAGTTTACTAGTTTAATCTTTTATGCTGAAGTAGTGATCTTAGTATTTCAACACTTTTTTCTTTGCAATATTCTTTACCTTCTCTTCCCAATTTTGTTTTTCAGCTGTATGGCGTGGAACCAGTTGAAAGTCCTGTTCTTTCTGGTGGAAAACCTGGTGAGTTATTTCCATAGCCTTGTGCCTCAAAGTACCTTTTTTTTTTTATGGCTCAAATTTTGTTGTGATGATTAATCAATAATTTAATCCTGTATCATCTTAAAGAAGTTGTTCTTGCTTTTTTATAATATTGTTTTCTAATGGTTTTATATAGCAAAGTAGCATAGCATAGCGAGAAGCTGCTTCTAGTCCATTTTGTTGCCAAAGTTGGCAAATTACTTGAGAGAACATTCTGCATGTTAACCTAGATATGGATCACATCCAATCTGGTCCAAGTAGTCTGTCCTGCTTTTTAGTCTGTCCTTTTCTGATACACTTCGAGGTAATGGACACACTGTTTACTAGAGTTGCACGGTTTCTGGTTAACAAAATCCAGAACCCAAAACCAAACCAAACCAAACCAAACCCCACCCCACCCAACCCCATCCCAGCTCTAGCCCACTTTTTTTTAAGATAATAGTTGTGAACAGGCATTATTATCTTCATGTTGTATTATCAGCACTATTCTGAAAATATTTTCTCATATGCTTGTGTGGAAATCTACTTTCTCAAAATACATGAGGAATTGAATAGAAATTGAATAAAAAGGATTTATTTATTAATCTTTTGTGTGCTGCAAGTGTGTCTTGGCTTCTTGCACTACTCAACTCATTATACGCATGAAACAAAATATGCTATTTTATAGCACACCTTTCTTGAAAATATTGAAAACAATTTCGAATTCAGAGAGATTTATCTACATCATGAGCTGTCCATGATTTTTTAAACTTTTGTAGTTTCCCAAATTTCAAATTGACCTCATTTTTATATATTACCTCATTCAGCTAGTAGGGTAAGCATATAGAAAGTTTATTATGATAGGTTTGTGTTTATTTCTTTTATTTTGTTTTCTTTCAGAATCTTAATATGATCAAGTTAGATCCATTTTTTATGAACAGAGAAAAATGGATACAAGGAACATGATATGAATGTATTCACTGTGTGTTATGTCAAATTTTATGTTGCTTTTTGTTTGTTGTTCATCTCTATTAACAATTCGTTAGTTAATTAATCTGACAAAGGATTTTTGTGTAATGGTCAAGGTCCACATAAGATTCAGGGAATAGGTGCTGGTTTTATTCCTGGTGTTTTGGAGGTTGATCTTATTGATGAAGTAATTCAAGTAAGATTCTGAGCTATCTGCTTCACTTTCTTCTCCTATATTGGATGGAATAATCTCAATGAATACTGTGCCAAGTTCTGTTATTTTATACAATTGTGGGAATCTTGGGTAGATTAGTAGCATATGTATCATTATATTAATACTACATGTATTGTTATGGGTGGTCTGATGAATGTTTTAGATTTCAAGCGATGAAGCCATTGAAACTGCAAAGCTTCTAGCATTGAAAGAAGGGCTGCTAGTAAGTAAATCATTTCGTCTGTGTATGATGATTTTGGCACTTGTACTTCTCTTGAATTTATGTTCGTGTATAGATTATTCGAGTAACAGAGTTATAAAATGGAATGTGATAGGTGGGAATATCATCTGGTGCTGCAGCAGCTGCTGCAATTAGGATTGCTAAGCAGCCAGAGAATGCTGGAAAACTCATTGTTGTAAGTACTTGTACCTTTTCGGAATCCTTGTGTGTATGATAAGGACAACCTGTTAAAATCTTATAGTTGGAAAGTATCTTCAAACGGAAAAAGTAGTTGCTTGTGAGTTTCATGGATTTTGTCATCTGGTGATTGAGAAAGAGATTTTAAGACCCTTTTGCTCACTGTATTGGCATGGTTAATATAATTATATATAAATGTTTTCCAGATTTACTTTTTGAATGCCACACTAGCATTAAGAAATGATGGAGTGGCCTTGATCCCTTTTAGTTTTAGTTCTTATTTGCTAAAATATGATGAAAGTTGGCCCTAGTTGACGTCTTGATGAAGTATATTTGCAAGCATCTCTTAAACCTAAGATCAAATTCTGCATCTTTATCAATCTGTCTTTTGAAGCTGGCAACATACTCTATCTGGATCTTAATTAATACAAAAGATACCGTCATTTTCATTGCACAAAAAATGTACTCAAGAAAATGAGACTGAAAAACTATATGATTTCTCCATGTTCTGATGCACAGCTAAAAAATTTAGTGCAGAAGCCATTAACCAGAATTTTTTTGTAGTATGGTTTTGCTTTAGAATTTAAGGTGGTGAGGCCTGTACAAAATTTATTTTTTAGAATGATAATAAGAAGCCATTTCAGCCTTGTCCTGATGGTTTTTGGTTAGTTAACATTTTTGACTTCGAATTATGCATCTCCCTCATAAATTCACGCACACACAATGCACATAGCACTTGTTCTGCGTAGAGTAAGGGGCTCTAGTTGGAAACTCCTACCTTTGTTATTTATTTTTACTTGGGTGGGTTGGAAGTTTCTGGGATGCGGATTCACACAATACCATTCTTGTTTAACAGTTTTGTGTAGGTATTAATTATTAAGAGCTCTGAGGCCCAAATCTGTTTTGAACAGATTTCCACTTTAGGTGGTGATTTTCTGATGTAGTAGTACTTCCAACAGAAAATTATTTAATACAATTACGTAATATAGAATATAGTACTTCTTACAACCTTGTGGTGATCTTGGTAAGCATGTTCATTGCCCAGTCAACGAATTAGAATAAATTGAGCAGTTATTTTCAGTGGGGTTTTAAGATGGTGTAGAGGCTGATGCATGTATTGTTGGTGGATTTTATATTTTATTTTTCTTTTTATTTTTTTTCCTTTTTTCTGTTAATTGTTCCAACACTCTATACCTGATAAGGGCTGATTCTCCCATAACCTTTGATCAGTGATCACCTAGGTCATGAGGCTCAAATCTACACATGATTTGATGATAAACTACTAATTAAGCTATAGACTACAGCTTATCCAGCCTAAGGCGAGGGCGTTTGGCCACTCATGCCGGATCCGCCAAAAAATTATTTAAATGGATGTCAATTTTTTTTTCCCCTTAACCTTGTAGTGACCGCTTGTGCTAGATGAGTTTCGTGGATATTCCCCTGGCTGTAGTGATGTATTATTACCAATATTGTTCCTGGGAAACTCAAAGAAAAGTAGAATCTTATAAAGAATTTGTCATGGACTCTTCGGAAAATTAGTTCGAAATATTGTCTACTCTTACCTCAAATCTGTCATGGAATGCTATAGTCTATGTTTCTTGTAGTTTGATAAAGATGCTTGGCATTACAGTCATTGTTGTCAGTATCGAAAGAAATAAACAGAGAAATTAGGATGTTAGGATGTGCTGTTGTCATTGCCAGTGTTCTAATTGCTCACGAGTCACGATCTTCTAGTAATCTAGAATAGAACTGAATGCAGTGGTGTAAAAGGAACTGAATTTGTTTTCAACTTGAATGCAGGTGATTTTCCCAAGCTTTGGCGAGCGGTATCTGTCCTCTGTGCTTTTTGAATCCGTGAGGCGTGAGGCTGAGAACATGACTTTCGAGTAACTGGTTTTTGATGCCCATAATGTTTGTGACATCTTGTGTTTTTGTTATATCAGCTTTCTTCAAATGTATCAGATGAAATTGTTGGACATAATGTGAAGCTTGTTTTTATAGGATCAAGTGATGAATCAGTTGTGCACTGTGTCTGTATATTTCTTGGATCACAGGACTCTGGTCTTGCCATTGGTAAAACATTCAGAGATAAAATTTTACCACCGCGTGTTTTTATTATTTTATTATTATTTTTTTTATATTCATTAACTATAATTTTAATCTTGACGTAATTTCAGCTATTATTTAATTTTTATGTTATTAATTATTATTTTGTTCATTGGAAAATTTATTTATTTATTTATTTGATAAATTCAGTGAAGCAAGATTTTTTTTTTTTTTTTTTTTTTTTTTTTTTTTTTTTAAAAAAAAAAAAGAAGTTATGCATTGTTGCTTTTTAATATTAGAAAGACTTTTGAAGGGTTTTTCCAAATTTTGATATAAATTAATATTCGTGCATGAATCAATAGTTTGTGGTTATGTTCTTTGATTCTCGACGCTTCTGCCTACATGAGATAGATGCATTTTTAGGTGCTCTGTCTTCCTTTCTTGCATTGTTTCTTGGCATGTATACATATATATACATACCAAAACGCAAAGGCTTTATGATTAAAAGTACAATAATTTAAGTGAATTTTTAAGTTTAGTTAAATATGCATTTAATAAAATACTTGATTTGCTAAAAATTATTTAAATATCTTGTTCTTTGCTAAAAATTATTCAAATATCTTGTTCTTGTGCTGGAGATTAAAATTAATTTTTTATAAAAGTTGATGCAACATATGATTGAAAGTTATGCATTCTGTGAAATATGTGATTAAAATTAATTATTGACTTTAATTTAAATTTTAATCAGATTTTTTAGTTTCACTCAATTGGGGCTAAACTTTTTTTACTTGAAGCTACTTCATATCTAACCAAGATTTATTTAATAGAATTGCACGAATCCAGCTTGACTCTACAAAAAAACCAAACCATCATCAGCGAAAAAGAAAGAAATATACTATATATAAATTGTATGCTCAAGAAAATGTATACATATTTGACAAAGAATATTTTTCTTAACAAGAACTGTTAAACCATTATTCTTAGCAATATTGAATAAAGTATTCAAATGTTTAATATGTTGTTCTAAACTTTCAGAATAAAGTAAAACATTATCAATGTAAACAATTATGAAATTTTGATAAGAATTGAAAATATCATTCATGATTTTTGAAATTCAGAACATTCCATTCATATTGTCCAAATGGAACATTGCATACGATTATCCAAGGTGCAATTACACCAATTTAAAGAACTCTTGATTTTACTGAGAAATGTCCTGATCAAATTCTTGATAAGACTAGTCTACAAAGATTTCTTGGTTGAGTTAATTACGTGTCAGACTTTGTAAAAAATACTAGGCTACTTTGTGCCCCCTTTTCAAAGGTTACAGAAAAATCTAAAATCACGTGGTCCTGAGCATACTTTAACCGTTCAAAATGTCAAAAAGGCTATCAAAAGTATCCCGCGTCTTTCAAATATTGATCCAGATGCCAATCTTATCGTTGAGACAAATGCATTAGACATAGGGTTTGATTAAGTCTTAAAATATATTCCAAAATGGTCAAATCAATAACAACTGGTCCGTCACTATCATGGTGTTTGGACTAGTCCTCAAAATAACTATTCCCCAGTCAAAAAATAGATTCTTTCAATAGTCCTTTGTGTTTCAAAATTTCATGATGAATTAATCAATAAATCATTTATTCTAAAAACAGATTGTAAAGAATCCAAAGATGTTTTACAAAAAGATCTAAAAAATCTCGTTTCAAAACATATCTTTACAAGATGACAAGCTATTTTGTCTTGTTTTGATTTCAAAATTTATGAGGGAAGAATAATATTTTTGCAGACTTCCTCACAAGAGATTTTCTTACCGAGAAGAGAGAAATTTCCAGTGAAAGTGAGAACACCCAAAAAAAAAAAAAAAAAGATCAAGAGAATAGTATCAATATAGATTGGTACAACAAAGTTCTTGAAGACATGACATCCTATTCTTCAGAAAATGAGAATAAAAGCAAAAACAAAACTGTTTTGCAAGTTCCTACAATTAATGAATATAATCAAGATTCCAATAAACATTCTTCAAAAATCTCATCAAATGTTGAAAATGTAGTGTAGGAGAATGAAGAAAACAATAAAAAAAACAACAAGAAATGATGAAGAAATGTATAAGGATCAAACACGTAGAACGTTGTTCTCAAACTATATTTGCTCCACTGGGATTTGAGTTTACTTTTGAGGATTAAAGCAAATAGGTTTGTAGGATTGATCAAGCCATTTTTTCAAGTTCAAACAAAGCAAAATTAAAAACTTGAAACTAAAAACAAGAACACTAAATAAGGAATGAAGAAATGGATATTTTTGGATATCAATCTTTGATTCAAGAATGTTTCAAAAGTGCTTTGGAATGGAGTATTAACTCCTACTTATAAATATCCAAGCAACACCGATGAATTGGTGCCAACTTTTCATAAAAAGATGAATTATTTCATCAAAAGGTGCCAAATTCAAATTTAAATAAACTAGAAAAACGGTCAAAGTTTTTCACAATGCGGTTACGCAGTTCAAATCCATGCTGTCGCATGATTATACCATTTAATAAAATTTAACCTGACGTAAAAAATTGACGTGTGACTGCATGGTTTTTCTACCATGTGGTAGCATGATTTTCCAGATTTTGGCCACCTTTATTTTTTCATTTCCATTTATTTCCAAATTCATTCCTTCTTTTTTACCATCAATCATATTGAACAACACACACACACACACACATTGAACATTTCAGGCCTCCTAGGATTTCAATGATACCTTGTAATCAACTATGGATAGATTCGATATCTTCAATAAACACACACACACACACACACACACACACACACACCAATCCCCCACTGTTCAAAATGTGTTTTGATAAAAAAATTCAATACTTATGCTTAAGGATTAGATATCTTTTGATTCGAATCTATCTATAGTGTAATCAATCACAAGGTATCATTGAAATCCTAGGTGCACTGAAAGCTTTGAACCTATTATTCCTTTGTAATGATACCGGTGAGATCACACACACAAGTATCATTGTATTCTAAGTTTTATCACAACTCTTTTAGCACTTTTATGGCCTTGTGCTCATCCTATTCATGAACTTTGAAGAGAAAAACCTCAACTCTCTATCAAGACGACACCATCTCTTAGTTCATATAGGTAAAGTTCTTCCAATACCTTTGTCATATTTACAGATACTTGATCCGAACTTTATTAAAAGTTAAAAACTTAGTCCTCCTTTCTATGACAACAAATACTTATCTTTATAAGTGTTGAATACTATCCACTTATTGAATGATTTGTTTTTACCTTTTGAACCTAAAATGTACTTTTTAGTAAGGTTAGGAAGGGTTGTAATCATTGATGGGTCTTTAAGTAAGAAGTTTTAACCTCATCCTACTCGATGTGGTCCTCACTAATTTTTAGTGAGTGATTTTGTTAGTGCATTCACTAAATTATCACTTGATTTTACATAAGTGATTGAAATTGTTCCATTTTTTTTTATCAATTTCCTCACATAGTCATGTCTTAGACTTATATGTCTAGACTTTCCATTGTATACTTCATTGTATGCTCTAACTAAAGTGGCTTGACTGTCATATAGTATAGGAATAGAATTTGTACTATTATATCCTAGTGGAATTTCATACAAGAGATCCCTTAGCCACTCAGCTTCTTTTTCGACCTCTGCCAATGCTACAAATTCGGATTCCATTGTTGAGTGTGTTATGCATGCTTGTTTCTTGGACCTCCATGAGACTGCTGCTCCTCCAAGAGTAAACACACAACCTGAGGTGGATTTGTTCTCACCTGTACTAGATATCCAACTTGCATCGGTAAATCCATTTAGGATTGTTGAAAATCAGGAATATTGAAGACCTAAATCTTTTATTTTATTTAAATAACCAAGAACCTTCCAGTTGCCTTCCAATGTTCCTTATTTAGGTTGCTAGTAAACCTGCTAAGTTTACTAACTGCAAATGCTATATCCGGTCTAGTGCATTACACCACATACATTAGAGAACCAATAGCGCTTGCATATTCAAGTTGTGATATTTCTCTTCCATCATTTTTTACAAGTTTGATACTTGCATCAAATGGGGCGTTTGCTTCTTCAATGTTTAAATGTTTGAACTTATTAATCACATTCTCAATATAATGTAATTGATTAAGAATAAAACCCTCATTTTTTCTTGTGACCTTGATACCTAATATGGTATCCACTTGCCCAAGATCTTTCATTTTAAATGTGGAAGATAGAAACATTTTTGTTTCATTTATGCCTTCCATATGATTGCTTATAATCAACATATCATCTACATAAAGGCAGATAATCACAACATGTTTTTCATGTTCCTTTAAATATAAGCACTTATCAACACTATTGAGTTTGAGTCTAAATGACATAATTGCCAAATCGAATTTCTCATGCCATCTTTTTCGGTGCTTTTTTAAAACCATATAATGATTTAACTAATTTGCATACTTTCTTTTCGTTTTTAGGGAGAACAAAACCTTTCGGTTGTTCCATATAAACGTCCTCATCAAGGTACCCATTTAAGAAAGCCGTTTTAACATCCATTTGATGTATATGCAAATTATAAATAGAAGCTAAGACAAACATTATTCTTATAGATGTAATGTGTGCCACGGGTGCGTATGTGTCAAAATAATCTATTCATTCTTTTTGTCGATATCCCTTGGATACTAGTTGAGCTTTAAAAGTGTTGAGAGTACCATTTGCATTGTACTTCTTTCTAAATACCCATTTGCAACCTATTGGTTTAGATCCATGTGGTAAATCAACAAGTTCCCAAGTATTATTCGACATTATTGAATTCATTTCATCATTTATAACATCTTTCCAAAAAATACTATCTCTAGATGACATAGCCTCTTTCTAAGCTTTAGGATCAGTTTCGGTTTGAAGAACATATGTTATTGTTCTTATAACACTCTTTATATTTCCTTCAACAAGATAGAGAGAAATATTATGAGAGTCTATTTCATCCGGTCCTAATACCTTTTCTTTTCGAATTCTTTTGCTTCTACGAATTTCACTAAGATCATCAACATCTTTAAAGGATTTTTCTCCAAGTGATTATGTAGAATTTGAAATCTCTTTATTTGATTCCTCAATAGAATTATTATCCGGAGATAAAGAATCCTCAAAGAACTCTATTTCACGTGACTCAATTATCACATTGGCCTCCAAATTCAATAATTGATATGCTTTACTATTTGAAGCATATCCAACAAATGCACATTTGATCCCTCTAGGACAAAGTTTTGTTCGTTTAGGATCGGTGTTTTTGCAATAAGCAAGACACTCACACACTCTGAAGTAACAAATATTTGGTTTTCTTCCTTTCCATAATTCATATGGAGATACTTTTGTAGTTTTAGAAGGAACTATATTCAATATATGTCATGCACTTAATAAAGCTTCACCCCAAAGATTAAATGGAAATTTAGAAGATAACAACATTGCATTAATCATTTCGACATGTGTCCTATTTTTTCTTTCCGCCAAACCATTTCGTTTGGGTGTTCTAGGTGCACTACATTGATGAATTATGCCATGTTGTTTACAAAATAAGTTAAAATCACTAGAGAAGTATTCACCTCCTCTATCACTTCTAAGAGTTTTTATTTTCTTATTCAAGTGATTTTCAACTTCATTTTTATATGCTTCGAAAGTTTCAAAAGCTTAATCCTTTAATAAATAAACTTAAGTAAATCTAGAACAATCATCAATGAATGTTATGAAATATCTATTTCCACCTCTTGTCAACATACCATTTAATTCACATATGTTGGTATGCACAAGATCTAACAATTGTGTTGTTCTAGTTACACTATGAAAATGTTTCTCAATCATCTTAGATTCTACACAAGTTTTGCATTTATAAACTTTATTTTCATCATAAGATATTAAATCACACTTTTTCATTCTTTTCATAGTGTTGTTTCATGTATGCCCTAATCAGCCATGCCATAAAGTAAAAGAGTCAAGTGTATAAGCGAAATTCACTTTATTCATATTATTGTCAACGGTACATAGTTTGACCATTTCATCACTAGAATAGCCTTTTCCAACAAAGATTCCATTTCGAGATAATACAAGTTTACCGGATTCATAAACACTTTTTATTCCGGGTTTTCCAAAGAGGTCACCACTAACTAAGTTCCTATTCATGTTCAGGACATGAAATACATTAGTAAGAGTAACGGTCTTTCCGGATGTGAAGATGATATCTACACTTTCTTTTCCAACCACTTTGGAGCGGCCTTCATTATCCATTTGTATTTCATGTTCATCTTCCAAGTCATGATATGTTTTAAACAAAGACTTATCATAACATACATGTATGGTAGCACAAATGTCATACCACCATCCTTGAACTTTTCCTCTAATAGTGTTGACTTCTCATATTGTAGCCACAATGTTGTCATCTTCAAGGGAGTTTATTTTGTGTTCTCCATTGGATTTCTTCTTATGCCTGCACATCTTGGCCCAATGACCGAGTTTTCCACAAACATAAAATGGCCCATTTGGTTTTGGTTTGAACTTCCCTTTGTCCTTTTCAGGACCAAGAGGATTCACTTTAAACTTTTCTTTGTTGGAGTGTTCGGTCTTCTCAATGACATTCGCTTTTGATTTTGCCTCATAATAATTTTCATTCTTGTCCCTCATTCTCGATTCTTCTTCAATGCGTAGATGTTTTTGTAGATGTTCCAAATAAAAATCTTCGGAGTTATGAAGAATCTTCTTCCGCTATCCTTTTCAAGCATTTGGAAGTTTGGCAATAATTGCCCCCACTTGAAAAGATTCTCGGAGTTCCATTTTGACCACTTTTAATTTGTTGACAAGTACTTACAATTCATGTACTTGAGGAAGAATAGGAATATTGTCCAAAAATTTAAAATCAAAATATTTTGTAATTAAAAATTTCTTGGTACCTTCTTCTTCGCTTTATATTTGTTTTCCAACTCATTCCAAATATCCCTTGCCGAAGAAGTGTTGATGTAGAGATCGTATAACCGGTCCGAAAAAGCATTCAAAATATGACCATGACATATTAATTCATCCTCTTTTATTTTCTTCCTTTAAGCCCTTATTACTTCCGTGTCCGTCTCCGCTGGTTCCGCTAATGGTTCCAAATTCGGATCCAAAATGTAGAAAATCTTCATTGCGATGAGTAGGAATTTTAACTTGTCTTGCCAACGCGTAAAGCTTGTTCCATCAAATCTATCAAGCCTCACAAGATCTTGGTTCATCAATTTAATAGTTGCAAGAGTTGTTTTATTCACTTTTAATCCGCCTACAATTTTAAAGTCTCATGGATTCTCTGTTGGAATTTTTTATTGTTCAAAATACCGGTGATTCTTACAATCCAAAAAATATTGTTAGAAGATACAAGATAAAATGGTGGTTCAAATTTCATGAAACAAACTGTTGTCCCAAGGCCATCAATTCCTTGATTCAACAAAAGAAAAATGATGGGCTTCCAAAAAATTCAAAGAAACTTCAAGAGGCACGTGCTGATTTCCTTACAGAATAGAATATGTTATTAGCATTACTTGCCAAATGTTCAAATCCTGAACAAATGTTAATTTTAATAGAAAAGATTGCTTCACTTGCTGAAATGGCATTAAGATCTTCAGTTCAAGATAGTTCTAAGACCAACTCAGAGGCAGATTTTGATTTTGATCAAGAAAATGAAAATGATTGCTATAGAATTGATTTTGACGAATCTCTTCATGATTGAATTTCAAAAGACCAAATGACTACATGAAAAAAGTTATCTTGAGGAACAGCTCAAAATATGATATTACCAGACAAAAAATATCAAATCATTTTATTAAAGTAAACTTTATTAAAGAAAGCATCTTCTTTTATTAAATTAATGTTATTAAATATATATTTTTGTCAATTCAAGCTTTAAGCAGTGGAAGACAACTCTTCCTCAAGACTCCCCAACTTTTCAAAATGAAGAATCCTACTTTTGGAAAAGTTGTCGACAACCACTGCTCAATCAAAGATTTTGACATCAATAGACTGTCCAATCAACTATTCAAGCTTATTTTTAATGTTCTTTTTCAAACTATAAGTTTGAAGTTTTATTTCATTGTAAACTCAGAGTTTAGATGAGAGATAAAATTCTCACTGGAAGTTCAATATTCTCTTTGTAGCTTTCAATCTATCAATAAAATTTCCAATTTCTCTTCAAATATTTTTGAGTTACTTTTATAGTTATTATTCAAATTTCTTATCTATCTATTTCTTATCTTTCTATCTATCTATCTATCGGGCCTATTTGGTATCAGAGTCATATTCTATCAAAATTTCCTTAGAATGTTGTATTGCTTTAGGTTTTGTATTATAGGTCGAACTGGTTAGATTTTCCCGTAAGTCTCGAGAGCTGAGGGAGTGTTGTCTGGGTTGCTTAGATTCAGTCTATACTGTTGCATGCAATCTATTATGGTATGATGTTTTAAAGTTTTATTTTGATATAGTATGTCTTCATTTTCAGGTTGGTTTAGAAGGTCTGGTAGTTCTAGAAATAGGACTAGTAAGTTGTCAAATAATTTTCAAGATGATGAGGAAATTGATCAAAATACAAAAACTTCTTTTAATTGTTTCAATTCAAACGAACTTCAAATTGCTCAAATTGAACAAAGACTTCATAATTGGACTATTCCAAAGGTAGAAAAAAGTGCTATCTATGAAAAAGGACGATTTTATTTTTCTCAAAATTATGTCATCAAAACTTTTCAGCAAACTCTTGCAATCAAAAGTCAAAATACTAAAATTACTTTGTTTTCAAAAGAATCTATTCAAGAACATAGAAAGAAATTTCAATTCTTGCATATTATTCTTGTTCGAATTGCACTTAAGCCATTGTTTCGACTTGGTTTAAATATTTCAATCTTACTTACTCTGAGAGATCAAATGCACAATAATTTTGAACATTCATTACTCACTATTCTATAATCAAATCTAGAAGGTGACCTTATATTTTCAAATTGTTATACAAATTTTACGGTCAGTCTTTTTGATGGAGATATCCTCAAAACTCAAACTAAAAATCTTGATTTAAGTGATAAATCAAGAGCTTTTGCAGTAATAGACAGAGTATATTACAAACTCCTTAATACTACCCTCAATATACGAGAATTTCGCTCATCCCCTCGTGATTAATTACTTCTAACGGAAATATATTCTCTTCATTTAAATACTATGGTTGCAAAAAGAATTCCTTGGAATCTTCAATCCAAAAGCTTGGAATGAGATATTTTAAATGCAAATAACTCAGATCCAATTGCTATTCTTGATACTCTTAATCAAATTTTATTATTTCCAGATGGGAGTGTTAAAATAATTTTTTAGGAGGCCTCATCTTCAAACTTTTCAAAACTTTCTAGATCTGCTTCTTCCATATCTACTTCTAGATCTAAATATAGACCTGAAAACCTTTTTCAATTAGGAAGACTATCTACTTCTTTTGATAATTTAAAAGATGTAGATTTTAATCCTACAATACCTAGAACTCAATAAACAGATGATAGACCTTAACATACAGATGATAAAGGAGAATCTGAAAATTCATCTGATCTAGGTTCTCCTACACCATATGATATGTTACCTCCTCCTACTAAAAGGTTGTCAAAACAACTCAATGTTATTTCTTCAGAAATTGATAGAAGAAAATAATTCATAAATAATCAAACTCCTATCAAATCTCTTCGAAAAACTTCTTGACAAATGTTTTCAAAAGAAGAACTTGAACCCTATTGGGATGAATTTTTTACTCATCTTGAAGATTTAAGTTTTTGTGAATGGATAAATTTCAAAGTTTTCGGCAAAAGAATTTCAAAATCCAAATTTATTCAAACTAATGGATCGAAAAAAACTTGGAAAACTTCTTCAAATACTCTTCTTCAAGAAATAGTCTTCTCTCATGGAACAAATGAAGTTATTGCATTGCCTTTCAAACAGATTTCTGAAGAAAGGACATAGAATGCTAGTGCCAAAGCTGTCGTTATAAAAAATCTTCAAGCACGGAACAATTATACCAATATTGTTCTTCATTCCATGTGCTCTCAATTATCCAGAGTTGAATCTAATTCTGAAACTAGAATATTTCAAAAGAAGATTCTTCAACCTCTTCTAATTTTAAGACAACTTATACGAGATATCAAAATCTGAAAATCTAAAGAAAAAAGACCTCTCGTTTTCAAACCAATTGACTCAAATCTTTCTACTAATCTAGGAAAAATGTTCCTTGTCTTTTGAACTGGTTCTTGAAGAACTTACGAGACAATTTTCAAAATTGAGTTCATCCAAAAATGTTATTACAATTGACATTTTAGATGATCTTGAAAGTCAATTTATTGAAGAAGAACCTCTTCAAATCAGTAAATTAAAAAAAATCAATTCTTCAAAACTTCTAGCATACTATTCTCGACCTTCTCATCCTAATATACTTTTAGAAGAAAGTTCTTTTAAAAGAAAGATTATCGACATTTATCCCAGAGAAGAAGTTGTTGAATGGAACATTGATGGAATGAGTGAATTTCAAATTATTCAAACTATTGAAAATATGTTTGTTTGTAAGTCTGCCTATACAATTAGAAATCTTGATGAATATGCTGCTTGTACTAATCTCTTAGTTGGATTCACTGGAAAATTAAGAGGTTGGTGGGGAAATTATCTTTATGAAGAAAACAGACAAGAAATTCTACAAGCTACAAAACTTGTCAATGGAAATGTTGTCAGTGACAGCTTTGCTACTCTTGTTTACTATATCATCAAACATTTTTTCGGAACTCCTAATGTTCTTCATGATAGATCTATCATGAAGAACATTAAGATATATTCCTTTCTACATTATGCTTCATGAAGACTGCAATAATGAATTTTGGAAAGAATGATTTATTTCTGAACTTCCTAAATTTTTTGCAGAAAAGATTCACAATTCAATCAAATCCAAAATAATGATTTTTTTTCCTTACAATAATCTCAATTTCGGAGAGATTATAAGCTTCATCAAGAAAGAGGGACTTTCTCTTTGCAATGACCTCAAACTATAAGCTAAGCTCAAATGTGAAAAATTGGGATGTAAGAGAGAGCTTGATTCATTCCGTGAAAAATATGGTTTTGAAAAAAAATTATACCTCCTTAAAAAATCAAATAAAAACATTTTCCTTCTTTTCAAATTAAAAAAAAAAAAAAAAACTTTTCTTCTCCTCAATTTCAAATGCTCAAAGCTTTTCAAAAGAAATTTCACTCAAAACCAAAATGATTTTAAAAAAAAAACCCAAAGTCACTTGTTACAAATGTCATCAAACAGGTTACTATTCAAACAAATGTTCTATGAAGGGAAATATTAATAACTTAAAATTGATGAAGATGTTAAACTCGAACTTCTCAATCTATTAAGTTTGAAAGTTTATATTGAATATTCAATTTTTTACCACTAGCGCCATAAAGATGTTCAGTAGTTTTTTCAAAGTATTTTGTAGGAATAAAACCTTCTCTTATACAATTTTGATCAGCACCAGAATCAATGAGAACTCTAGTTGTTAACTTAAAACTTTTACTAGCGTTTCTACCGTGCAATGCATGGAAACTATCGTATACAATACCATAGTTACCAAAAGATGAATGTTTTAATACTTCAATTTTTTTATGTAACATTTTATGTAATAATATTTTTATCTATACGGCACTTTGCAATTAGATAGTAACACAAACATGGTCTCATAATCTTTCTATAATCTTTATTGTGACTTATTCCATGCATGCCTTGTAATATAGATATTGTAGCAAATTTTAGGGTACATCTAAATGCCTCTTTACATATTGCAAAAGTGTTGTGAGTATCACAACCTTATAATTACATAGTACATACTGATTATTATTATGTGCAAATTCTCATCTGGAAACTTGTTTCAACAATACATGCAAAATTAATCACAACCTTATAATTGCATAGTACATACTGATTATTATTGTGTGCAAATTCTCACCTGGAAACTTGTTTCAACAATACATGCAAAATTAAATACCAAATATAGACAAAGAAAAAGAGGGTGGTTCCTGCAAAATGCTTATCAAAACCACGAATATCTGCAAAGTGCAAAACTACCTTTATCATCAATGCTACATTCAGACAAAAGGGGCCCCACAAACCAAAAAGAATATCAATTTTGTTTGCTTGTCCACTACAGTTGGTCTCATGTTATTAAATATTAATAGATAAACAAGGTAGACTTCCCAGCTTCATGAAAGGCTTTTTACTCAACTTTTTTCCCCAAAAGTTGAAAAGAATTTACTTCTTCATTCTGATGTCTAAATCCAAAACTTCCAAATATATTTTCAATTCAAGATAGATGATGTATTTATCTTTCTATTTTACCTAATAACTTTACCGCTGAAACTCGAAATAATTTAGTCCAAAGAAGTTGAAAAACCAAGAATAAAAAAATAATTTTTTGCCACTGCATCAGTTGTATTTATAATATACTCAGAAAAGTAAAAAGCAAAAACATGTCAGGTTCTAATGATATATTCAGCATGTATCATCACCAAAGTTCAGTAAAATAATATTCTATTTTCCCCATAAAATACTTCATCAAAAATGTATTAAGCAAGCAAAATATATATACTCAAGATTTCTTTAGCATTGGCCATTATTACATCTACTTTTAGACAACAAAAAATACCTACATTCAAGATTTCTTCAGCATTAGCCATTCTCTCCACTGATTTTAGGAACAAAAAATCTTACCGTTCCCTTTGAAATTGTACTATAGAAGCCCAAGAGAAGTTTTTATGAGGAGCTAAAGTCCAACAACTTCTTGGGAAAACAAAGTGAAGCAGACTTATTGGGAAAACATAATGAAGCAACATATATTTTTTTCTTTTTCAGGTATAAGCCGAAATTAATTTGTGCAGGAAATGCAGTCAACTGACTAGTCACACTTTTTTAGTTTAAAATATAGTATAGATTAACATCTATTGTCATTAGGCTGTACCATTTTTGAATTTGAAAACGATTGATGTCATTGAATTTTTCTTCTTTTTTTAAAGAGTAAGATTATGATCAGGATCAAAAGGAGTAGGTTCTTGCTCAAAATCGGAAGAAGAATTATCTTCAAATTTTGAATATCCTCTTTTTGAGACTATAAAAGAGCAACTTCAAATTTAATATCATTTATCTGATGTTGAAGATGAGAAATTTTATCTCATATCTTTAACTTTTGATCTTAGATCAGAGCTAGAAGATTTTGAGGATGATTCTTGATGAAACCTGTTTAATATGTCTTTCATAGACAGTCTGTTTCATAGATAGTTTGTAAGGTTTCGATACATACATGCACAGCGAAAATTAAACAAACTCGAAACCAAAGCCCGGATCAACCTTGTACTTAGATAGAATTTTTTATTAGAATGATACCTTTGATGAACGCCGTGAATCGGAAATCTGAAACAGGAGGTACAAACTTGTCACCACCAGCTGTCCAATTGTCCAGCCTCTAACAGAAATCCACACAGCGAGTTGATTCTGGAACTCCATCAATCTCCAACCTTTGGAATGGATTTGAGAGAATTGATTTTTCTCTTTGTGCTAGCAAGAGAAAAATCATGCGCTAGAATATTACAGAAAAGCGACTTTTTCTTTCTCTACAATAGTACACATATTAATATGTGCACATAAAACCCTAACCCTAGTGACAAAAGGGCCATTAATGGGCCTTGATTAAATAATCATATTAATTAATCTAATTGTAAAGTCCGGCCCAACAATTGGGCTTGTACATTAATTCTAACAATCTCCCACTTGGACAAGATCCAATTTTAGATATTCAATTCTCACCTTTTGTGTGTGATCCATTAGGTTTTATTCATGATGGCAAACGCAGTGTTATTATTATTCCAATCTGATTAGAATAAGATGAATTCAAATCTCCATTTCTAATTCATCCTCGACTCACCAAAATAGATTAATTCATGTCGCTGTCCTAGATTGACATCTAGCAATGTGTCAAGGAAGTACATGTGAAAGGAAAAGTCATGTGGCATGACAAGACCAGTTCATGTGTGGTTACCGTGGAAATATTATCTCTTCATCAATATAACCCAATTGGTTAAGAGACATGGATAGCATCAATCTCATTTCAACCAATTATGTTATTCACTTCTTATCTTAGTTGATCTTGTTATGACTGAAAACACATTTTCAACTCATAACTTCACCCCGACTGAGGAATTTACATCAACTTAAGTGAGCGAAATATAGGTTATAATCTCCTACTACCCAGGAGTGACGAATCCTCATATTGGACATACACAACCTACATATGACTCTTACTATACCCATACGGCGTCATCCTGATGACTCCCTCTCAAGAGCTAACATCAATGCTCGACAAAGCATAGCAATCCTCATATAAGATTCTATGACGTCCTCAAGTCAAATGACCAAATCCACAACCGCGCATTAGAGATTCACCACTGACGCTTGGATAGTTATCCATGTGGAATCTCTAGGCGGGTCATCCAATGCTTTGTTCATCTAACAATACATCCACGTGTTCATTTGAATGTCCCTCTACATTCTAGCTTGTGAGATAGCTTCTTTCTTCATAAGAAAGAAATGCAACACATACTAGTCTAATTGCAACAACAATATCCGTATCTTATTGTTACTTCGACTAGGAAAGATTTTAGAATAAGTTATTAATGACTTGTATCTCACAGTCACAACACCTTGTGACTTACAAGTTACTTAAACTTATTCTACAAACTCTATTATCTAAATAACGAGTTAAACTCAATTTAATAATAGATCTGCCTTTATTGTAACAATGATAATATGTGTTATGCTATCTCAACGATTGGATTTAGAGCATGACACTGATATTCTCCCACTATATCCAATAACTCATGTATCCTATACATAATGAGTTTATATGATAATCATATTCCTATTAGGATAATGGTTTTACAGGTGGATCCTCAATATGTGACTCTTCACATATTCAACTTTCTCAAGGTTAGTGGGCATGAATTCTATTTTTCTACAATCTTCGAATAAGATAGTAGCCCCTAAATACATACTCAGATCATCAATGAGACCCAATTCCCTCGCTTGGACGATGGCTCCATTGTCATCACAGTACTCATTACCGGAACTACAATGGTAGGAACAATTATAGTTCACTAATGAACTTAACGATCGATACTGATTCACAAGCACTTATGTATTTGGTCTCGATTGTATAGTTAGCGGTCTCTCTTGTTTGAACCATTTCAAACTGACCACACCACTACTATGATTTAATTAACAATTAGACTGAATATTTCCTTCATCCCTTCCCGGACTAAAGGATGGTATCTCTATACCTAAAGACTGTAAGTCTACATTTCTCCTCATGTCTACTGTATTCTTAGTACTTCTCAAGTACTCAATAATACAAAATGTATCGTACATAGTGTCGCATTTAAGATCTTATTGTCAAATAATCAAGTATCTTCTCCACGTCATTCTTTCTCAATATGTGTTCTAAACACCATTTTGAAAAGATTAACCCCAAAACTTTTGGGATAGAATCCTAAATTGGATTCACTCATGTTAACCCCATTAGCATTACATCTATGTACGTGGATTGAGAAATCAAAACAACCTTCCAAATCTATCTCTATAGATTCTGGTTCCCAAAGCGACGGTTTTATTTCTCAAATCCATCATGGAGAAATTTTAAACAATTGCACTTTCACTTTCAAGGTTAGAGATTCAACTTCTGATCAATAATGTGTCACCTACATATGGTATCAGAAATATTGAATACTCCCACTAACCTTTTATATACACACATGATTAATCTGCAATTTTGATAAAATCAAACATTTTGATTATCTCATCAAAATTAAGATTCTCACTCCGTGAGGCTTGCTTTAATCTATAATAGATATCTGTAGCTAGTATACTATGTTTAAGAATTCAAAAATCCCATAATCACAGCATGTTGCTATCGCAAGTAGAATCCGAATTGATTTAGAGTAAACACATTTACAGCCTATGGGTCTTACCCATTTCAGGCGAATCAAACAAGTTCCAAAACATGTTTTATCTCGGATTCTATGGCTTCCTGCCATCTTGTTTAGTCAACACTTGACTTAGCTTTTATATAAATATAGGCTCATTATCCTTGATGACTAATACAATATCAGCAATCAGAGGGATGTGTAACTCAAGGGAGTTTACATGATCCTAATATCTTTACATGGAGCTAGTGCATTCTCAGTCGTCACTACATCATGAGTAACGATCACGTCCCAAGCATCGATCTGTGCCTCATCCTATGCAAACACATATTCGTGCTTATTTAATCGGTTGAGTATATATGTGTAATCATGAACTCTTTCATGTTCTACTTTTACTCTCGCTGTCCTCTCTTAGATGAACTGTTTCTCTAAGAAGTTGACAAAATTTGAGATAGACTTTCTTTCTCGATAGGAACGTAGAAATAATATCCAACCATCTTTTGGATATCCTACAAATATATTTATTGGACTAGGGCTATTGCTTATCCAAATTTGGTATACTTCTAATAAATATTGAGGTCTTAAATCTTAACGCGAGGAAGATTAGACCTTTGAAATCCATATCTTATATGGACTTTTATCAACCGATTATAATGGAACACGACTAAGTGTGTAATATAAAGTTTTCAGTGCAAAGCTCCAAAAACTGTTTTGGAAATTTTGCGCGGCTTCATCAATGATTTATCAATTGTAATCATTCTCCTTTCAGATACGTCATTGTGTCGAGGTGTATGCGAAAGGGTTATTTATGCGAAAATTATGTTCTCATAACATAATCTTGAAGTCAATCACTTTGAAATATTCTTCACTTTGATCAAATCTACGTGCTTAGAATATTTTTCTCATTTTGGCCTTCTAATTTATATCTGTATTATTTGAACTTTTCAAAATTTCAGATTTAAGCTTTATTATTAGATAACCACGTGGTTATCTAATGATTAAAGACCACTCTGACATATGTCCGCTTTCATCCGAATGTAACAGGCTCAGTGGATCAACCATCCCACATTGACTTATCAATTTACCTCCAAGGCGAGATATACATATATCTTTGTCAATTGAATAAGTCAAGTGTCAGATTTATGTGTGACTTCTTCTTTGCCTTATCAATATTCAGAATGTAAACTATTTGTTATTTACCTAGCTTCCATATTATCTCATCTAAGTTAATGAATAACTATTATTCTTAATTATAGAGGATAATCATTTCATGTCCAAACATGACGTAGAAGTGTCGTTCTTCATAAGAACTGTAATTAACAATTGTCTAATTTAACACTGAATCAGAAGGCAAAGATATGTGATAGCTTCTTGAGCTATTCAAGAAACATTTATTTTATTACCTACAATTAGGTATATCACCATTTTTCGAAATTATTCTACTTTTCTCCGTTGCATATATCGGTATCTAATACTCGATTGGCTAAGTAGATAATTTAACCTCTATCAAATAGAAAACTGAAGTAGAAGATTCACCAAACTTCTCACTTCTTCAGTTCGGTTAAGGAAGCCTCGCAATTATAAATGTAGTGTCCTATTATAGGCATGTTCAAGAAGAGTATTCTCGATCATATCGTGTTTTGAGATCATTTCTCAAAGGACGATGCCAATTTAAGGATTTCAGTCTAATGAACTTACAGAGTGTCAATTATACTTCATAAGTTGAAGTAACAACTCAAATTTTAAAACTCATACAACAACAATAATAAATCAAAAATAGAATCACGTATCATCATGCATAAATCAATTTAATAAGGTCTTTTATTAAATCGATTGCTCCCACTGTTTTACTTGAATTAATGACCCCCAACATTAATCTTGTAGAATTCTGTTAGATTCACAGTAGGCTAGGATCCTGTTTATTCCATTAGAACCTTGAGTGACTCAACAAGCTATAATGAGACATCCAGGTAGATACTCCTATCAATCACATCTCCATGTGACTCCTAGATCATCAAGTAGATAACTCTTTGTCGCACACATCTTATGTATTTACTTGATTGTGCCTCCAAAATCTCATCTCCTTGAGTGACTTAACAAAAGATTGTTTTCGGTTAAATTCTACCTATTGTTCAGAAACATCTTATGTTTCATAGTGATAAACACACCTTCCCACTTGCAGCCTTGAGTGACTCAACAAACTGCATTGAGGGTGGATTCTGGTTTTTCACTATAACAATGGAAGGCACTTTGTATTAACCAATTAATACGAATTTAATAAATTGTTTCCAAAATCATAATGAGAAACATATCTACCAACGAGTAGCCTTGAGTGACTCAACAAGCTGACATCGATAGTAAACTATGGTTTTTCATTATAACAATGGAAAGCACAGGACTTAATATAATTTTAAGTCAGGGGTTTGTCTCATTATTCCTATGTATATTAACTAACATTCAGCATACAATTAATCATACATACAATATTACTGTTGATGATTATGGACAATATCTATATAGTCTTCTTGAGCCATGAAGAAGACTAGTTGGTCAATTCCTAGGGGACATTGCATTCGATCATCGAATGCTAAATGCAATAATCTCCATAAGCTGCTGCAACCTATATCATATACTAGTCGTCTTCTTGTGGCCAACTCCAACCTGTATCCTATACTAGTTGGCATGCAGGTCTGTATCAAAGGACGCACAGGCCCATATCTACAAACTAGAGCTCGTAAGCCCAAATAAATAAATAAATAAAATAATAGGCACGCAGGCTCAATTAAATAATAATAGGCTCGCAGGCCTAACCAATAAAGCAGAATAAATTAACCATACATTCAACCAATCACATGGGTCGAGTCCATAACCATCCACTAAATACACATTCATCATATAAATGTATTATAATATAATATCTAATATTATATAAACAAATTTCAAGTTTCTAGCAATTTAGGTCGTCTAATCTAATTTAGATAAAATGGATCGGAACAATAATTAATTAATCAAATTAATTAATTAACTTTAGTTAGTGGGTCTTATTTAATTAAAATCATATTTTTAATCAAATACCAAATTAGAGTCCAAAGCTAAATCCAAAAAGAGGAAAATTGAATTAACATCTTAATTTAGGATAAAACTCCTAAAATAAAATAAAATTCAATTTAGTAATTAATTAATCAAATTAATCAATTACTTTAATTGATGAGTTTATTTAATTAAAATTAAATTTTAATTAAATGCTAAATTAGAGTCCAACTCCAATTTATAAATTCAAGGGCTAATTGAATTTAGGATCAAATCCTAAATAAGATTTAATTAATAATCAATTAATCGAATTAACTAATTATTAAATTGAACTTAATTAAAATAAAATTTTAATCAAACACCAAATTAGAGTCCAATCTCTAATTCTTAAATTAGGGCAAATTGAATTAACATTTTAATTTAGGATAAAACTCCTAAATAAAATAAAATTCAATTTAGGGTCAAAGTTATATATTTTGTTAAAATCCAATTTTCACAATAATTTGAAAGTCGTGAATTTTAAAATAAAATTTTGAATTGGGTCAAAATTAAATTTCTGATCAAAGTGTTAAATAGGGTCAAACCCATTTGAAATAATTTAAAACATCTTTCTAAAGTGCATTCAAAGTCCTTTTGAAAATTTGCATTTTGACCCATTCAAAAATTACAAATAGACCCTTCAATTTTGAAAATTACAGAATGGCCCATTCATCTTATAAAATCAAACTTTGACCCTTAGAACGAATTTGCAAGCAAGGTCCTGATATTTCAAAAATAACAGGAAGGGTCCCTGCCTCTATTTCAAAACCCTAATCTGCAAATTGCAACTTGGGGCCTGAAATTTCCTAAATTACAGGAGAGGCCCCCGCCCCCAAAATCCTCCAACCCGTCTAAAAACCCTAGAGCTCTCCTCCACGCCACTTCTACCAACAGCGGCGGTATCCTGCCGCCATCAGCACCAGGAAGGCGCTGCTCTCTCAGCAATGCCTGCGTCGCGCGATGCTGCTTACAGCAGCCGGCGGTTGGAGCTTCCAGTCCAGACAGTGGCACACGAAAGCAGCGGTGATGGAAGCGCAGCAATGTGCATGCCTACGCTTTGCTGTGCCTACACTGCTGCTGTCGCTAAGTGCCTGTTCTGGCGGCTTCACAGTGCCACCTTTGCCAGGGCGGCAGCTGCCGCCGCCGCCAGATCTCCACTCACACTGCAACGTTCCGACTCCAATTTTCGATCAAAGATTAATTTTCTTTTCCAAATCGAATTTAGAACAAGAAATATAATTTTCTCCAAAGCCAGAAACAATAAAAATTAATATTCAATCATATTGAATTCATCAAAGAATTAAACAAATTCTAACAAGTAACAAGGTAGGCTCTGATACCACTGTAAGGTTTCAATACATACATGCACAGCGGAAATTAAACAAACTCGAAACCATAATCCGGATTAACCTTGTACTTAGATAGAATTTGTGATTAGAATGATACCTTTGATGAACTCCGTGAATCTGAAATCTGAAACAGGAGGTACAAACTTGTCACCACCAGCTGTCTAATTGTCCAGCCTCTAAGAGAAATCCACACAGCGAGTTGATTCTTGAACTCCATCAATCTCCAACCTTTGGAATGGATTTGAGAGAATTGATTTTTCTCTTTGTGCTAGCAAGAGAAAAATCATGCGCTAGAATATTACAAAAAAATGACTCTTTCATTCTCTACAATAGTGCACATATTAATATGTGCACATAAAACCCTAACCCTAGTGACAATAGGGCCATTAATGGGCCTTGATTAATTAATCATATTAATTAATCTAATTGTAAAGTTCGGCCCAACAATTGGGCTTGTACATTAATTCTAACAGAGTTAGCTTTTCCATCAATTGGGGATTATCAATTTTCTCAATTACTTCTTAAATAAGTTCTTTCTTTTTTGTCAAAACATTTATGGTTGTACAACCATAAATTTCTTTGTCATGAATAAAAGGGGAGGATAGATTTGAATCTGATTCATTATATATATATATATATATATCTGTGTGTGTGTGTGTGCGCGTGCGCGTGCGCGTGCGCGCTTTGCAAATATAGAATAATTTAATATTTAAATATGCCTATTGATAGAGATGGAAAACGGGCTCATCGACTCGGCTCGTGAAAACACTAGCCGAGGGAGGCTTGGCTAGCCAAATAGGCGAGCCAAACCACAAGCCAAGCGGACTCGTGAAACCTCGGATTGTTGTTTCAAGGGTGGCTCCTGGGTCATTTCCACGAGCAGGACAAGCAGGCGTGCGATCGGTGATAAGTGTATTTTATACACTTATTTATATGTTAAAATTAGAGTAATATATTTTCTTTTTAGATTAAAATGTACCTAATTGCTTGTTATTTTTTTATATTTCACAAAATATCTCAAGATCATGTGAATAAAGAAATTAATGGAAACAATGTACAATTAGATGATATTTGGAGCTAAATTGGACAAAGTAGAAGTTGATGAAGTCAAGCAGGAAATAATTGAGGAGTAAAGTGAAAGAAATCAAGGAATCAACGGTTCAATTGAAGATGAATTGAAGTTGGAAGAGAAATAGAAGAAGATTTGAAAGTATGAGGACTTTATTGATGCATTTGAAAGTTGAAGGACTGAAGAGCCAATTAAATACGAAGGACCAAATTCCAAATATCCATTGATTGATTCATACCACGAGATGATAATTTGAATATTTTTAAGATTCAATTGGATTCAGGAAGAAGTAAAAAATGAATGGAATATGATAAGAATGTTACCATAAATTGATTCCATTCGCACAAGATTTTGGACAAATTTCTAGTTGGACTTTGAAGCCTAATTTTGGTGTAGGAAACATTCTAATTGTGAGAATATTATTTCAGGAAACATTTTATCCCTTTAGGTTATCTTTCTAGCGCACTTTGAATCACCTCAATCGGATAAGAGAATAGAAAGATATGATTAAAACATTGAACGTTGTGTAGATACAAAAAAAGACTCACGTGTGGATTTGACAAATTGCTTTCCTTTTTCAACTAGGTCTCTTCTGTAACTATAAACACAACCTCTTGGCACGAAAATCAGAACATTTGCACAGCCTCTAAACATCATAATTCATTGTTCTATCATCTAATTCTTGGAGCGAAAATCAAGATAAAAGCAGGGGAATTCTTGGTACAATACTTCCTTTATTTGTTAATTTGAAAACTCTACAAGTGAAGTAATTCTTATATTCTTATTTTTGCATTTTTATTTCCTTACTGATGAAAATAGTTTAGTTTTACGCTTTTAATTCTATAATTAAGTTTTGCGTATATGTTGCATGTGTTGATTTATTTATTGTGGTTAATGCTTGAATTACTTGATCAATAATTCATAGTTTTTGTGGTTTATTTTCATAATATAAGAGGTGAGTTAATAGACTAGACCATGGTAATAAATCCAACAATTCCAACAAAATAATAGCAATATGAGTTTGTAGTTGCATGCGATCAATTGTGAATTCCTAGGATATTTTATACATTTAGCTAAGGAATAATTCGGACCCTTTATAGAGATATATGATTGACTTTTTTGGATAGAATTTGTTTAAACTCGAGAGAGAAATTTCAATATTCATTAGTGAATTCGATCTAACACATATATAGGAATAAAACTTGAATATTGGAATTAAAAGTATTGATTATGGTGAAATCGTGTATCCCAACACTTTCAAATATCAATTTAGAAAATCCAAATTTGTAATCTTTTCTTTTGCTTTTGCTTTTTAGTTAGGATATTTTAGATTAGATAAATCATCACAATTCGACTGTTTAAATAGAGCAAGAATTAACATATTTCGGTACCTAATTATAATTCTCATGGGAATGATAACTCAGACTCAAAAGGTCCATTTTATTACTTGATTGCGATATTGTACACTTGCAATTAAAAATCCACATTAAGTTTTTGGCGCCGTTGTCGACGATTGTCAATTAATATCAATATCAATTAGTTCTTGCTTTAGTTTGAACTTTTTCCTTTTCCTTTTCCTTTTCCTTTTCTTTATTTTTATTTTTATTTTTTATTTTTTTATTTTGGAGACATTTAAAAAGCTGTGAATTGTTTTTTCTTCAGTGATTGAATGGACTTTCAGATAGTAGGAGACATCACAGTAGATAGAGAAGATGGCATCAAACAGTTATCATGGCACTCTGATCGAACAACAGTTCAATCCCATTTGATTTGTGACATCTGCTTTGAAAATCATGTCGTACATGATTGTCCTTTTGCACATCAGACCCAGCTAGATATGGATCAGGTTAATTATTGGGAAGATAATCAAATGCAGCAGAGTGATTCATATTATCAAGCTTATAATCCTTATTGGAACGAGCATCCAAATTTCTCATGGTCATCCCAATAGAGATTTATTATTACAATTGCTAAAAAGTCAACATGAAATGTTGCAAAATCAACAAGAAAATATGAAGGAATGGAGAAATCAGATGAAGAGTTGGAGGTGAGCAGATCAGAGAGACAACTTGAACAGTTGCCAGAAATTCAGTGAAAAGATCAAATGACTTAAAAAATTAGATGAAACAGTTGAAGAAAAAGAAGAATAGCCTAAAGTAGTGGATCAACCAGAAGAAAATAGGTTCCATGAAGAAGCCATTTTCCAAATGTCAACAATTCAAATTTTGAGCATCGAGCTCGAGGAAATTTCAAGAGGAAGATCAATTGGAGAAAAAGGAGTTGATCACAGAAGAGCAGACAAACAAAGATGTCAATTTCATCATGCAACCCTCTGACTTCAGTGAATACAAAAAAATTGATTTCATCGTTGGCACCGACGAAATGATTGAGATCTACATATTGATGTTCGAATCAAGTAAAGATGTCAACATACGTGACATGGGAAAGATGAAAATTAGGATGAACATGGAGCAAGTTCAACCTATAAAACAAAGAAGGTCATCAAAATCTTTGTTTAGAGTTTCTTGAACGATCACGATAAAAAGTCGAGCTTTAGACTATAAACGGAGCGCTTGTTGGGAGGTAACCCAATGTTCTATCTCTTTTATTTATTTTTCTTTATTTATTGATTTACACTTAATTTTAGGATTTATTTACTTTATAAGTTTAGTTTTATGAACATGAGTGAGTTATCACAATTAGCATGTTATATGTTACTCCAAATTGAAATGTTTGATAATCGCATAATCCAAGTTAAGTTCATAACATCATGGTCATTGAAAAACTCTAGCCTATATTCACCCTATCTTCATGTTCCATACAAGTGACATAATGTCACATTACTTTGAGTTGAATTCATAGGTTGCATCAAATAAAAATCACTTGAAGGTATGATTGTTTTCCTTTACTTAATGAATTTTTCTAAGTTTTGAATTTTCCATGCTTTTGTGGAGTTTTAGGATTGTGAATTGATTGATGTTGGGTTTAGGCTAGAATAGAACTATGTGAATTGTTGATTATAGGTGACAAAATTTTGGATTATCCCATGTTCTCAAATCTATGATTCTCCTTGTTTTTCATCAATGCATACCAAGTATTCGATGAAATGTCACAATGGATTTTTCTTTGAGTTTTTGCAAATCTTTTTGAACGATCACCTTAAATACATGTTATACATCATATGTGTATCATTTATTCATGACTTACACTGATTTAATGCATAAAACTTGAATGGAACATCATATGCATCACAATGCACTCAATGCAGGGTCACTGCACCAAAAACAGCTTCAAGTCCCTACTTTGTCACATCTTTTCATGAGTCAAATGAACTCCAAATGCTTTAGATTTTTGATATGTTATAGACCATATTATGTACCTTCATATGCCCAAAGATGGCTCAGAAAAATTTCAGTTTTTCGAGGTGATGTTAGGGGCTGAACATTAGTGGTAGACCATTTTTTAAAATTTCATATTTTGTTATGTTTTAGTTTGAGGTGTAGGTGTTAATATAATTCAGTTTCTTAATGGTGTTCACGCTTCTTGTATTGTTTATCTCTTATTTGCTAGAAACACGCGACTTGAAACACCTTGTACCAAGCTTGGAAACACAAGAAACGGGCCGAATCATCCAAGTGACATCAAAGAAAAGCTTCAAATGATTACATCTCTTCTCCGAACCTGGAAAGTACTTGAACTCTCTCTTATGTTTTATGTTTAGTTTATATGTCTCTTTGACTTACATTGAGGGAAATGCATATGTAGACGTTAAAAATAAATAATAATAATAATAATAATAATAATAATAATAATAATAATAATAATAATAATTGTATTGGATCAATTTAATTTCTTTTGTCCAATTAAGCCCACTAAATAAAGTCCACTGAAGCCCATGGATGAAGCCCATCCTACTTTTCAAAATCCTAACCATTTTATTTATTTAAATAATAGAGTTGGTTACAAAATTCTCTCTATAAATAAGACCATTGGTCCATGAAAAAAAGAAAAGAAAAGAAAAGCAAGAAGAAAGAATCGCAGGTGGAGAATACAAAAAAATCTTTCAAGTTTCAAGTCAAGTCCAAATCCAAAAAGATCAAAGTATTCTTCAAATCAAGCAAGTTCAAATCAATTCCAAGAAGATCAAAGCCTTCTTCAATCAAAGCAAGTCCAATCCGAAGTCCAAAATCCCAAGTTCAAATCCAAGTCTCAAGTTCCAAGCGCAAAACAAGTACACTCAAGGAATCAAGTTTTTCAACAAATTCAGAAGTCTAGGAATCAAGCCACGTAGCCCCTTGTCTTCAAACACGCAGATTGTTAATCAGAGAATTTTGCAATTTTGCATTTACAAGAGCTGTCCACTTGTATTTTCTCAAATTCAATTTGTAACAATTTCGATATTTTTTAATAATACTTCAAAATTCATCGTACAAATTTCTTGGCACGCCCGGTGAGACCCTCTTGCCTCTCATCTTCAGTTCTGCAAAACTTTCAAGTTTCAACAAATACATCAGACATGGCAAGCGAAAAAACAAATGAAACTGTAACCCGTCTTGAAGAAACACTTGCTGAACTTTTCCATGTGACTAGAGCCCAAACAAAATCTGGGAAAACTCAACTAGTTACACCATTAAAGAAGTTCTCCAAAAAGAGCAAAATGAAAATCACTTTCAAGAAGCAAGGCTCCCGTTCATCAGAAAAGAACTTGGCGAAAAGTCCTCATTCTGGTTCTATCTCCAGTGGCAAGTCTGTGTCTGGATCGACTCATGCTACTTCTCCACGAAAATGGGGAGATATACTACTTCTGAAGAATCAATCAAGCCGGTGATGGTAACGTAAATGAAACCAGACACTGATGATCGAGTTCAACAAATGGCAATCTCCATTGAAAAGTTGACAATGTCTTTGGAGGAAAAAGATGCGCAAATCGCTGCTCTCATGCATCGACTGGAGTTGCAATGCCCTTTGAAAAAAGACAACCCAGAAAATGCAATTTCTTCCACAGTTAAAGAGCCTGAAATCCAAGAGTACCAGCAGAAGCAAGATATACATGACCGTACTATTGTGCAAAATGTGTTTCGTGACACCACTCAACTCTCTGTTGGCTCTTTGTCCGTCCAACAACTTCAACATATGATCACTGACACCATTCGTGCTCAATACGGTGGCTCACCGCAATCTTCATTGGTTCATGCCAAACCTTATAGTCTTCGAATCGAAGAGATGAGAATGCCTCTTGGTTACCAACCACCGAAATTTCAGTGTTTTGATGGAAAGGGAAACCTGAAACAACATGTAGCTCATTTCATTGAAATGTGTAACAATGATGGCACATACAATGATACCATGGTGAAGCAGTTTGTACGCTCCCTCAAATGTACTGCATTTGAATGGTATACAGACTTGACGGCCGGGTCAATTGACAGTTGGGATCAGCTTGAATGTGAGTTTCTCACATGCTTCTATAGCACCAGACGGACCGTCAGCCTTCCAGAACTTGCCAGAACAAAGCAAAATAAGGAGGAACCAGTTGTTGAATACATTGAACGTTGGAGAAATCTCGTCCTTAATTGCAAGGAACATGATGCAAACCACGTAGAAATTGTAGCTACGCAACCCACAAATTATTGGAATCGACCCAAGAACGCCAAAGAATCACGATTTCGAGATTGATTCAAATTAATTGAACCAAGCAACCAACACAATCAATAGATATGCTGACCTAGTTCGGATTTTATTCAATAAAGAATAAGGTTTGAAAGCAAATTGCCTCTCAATAATAATATCAAAGTTGTGTTTTTAAATAATGAAAATTACATCCCTATAAATAGGGTCAAAATCTAGGTTAAGAGTTTTAATTAAACTAGGAAACAAATAGCTAAAAATAAGGAAATAAATAAAACCCTAAAATTTACGCGTATAGGCTTTTACGGCCGTGACCCTTCCTTTACGGTCGTAACTTGGTTTCTATTTAACAGTTACGACCATGACATAATTCTTTACGGCCGTAAATCTTATTTTCTGAAAAGCTTGTTCTTAACCCGAGGCTGTGTTACGGCCGTGACAAATCTGATTTACGGCCGTAAATCCAATTTTCTTCAAAATCACAGTTTTCATGAGTGGGCTCATTACGGCCGTAAGAATTATGGGTTACGGCCGTAATTCTTGAATTTTGACAATCTTCTTCGACGGCTTGAATGAGGTTGATCCACTCGTCGTTTTGGCTCGGTCCCAACATGGAACTTGCTTCTTTTGATGACACGAACATTGTTTTGGCCATTGTTCCTTGAACTAACTTGTCCATTGCTTTGTTGGCCCTCTTTGTTTGCAGTCGAGTCATTGGTCCTCCTTTGATATTCAATTGATCTTTGTGTGGGCTTGTATTCGTGGTCTGGATCACATCATCCCCTCCCTCTTCGAAAGGATTCGACCTCGAATTTGTACCTGCATCAAACGGAGATAGATCAGAAACATTATATGAAGCCAAAACATTATACTCACCAAGAAGATCGAGTTTATAGGAATTTTTTTTATCCTTTCAATCACTTGGAATGGACCATCCCCTCGCGGTTGTAACTTTGACTTGCGTTGTTCAGGGAACCGCTCCTTCCTCAAGTGTACCCAAACCCAATCACCGGGTTCAAATATAACGCCCTTTCTCCCTTTGTTAGCCTACGAAGCATAATGTTCATTTTTCTTTTCAATCGCCAACCTCACCTTGTCGTGGAATGATTTAACCATTCAGCCTTTTTCTTTCCATCTAAGCTACTACGTTCATTCACAGGTAAAGGAATTAAATCCAAAGGTGTTAGCGGATTAAAACCATAAACAATTTCAAATGGTGAACAAGAATTAGTAGAATGTATAGCCCTATTATATGCAAATTCAATAAATGGTAAACACTCTTCCCAATTTTTCAAATTTTTATTGATTCTGGTGCGCAACAATTGAATCATTGCCCTATTTACTACCTCGGTCTGTCCATCGGTCTGTGGGTGACAAGTTGTAGAAAAAAATAGTTTTGTTCCTAGTTTGTTCCACAAGACTCTCCAAAAATGACTAATAAATTTAACATCCCTATCCGAGACTATACTCTTAGGAACTCCATGTAAGCGCACGATTTCCCTAAAGAAAATTTCAGCTATGTTAGTAGCATCATCATTTTTGTGGCATGGTATGAAATACGCTATTTTACTAAAGCGATCTACTACCACAAAAATTGAATCTCTTCCCTTCTTAGTCCTAGGTAATCCCCAAAAAAAATCCATAGAGACATCGACCCAAGGTTCACTTGGGACGGGTAAAGACATATATAACCTATGGGATTTAATCCTAGATTTAGCCTTCTTACAAGTAATGCATCTATTACAAACCCGAACCACATCAATCTTCATCTTAGGCCAATAGAAATGTTCACTTAGGATTTCAATGGTCTTTTTAACCCCAAATGACCCATTAAGTCTCCACTATGGGCCTCTCTCACAAGTAACTCCCTCATTGAACACCTAGGGACACACAATTTATTTTCTCGAAATAAATAATCATCATGTTTAAAGAACCTATCCACAGCTCCTTTACCACATGATTCATAAATATTAGAAAAGTCCAGGTCATTAGCATACATGTCCTTAATGTATTCAAATCCAAGCAATTTAAAATTTAAAGAATTTAAAAGAACATACCTTAGAGACAATGCATCTGCCACCACATTTTCCTTACCTTGTTTGTACCGGATGACATAGGGAAATGTTTAGATGAACTCTACCCACCTTGCATGTCTCTTACTCAGTTTAGCTTGACCCCTCAAATGCTTCAAGGATTCATGATCAGTGTGTATCACGAACTCCCGTGGCCACAAGTACTGTTGCCATGTCTCCAAACAACCGCTCAAACCGTTGTACCATCTCCTCCGTCATGTTGGCGCGATCGTTATTTTTTGTAGTAGAAGATTGTTCAGACATCCTAAAACTAAATATAATATGCCTCACGTGTATTTCGCTCGTGTATCACTCAGTTTTGGCTTTTTCCCTCTATTGATCTCACCTCTCTAGCATTTTTCCACTCAATGGCTTTCACCCCAATTGCTTCAAAGAACGAATCCGAACTCAAACAAGTTTAAACTTGAATGACTCAAACCGAATGCGAGTGAGAAGTTATCAACTTGTTGGAAAAACTCAAAGAAGACCTTGAAAGAGTGTAATCTGACTCTATAAAGGACTCGACACTTTTATGGAAACTAAGATTGTTTCAAGAAAATAATTCTTGAAATCAAATATCAACTATTTTTATTGGACTGAGAATTTTCGTTTTTTTTCTCTCGAAAATTCAACTACGAGACTAACGAAACAAACGGAATTTAATTTGGATACCAAACGAAGGGAATAACGACTTTTAAATTTTTTGTGACACTTTTTTGGATTGAAGACTCAAGAACTTGAAGAACACAAAGAACAAAATTAAGGAACTCAAGAAACAAAATAAAGATATAACCTTGATTTTTCGAGCCTAAGCTCTGATACCAGATGATGCAAACCACGTAGCAATTGTAGCTACGCAACCCACAAATTATTGGAATCAACCCAAGAACGCCAAAGAATCAGGATTTCGAGATTGATTCAAATTAATTGAACCATGCAACCAACAAAATCAATAGATATGCTGACCTCTTGATCACAATGAAAATAAATCTCACCCAAGATTTGAACAAACAAGATTAACTCGCAAGTTCGGATTTTATTCAATAAAGAATAAGGTTTGAAAGCAAATTGCCTCTCAATAATAATATCAAAGTTGTGTTTTTAAATAATGAAAATTACATCCCTATAAATAGGGTCAAAATCTAGGTTAAGAGTTTTAATTAAACTAGAAAACAAATAGCTAAAAATAAGGAAATAGATAAAACCCTAAAATTTACGTGTATAGGCTTTTACGGCCGTGACCCTTCCTTTACGGCCGTAACTTGGTTTCTGTTTAACAGTTACAACCGTGACATAATTCTTTACGGCCGTAAATCTTATTTTTTGAAAATCTTGTTCTTAACCCGAGCCTGTGTTACGGCCGTAAATCCAATTTTCTTCAAAATCACAGTTTTCATCAGTGGGCTCGTTACGGCCGTAAGAATTATGAGTTACGGCCGTAATTCTTGAATTTTGACAATCTTCTTCGACGGCTTGAATGAGGTTGATCCACTCGTCGTTTTGGCTCGGTCCCAACATGGAACTTGCTTCTTTTGATGACACGAACATTGTTTTGGCCATTGTTCCTTGAACTAACTTGTCCATTGCTTCGTTGGCCCTCTTTGTTTGCAGTCGAGTCATTGGTCCTCCTTTGATCTTCAATGGATCTTTGTGCGGGCTTGTATTCGTGATCTGGATCACATCAGAACATATCGGCGAAGTATCCTCTATCGACATGTGTGTGCAAGGCATGCATTGGAGACTCCTTTATAATCTCCAAGCAAATATGCCTCACTCTTTTGAAGAGTTGGCCACACGTGCTCATGATCTAGAAATTCAAATTACAAAGCATGGAAGTTACTTGCCAAGTGACCCGCGTGGCAAAAAAGATCCCAAGAAGGAAGTAAGAAAGGATTGTAAGCCATGTAAGTTTAAAGAATCTCTGGCCATATCTACCGCTCCTAGAAAAATCACTTTTCAGAAATCAAGTTCAAATCCAAATCCAAAGCCAAAGCAAGAGTTCAGGCCTAACAAAGCACAAACATAAAAGAAGGGTCTTCTAAGTTTGAAAGAACTTGAAGAAAAGGAGTATCCATTCTCAGACTCTGAAGTTTCTAGAATTTTAGATCAACTCCTTGAACAATGAATAATTGAACTTCCAACATCGAAGAGGCCAGAAGAGACTAGTCAAGTTGATCATCCTAAGTACTGCAGGTTCCACAAAATAATCATTCATTCGGTGGAGAGATGGTTCGTGTTGAAAGATCTTATTGTTCGCTTGGACAAAGAAAATAAGACCAAACTCGAAACTGGTGAAAATCCAACAGCTGCTTGTTCAATGATTTCCTTTGGGTCATTCGATCCAATCCCTATTGCAAATAAAGAGCAGTTTGCCCCTATTGCATATGATATGGACAAGTTCTCACCTGGGGTAATAGAGTTTGGACCTCAACTTCCAGAAGGAGCTATTCCAGTAGAGTTCTAGGTAGACGGAGAAGTCACCATCACATACATCTATCCAGAAATGGATAAACCATATGCTCCCAACCGTCCAACATTTTATGAAATCACGACAGATGACTTGGATGTTTGGGATTCCGTTTCGGAATCTGAAGATGAAATTGGTGATGGTTGGTCCACCTTTATAAGCAAGAAGGAGAAAGATCAAACTCCCAACAAAACAGGGAAAATACCATCTTCGATATCTCTTGTAGGACCAACACTGGGGGCATTGAGTATGGAAGTCTCCCCTATTGAAGAAACACCTTCAGAAGAAAGTGATATGTCATGGACTCTCGTGAAAAGACGACACTGAAAAGCTCAACAACTACCAAATCCTGATATACGTGATGAACAATCAATGCTAAGAAGGAGGCCAAAAAACAGCAAGAAGAAGTCCAAAGCTAAGACAAGTTTAGCTCCTTGGGAGAGTATTTTTCTCAGGATTTCTTTGACAAAGAATGTTTCACTTCTAACGTCATCGGTCTGGATGAAGAAAGTAAATCAAAGAATGTTGCAGGAGAGAGTTCGAAGACGAAGAAAGTAATATCATGTCTCAATAATATCTCTTCAAACACAAGTTTGTCTGAGGCTCTAGATCTACCTTTTGATGATAGGATGACTTTGATCACGACATTGATTTATCCAGAAGTTTATCAAGGGAAAGTGTTGGAACCAATTACTTCTATAACTTACCAAGACTGTATGGCCACCATCACATTCAATGACGATGACTTACAGCTGGGATCTCGTTTGCATAACAGGCCTCTATATGTCTGTGGTTATATCCGGGAGTGCAAAATACATCGGATAATGATTGATTGTGGTTCAGCTGTGAACATTATGCCAATCAATACTATGAAGAAAATTGGAATAAAGATTGGAGATCTGTCCAAAAGCAACATCATGATTCAGGGATTCAATCAGAAAGGTGAAGGAGCCATTGGCATGATACGCTTGAAGCTACAAATTGCAGACCTAGTTTCCACAGCTCTCTTCCATGTCATTGATGCCAAAACATCTTATGAATTACTTCTTGGACACATTTGGCTGCATAAAATAGGAGTGGTACCCTCAACTTGGCATCAATGTTTTAAGTACGGCCGAGATGGAGAAGTCAAATGCGTGGTAGCTGAGACCAAGCCCTTCCAGAAAGAAGAAGCTTACTTCGTAGACGCCAAGTTTTACTTTGAAGATGAAGAATTTCATTCAACAGGGTTATCTACAACGGGGTTTGAAATGGAAAGTGTTAATCAGAAAGTTCTAGTTCCACCACATCAACTTATGACAGGTAAATCAAAACTTACTTGTGAAAGGTCTTCTAGAGATAAACAGCCTCAGGCAACTTCAAAAAGTGTTGAGTTATCGAGGAAAGAATTGACTTTTCCGATACCTAACATCACAAAACTAGCTATACCACATCAACTTATGAAAGTTACAAAGGTTGGTGAAGCTTCAACATTTATTCCAAGTATATCAAGACTCCGTATCACTGATTCACCTAAACAGAACTTGACACATGCAAAAGGGGTTGACGAAATGAAGAGAACTTTCAAGGGATGTTACAATCCAAGAGCCAATAAACTGTTTGAAAATGCTGAGTTTGGAAGAGGAGAACCTCGAAAATTAGGTGATCTTGACGTAGTACTTGCAGGTGGACGTGTCCCATCAGGTTTGGATGGATCAATCATATCACAACCAAAATATGGCTTGGGATATAATCCAAATCAACCGAAATAGATTAAAGTTAAGAAGGTCTCCTCAAACCTAATCATGATTCAAATATGTGAGATTCTTGAAGAAAAACCCGAAGAGCCAAGACCTTCTGTATTTGACCGAATTCAAGGTGAAAACGTCAGAGTTTCGGTATTCGAAAGGCTAAAGGGAGAATCTTCAACAATCAACAACCACTAAATCAAAAGATAAAGTCTCAGTCTTCCAGAGGTTAAGCTGCAATGACACCATATTTGCTCAAGTTGATGAAAAAGCTCGGGCTTCTATAGAATTGTCTCAAAGACAATCTGCATTCTCTCAACTTGGAGTTAAGAATTCTGATTTGAGTTTAAAGACTCAACGTTCCCGAAGAAGGCACAGAACTAGAAATACTTCCAAGCTTCAAAAGAATGACGGAAATGAAGAAAAAATATCAATAAACCACATTGCTTTTGAAGAAATTGGTAACCCAGAATCTGAAGTTCAAGACTAAACCACATCAGATGAACCTGAACCAGCTCCGCCAACATTTGAAGAAGGGGGGCAAGCTACTGTGGACGATTTGAAATAGTTGAACTTGGGAACAGAAGAAGAGCCAAGGCCAATCTACGTCGGTACCCTTCTGAGTCCAAAAGAAGAATTTGAGTATTTCAACATGCTGTAGGAATACAAGGATGTGTTTTCATGGTCCTACAAAGAAATGCCAGGGTTGGATTCTAAAGTTGATGTGCATCATCTTGCAGTAAAGCATGGAGTTCGTCCTATCAAGCAACCCCAAAGAAGATTTCGGCCAGAATTGATTCCCCAAATTGAAGTAGAAATCAACAAACTCATTGAAGCTGGGTTCATACGTGAAGTCAAGTATCCAACTTGGATTGCTAACATTGATCCTGTCAGAAAGAAGAATGGACAGTTACGAGTTTTTGTCGACTTTCGGGACCTAAATCAAACTTATCCTAAAGATGATTTTCCATTTCCAATAACAGAGTTAATGGTGGATGCAACAACTGGATATGTGGTTCTTTCTTTCATGGATGGATCTTCGGGTACAAGCAGATTCGAATAAATTTGAAAGATAAACAGCTTACAGCGTTCCACACACGTAAGGGGATATACTGTTATAAGGCCATGCCTTTTGGATTGAAAAATGCCGAGGAAACTTATCAACGGGCGATGCAAAAGGTTTTTTATGACATAATGCATGAAAAATTTGAATGTTATGTGGATGACCATGTTGTCAAGATAAAGAGAAGAGGTAGTCATCTACAAGACTTACAAGATGTTTTCAAGAGACTCCGGTACTATCAGTTGAAAATGAATCCATTAAAGTGTGCATTTGGGGTCACTTCTGGAAATTTCTGTACTTCATAGTCCGGCATCGCGGCATTGAGATAGATATATCAAAAATTGATGCCATAATTTTAAAATGTGTGAGCCCAGCAATTTACATGAACTAAAAAGTCTTCAAGGAAAGTTGGCATATATTCGAAGATTTATTTCTAATCTTGATGGACGTTGTCACCCATTCAACAGGTTGGTAAAGAAAGATGTACCATTTGAATGGAACGATGCATGTCGTGATGCTTTTCAAAGCATTAAGAAATATCTATCTCATCCACCAGTGCTTACAGCTTCAACTCCTGGAAAGCCATTGACTCTCTATGTTGTAGCGCAAGAATATTCTCTAGGTGCTCTTCTTGTCTAAAACAACGATGAAGGAAAGGAGAATGCACTCTATTACCTGAGTCGGACATTAGTAGGTACTGAACTGAAGTACTCACAAATTGAGAAGATGTGTTTGGCATTGATATTTGTAGCTAAGAAATTGAGGCATTATATGTTAGCAAACACAATCAATCTAGTCTCAAGGGTGGATCCATTAAAGTACATAATGCCAAGGCCTATTCTTTCTGGAAGGATAGGGAAATGGGCACTTCTATTATCGGAGTTCGACATCAACTTTATTCCTCAAAAGGCTGTTAAAGGACAAGCATTAGCAGACTTTCTCGCTGATCATCCAATTCCAGAAGAATGGGAACTCTCTGAAGACCTTCCAGATGAAGAAGTCTTTTACACTAAAGTTGTACCTTCATGGAGGCTATTCTTTGACGGGGCAGCTCGAAAGTACGATGCTGGAGCAGGAGTCATATTTGTCACTCCCCATGATCAAGTTATGCCATATGCGTTTTCTTTGACAGGAAAGTGTGCCAATAACATGGTAGAATATCAAGCTCTCATTATTGGTTTGGAGACTGCATTGAACATGGGAATTAATCAATTAGAAGTCTTTGGAGATTCTATGTTGATAATCAACCATCTTCTGTTTGAATATGAAGTCAGAAATTTGGATCTAAAGCCATATCATGAGTACGCATCAACACTTTTGAAGCAGTTTGAATCAATAAAAATCAAATTTGTTTCAAGAAATGAAAACAAAGAAGCTGATGCATTAGTCAATTTAGCTGCTGTTCTAGCCAGATCAGATGAAGAATCTATCCACCGGGTGTCAATTGTTCAAAAATGGGTTATTCCACCACTATTTCCAGAGAATCTGTAGGAAAACAACAGTGTTGAAGTTTCTGGTGAAGAAAAGGTTGATTGGAGGCAACCAATAATTGATTATCTTCAACATCAAAAGTTACCGAACAATCCTAGTCGTAAGACTGAAGTTCGAAGGCGTGCTTCTAGCTTCATATTCTACAAGAACACACTCTATCGACGTTCATTTGATGGAGTTTTCCTTCGATGCCTAAGTATTGAGGAAACATCACACGTTCTTGAAGAAGCTCATTCTGGAATATGCGGCGCTCATCAGTCCGGACCTAAGCTCCATTTCGAATAAAAAGAATGGGGTACTATTGGCCAACTATGGTTCAAGATTCTATGGAATATGCAAGAAAATGTGAAGCTTGTCAAGTCAATGCAAATTTCATCCATCAGCCTCCGGAACCATTGCACCCAATTTGATGTGATTGGACCTATAACTCCAAAATCTTCAGCTGGACATTCATACATCCTTGCTGGAACTGATTATTTCACCAAGTGGGCTGAAGCTGTACCGCTAAGGGAAGTAAAGAAAGAAAATGTTGCGAATTTCATTCGTGTTCAAATCATTTATCAATATGGAGTTCCTCGACACATCATCACTGATAATGGAAAGCCTTTCTACAATAGCCACATAAATAATTTATGTGCTAAATTTGGGTTCAGACAATACAATTCCACCATGTATAATGCAGAAACCAACGGACTTGCAGAGGCATTCAACAAGACCCTGTACAACCTGTTGAAGAAAGTTGTGTCTAACTCAAAAAGGGACTGACATGAAATAATTGGAGAAGCCTTGTGGGCTTACCGCACTACTTACCGGACCTCGACACAAGCTACCCCTTATGCTTTAGTGTACGGAGTAGAAGTTGTCCTGCCTTTAATGTCAAGTTCCATCATTTCGGATTTCTATTCAAGAAGGGTTGACAACAGAAGAAAATGCCCATCTTCAACTCGAGGAGCTAGAAGCTTTGGTTGAGAAGAGATTAAAGGCACAAATGCACTTGGAATGTTATCAAGCTCGTATGGCAAAGTCATTCAACAAAAGGGTGCGGCCAAGATCATTTCAAGTAGGAGATATGGTTCTTTCAATGCGCAGACCAATCATAATCACAAGAAAAACTGGGGGCAAGTTCCAACCTAAATGGGATGGTCCATTTCTTGTTACTCACGTGTTCGCAAATGGAGCATACAAGATCGTTGACAAAGTGATAAGTGTATTTTATACACTTATTTGTACGCATAAATTAGAATAAATTATTATCGTTTTAGAATATATGCTATTTAATTTTTGTTTATTTGTTTACTTTGCAGAAAATATCTCAAAAGATGAAGAATGAAGTAATTGATGAGAAAAATGCATAATTGGATGCTAATTGGAGCTAAAATGAGCAATTGATAAGTTTGTGATGTCAACCGGAAAGATTTAATGTGGCGAAGTAAATGAATAAGAAGCTGGAGGATCCAGTTGAAGGAATTGAGAGTTGAAACAAGCAAATTGAGAAGACTCCAAAGTATGGAGATTATATTGTTGCAATTGAAAGTTGAAGAACTGAAGAGCAAATTAAACATGAGGGACCAACTTGCAAATATCCAATGATTGATTTGGATAATAAGAAGATACTTTGAGAATTTTTAGGAGTCAATTGGATGCAAGTAGAAGTCAAAAAGGAATGGAATATGATAAGAATATTACCATAAAATTGATTTCAATCCTAGAAGATTCTGGACAGAATTCTAGTCGGACTTTGAGACTTATTTTCGGATAGTAAACGTTCGAATTGGGAAAATCCTATTTCAGGAACAATTATATCCCTTTACGTTATCTTTCTAAATAACTTTAAATCACATTAATAGGATAAGGGAAGAGAAAGATTTGGTCGAAATACTGAACGCTATGCAGATACCAAAAAAGACTCGCGGGCGAATTTGATGAATTTCTTTCCTTCTTCAACTTGATCTCTTCACCAACTATAAATACAACCTCTTTGCACGAAAATCAGACCTTTTTTTCTCCATAGAACGAGACACAACAGAGATTTTAATTAAAATTTTTGGAGATTCAAGCATCGCAGAGGGGCGTGAAATGAAGATACTTGAAGAATTGATAATTTGTGCAATCTTTCCATTCTTCTTTGTTATTTTCAATGAACGTTATATTTTATTGTTTTTGTTCTACAATCATGACGTGTAACTAATTTTAACGTTGGGATGAACGATGTAGCATAGTCATATTATTTTAATTCCATATTCCTTGTTTTAACGCTTTGATGCATGTGTTGATTTATTACTGCGTTTAATGCGTGAATGAACTGGCCACTTATTCATGACTTTATGTGTTATTTCCATAATTCGAGAGGTGAGTTAAAAATATAGATCTAGGTAATAAATCTGGTAATTGAACGAGAGATAGAGATATACTCTTGTAATTATTGCGGTCGTGTGTGAATTCTTGTGTGCAATGCATCTAGATAAGGAATATTCGGACCTTCTGTAGAGATACAAGGTTGACTTATTTAGGTAAGATTGATTTAAACTCAAGAGAGGAATCTCAATTTGAATCAGTGAATTCGATTGATCACATATTTATAAAATAAAATCTGGAATTGGAATTAATTTAATTGGCTAGGTGAAATCGTGAATCCCAACCACTTTACAATCATATTTTGAAACTAAACAATTTCACAATTTAATTATTTAATTCATCTTCTTAGTTTTAATTTAAAACATCAAATTCATTTGTTAGTTCAAATAAAGTGTAGAACTAAAATATTTCGGTAATTAATAGCAGTCCTCGTGGGACGATAATCCGGACTCCTAGGTCCACTTTATTACTTCTCACGACCCGTACACTTGCGGGGGTATTTCGCAACGCGAGATATCATTGAACACAAAGATGGACTGAAAATTGGACCTATCAACGAAAAATTCCTAAAGCATTTTTACGCTTAAAGTTCTTTAAATTTTGTTGTATCTAAATGTACTACTCATTGCCGCAAGAGGATAAACTGTGAACGGATCTATAAACAAAAAATAAATATGTTGTTGTAATGAACTACGTTTTGACTTGATCTCTTTTGGGTACGTAGGCAGCTTGAATGGAAATTATAAATTCAAGTTCAGTCAAAATCAATAAATTCTTTCTATTTTTCTTCTATTAATCTTTCTTTGCAAAAAAAAAAGTGTACAAGAGAGATGCAAGAGAAAAAAAAATCCAATAAAGAATGATGTTGATGAATCAAAGTTCATTCAACATAGCAAAAAAAAAAAAGAAGAAGAAGAAGAAGAAGAAGTCTTCATTCTATCTTAATAAATTACTGTCAATCAACTACAAGAAATTGTCTTCAAGAGCCTTCCTTTCTTGGTCAATGGATCCTGCAATTGTGGCCTCTTTAACCTACGCTTGCTCTAATGTGGTCTTCTTTGTCTTAAGTGAACTGGTATTTTCCTGGCAAGTTTGGAGTTCATCACGAAGTCTATCCAGCTCGGAATTCAAATCACTAATTCGAGCTTCCAAAGAAGAACATGTGGAATTCCTTGCTGCTATCTGGATATCAAGAGATTTTAACTGCTTAGCCTTTTCTTATGCAGTTAAACACTCCAAGTACTACTGTCTTTAAGCAAGATAAACGTCAACTCCTCCAAGAAATGCATCCATATGTCTCATCAAAGGCATTAGATCTGCACGAAATTGATTGATGATCACATCCTGAAGAGTTGATTTGCTTTCATTCCACCAAGTCCGAATGTTGGAAAAACCATGCTTCAAATCTTCCTTAAACAATGCCCGCAGGAAATTAATCTTGGCTTCTTGTAGAGCATTCTTCAAGAAAGAAGATTCTTCGGTAAATCTGTGCAGAGGACCGGAGATGGAAGAACATATTGGTGTCGTCTCACAATTATTTATCTTCTGACCTGGAACTGGTAATGCTAATAAAGGTGAGATAGTCGAAGTAGCCTGTCCAATCTCTGAACTGCTAACTTGCAAAGGCTCGGAATTCACCTCATCATTAAGATCATCTTGATTAGGTGACATGACACCGTTATTAATACTGCTTGGGTATTTACAAGGAGGCTCATGTCTATCGTTACCATAAATTTCATCAAGTGCACCAATCATCTCGTGGTCTCATTAGGATGATTTGCTGAATAAAACATCCCTTCAGGAACTTGTGGAAATCCTACAACAAATAGGAAGTTGAAGAAATTAAATACCAATCCATTAGGCCATTGAATGGGCTAATAAATAAATAAATAAAGATGTATACCTGCGTTCTGTGTTCGAGGTGACATATCCAAATTTTCATCGCCATAGGATACATCTGGAATGCTCAAGTCATGTCTAAATGTTTCAGAACAAACTTCCTTAGGATTCTCCACAACTTAACAATCTTTAGATCGTATTGTTCGCTTCCGATGCAATATTTGAGAAAGGGGAATCTAAAATTCAAAATAGCAAATGAGATGCAAATTATCATTCCAAAAAAAAGAAAAGAATGATAAATATATCTTACCTGATCTCTGGGACTACTACTTTCCAAAGGAAGTGTGGCATCAAGTGATTGAGGTGTTCGGTCCATAGAGCTACTGCTTTCTAAAATTGTAATGAGCTCATGTACCTTCTCTACATGTTCTGAAGTGGAAGTGTGATCCATGGGAGAGTGTGTTATTTTAATTTTCTTGATATCTCTTTCATTTGGAACATCCAAAGGTCTCTTCTGAAGAGTCGCTTGAGAATCTACATAAGAGGCTTCCTATTCATTGGCATTATGACTTCCTGTTTGTTCGGGGACAGATGGAGATTTACCAAGTACAAAGTTATTATCTTCGCTGGACAATAAATCTTATACTTTAATCTTGTTCAGACAAGGATATACTTTATCTTCCGACCAAGCTTTATATGATGGATCAACTTGAAGTTGTATATCATCAATGCCCCCCGGCAGATGAAATGTGCATCTACTCCCTGCCTGCGTCAAAGATAACCAAGCATGATAGAGAGTTGTTCGCTCCGCAAGTGCACGGTTCGCGCAAGTAATAAAGTGGACGTGAGTCCAAGTATCAATCTCACAGAGATTGTTTTAAATTGTATTTTAGACTACAATTCCTTAATCGGAATGAGAAATTGTTTGAATTTGAGAATTTTGAATTAAAATTAAACTAGAAAGAACGAGGAAATTTGATTTAGAGAAAATATGAGAAAAACATGCTAGAATTGAGAATCCACATTTATCCCATTAATTATGCATTAAATTAAACATCTAACAATAATTCACGAGGTTTTGAAAATCCATATTCTTAATATTTCAAGACTCCCTTTCGCACAAGAATCAACACCTATTTCTATACACAATCCGACTATATTTCTATGACGAATCTAAATGTATAAAAAAGCATTACAAGTTTTGTGAATACTATAACAGATAACACTAAGCATAGGGGTATATTTTTATCCCCTATCGGACTTTGTGGCAAATGACACAAGTCTAATGAAATCTCAATCTTTCGAACTTAAGAAATCACAACTTAAAATCATGCAACTAGTGATCAAGTAATTGCATGATAAAAAAAGTATAAATCAATTGCTCAAACCCATGAATTATGAAATTAAATGATAATCAATACATAAAATCCGGAAATAAATGCTTCATCACAATCCTAACATTTAAGAACCTAGCCTAGATACATAATTCAATATAAATCACAAAAGGAATTGATAGGTGTCACCCTATTCATGCCCTTGATCTTCGTTATTCAATTTTTTGGCTTGGCTTGGAGTGGATCCCTCCACAATCCGACAGCGTTTTGGCCTCTCTTCAATGAATTGGGAACCCCCCCCCCCCAAAAAAAAACATACCTAAGGTCTGGTATTTATAGATTAGGTCAAATTATAGGTTACTTGGAAGAGAATAATGCTGAAAATCACGTCCAAATTGGCTTCCAAAAGAGTTCCAACCGAACAAGGAAAGTTACCTTCGCGGAAGATCTTTTTGTCACTGCACAACGTTTATTATTTTGATCATATCTTTCTATTCTCTTATCCGACTGAGGTGATTAAAAGTCCGTTAGAAAGATAACTTAAATTGATACAATTCTTCCTGAAATAGGATTTTTCCAATTCGAACTTTTACTGCCCCGAAATTAGGTTTCAAAGTTTGACTAAAAATCTGCCCGAAATTCTTGTATGATTAGAATGAATTTATGGTAATATTCTTATCATATTCATTACTTTTTAACTTCTAATTGCATCCAATTGACTCATACCAATCTTCAAGTATTGTATCATGGTCCGAATCAATCATTGAGTATTTGCAATTTGGTCCTTCTTCTTTTGATTTGTATATTTTAGTCATTGAACTTCTAAATTCTTCCAATTTGGTTCTTTCTTTGAATTTTCTTCCAATTGACCATTTGATTTACTTCATCAACTCTTGGTTTTCAAACTTTAGCTCCTTTATCATCCAAATGACTTGTTTTTACTTCATTTCCTTTGCTTTCTCGACTTTAGGATTTTTCTTGAAATACAAACAATAATAACTAAATAAATAGCAAATATTCTTAAACAAACACATAAAATCCTACTTTTAGGATAGAAATAAGTATATAAAATACACTTACCAAGAGTCAACGCATTGGCTATAAACATCATTGGTTTTGGTGAGCCTGAAATCGTTTGCTTAAAGCCTTGTTGTCTTGCAAATCTGTGAGGATTGTAAGCTTCAAGAATAAACAAGTTATTACCACGACGATAAGAAAGAAACCCTGGTCGGATACTCATCATGAATTCTGAAGTCTCTATAGACCTCTCATTGTTATCTGTGCGTAAACCACCATGAGGCAAATAAATCGGATTCCATGAAAAATCATTAGATTCCATTCTTCCACGAAGGTTCTCGACAATCAAATGCATCAACCTTCCAATGTTGGAAATCATTTAAAGTCCCGGCATATCTTCGGATAATAGGAAGACCGATGCTCTTGTCAACGTTGGCATAGATGCCCCGAATAAAATAAGTTGCAGCCCAAGCATACAAAAAATGTTCGGGAAATGTATATTTGACTGATCCAATGTCATGGCCAGTCACACAATTTGTTGTCTCTGTAAGTCCTCTATAAATGCAAGCTAAGATGGGAGGTACCAAGCTATAAGTTGATTTGGTAGCCATTCTGGAAGCTACTTTAAAAGTTCCCACCCTGAGACAATCATTTCTAGAAGGAAAAATAAAACAGCAGAGCCAAAGGGAAAGATAGGCTGCTATGTCCAACTCTTCTTGTTCTTCAATGGATAAAGAAGTATTCCAGTAGTCCGTGTCCCTGTGCAGAATATCGTGTAATGTTTCTGTGCAAACAGGTATCTGTAATTTTTCTTTGGCTGCTGACTGATTTCCTGAAGATGGGTTTGCTTCCATAGCCTACCTAAATGCCTTACTTTTCCTTGGATTCGAAACACAATCATCAGTTTTGAACCAAAAATCAATCCAGTCGCTGTGGCGGACCCGATCACTTTTCTTTTTGTCAACGATCAGTGAAAAGGCCTTGAACAAATATAAACAAGATTTGGGTAGGGAGTTCGTTAGTTCCAAAAGACTTGGTACAACCTCCTCGTAATAATCACCTCTGATGGAAAGTCCAGTAATCTCTTGCATATCCCAAAGCGAAATGCTGATCTCTCCATTGTCAGTTACAAAAGTGTTGGTTTCTGGACACCAAACTTCACAAAGAGCTTGATAAATAGAGTCGGGACGAGAATAGTCCTTAGTGGCAGAATAAATCGCATGAGCTAGCTCATGAAGATTTTTCTTGATGAGAAGCTTATGAATCTAAAGGGACCATTCCCAAAACTTCGACAAGAAAGAAATCTCTCCATGATAATGGAATGTACTTCCCCATCTGATCTCCCTTCGATCAATTCTCTCAAAAATGACTGCTTTCGGAATTAACGTTGTGTCTGAAGTGTGATGCGGAGGAGGACACAAACAAGGGTGTCTAGTACGATTTGAATTCCTCTGGCTGAAACTAAGAACACGCATGTCCATACCCTGCAAAGGAACTGCATGGACGAAGGGGTATGTCATTGGCTTATGGATGGTAAGCTTAAAGTCTCCTGTCAAGTTGCATGGAAGCTTCAAAGTAGCCTTAGGGAAGCAAATGATTTGACTTTTCCGCACAGGATCATAAAATTCCTTAATTCAGGTAATTTCAAATTTTTATTGTCTTTGGAATTTTGTTTTGCCATCCCTGAAAAAAAAATAAGCTGATAGAATAAAAAAAAATATCAAAAATCAAAGTTTCCATCTTGAAAATTTACTATGCCGGGGGGTATCCAAATAGATACATTCCGCATATTTTTCAGGTCTTCAAATGTCAATCCTAAAAATTTTATTATGCCGGGGGTATCCAAATAGATACATTCCGTATATTTTTCAAGTCTTCAAATTTCAATCCTGAAAATTTTATTATGCGAGGGGGGGGGGGAGTATCCAAATAGATACATTTCGCATATTTTTCAGATATTCAAATTTCAATCCTGAAAAATTTACTATGTCGGGGAATATTCAAAATGATACATTCCACATATTTTTCAAGTCTTCAAAATCTTCAACCTGTAAAAGTAAATCTAGCGGGGGGTATCTAAAAAGATACATTCCGAAGATTTACCAAATTTTCAAATGGCATGTTTAAGGAAAAAAATGAAGAAGAAGAAGAAGGAATTTGTTCAAAACACAGTTCAAACTTCAAATTGTTTGTCCGCTTTCGATGATCCAGTCAAACAAACAAACAAAAAATGTGAGCTTTCAAAAAAAAAAAGAAAAAGAAAAAGAAAATACGTGAATTTGTTCCTGCCTTTGAAAGTAGAAACAAATTAAATTAATTTTTTGTTTCTTCTAATTCGGCAGAAACAAATTCTACAAATTATGCAAACTTGGAGACAAATTTGAATTTGATGAAATAATTGGACTACTCTGTTTGAGCCTTGATTTTTAAAGTCATTTATTCTTTTCTTTCTTTGCAAACAAGATGCTGAGAATGTATGGAAGCTCCTTTCCTTTATGTCCCAACACAAACTAAATTATTCTTTTCATTCAAACTTTAATTGGAAATGGAGCAGAGTCCAAGGCTTCAATTACTTTTCTTCTAAATTCAGTTTTACCAAGTAGAATTGTGCTTATAGTATCCGTAATTTGAGTTCTTGATGGAAGTCGATTAGGATTCAAATTCCTTTTGATGGATAAGCTTAAATTGTAAAATCAAAATTTGATATTCAAGATTTATTTATTTATTAATTTCAAAAATAAATAAATAAATAAATAAATCTTGAGGTATTTTATTTAAATGTTTCTTGAAATCTAACCCAATTTAAACTATTGTGTTTAACGAGAATTTAATTTAAAATCAAATGGATAGTTGGTACTTCTTTTTTTAATTAAAAAAAATGGATTTTATCCATACAAAACCTAATAGGACTAAAATTTTCAAATCTTTTCGGGATTAAAAGATTTCAAACCGATTTTGAATTCGCCGATAAATTTCAAGTGTCCGAGTACAACGACTAAAATCGTATCAAAAAAAAATTTTAAATTCAAAATTCAAGATTTATCTATTTATTTATTTTCATTATAAATAAATAAATAAATCTTGAGAGGGCATTTGTAGACGTTAAATAAATAATTAGATTGGATCAATTTAATTTCTTTAGTCCAATTAAGTCCACTATATAAAGTCCACTGAAGTCCATGGATGAGGCCCATCCTACTTTTCAAAATTCTAACCATTTTATTTATTTATTTATTTATTTAAATAATAGAGTTGGTTACAAAATTCTTTCAATAAATAGGACCATTGGTCCATGAAAAAAAAAAAGGCAAGTGGAGAATACAAAAATTCTCTCAAGTCTCAAGTCAAGTCCAAATCTAAGAAGATCAAAGTCTTCTTCAAATCAAACAAATTCAAATCAATTCCAAGAAGATCAAAACATTCTTCAATCAAAGCAAGTCCAATCCGAAGTCCAAAATCCCAAGTTCAAATCCAAATCTCAAGTTCCAAGCTCAAAACAAGCAAACTCAACGAATCAAGTTTTCCAACAAAATTCAGAAGTCCAGGAATCAAGCCACGTAGCCCCTTGTCTTCAAACACGCAGATCGTTAATTAGAGATTTTGCAATTTTGCATTTACAAGAGCTATCCACTTATATTTTCTCAAATTCAATTTGTAACAATTTCGGTATTTTTTAAAAATATTTCGAAATTCGTCGTATAGCATATTTCTAGTTTGTGGGTGTGAATCTCATTCTTTTGCATTCATTCGATTCTTTGGTATAAAAAAAAAAAAAAAAAATCATAAAAAAAAAAAAAAAAAAAAAATTGGAAATTTGAAAATTTTTGTTACTTTGTTTATTGCCTAGGACATTGTTTGGATCAATTTTATGCACTAGTTAGAGTAATGGACAACATGAAAACATGATTTTTATTGACTATTTATCCATGTTAGATTTTCATATTCTTGAACACATAGCCATGTTTAAATTATTACTTGAGTAGGAGTGTGCTTGACATATGTGGAGTGTGTTCAACTTGAACTTGGGAATGACTATATAATCCCAAAACTTAGATCTTTAAATATCCCGACCTTGGATTATAACCAAACCGCTCAAGAAGCAGTTTGATGGTAGAAAGGTTAGTAAATGCATGTGTTGATGGGTTGAGGGTTTGTTTGTTCTTGATTATGCACTTTCGGTTGAAGGGGTTTGTTCAACGGATATAAGTCAGCACTAGCATAAAAAAATGTCTTATTCCACTTTTCGTAACCTTGATGACTCAAGAAAGTAAGCTTTTAAGAGTTTTTAAAATCTGGCACCATAAATTCATCTGAGTTGGGAGTTGTCAGCCCAAAGCTCATTACATGGGTCTCTTAGAAAGCTTAAGGAGGAGGGGACTTACACGTAAGACAATATTACATCTTTAACTTTTCTTTGTTGTCTTTGTGACTCTGTAATTAAGTCTTTAAGTATTCTCTAAACCTGGTGCCCTAAAGTCACCTGGCATAGGAGTCATCGACCCAAAACTCGTTAGGGGGTCATATAGAAAGCAAATAAGAAAATTATTGCAAAAAGATGGTAAAAGAAAAGGATAATGAAAGAAAATTCGTCAATATAAAAATAAAGTGCATGGTATAAATTTACATTGACTAAAACTTTGGAAATTGAAAGTGTAGAATTGTGGATTGCTTACCAGTAGCTTGTTGTGCATGCATATTTCAAATCCTAACTATCTTTTTGTGGAAAAATGCAGTATATAAATGTCTAGAAACCACAATAAAGGACCTCGAGATTTGAGAGAAAAGTAGTAAGTTGTGATCATCCATGACAATGTAAGGAAAATCAATAAAACATCATTGGTTGACCACATAGGATTAGAGCTTACTCTTACACAATAAGCCACATGATTTTTAAGTACATATTTGTATAAGTATGCATTTAATTTTAGCTATTCACACACACATACATGGAAAGTCGAGCATTGGATAAGTAGAAATATTTTTATCATGGTATTCCACGTTCTTTTCTAAAGTATAATTTTGATCTGAATTTTTTCGGCACGTGGTAAACAAGTTGAAAAAAGAGAAATATTTGTTAGTTGCATTTTTGTTTTATAATCTAGTTCTCCTTTGTTCGAGGATGAACAATGATTCTAGTTTGGGAGGATTTAATAAATATATTTTATACACTTATTGATACGTCAAAATTAGAATAATATATTTTTGTTTTAGAATAAAAGTTAGCTAATTGCTTGTTATTTGTTTATATTATAGAAAACATCTCAAGATCGCGTGAATAAAGCAATTAATGGAAAAAATGTACAATTGAATAACATTTGGAGCTAAATTAGACAAATTAAAAGTTGATGAAATCAACCGGGAAATACTTGAAGAGTCAAGTGAAAGAAATCAAGGAATCAAGGGCTCAATTGAAGATGAATTGAAGTTTTAAGAGAAATAGAAGAAGATTTGAAAGTATGAGGACTTTATTGTTGCAATAGGAAGTTGAAAGACACGAGGGATCAAATTGCAAATATCCAATGATTGATTCGGACCACGAGACGATAATTTGAGGATTGTTAAGAGTCAATTGGATACAAATAGAAGTCAAAAAGGAATGGAATATGATAAGAATATTATCATAAATTGATTCTAATCGCACAAGATTTTGAACATATTTCTAGTCCGACTTTGAAACCTAATTTCTGGGTAGTAAACGTTCTAGTTTGGAAAATCTTATTTCAGGAAGAATTGTAGACCTTTAAGTATCTTTTTAACTCACTTTAAATCACCCAAATCGGATAAGGGAATAGAAAGATATGATCAAAACACTGAACGCTGTGCAGAAACAAAAAAAGACTTGCACGCAGATTTGACAATTTGCTTTCCTTTTTCGACGAGATCTCATCTCAAACTATAAATACAACCCTTAGAAAGAAAATCAAAACCTTTGCACATCCTTTAAACATCATAATTCATTTTCTATCATCTAATTCTTGGAGGTGAAAATCAAGGCAAGGAAATTGAAAATTACCAATAAGGAGCAAATTCTTTGTGCAAGACTTGCTTTCTTTCGTTAATTTGATAAACTCTACGTATGTAGTAATTCTTATTTCTGCATTTTTATTTATTTATTGATGAATAAAAAATCTTTTAGTTAGGACAAATGCTGTAGCATAGTTTCACACTTTTAGTTTTATAATTCAAGTTTTGCGTATATGTTGCATGTGTTGATTTATTTATTGTGTTTAATGCTTGAATTACTTGATCAATAATTTATAACTTTTGTGGTTTATTTTCATAATCTGAGAGGTGTGTTAATACACTAGACCATGGTAATAAATCCGGCAATTTGAACAAAATGATAGAGATATAAATTTGTGGTTGCATGCGATCAATTGTGAATTCCTAGGAGATTTTATACATTTAGCTGAGAAATAATTCAGACTCTCTATAGAGATATATGGTTGACTTAGTTAGATAAAATTGATTTAAACTCATGAGAGGAATTTCAATATACATTTGTGAATTCGATACAAAACACACACACACACACACACATGAATAAAACTTGAATGTTGGAATTAAAAGTATTGATTATGGTGAAATCATTAGTTCTAACACTTTCAAACATCAATTTAGAAAATCCAGTAATCTTTTCTTTTGCTTTTTAGTTAGGATATTTTAGTTTAGATAAATCATCACAATTCGACTGTTCAAATAAAGCTAGAATTAACATATTTCAGTACTTAATTACAATCCTCGTGATAACGATAACTCGAATTCAAAAGTCCATTTTATTACTTGATTGCAATATTGTAAACTTTGGGTTATGTATAAAAAAAATTATTGCTTTTAAAATTACAAAATTTTCTCATAATGCAACCAATATATTTAATGCTATACAACAAATTGTTTTAGAATATGTTTGCGAATGTAAAATTCTATCATTTATGTTCGATAATGCTAGTGTACACGAGCTCATTGTGGATAAATTATGTAAAATTCTTAATCTTGAATTTGGTGAATTTTTATTCCATGTTAGATGTTTATGTCATATTTTAAGTTTAATTGTTCAAGATGGAATACAACATATTAAAGACCAAATGGATAGAATCAGGGATACATGAATTTACATAACTATTTCACCAAGTAGAAAATAGTATTTCGAAGAGTTATGTGCATAATATGGTAAAGATGCAAAAAAAATTATCACAGATGTCGGGCATAGGTGGAACTCGACATATTTATTACTTAAATCAAGTGAAGATTATGAACACATAATAACCGAGTATTATAAGAGTAGAACACTTAGAAATAAAAATTTGCGATTCAACCTACACATTATCTAGGGTATACTACCGAACAAGTTCAAGAGTTCTTGAACGTTTTTATATTATTACAAATTTTTTTTTATCAATATAGAAATGATTCATTTTTTGTTGATATGATAATTGCTATGGAGATAAAATTTAAAAAATATTGGGAAGATTCATCTATGTTCGTATACCATCTATACTATCATGTGCCACTACACTTAAAGACAACGAAGTAGAAATATTAGATTTAATGGAAAAATTAGGGATGCACAAGCAACTTCTTCTTATAGTATGTCCTCTAGTTGTCATAACGAATCTGGTCCACTTGTAATATCTGAAAAATTAATTTAAATAAGAATTATTGAATGTAGAACATGTTGATTCTTTAGAATTTGATTTACTTGAATTTTGGTGAAAAACGAATGTAAATATCCAGTTGTTTCCGTTATATCTACTAACATCTCCAGTTAATACGGTAGCTTCAGAGTTTGCTTTTAGTACAGGTAAGAGGATTTTTCCAGAAGTAAGGAGCCGACTCAAAGAAGATATTTTGGAAGCATTAATGTGTGTAAGAGATTGGCAAGATGTTCATTTTCGCATACAAAATAAGTATGCCGAAATTGCATACAGTCAGGTAAATGATATTTAACTTTAAACTTTTAATTTCTTTACATAAATACTATTTTGATTTCAAAACAAAAATTGTACACGTAACAAGTTTTTCGTTTACAATTTTAACTCCACCTACTAGAAAACTTAATTATTCAGGTTAGTAGCTGGTCCCAAGCCCGAGAAAAATTAGGAGGGTTTTAATTTTTAAACTTTTAAACTTTAATTTATTTACTCAATTATAGTTTTTGTCTTTTTGAATTATAATATGCGATTTGAACTTATAATTCATTCATTACTTTTACATTATTTATTAAGCCTCTGTAAACATATTTTTAAACAATTCAATTCATCAAATCTTTTTTTACCACATATATTTTCTTTCTTCACTTTTCAACCATATATTTTACCTCGAAAGCATAAAAGACATATTTTTAAACACAACTTTTGACAAAGAGAGCCTACTAATTATAAATTTATCGATATCTATACTTCTTCTAAAAGTCCCTTAAAGGGAGAAACTTTTTTGGACCATAATACCCTAAACAATAATTTACAATTTCTTATTTGTCCTTCTAATTAATTTTAATTTAATTTCTATATATTATAATTAAGTAATATTTTCTAATTTAATGATAGTTGTCGTCTCTTCAACTTTCATTGATCTATATTTATATTTATATCTCTATCTCTATCTATACTATTTCTAAAAGTCCCTTAAAGGGAGAAATATTTTTGGACGGTAATACCCTCAACAGTAATTTACAATTATTTAATTGTCCTTTTAATTAATTTTATTTTCTATACTACTTCTAAAAGTTCCTTAAAGGAAGAAACTTTTTTGGACGATAATACCCTCAATAATAATTTACAATTTATTATTTATCCTTTTAATTAATTTGATTTTAGTTACTATATAGTATAATTCATTTAATATTTTCCAATTTAATAATATTTGTTGTCTCTTCAAATTTCATTGATTATATTCATACTACTTTTAAAATAAATTGAATGGAGAAATATTTTTTTATCATAATGCTCTCGAGAATAATTTATTATTTCTTATTTATCATTCAATTAATTTTATTTTAATTATAGCATTTTATAATTAAAACTAAATTTTCGATTGTCGTTATCTATTCAAATTTCATTGATCTATATTTATATATATACTACATCTAAAATAACTTGAAAGGAGAAATATTTTGGATCATAATACTCTTGAAAATAATTTATAATTTATTATTTATTCTTCAATTAATTTAATTTTAATTCTAGAATTTTATAATTAAAAAATAAATTCCACATTTATTTACGCATATAATTGTCTTGTTTTATAAATAAAATGACGTTAATAATAAATATTGACAACCAAATATTTTACTAATATGTCATATAAATGTGATATCATTTTTGTCATTTATTATTAATTTCTTTCAAATTCGTCTATATTTAAAGGTAAAATGTCACAATCTACATATACATGTTTAGTGATTTTTAAGAGACATTTGACTCATAATTTTTTTTATTAGTATATATAAATTATTGTTTTAGCATTTTCAAAAAAATAAAAAACTTATTATTTTAGTAGCTAAGAGAGTTGACATGCATGCTTTTAAGTGGTTCAATACTTTTTCAGAGTTATTATTTTTTTAAATTCAAGTCTTGACTTCAATTATTTATAAACTTGAATTTAAAAAAATTGCATGCAACAAGTATTTGAGGAAGTTATACATTAAAAACATCGTTTAGTTGACAATAATTTTGAAAAAATAAATACGTTAAAGTTATGTACTTGATACACACACACACGCACACACACCCCAACCCACCCACCCACCCACCCACATATATCTTGTTTCAAGTTAACGCATTCCCGAATTTTAAATAAAATCATCTTCAATTTGGTGAAATTAAGTCAATCAACTTTAATTTTTTTGCAAGTTTCATCTCTTTTTCAGTTATTGTCTTGACGAAAATACTGGCTCAACATGTAAATACGTGATTTTAATTTATACATTTTTTAGAAAAAATATATTAAAAATAGTTGATGTGTATTAAGAAGATATTCAATTCAAGACATTCAAATATATTTCATAATATCGTTACAAATAACAATTGGCAAAGTCAAGACAATGCGAGTTTTTTACTGTTTCTTTCTCAAACTTTCCACTTTGAATAATTCGTCAATCTCCTGTAATATACATTTTAGGCTCGCTTGATGTAGTTAAAAACTAGATTTTTCATAAAAATTGATGAAATTTGCATGTGATTGAAAAGTTACGAGTCTCACTGAATATATCAATAAATGTACTATTCATTTTAACTTATTTTTAGTAAAATTTTAAGCCACACCAAATGGGTTATTCAATAAAAATATCTACAACTCCCACTCTATAACCAAAATCACATATACATTATAGCTTTCAATCTAATACATTTACATAGTTACATAATTCTCAATTACTAATTTTCATAAACATGTTTAGAATTCAAAGGATCCTATATATTCATGTATTTATTACACTAAAATAAATTCAATACAACTTATACTATAACCCAATATAGCCCACTATAAATTCAAAAGGGGTTCAAAGCCAAACATCCTAATTTGCTGAGCTTTTCTTTAGTCATTATTTCTCTCAAATTTGAATTTTTAATAAATCTAATGGTTTTGTCCATAAATAAAAGTATCAAACGTACGTTGCTACGAAATTTGATTGCACATGATGAAGATTAAAGTATAAAAATTTTCAATATCTGTACAGATTCTATTGAAACTTATATGTACCAATAAAAGTTTTAAAACTTATTTTGAATTTTTGATTAATGAAGATGTGATATTTCTCATTATATTTGTCTATCCTTATTTTAATAATTTTTCGACACCAAACAAATATGTTATCTTTTTTTATACTTGCAGGATACCAAATTTTTGCTACACTGTTTTGGGTCATAATTGAAAATTTTATTCACACGCTTCAAAAATGAAAAATATATCAACTTTATCATTAAAAAATAGACCAATAGTAATCATACATTTCCAAATGTGCACGATGAAATTGAAATCAACTTGATGACAAACAACAATAATGAATTCTCACAAGTATCAAACTTTATTTTTAATGTATTAAATCTTCATTGACAGTTTTTTCTTCTTTTTTATAATATTTCAAATATTATATAAATAAAATCTATCATTTATTACTAATATTATCGATATTGTTATCAACGAAAAGCTTATATTTGTTTTCATCAAATAAGTAAGTCTAGCTAAGGTTTTGATTGGGAAAGGAAAATACGGTATTACAAACTTTGTTTAAATGTTAAAAATTATTAGATTTTCTTAATTCTATTTGTCTAGCTAGCATGTTTGGCTAATTTTTTTGAGAAAAAAATCGAAATTTTGGTCAGAAATTACTTTATATTGACAATTAACATGCAAAGCACGTTTAGACAACTAGTATATAATATATCATTATATAATTAATTTATATTCAAGTATTCAACAAAAAAAAACAGAAAAAAGAGCGAGCAATGAGCCGAGCAGAGGCTCGGCTTGTTTGACACAAGCTCGTTACTCGACTCGTCTGTTTGACGAGTCGAGCAAGACTAGTCGACTTGGTTCGATCCATTTCCACCACTACCTATTGCATCTGTAGAGAAAATAAAACAATTACGTAGCATAGTTTACTTAAAAGCTATTTATAAATAGGTTTTTATAATCATAATAGATAAGGCACCACACATTGCTTTCATTTTTTTTGTTCAATATATTATATTGTATAAAGCTTATTTATTGTAATGTTTATCTCCTTTATTGATTACCGTAATAATATAGGGAAAGCAGAACATAGCAGATAATGCTAAAATAAAAATGCGGTGCCGGTACCTAGCTAGCTACAATATTAACTAAATCAAATTTATTTTATATTGTGCACATAATAACACAGTGATGATAATTGTTTCCAAATACTTCTGAATTTGTCTAGTTCGGTTGTCTTAAGATCTGTTTGCAAAAATCGGTGCCCAAAAAGACTAGCAAACACGGGATTTTTTCAATTCCTCATAAAAGTTGTAACCAGAATCGATTAAAAAAAAAAAATCAGACCCTTATTATAGGTTTAATATTAAGTCCGATTTAAACAAGAGTAACTCAAATGTGAAATAAAACAATATAACAAAACCCATCCTAGGATGTTCAAGGCCGTTTATTAACAATAAATTTCTCTTGGATTAAAAAAATAAAAAAATAAAAAAATGTGACAATTCCATTGTAGTTCACTACTTCACTATAGTATGTAATACAGTAATGCTAGTGCCTCAGTGGTGACTGGCCAAAACTCTTGACTGATATTGTGTTCATTGACGTGAGAGTTAATCTTGTACGTACACGTGTTGAAAAATAAAAGGTCTTCACATTCGCAAATATGCAATAGAATTAGGCTGTTGACAATTTTCTCCCTTTTCTTTTTCAAACAAAAATTAATAATTCTCGCATAAATTTTGTTTCTTTATTTCCTTATAATATTGATTCACGCATCGGTATAAAAATTAGGGACAGCCCTATTTGGCTTATTAGCGAGAAACCTGAAAGCCCCTTCATTGACAAAAACATAATAGGCTTAGGTTAGTCCTAATTGTGTGTGCCATGCAACTCAAAATTCTCAATCTAAGTATATATATATATATATATATATATATTTGGCAAACTTATAACATTTAAATATAAATAAACATAAAACATAATACTGTTACTTATAAGTAACACAAGTTGATAATTTTTTTTAAATTAAAATGTTTAGAAAAAAAAATTTACAGAGCTTCTTTTAAGCAGAACCATGCATGCTTAAAAGTTGATCGTCTATTTGGTAAACTCTTTTTATAAAACTTGTTTATAAACAACCACAAAGAAATATTTCACTGGATAATTTTTCTGAAAAATCAATAATTTTGATTGGTCAAAAATTCCCGCCAACCATTTTCTAATTTTCAAAAAAATGTACCAATGAAATGTTGACCTTAATAAACATTGTCGTCTCTAATACCCTTTACAATTGAGACGACTAAATGTCATCTCTAACGCGCGCTATGGGGGGAAATTTGCCGCTTTTTATTCGGAGCATTAGAGATGACATATGTAGTCGTCTCAATTGTAAAGGGTATTAGAGACGACAATGTCGTCTCTACTGCTCCAAAAAAAGGAGGGATATTTCCCTCCATAGCTTTAGAGACGACTTATAGTTGTCTCAATTGTAAAGGGTATTAGAGATGACAATGTCGTCTTTACTGCTCCAAAAAATCTCCCCCCATAACTTTAGAGACGACGTATTTGTCGTCTCAAATGTAAATGGTATTAGAGATGACATTGTCGTCTCTATTGATCCTATCATAAGGCGGGATTATCTCCCGTCGTGATTCTAGAGACGAAATGTGTCGTCTCTAATGAACTGTATGCATAAAAAACATAACATTCATTTTTTGTCCATTTTCAGCTTCTGTGTTAGTTTTTTTTTCTCTCTATTTTTCTCTTCAACAAGAAACTTATAGTTGATACTGTCAATCTGAAAAGTCTCTGTGAGTCCACAGTAAGATATTTGCACCTATATTTCTATATTTTATAGAGTTTTTAAATGATTAATTAATAATATGTTCTTATCTTTTTTGTACTAATTTATGCTTTATGCGTTATTTTTCGAGCTTGGAACTGTTGATTGTCGGAGCTAGAAAGTGAAAGTTTTAAGCTTTTGTAAGTTATTTTAATTTAATTATTATATTTTTTATTAAGTGTTATTTTTATGCTTTTCACACTTTATTGCATTTGCATTAAGCTTAGAATACTGTTTGAAGATTAGTTTGTGAAGTACACACATTCTAATTTAGGAATGTTTGATATTTATAAACTAATCTTTGAATTGTCCCATTATTGGACAGTTTGACATTGATTAGTGAGTTACGACTTGTGTTATTAAATAATTTTTCTTGTAACTGCTTCATTATTGGTGTGTAAATGTTGGTGGCGTCTCCTGACATATTCTCCGGGGTGTGGACTACGTTTAACATAGTGCTAGCATTGAGGAGAATAATGAAGAGATGCTGCCAAAATTTACTGGTGACATAGAGAGGCAGTAACAAGAATTGACACAACTTGCGACTCGTGAATCAATGTCGAATGGTTAGGGTCCATACCTTCAATTAGTAGGGGAGTGATAAGGGGGTTAGCACATGCTCACATCACTAGAACATTTCAGTTATATGTATTTTTTCGCAGATAGAAGAAAGTGGAAATAGATATGGACAAGATTTGGATAAAGCTAAACAGAATACGAGAAATTTTCCAATGGATTTGCAGCATTTATGAGAATTTCCAGGCCATTGGCAAATGATAGGGGGATGATTTCTTGTCCGTGCAAGAATTGTTTAAATAGAGCAAAGCAATTAGTGAGTGTTGTAGAGGACCACGTATTCATATATGGTTTTTTAGAACATTATGAAAGATGGGTCATCATGGAGAGCCGATGGAAGTGCCTGTCGACATGCAGTCGCAGGAGGAACCTATAGTTTCGATAGATGAGATGACAGACATTCTGCTTGATGTAGTTGAGGGAGAACCACTGGAGGCAGGGGCTAATGTTGAGTATGAGGAGTTATTTGAGGCATTGCAATCAGATTTGTATCCAGGAGTCTCGTCATTCTCTTCGTTAAATTTCTTGGCTAAATTGATGCATATTAAAGTGATGAACAAGTGGACCAATAAATCATTTGACGAGCTGCTTAAACTGTTGAAGTTGACATTTCCTAATTTAAATCTTGCTGGTTCACATTACGAAGCTAAGAAGTTAATGAGGAAGTTAGGCCTGGGCTACGAGTCGATTCATGTATGTAAGAATGACTGTACACCATTTTGGAAGGAGAATGCTGATCGACAGATCTGCCCAATATGCTCCTAAAGTCGGTGGTTTTAGGTAGCAGGAAAGTTGGGCTGTAAGAATGTTCTTCATAAGGTGTTATGTAATTTTTCGTTGGCTCCCAGACTTAAGCATTTCTTCCCTACTCCGCACACTGTGAAGCAGATGAGGTGGCACAGTACTGGATGTTCATCAAACGATGACGAGATGGGGCATCCCGTTGATGGGAAGGCATGGCAGGACTTTGATCAATTGCACCCAGATTTTGCGTGTGATATTCAAAATGTTCGAATGGGTCTATCTGCAGACGGCTTTAATCCATTCGAAAACATGAGTCAGTTCTACAGCATGTGGCAAGTGGTTTTGTGTACATATAACCTACCTCCGTGGTTGTGCATGAGAGAAGAAAATTTGATGCTAACTCTATTGATACCTGGCCTGCGATCACCGAGGAAAGACATGGATGTTTTCCTACGTCCACTAGTCGATGAGTTGAAAGAACTGTGGTATGGCCTTCAGTTACGCGATGCTGGAACAAATAATGAATTATTTAGAATGCGTGCAGCACTGTTGTGGACCATTAGTGATTTTCCAGCCAGAACTAGTCTTTCTGGGTGGAGTGGGCAGGGTTACGAAGCATGTCCAACTTACAATGTTAATACGTTGTCTGAACCTGTATTGGGGAAAACAGTTTATGTGGGACATAGATGTTTTTTGGGAGCTCCTCATCGGTGGCGCAAAAGTTGTGATTTCAATGGAAAAGCCGAGAATTATGATCCTCCGCGATGATTTAGCTGTGTAGATGTAATGCGACAGTTAAGTGGTGTGACAAATGGAATTCTGGGGAAACACCCACATTTTGTAGGTCGTAAAAGGAAACGTGACGCGGGAAAACTCAACTGGAGAAAAAAGAGTATTTTTTACGAGCTACCTCACTGGTGCAATATTGAGTTGAAGCATAATCTGGATGTAATGCACGTGGAGAAGAATGTGTGTGACAGCTTGCTTGGTACTATCATATGTGATTCGGACAAATCTAAGGACACAGACAATGCTCGGCGTGATTTAGTGGAATTAGTTATCAGACAAGAGTTGCACCTATATCACCACGGGAATCGATTGATGAAGCCCGCTGCAGAATATACACTCACTGATACTGATGGTCGAAAATTCTGCTATTTTATCAGATCAATCAAATTTCCAGATGGTTTTGCATCTAACTTGAAAAAGAATGTCGATTCGAGTAGCAGTCGCATCATCGGACTGAAGTCACATGATTGCCACATCATTATGCAACGTTTGTTGGCTGTTGGATGCAGAGCATACTTGAATAAGAATATCTCGTCGACCATAGTTGAACTATCTATATTTTATAAGAAGCTTTGTTCAAGGTCGATAATGAAGAGTGACATGGAGAATGCCAAAGAACAACTAATTTTGATACTTTGTAAGCTTGAATGCATATTTCCTCCAGAATTTTTTGATATTATGGTCCACCTTGTTATGCATTTTCTAGAGAAGGCAATCTTGGGAGGTCCTGTGTACATGCGCTGGATGTGTCCATTTGAGAGGTACCTTAAGAAATTGAAGGACTAACAGGTCTTTTTGACTTCCTTTTAGCGCCACCCCAAAGAGGCGTGGCAAGGGTTGAATGCTGAAAGTCGAGAAGCTCTTCAAAGCCAATGGTAGTGTTCCACTATCAATAGAGTTTGATTTGGACACGGAGAGCACGATTCGTCTTGGTCCCTATGAGCCAGAATTCATTCGCTTTCTGGGGATGATAGTACGTCTGTTCATCGTCCCCAAGTACATGGGATGGAGCAAGGTCCCACAACATTTAAAGTACTGGATTCCTGAAGAGGTCGAAGTATGAGATTTAAATTGTTTTAAAATATCATCGTATTTTAATTATGTCAATTTCATTAAACGTTGAAATCTAACTTTTTTCCTGAAGAAATATTTCAACACCAAGGGCAATGTTCCACCGGAGAAACTACATTGGGTTGATAAGGGCGTTGACAAGTGCGCTTCTAAGCACTATAAGGAATACAAGGGCAAGGCTCACAAACACTATAAGATACACGGTCGCACAAAACCCTTTGATGACATTGACATGGTTGAGTGGGGTAATTGTGTGGAGTTGTTCGAGAGCGCATCCTTCAAGGTGAAAGTATGATTTGTATTTTATTTATTAATTTATAATTATTTTCATTGTTACTTTATAATTATTTTGTGTTATTCAGGCTGCGTCGCAGAGGAACACGACCAATCGAGCCAAGATCCCATACCCCAGCTTGCAAGGGTCCAAGAGCATTGTGGCAATGCGCTACGCCAAAGTAAGGACTTAATTTTATATTCTTTTTTTAAAATTTAATTTATGTTATCATTTACTAACTATTAATTATTTTTTGGATATAGGAATCCCGATACACAAGAGTGGGCTTCCATTTTGGATATGTGGAAGTCCACTCACACTAGAAATACATATCAGGGTGAAGTTTGGGTCAACGAGCAGGCCAAGCGCCAATATGTAAGTATTATTTAAATTTCAAAATTTTTTGAATTGGATGCAATTTTAAATTTTCTATATTTTACCTAATCATTTTATATTTTGAATATTCAGGATAACATGCTTCAGGCGAGGGAGACGCAGACTCAGCAAGCCATCTCCTCAGGGGCACAATTTGACGAACACAATGTCATTCGAGAGATGCTCAGAGAGAGGCGAGGCCATGTCCGAGGATTTGGCCGGATGGTCTCGGGTGTCTCCCATTCGGCATCATCGACTGCAACTTCACCCCCTATAGAAGAGTCAGCTCGTGTCGCCGAGCTTGAGAAGAAAATGGAGACCCAAGCAGCTGAGTTGGCGACCTAAGCAGCTGAGTTGGCCGAGACTAGGTCCTAGCTTGCTCGAGTTAACAAATTTTTGGCACAACTATTTCCAGGACAAATATCAAAGTCAACTCTGATGCAAACAAGCGGTGCTAGACCCTCGACTCAGGTGGACGAAGACAACAATGACGATGACTTCGAATATTATGAGAACGACTTGATGTTTAATACATTTTATTTTTGAATAATTATTTCATTAATTTGAGTTTTGTCATTTCTTTGTAATTAACAATTTTTTAATATTAATATGTAAAGAAACAAAAAATAGTAATTAAACAATTTTTTTTTTTTTTTGCTACGAGGTCTTTAGAGACAACTTGCTAGGGTATTAGAGATGACAAGTCGTCTCTATAGGTTCACGTTTATTAGAGACGACAACTGTGTCGTCTCTACTAACCAAGGTATTAGAGACGACAAAGTCATCTCTATTATGTCCTGAAAAATAGAGACGATATTGTCGTCTCTACTACCTTGGTTAGTAGAGACGACTATGTCTTCTCTATAAGACCTAGAACAATAGAGGCGACTTTTGTCGTCTCTAATATCTTTGGTAGTGTAGACGACAATGTCGTCTCTATAAGGCCTAGACCAATAGAAACGACAAAGTCGTCTCTAAATAACATCAACAACGGGCCTAAAGAGACGACAAATAGAGACTACTTTGTCATCTCTAATACTAAATAACAACGACAATTGGAATTTTAGAGACGACTTTTGTCATCTCTATTGACCAATATTTTTGTAGTTCATGCATGCTTAAAAGTGGATCGTCTGCTTGGTGAACTCTTTTTATAAACTTGTTTATAAACTATCACATAGAAATATTTCATTGAACAATTTTTCTGAAAAATTAACAATTTTGATTGGTCAAAAATACCCGCCAACAATTATCTAATTATCAAAAAAATATACCAATGAAATGTTGACTGTTTATAAACGGTTTACCAAACAGATTAGTGTTTCTTCATCCAACTTTTTGTCGGCTAGACTTAACTACTCCTTAAGAAGTAATTTCAATTTTAAATTTTAATAGAATTTATTGTTGGAATAAATGGTTCTTTCGCGGTTTAAGAATTATTATTTGACGTGGATTAAAAAAGTATTCAATTTCTCGACTTTTGAAGTAAAAGGGGGTGCATATCGATTTGTCATGATGTTAAGAATTGAGTGTGACTATTAAAAAGACACTGAATGAAACAACCTTGCTACATTAACAAAGTTTTTGATAAAGAACTTAGCAAAAGCTCTCATATAGAGGGTAGGGACTGGTAATCATTATTATTGACGTGACACACCATATTTAAGAGCTTTGTTAAAATAGAATAATTTCTTAATGAAAAGTCATAACCATCTGATAGGTTACCACCTAGACCACTGAATATGAAAAATATGTGACATGATGATTTAAATTAATTTATGTCAAAAAAAAAATGCAATCATTCCAGAAAGACAACTGAAAATCTATATAAATAGATCCATAATTCCCATTTTTTTACATCCAATTAATTCAAGTTAAAATTAAATTAATTCTCTTTTTCTCTTGAAATTTTATTTTAGTGAAATTAAATTTCATTCGAATTATTTTCAAAAATAAAAAACCATTCAAGCATTTTTGTTCGAGTATATTCCATTCGAGAAGAATATGGTCAATACTTTGATTCAATCGACAAGGTTGATTTAATGCATGCAATATCGAATTTAGAAGAAATACATTGCATATTGGGAGACATACATTCTATTTACTCAGTTGACGCTATTTGTCTTTAAGAGATTTGTAACGACATGATCATTATTTCGACATAATTAAGGAGATAATTACTGCTTCTTTGAAATAACTTAAAAAGTCGAAAATTTTGAATTAAGGGTCTGTTTGCTCTTGAAAAAATGCAAAAGTAAAAATTTACATCAACTCGTGTGACCCAGGAATTGAAAAGCAATAAAAAATTAGATGAGTCTGACTACTAAACAGTGCGAGTTAGAAATCGATACAAGAATTTCCTAGTGCCGGACAAGTGTACCCTTTGTTTTAACTGTTGGGCAGAGTATTCTCACATTACCAATTGTCAACACTTGTCAACATGGGCATTTCTTTTCTAACACTTCAAATATTAATAATCATGTGGGGCCGGTCTACTGGATGAGAAATTTCACCAAAATCTATTGATTTTTTTATTTTAATCAAAATCTACTGATTTTTTTATTGAATTAATCTAAGTGCACAATTATTTTGAAAATATAGATGATAATTTTGTGATGTGAAAGTGATATTGTTGTTGATTTAAAAGATTATGTAATATATGAAAAAGAGGATTCCGCCACATAAGCAAATTGTCATTCTCATTTTTTAGCGTTTATGGTATTGTTTAGAGCCTCTTTGGTAATGAAATTTTTTTTATCTCAACTTTTAAAACTCAATCTTAAACATTAATTCTTAGTCAAGCCCCCAATTTTTGACTTTTCAAACTTTTTAAAAACATACATCCATAAAAAAATTAAAAAAAAAATTAAAAAAATCAAAATTTTTCACATTACTAAACAGACTTTTAAAAAAGAGTATTTTTTAAATGAATAGTGATTTTCTAGAGTATGGATGATTGAAAAGTACAATATTGTGAACTTGACTTTATTTGGATGATTGAGATTGAATAATGTAGAAAAAAAGAATTTTTTTTTAATGAAAACCAATGAAGGGCATTTCAAAAGCTTTGTAGAAAAACCTATAAATGATAACGAACATTAATTATCAATTATAAATCTAGAAATATATTTTAATAAACTGAATAATAATATCGTACTTATCTTCATTTAATTTTCCCAAAAAACATTCAACAAGAAAACATGTTCATTAAACGAGAAAAAACATTCTTATACTAAAGATAGCACTTTACATAACATAAGACTTTAGAAATATTACATGCAACGAGGCATTAACGTCCCCCACGCTTACCTTGGTTTTGTGATTACATTACAATTTTACCTTTGTCCTCTTTGATCAAACACATCTTTTTTGCCATCAAAGAGACAAACCCAACTAGCCGCCCACATACAGACACAAGAGAGAGTTGACAATTAAAAAAAAAAAATCACGTAAGTGACGCCGGAATCTCTAGTAATCGCACGTCGATCATGTGTATTGTTGGCCGGCCGCGGGTGACATGAGAGTTACAATAAGGTCTGAAAATGCACCAATAATAAATTTGTGGGTGTGTTTAGGGTTTAAGGTTAGATAACACAAGAAAAGCTCATGTAAGAAATCCCAATCATTCTTAACATCAGTTAACTCTCGTGCTTCGATCATCTCTTGCATTGATTTTCTGAAGTCGGCATATGGGTTTGGAGAGTACGTCTGAACAGCAATGCCACCATTAAACACCTTGTCGGATTCCGCCTCAGCTTGCGGCCCATCTGTGGACTCAACAATGGAGTTGGAGTGGCCTGGGGAGGAGAAAAAGAAGCGCTGGGACGCAAAAACCGTAGCAAAATCAGGAACTGAATCAGCATCGGAATCATCAGATGAAGAGAAAAAATCGTCTGTGGAGGAGGTAAGGGACTTGGAGACTGAACCAGAGTTGGAATCATAGAGGGAGTTGAAGTTCTTGATTAACGATGAAGGGTTGTTCAGATTAGCGGCTGTGATATTCTCGTTTTCTTCTTCATCTGTGGGTGGTGGGGATAGAGTGAGGGTGGGTAGACACTTGAATTTGGAGAAGCACAGGCACAACTTCTTCTTCCCCAAAATGTTAGACATTTTTTTCTGCTAATATGTTATTTGGGAGACAGTTGTGTAAAGTGTGTGTATATATATGTGTGTGTGTGTGTGTGTGTGTGTCTACAGTCGGGAAATCCGAACCCTATTCGGTCTGGGAGTGAAAGCACCCCAACATAAAGCTTTCACGATGTTTGTGCGAAAACAAAATAGTATATACATGTGATTTTGTTTGGTCTAGAGAGAGGACAAGATTAAGTATATATGACCATTTTATTGACACAAGGATTTGTTTATATTTTCACATGTACATAAACTTGTACTTTTGTTAATTAAGCATGTAACAATATCTAATTCTTCAATTTTAACTTATTTTATTCGACTTATTTTTATTGAATAATTGAATTATTTCTAAGTAGCAATGGATATTGTTAAAAAAATTATCACATATAATTATTTATCTATGATCCAAAATCATCATGTTGAATTATCAAGAATCAAATATTGAAGAGTATCTTAATCAGATATGGTTCATGATGAACGATTCAACGGTTGGATCTTCTAAATCAATATGTAGTCCTTATTTTCTCTCTGATGATGGGATATTAGACAGAATGAACAATACGTATGATTCGGGGACCATAACCGACTTTATATACTGAATTGCCTGTTAACCTAATTCAGCCCATCATGAATTAGGTAATGGCCTGATATCTACACATAAAAGCCCATACATTAATTAGATGCATAAAAGTTCGATATATCAAATCCTTATTAGATCACTTTAAATGGGCTTAACCAAATTTGATAGCCTTTTATTCAATACACAATAATTCACATATAAGCCCACACGATCGATTAAAATCCTTACAATCTCCCACTTGGGCTATATGTGTAACCTTACAATTGTGTATCAATCATAACCTTATGAGTACTCAGAATTTTGCTATCATTACTGAATGCATCCCCAACAATCCGGTCCATCAATTATATCAACATAGGATCAAAGCGGCTTTCACTACATTTATCGTAACTAAACCCATCAATGGTCACGTATATCGATATAACTGAATGACATGGATCAAGTATGGATGTGTAGCATGAAAATTACAAGTAATGTGATTTTAAACATGCCTATTTCCAACTGGTCCAACTTTAGTGAGATCATCCTCAAATGAGTTCAGAGACAATAAACCCAAAACCTTACAGCTGTAAATAACTTTAACTTTAAATTGCATCCAAAAGGACAATAAATGTGTCTAATGCACCCAAAATACAAACTCCCACTGAAATCAAATATCCTCAAGAAATACAACACTCATATGAGCAATGTATTCATGAAAGACCTTAGGTTGTAATACCTTAGTAAGCGGATCCGCAATTATGGAGTTTGTCCTAATGTGCTCTTATTAACACGTGTCCACTCTGAACTGTATCTTTCACAACCAGTAACTTATGTCAATGTAATTTGACTTAGTTGAGCTCCTGTTGTTACTGGAATATAAACTGCTGAGTTATTGTCACAATATAACTTTAGCGGTCTTTCTATACCGTACAGAATACGCAGCATTGTGACAAAATTTCGCAGTTATATTCCATAATTAGATGCCCTAAAAATGCTACAAACTCTGCTGCCATGGTGGAAGAAGCTATAAGTGTCTGCTAAGCACTCCTTCCGGAAATAGCTCCTCCAACTAGCAGATTGATGTAGCCTGATGTGGATCTCCTACTGTTTATGGCATCTAGCAAAATCGGAAGCATAATACCATATGATCTCCAACTGATCCGATTTTCTGTATGTGAGCATGTAATATTTTGTTCTCTTTAAATACTTTTTAACCCATGTTTGGTTGCTTTCCAAATTATCCATCCCAGACTTACTTAAATATCTCCTTAATATCCCAATAACGTATGCAATATCCGAACGCATACAAATTTGAGCATACATTAGATTTTCTGTAGCTTAACTATATGGGATCCTCTGCATTTCTTTAACTTCAAGATAACTTTTCGGGCATTAGTTGAGACTAATTTGTCTCCTTTAGCGATAGGGGTTTTCCCTGATTTACTGTCTTGCATGCCAAACTTCTTAAGTACTTTATTGATATAACCCTTTTGTGACAATTCAAGAATACCCCGAGAGCAATCTCGATGTATCTAAATCCCTAATACAAAAGAGACGTCACCAAGATTTTTAATCTCAAAATTCCTTAACAAAAAATCTCATAATTTTATGTGACATGCCTATATCATTGGTGGCAAGCAATAATCAACATAGACAACCAGGAAAATATACTTACTCCCACTGAACTTGTAATACACATAACCATCAATAGCATTAATATCAAGACCAAATGAGATAATTAATTGATGAAATTTGTATTACCCTTAACGAGAAGCTGGCTTGAGCACACAAATGGATTTCTTTAATTTGAAAATCATATTCTTTGGGTCCACTGACACAAAGTTTTCTGATTACACCATATAGATCGTCACATCAATGTCGCCATTGAGAAACGCTACCTTAGTATCCATTTGATGTAACTAGAGGTCAAAATGTGCAACAACTTAACTTTCCTGAAAGAGTCTTTCATCGAAACCGAAGAAAAAAGTCTCTTTATAGTCAATGCCATCATTCTGTGTAAGGCCCTTATATACAAGATGAACCTTATATCTTTTCACATTACCTATCGAATCCCTCTTGGTTTAAAAAATCCATTTAAGACCAATGGGGTTCGCACCTTCTGGTAATGGGACAAGATCCCAAACTTTATTGTCTTTCATATGCTTATACTCCTTATTTATGGCATAAATTCACTTTTTAAAGTTAGAACCCTGCATGGCTTGATGGAAATTGATTGAACCATCTTCCACCATTCCATTATTTTCCTTATGTTCTTGGAGAAATACTATTTAAATTATCCGGAATAGCATTTTTCCTTTCTCTCGTGGATCTCCTTAATGACTTTAGTTATTGAGATTGTTGAGTTTGTATTTCTGAAATTTACCTTATTTTGGATGGGAAGTTCTTCAACATTGTCCAGTTAAGGTTCCGGATATGCTTCTTGATCAATGACATGTATAGACACTTGCACATTGTCAAAAGCAATAGTAGGAATCGAAACCGACCCTTCTTCAACTTCTTCCTTAAAGACAATATCTTAATCTTATTTCTCCCCCCAAACTCAACTTCCTAAAAAATGTTGCAGTTCCCATTTCAAAAATTGACTTAAGTGTGGGATCATAAAATTTATAGCCCCTAGATTGCTCAAAACAATTAATAAAGTAGCTACTTACTGTTTTGGAGTCCAATTTCTTTATTTAGCCTATAAGGCCTAGCCTTAGCTAGACATCCCCAAATGTGGAAATACTTTAGACTAGGTTTTCTGCCTGTCAAAAGCTCTTAAGGTATTTTAGCAGCAGTTTTAGTTGGTACTAAGTACGATCTTTCTTTAAATGTCCAGATTTCTGACAAAAGAAACAACCCTCAATGTGTTTATGTGGTTTCTTTTGTTCTGAACCCTTAGCAACTTTATGTTATTTATTTGTTTACTTGCCCTTATTTTTAGAAGTGTTTTCAAAGTGAACACTTTTGGTTCTATCATGCCTCAACTTTTCTTCCTCTTGCACACAAAATTAGAATGGACTCATTTAAAGTTCATTTCTCCATTTGATAGTTACAACTGACCTTAAATTGACTGAATTGTACAAGAAGCTTGCACCCTATGAAATGAGATCATTGAGAGTCCATTTCTCTTTTTGACAGTTATAACTAACCTTAAATTGAGTGAATTGTACAGGAAGCTATATCAATACCAAATGCACGAGCAAGTCATCAGACAAGTCAAGTTTTAAAGAAGTGTGAGTCATCGCATGATGTACTCCCTTATGTTCTCATTTCTTTTATACTTTAATGAAATCAAGCTTTGCATAAGCGTGCTTGTTTCAACCTTATTGTTTTTCGCAAAACGTTTCTTAATTTCGATAAGGAACTCATTGACATCATTAACCTCCTCAGATATTGTGTCGCTAAAGGCTTCCAAAATATCATGCTTAATGATCATTAGACTCATGGGACATGAGCAATCTCACTTCTCAAAGTTCCTCCTTTGGTTATATGAACTTTCATCCGTAAGAGGAGCAAGTTGCTTAATCCTTAGTGCAAGGTCCAGATCCATGCAGCCTAGAACAATATGATTGATCCTTGAAGTTGTTCCAGAAACACAGGGATTAGATTTGAGCTTCTAGATATATAACTAGCATAATTTGAAACCGAATAGAGAACACTTAAACAAAATAGCTCACATAAGTACCTTATTATGCAAATCATACTTTCAAATAATGGTAGGGCCCATCACAAGATACCTAGCACAACATCAATATTTAGTCTTTGAACAGAAATATTAACTTGTAAGTGGTACTCTTGGTGTAGTAATAAAACACTAACAGTAAGACATGTCAACTAATAAACCTTTCTTTGGACAGATTTATCGATCACAAGTAAAACCAAATAACCGTCACGTATTTATCACCACAAGTTCATGTAAAATTCAAGCCAAATATTGACCTTCCTTTGGGCTGATCAACATTCGCATGAATAACACACAAACACCTAATTTTCCCTTAGTGTAGTGATCAAACACTAGCAATAAGACATGTTAACCAATAAACATTTCTTTGGACCAATTTATTGATCACACGTTAAACTAAATAATTGCCACGTATTCATCACCACAGGTGCATGTGAAATTCGAGTCAAACATTGATCTTCCTTTGGGCCGATCAACATCTGCAATAAATAACACGCACACACACAAATACCTTCTAATATTCTAAGTTAATTAATATCCACAAGATAGGTTGCTTTGGCAACATGTTGCTTCAACTAACTTACTTTCGAATATTATATCTCTCAAAAGAGTCCGATGTACCAAGATTTGAAATTGAAATCCACTAATTTGCATATATATTTGACTTTAGGATTTGAATTATAGAATTCAAAACTTTAGAATAAAGCAATCCTTAAGTTAGGAGAGTCAATTGCAATATTCTTAAACTTTTGGTGGCCAATTATGAAAAAGTTTAAGCTTGCAGTACTTAAATTACAATTTTTCCAAAACCTTATTGGCCGATTTAGAGGAATTCTAAACTTTAGGTCCCAATTTGAAATAATATCAAAATTTAGAGGGCCAAAATAGAAAATTTTCAATCTTTAAAGGCTGATTTTTGAAGATTTTCAAACTTCAGGAGCCAACGTAGAAAATTCCCAAACTTTAGGGACTGAATTTTAAAAAAAATCAAACTTTAAGGACCAATTTTGAAAATTTCCAAACTTTAGTGACTGAATTAGAAAATTTTCAAACTTTAAGGTCCAATTTAGAAAATTTTCAAACTGTAGGGACTGGATTGTAAAATAAAGAACTTTCAAATTAACCCCAACCGTTGCCGCTGTCGCCCCTAAATCCGACCGGGGCACAACCCTAGGTGCTGATCTCCTGCAGCGCAGCGCCAGACTTGGCGCTGCGCGCCTGTGTCGCCCATAGCAGAGGAACCACTCGTACAAGCGGCGCCCGGCTGCCCTTCGCGCGGTGCCCTTCCCAGTGCCGGCCACACCTTCTTCTTCATCACAAAACTCGAATCTAGACTCAACTCCAAAACCAGATTCAAAACCATTCTCAACAATCCAAAATCGAATTCAACAGAAAATTTCTGCCTTAATTTCGAAAACTATATACATGCAGGAATTTATATATATATATATATACCCACAAAAATCAGATACAAAACCCAATTCAGCAATCCATATTCAACACCGAATCTGAATTCTTAAATCCATATAATATACCCAACTCGAAAAATTAATACAGAATCCACAAATTCAACCATTAAATTCAGATTCAGTCTTAATCCAAAGTCACATCCGAATCCAATATTTTTCAAAACCAAATTATACGCTTAAACAGAATAAATGAAAAAACTGAATTTCCAATCCAAATTATACGGTTAATCATAGTCTGATAATCCAACGTGATGATTGACTCTGATAGCACTTGTTAGAAAATATATGACAGATAATTGTTTATCTATGATTCAAAATCATCATGTTGAATTATCAGGAATGAATAACTGAAGCGGAAGCGTACCTTAATTAGATATGGTTCACGATGAACAATTCGACGATTGGATCTTCTAAATCAATACGTAGTCCTTATTTTCTCTCTGATGATGGGATGTCAGACAGAATAAACAATGCGTATGATTCAGGGACTATAATCGACTTTATATACTGAATTACCTGTTAACATAATTCGGCCCATCATGGAATTTGGTAATGACCTGGTATCTACACATAAAAGCCCATACATTAATTAGATGCATAAAAGTCTGATATACCAAATCCTTATTAGATCACTTTAAATGGGCTTAACCAAATTTGATAATCTTTTATTCAATACACAATAATTCACATATAAGTCCACACGATCGATTAAAATCCTTACAGATTAAAGTTAAAGTGAGAACACCGTTTCGGTAGAAAAACTTGGAGAAGACTAGATATGTTGAGTTCATTCATATATATATATATATATATATATATATATATATATAAATATATATTTAATTAGTAAGGAGCATGTGAACCGATATAAGACCTTGGCCTAGATGCTAACAAAAGGTAGTGTCACAATAATGCACTTAACTCTGTAGAGATCAACAAGGATCTCTAAGAAGATGCTCAACTTGGCATAAAATGCTTTACACTCCCACTTCGTCCATATTTTTATTCTTGACATTTGAGTCCTTAATCTTTTAATTTTGTAGAATTAGGTATTCAATTAACGATTTTTCGTCCATTTAAATGTCGTCGTGTGCCATTAATAATGAATCTCCTCATACTACAATATCATCAACCCCCTCCCACCAACTCTCACTTGCCACTCTCTACTTCTGCTACACTCGATCGCTATCTTTCACGACTCATTGGACGTTTCTCTCACCATCAACCTAGAATTCCCTCCATTCCTCCTAGTTTTCCTCATTTCCCCCACGTCATACAACAATATATGTAGGAGTGGAGATGGAGGGGAAAAGGGAGTTTGGAGTACATTTTTTTTTTTTTTTTCCTTTAATGTTTTTATTTATTTTTAAAAAATGAGGATGTAATTATCTGTTTTCTCTTCTTCCTTCTGATTGCACTTTCATGCTTAAGTCTTTTCAAGCATACTATTTGGGAATCTTGCCCAAGTTCATAAACTGTATGTATGCATGCACGCTTAGCATATTTATTGGCACAAGAAGAAAATTTCCAATTTAAGGTCCTACGCCCTAGAACCTAAGGGGTAATGACTGTATATATGCGTATCATTTCATGTGCTCTTCCAAAAACATTGCTGGACAGTACTGTATGAAACTATGGCAAATCAACTCTAACTTGCCTTAATGAAATGACTCACTCACTTCAAAATATTACTTTTTATTTAACAAATTATTTGTTGATAATATAAATTTTAAAACAATTTATATGTTATTTAAATTGTAGAGAATTTGTCACGAGAATTGAACCCACAAGGCTAGTATGCGCTGCTAGTGCTACTAGGCAAATAAAGGTTATTTCATTCACTGGGTATCCCACGGACTTATTGAACCATTAAAAAGGGCAAGAGAAGAGGTTTTTCCGAGAAGAATGTAGACTCGCTGCTTGGAAACACCACACTCATGAACTGCATGCTAACTATGGCGTATGCCATCACTATGGATATGATGCCGATCGAAGATACATCTATTTGAATTTGCTTTCAAGTCGGAGCTTGTTGATAGTGAAGTGTTGAAGACTTGTAGGCCTATGCTTATCTTTCTTTTCTCTCTGGCCGACTCATGGATAATAAGGAAGGGAGTGAAGGATACATCCGGCATTGGCATTATTAAAAGTTGACATCTTATGTTGGGGCTGCATCACTTGATCATTTTATAAAAACTACTACATCACCCATACGATGCACGAATTTGACTGTTTCTTATGAAGGGCATGTTTGGTTTTTTTTTTTTTTTTAATTAAAAATCAGATATTTGTCAAAATCAAAGTTAACAATTAATCACAATCACATATGACATGGATCACATAACTTTTTAATCATATATCTCATCAATTATTATCAAATTTTGCTAAACATTTGATTTTAATCTATATCAAACAGGGGCATAATTACTTGAACTCAGGAATAATATTTGTTACATTTATATATATATACGCTAGTTGTAGTAACAAAATTGTTAATATTAATAAACATATTTTTGTATTAAAATACCATGCAATCCGTCGATGAAAACTACTAGAAACTTGGGTATTAGTGATGAACTTTTTTCGATGGACATAATTCCGTCGAAAATTTTCGACGGATTCGAAACTTTGTCAAAAATTTGAGATAGATTTTTTGGTCGTTGGAACTTTCAAACGGACTTCCATATCCGTTGGAAATCCATCGAAAATTTGCAATGACTATTTTAGCCGTTGGACGTTTTCAACGAACCTCCAGATCCGTTGGAAATCTGTAGGAAATTTGCAGCGAATTTTTTGGGCCCCGTTGCAAATTTGCAATGGATTTGGGGAATTCGTTGAAAATTACCAATAGAATTTTTGGTCATAGAAAATTTCCAATGGACATCGGGGATCCATTGCAAATTATAGAAAATAAGGAGATGTTTGTGGAAAATTTTAATTTTTAAAATTTAATTTTCATGGTATTTTTTTAACACAATTCAGATTAAAATCAACCCTTTTTTTTTTTTTTTTTTGTATCCTCTTGTTTGCTAATCAATTTGAGAATCAATACAAAAGATTTCTATAATAAAATAATAATTTGAAATTAATAGTCAGTCAAAAAATCTGACTGACCATTCATAACTGCATGTACAACGCTAATTTGATCATGCATCACATATTTGTGTGGTATAATGGATATGGCTTCTCCATATTACCAATTTATAAAAATAGCCATGACCATTTAAAACATTTGAAACTACCTAAAATACCCTTTTATATAATATTTCAACTATAGACATCAAGATTTTGAAAACTTCAATTAGGCCCCTAAATAATTGCGATTTTAATTGATTTTTGTTTACATAATTTAAAATGATTTTTGTTTGCTCAAGTAGCACCTCTCAATTGGTATCAGTGCCATATGACAGATCTAAAAGATAAAAATTATATAACAAAATACAAAAATAAATATAAAATACACACGCCAAGATTTATAATTACACATACATTAAATAATTATAAAATAGAAATCTTAAGAGTCTTAAAAGACTTAGATAAAGAAATATATATATATATATATATATATATATATATATATATATATATAATCTAATAAACTTCAATATAATAGAAGAAGACTTTATAATAAATGAAATATTAGATTTATTGCATAAAGAAATGTTAGAAGAACTATATAAAGACTATAGATATGGATTTTCATAGAGCGGATCCTCAACTTGCCAAATATCTAGATATGGAAAAAAATGAAAAATTAGATTTAATAATTGAACAAAGAAGAAATTCAATGGATCAAATAAAAGAAGAGAGAAATATAAAAAGAAAAGAAATTTTAAAATTAAAATTATTAGAGAAAAAGAGAGAATATTATAATAGAATTTTAAAATAATTACCTAAAATAAAAATGATTTTATTTTAGATAATAAAGAAAGAACTAATAAAGAGATATATGCTAAAACAAGACAAATGAAAGATTATGCAAAATATTATAAAACACAACAAAAAAGACTAATGGTAAGATCAATTGAAGAATTTTGTGAATACAATATAATGATACATAAAGAAATAAAATATGAAATAGAACTTATTCTAGAAATTGCACATGCCAAAGGAAGATACTATTGACATAATTCTCGAAAATAAAATTTGAGAAACAAATAATAGAAAATCTTAACCTTCTAGTAGGATCTTATCAAATAAGATGAGTCAATACAACTACGTTCCAGCCATTAAGCTCATGAGGAGAATCTAATGAATTTCTCAGCATGCAATTAAACTAGATAAATGCCTTTTTATGGCAAACATACAAAACCATAAATCCACAAGATAAAATAGCCACTGAAGAATTACAACAATTGAATTGTCAAGATAAAAATGTTAAAGAAACATTTCAAGGCATCAAAAATAAATTAACGATACAATTTATTAAAAGATATGATAGGAGATGTGAAGAACATATATGGAGAGGTTTTAAAAGAATTTCAAATAAAATCAAGATAACTGATTAATTAAGGTAAAATAGAAATGAGTATAGAAAAAATAGAAAAATTAAATGAAAAAAATAAGAAAAGTTGATAATGAAAGAATTATATCAACAGAAGAAAGAATAAAAAAATTGAAAATAAAAATAGATAACATGTATGATAGATTATTCAAAGTACAAAAAACCCAAACTACTAAACCAAGAGTTTAAATGTCAATAAGTCAATATACTGAAGATCTAAAAATATTAATAAAGTCATTAATACGTGATGTTCAAGAAGTTAAAAACGAATTAAAAGAAGCAATAAATGACATAAATATACTAAAACTTTAAATTAGAGAATTGAAAGAAAATAATAAAAATAAGAATAAGAATATAGACAAAAAACTTATAGAAAAAGAGATGTCTACAATATGAAAGAAACACATTGAAGAAGAAAAAATTGTAATAGAAGCAAGAAGTATGGACGATGAATTTAAGAAAAACATATTACCAAAGATACTAGAAGAAGAACTAGAGTTACAAAAATCTATAGAAAAATTTTTAGAAAAATTAAAAGTGAAAGAAAAAACTGAAGAAAACAAGATAAAGATGAATGAAGAATTAGATTTGCTTCTAAAAAATTTTGATCAATTAACCTTAGATAATTTAAGTAATTATGAAGTTTTAATGAATACTCGAGGAGCATCTAATCCAGCTCTAATAGGAACTTCTAAATAAGAATTACTAGATTTAGATGAAAGTTATGCACCTCTATATAATAAACCATATAGATAATATTATGACAGGATTAGAGATAGACAATCGCCTAAAGGAAATAAATACAGAGATAGATTTGAACCAAATGATAATTATGATAAACCTATTAATCATGGAGGAAAAAAATTAAATTTAAATTGTAAAATAGATACTAAGAGAGTCTTATTAATTTCGACAGATTCAATGATATTATTACTTTTATATAATAAAGATGATACATGGGAAAGTACTAAAATGAATAAATTTCTTAGTTGCATCATTTGAAGTAGATGTTAGAAATTGGTGGGAATGAATAAGTAATGATACAAAAACATTGATAAGAAGAAATGTTCAAACAGAAATAATAAAATCAGATAGAGAATGTATACAAAGATTAGTACAATACATTGCAGATGAATTTATAGGAGAAAATTGGATAAATAATGCTATAGGAGAATCAATAAGGGAAAAAGATAATGCTAGAATCAAAATAATAAATTTGACAATTTGTGATATGTGTAAAATTAAAGAATATACTTTTGAGTTTAAAGATTATTATTATGTTCAATTTTATAGTAATGGAAATAAGGAAGTATACAAAATATGCATTATAATAAATTACTAGGTTCATATGGAATATATTTTAAGATAGAACTTGAAAGTTAAAGATAACCCTGGAATGCCTAGAACTCTAGGATCAAGGATAAAATTTCTATTTCAAATATTAGCATACATATGTCAACAAAGACAATTATTGAAAAAATCAGGAAAATTGACTAGAATAAGTTGTGAAGATATGAAAAAACCTATACAATGAGGATGTAATCCTGAAAGAAGAAATACTAAAAGAAAATATAAAAATAAAAAGTTTAAAATTTTTAGAAATTTTAAGAAAAAATACATAAAACCTAGGAGAAGATATTATAAAAGAAATTATAATCCAAGTAAAAAATAGAAAAATAAACTTTATAAAAAAAAAAGATAAAAACCAATGTAAGTGTAGTAATTGTGGAGAAATATGACATATAAGCCCTGATTGTAATAAGAAGAAAGTTAAAATATTACAAAAAGAATATATAAAAATAGAAAGTGAATTAAGTGAAATATCTGATGTTGAAGAATATTATGATCAAGAAGTTTATATAAGTGAAACAGATTCAGAGAGTAATGAATCTAAATATGAATAAGAAAATAGAAGAGATTGAAAACAATAATATAAATATACAAGAATATGAAGGGATAGATGCTTATGAATTAAAAGTAACATTTGACAATAATAAGTTTAAAAAGATACAAAATTATCCTTAGATTTGAAAATAGGAAAATGAGAAATCTTGGATAGAATATGGAGAAGAGAAAGAGTAGCAGCAATAAACAAATATCATAAGATTGAAAAAGTAATAGATGTTAGAACAACTTAAGGAAAACATCAATTAAATATTTTAAGAAAAAATACAGTTAAAGAATTGTTAACAAAGATCAATAAAAAAAAATGAAAAGATTCAATATGTTTATTTAGCAGGTATGCAAATAATGTTTAAATCCTTATTTAGGGAATGAATAGATTCACCCTAAACAATGAGTCTACATGATGGAAGAATAATAAATTTGAAGGATAGTCATCTAGGAATAATATAAGGAAACCTCGCATATCAAAAATTAATATTTACTTTGTAACGCCCCGAGTTCTAAACACCTGGAACGCTACGTCATCCTTTCAAACCAACTTTCGAAATAATAAATGAGCTAAAAAAATGACTGAAATTCAATCGCGTTATTTTATAAAAATGACTCAAACGATCAATATTTCAAATTTGAAATAAAATTTTGGGCGGAAGTAATTAAAAATTCAATTCCACTTAAAAACTCAATGGTAAATAATTCAAATGTTCAAAAATAACTTAGACAATAATGAGGAATTCGAAATCTCAAAATTAAATATGTTTAATCAATTATCTCAAAACATATTTTCTAATTCTTCAATAGCCACCATCGCTAGCTCCGTCGCCAACTCTGTAATCGGAAAATTTGTAAGTTTAAAAAAAAGGGTGAGCATTTCATAGAAATACTCAGTAGACTCAACGCATAATAATAATAATAATAATAATAATAATAATAATAATAATAATAATAATAATAATAATAATAATAATTGGTATTACAAATAAAGCACATAATCATGATGTTCCAGTAGTTTCATGAACAAGTATTAAATACAAGTTTAAGTCTCATGCAATTAAGTACTTGTCCGAAGGCAAGTGATCTCGTGTCGGAAGACAAGTAATTCTCATGAGCACAATCATACATGCAAGATCTATAATACAAATAATTATTTATACGCATTTTAGAAAATAAGTTTGTAGGTATGAGTCTACCTTATTTCTCGAGTTTGTTGAGCTGAAAAAAGGTCAATCTTCTAAACGTCCAAACTCCTCGTCTAGCCAATATATAAAATAAATCTTAAACTAATATTTTGGAATTCAAAGGTTTTTAAAATGAAGCAGTTTTTAGAAGAATAAAAGTTTATGGTTTAAATTGAAAATCAAACATAGTTGGAACTTGAAAAGAGTTGGGACTAGAATAAATGATTTTGAAAGTTATTAAGCTGACTCATATGTTTTACATATCTTTAGGGGCTGGTTATTAAGTATGTGTTTGACAACCATACTTTGGGGGGGGGGGGGGAAGGTTTGAGAAATCTAATGGTTAAAAAGTGGTTTGAAAAGTAAAATATTGTGGGCTTGACATTTTCAGATGGTTGAGATTGATTATTGTAGAAAAAAGTCGTATTTTTAATGAGAAAGTAGTAGAATTAAACAAGGGCTAAATCTAGTGAAATCTGGGGTCGAAAATAAGATATTATATAACTGCAGGGATTGAATTAAGTGATTTTAAAATCAAAGGACCGAAGTAAAGATCAGAATACTTTGGGTTGAAATTAAAAACATTTTAAATCAAAAGGGACCGAACTAAAAGACTTTTGAAAACTTGAGAGCTGATTAATAAAGATCTTTTAAAATAAGGGCTGAAATAAATACTTTTAAAATGATTGAGGACCTAAGGGTAATTTTGTAAAATCAAAATTTTAAAACATTTAACCTCTCTCTCTCTTCATTCGAACAAGAGAGGACTCGGGCGAGATGGCGATCTGCCCATCGCAGGTCAAGGCTGCTGGTGCCTTCATCGACGTTCACAGGCGGTGATGTCACCATCGAGGGGTGGCGATGACGACAGGTGTAAGGGACGGTAGAAGGAGGGCTTGGCGATTTTGGGTGCTGCGATTTCTGGTGATAACTCTGTCGAGCGCCAGTGCCGAGGTAGGTGTTTGTATTAGTTTAATATTTGGTCCTTTTGGATTTGACTGGAGTTGTGCAATATGGTTCTAGGGGTTGGTGAATCCGGCGGTGAAGGGGCATGGTGGTTGCTGTTTTGGGCTGGTTGTAGTTGTGTATTGATTTTTTGTAGTATTTTGGTTTTTTTGTGATAAGGAATTGGATGTTTGGCAGTGAAGGTAGTGAATTCTTTGGAGTTGGATTTTGCAGGTTGTGGGAGTGAAGTGTGTAATGTTGAAGTCGGCTACGAAGGTTCGATTAATCTTTATTGAGTATGGGTGATGGGCACGTTCATGGACTGAGTTGGTATTGGCATTCGGTTATGGTTGGAAGACAGTAGTTTGGTCCGGTTGGCATGGTGATGGTGAAGAAGGCAGTCTAGTAATGCAGTGAATGGTGTTGTGTGTTTATGATTTGTGTTCGACAATTTGGCTGTGGAGATTGAGGGCTTGGGTAATGGCATCAGAAAGATGAATCTGTTTTGTAAATTGGATTGGAGGAGGGGAATATATGGGTATATATAGATTAGTATGGAGAGTGTCGTAGTTAAAATGAAATTATGAAATGTTGGATATGGGAAATGTTTTATTTCGAATAGGGTTGTGAAAACTTTAGATATAAGAATACGAGCACGAATAGAATAGAATACCTTAATAATTATTTAAAAAATAAAACTTGGATGAAAAATAAATTTAGATAATAATAAAAATGAACTTTGAGATTTTAGACTTAAAATAATTCGGATTTAAAATAAATAATAATTTTGGACTTAAATAAATTTTGGATTTGGACATATTTAAAAATATGAAATTGGACTTGAATTATATTTTATTAACTATATGGTTAGACGAACACGTTTTAATTTTGAGACTCGTTTTTGAGAAATTTAATACTTGCTTAATAATTAACTATAAATTCTCGGTCGCAACATACTTGTTACCCAAAATATTGTGTTTAATTGAAAGATAAAAACTTTAATGAAGTTTTAGGTTTACACTTCAAGTTACATAGAAACGATATAATGCAACCAGGAGATCAAATCATGACTATAGAATATAGAGCATTATACACATTTATTAATTCTAATTTTGTAAATATTTACTCTAAAAAGCTTATATTGAAGTTCACAAAGAATGTAAAGACATTAGTAAAATTGTGGAACCAAATAAACAGATAAATTTAGTTCCAGAAGACTATGAACTTAGTAAAATAAAAAATAAACCTGAAATAATAGAGTTAAGAGGGGAAGAATACCCTAATAAAATAACAGTAGAAGATGGAAGATTGATTAGAAGCTCAACTAGTCTTAGTTTACTTAATAGGAAACAATTAGGAGAAACTAGTAGTACAAGAGAAATAAAATTTCATAGAAATGCTGGAAATATGAAAATAGAAGGTGAATATTTCAATGGAAAAGAACATGTAAAATGACCAACTATATTAATAGATATAGGAGCTAGTGAATGTCATATAACTTCAAGCAATAATAAATGATTAATAACCCATAGAACTAAGCCATATAGATATATAAATTTTGATGGACAATTACATACTACTGAACTAGAAGTTAAAGTACCAATAAAGATAGAAAGAATTAATCTTTTGGTACCATGTTATATATATATATATATATATATATATATATATATATATATATATAATAGTATGGATATAGGACCTCATATATTATTAGGAATGAGTTTCCTAAATGGATTAGAAGATTATAGTATAAAAAGAGAATGACTATATATAACTCATAATTAAATCATGGAATACCAATATTAAGATAAAAATAATAGGAGTAACAGGAGAAAGTGCCTAGATAATTAATAGTGCTGATAAACTTGATATAATACTTGGAAGTAAACAAATTGTAATAAACAAAATATATAGTTATGACAAATTAGAATGTGATATATTACTAGAAAATGTCTTTATCCAGCAGTTTCAATATTATAAACAAAATAATTACATGATAATGTTACAAACACCTTGTGCACATTTAGAAAAAATACCAAGAGAATTTAAACCTTACACAGTTCAGCCAGCCCAGCGTGGTGATAGATGGGAGAAAAAACCAATTACACAAAATGAAATTAATCTTAAAAAAAGAAATACAAACAAATATGGAAACAATCATTGATCAATTAGAAAAAAATTATGGAAAAAATCCATTACTATTTTGGAAACCACATCATCCTAGAGCTAGGATAGAATTAACAGAAAATATTATTATAAAAGTAAAACCAATGATGTACAAAAAATAAGATACACAAGAATTTGAAACTCAAATAAAAGAATTGCTTGATAAAAAACTTATTAGACCTAGTAATGGACCCCATAGTAGTCCAGCCTTGATTGTAATGAAACATTCTGAACAAATAAGAGGAAATACTAAATAGTGATAAATTGTAAAGAATTAAATAAATATACCAAATTTGATGGATATTTCTTACCAAATAAAGAAGTTCTAATAAATCTTGCAAAAGGAAATCAATATTATTCTAAATTTGATTGTAAATCACGATTTTAACAAATTAATAAAATGGAAGAAGGTAGTATACAATATACAACTTTTAATACACTTCAAGGTAAGTATGAGTGGATGGTTATCCATTTGGTTTAAAAAATGTGTCATAAATATATCAAAGAAAAATGGATAATATATTTAGGAAATTTAATGAATTTTTAATAGTATTTATAGATGATATTTTAATATATTTGATAATAAAGAAGAATATAGAAATCATTTAATAAAATTCATAAATGAATGCAAAAAAGAAGGAATAATTCTTTAAAAAAAATAAAGTTGTTATAGAAAAGTAAGAAATTGACTTTTTAGGATTATCAATAGATAGAAGATGGATGAAATTACAAACCCACTCATCTAAACAGATAGAAAAATTTTCAGATAAATTAGAATCAAAGGAACAAATACAAAAAATTTTAGGATGTTTGAATTTTGTAGAAATTATTGAAAATATTTCAAAAAAGAGACATAAAATCCAAGTCTTACTTAAAAAAAAAAAAATACCAAAGGATGAAGTGAAAAACATATAGAAATGGTTAAATCACTCAAGGAAGAATACAAAAAATTGCCAAAATTAAAATTACCAGATGAAAAAGATAATCTGATAGTTAATACTGACATTTCAGATAATTATTGGGCAGCAATATTAAAAACAGATCTAAATGAAATATGTAGATATTCAAGTGAAACTTTTAATCAAGTAGCAATAAATTATACCATTCATGAAAAGGAATTATTAGAAATTATTATAGGAATAAAAAATTTCTCGTTATTCCTATTATCTAAAAAATTTATTGTTGAAACTGACAATTCTCAAGTTGCAGGATTAGTCAAAAACAAATTACCGCTAGAACCTCAATACAGGAGGCTTCATAGATGGTAAGCCTTTTTAGCATTTTAGAATTTTGATATAATTCATATTAAATGTGTTAATAATTATCTTGCAGATTTTCTGAGCAGGAATATAGAATTTGCTGATGGATAATATGAAACAATCTTTGTTAGATGCTAGAGTGCGAATGCACTTTCTCATTGAGGAAGCTGATGACATAAAAGATGCAATAGAGCAAATGGCAGAAAGTCTCCAACGAAATCTCAAATTGATCATGGAACTCTCTGTCTCTCATGCCAATTATACCAAACAATTGAGCGACAAAATTAGGAAAATTGAATCACAATTCAAGTCGTTGAATATCAAATAGGTTGATACTAAATGTGTTTTTACCAAAAATACAAATATGTACATATTCTGGAAGCAGTGGTGGACCAAAAATCAAAATAGATGAACCAATTCCAAGCCCAAAAAAGGTGACTATAAATGCATCAAGTCCAATAAAGTTAACAATTAATGCCAATGATGAACATACAAATATTTCCCCTTTTTTACCAAGTACGGAAGAGTATAAAAATTTTGTCAAAATTATATATGAACTCCAGGAATGTGATTGTTACTTCATTTTGTCTGGAGATCATGTTTATCTACGATCGATTGGTACCCAAGTAGGTGATCCCAATATGACAAAAATGGCAGCCGATTATAGATTTTTAAATCTTATTTACTCGGGAAAAGATCTAAAAGAAATAGAAAATTTTGATGACTTATTAAAAGGTGAAATTTCAAGATTTTCTCAAGAAAGATCGATATATTTAAAATTTTATTCAATCAGTCTAGAAATTGATGCAAGGATTTACTATCTTGCTGAACACATTATTACAATTGGTTATGTTGGACGAAATTTCCAAATAGAGGTTGGACAAATCAACAATTTCGAAAGAATACATTGACAAGTTTGACACTCATCAAATTAATGGAAGTCCATCAACAATACAAGAGTCATGTATTGCCAGAGATTGCACAGCATGCAGACAAAGGTGATGGAATCTACTTTTGGAGAAACATATGCCAACAAAAATGATGGACAGTTGGAACCAACTTTATTAAAGAAGATGTAATGTGCCAAGACATCACTAGGTGAAGACATGTGAAGAAGGACAATGATAGAGAGACATGTCACTACTCCCTATGATGTAACTTAGCCTCTGTTTGTTAAAATTTTGGTGTTTAAAAACATATTTTTTTATGTTTTCTATGTAAGATGTGTGGTTGAAAAGTGGAGAGATAAAATATGTGTGGTTAAAAAATAATTTGAAAAATTGTGTTGTTTAAAAACTTATTTTTTTTCTTTTGCCAAACAGAGGCTTAAAGTTTAAATTATTTAGTTAATGATGTAATTGTATAAATAAAGGCCTTCAGACTAGTTAAAAGGCATAATGAAAGTAACTGAGCACTCAACTTGTGAGATAGCAAAAACATTCTGCCTTTGAAACCTCTCATATCAAATCTTGTATCAATCTCTTATATCAATAAAAACCCAATCGTTTCATAAAAATATGAGTTTCTAAACACTTTTTCCCATAGATTCTTGAAGTATCTGATAAGAAAAATTCTTTTTTATTTTAACAAAGCGAGAGTTTTCTTTAATATCAATCTAGAGTTTGATCTTTAGAAATAATACAGTGAGATCAATAAGCTGGAATAACAAAGATCCCATGAGGCAGAAGGCTGTTGAAGGGAGTTGTTTGTAGATCCAGAGCTCAAAGGCCACTTGATTCTAAAGGTTAAAAGTCCAGATCGAAAATTATGGTATAATTATCATTTTTGTTAAACTCTGAAAAAATGTCTCTTAAGACCATAAAGAATCACTGAGATTATTATCATCATGTTTAAAAAATTTAATATATCATGTTTCTATTTATATTTGTGCAGTTTAATTGCAGTGCATAAAATGTCTAGATATATACAATTAAAAGATTAGATAATAATGAAAGAATAAATAGATCACGTCTCAATTAATGGATACAGATGAATTGCCTGAAGAATATTATATACTTTTAGAAAATTGTGATCAACATATTATAGATTATTCTAATATGTCACAACAAAGAATGGATTTATATAATAATAAAATTATGACTAATGATAATATAGTTTTGATATAATACCAGGATATACAATAAGAGGATATAACTTTTTAGAAAAATTGATAGAAAAATAAGGGGAAATTACGCTGAATACCCCAGAAAATCTAGAAATTTGAAAACTACCCTTTCACTAATTAAAACCTTTAAAGACCGTATTAAATACGTTCTAAACCAAGACTCTCAAAACCTAAGGGGCCGTTCTCTTTGTGTTTCGATTTTTGATTTTGAGTTTTGAATTTTGTTTTGAATTTTGAATTTTAGTTGTTTGTTTTGGGTGCTGAAAACATGTTCTCTTTGTAACTTTGGAAAACTGTTTTCAAAAATAGAAAACTGAAAAATGCGTTTACTTTGTAATTTTTTGATATATTTATTTTGTGATATTTTATATGTAAAAAATGGTTGGTTTGTTGAATTACATTAATTTTAATGTTAATAAATCAGTTAGTTCTCTATGTTAATAAATTAATCATTAATATTGTTTTAGTTAAACAAAAAATTTAAACTCATACCAACAAAATCTTAACATGGATCTATATATAATGGCAAAATAATATAAGAATTTCAAGTGAAGGAAATGTCTCACATTTACAAAAAAATAAAAAATAATAATAATAAATAATAAAAAATTACAAAAAAAAAATCTTAACATGGATTTATATAATTAGCAAAATAACAAAAAATTTCAAGTGAAGGAAGTGTCTCACTTTTACAAAAAAAAAAAAAATAATAATAATAATAATAATAATAATAATAATAATAATAATAATAATAATTTTAAAAAAAATATCTTAAAATGGATCTATATATAATGACAAAATAACATAAGAACTTCAAGTGAATGAAGTGTCTCACTTTTACCAAAAAAAAAAAATCTTAACATGGATCTATATATAATGACAAAATAATATAAGAATTTTAAGTGAAGGAAGTATCTCACTTTTACAAAATAAATAAATAATTTACAAAAAAAAAAAAATCTTAACATGAATCTATATATAATGATAAAATAATATAAGAATTTCAAGTGAAAGAAATGTCTCACATTTAAAAATAATAATAATAATTAAAAAAAATTACGAAAAAGAAAAATATTAACATGGATCTATATATAATGACAAAATAATATAAGAATTTCAAGTGAATGAAATGTCTCACATTTACAAAAAAAAAAAAAAAAAATTCAAAACGCTCGTTTTGATCATTTTGGACTTTTTAATACAAAATATCCAAAACGTAATAAACTCGTTTTGAGTTTCCTTTGTATTTTTTTTTTTTTTATGTTTTGGAAAACGTGTTTTTGAAAATGGGTAAAGTGAACGCGTTTTCAATATTTTTAAAAAACGAAAATTCAAAACGAGCTGGAAACATTAAAGAGAACGGAGCCTAAATAAAAAATTCATCTATGTGTGCAAACTCACACCCTCTTTGCCCTCTTTAACTCCCAACCTTTCCAAGTAGTTGCAACGTAGATATCACAGGGAAGGCAAAAGAGATGCGATGGTCGTCGAGAGAGGCAGGTGGGCGAGGAGTGTCGGGTCTTTTGGGGGTCATATTCGGCTAGTCCAGCTGCATTTTTGGTTGAGATTTGAATTCGTTGGAGTATTTCATGTGGAGCATCGGGCATGGTTTGGGTAATTCTATGTTTTCGAAAGATTAATGCCCGACCCCTCTCTATCACACTCTCCCTGCGGGTGGTGGATGCAACGGAGAAATGTTGTGAAAGGTAATTCTCTCTTTTTTTATCATGATTTCAAATTTCATGTTTTTTCATTGTATCCTCAAGATATGTAGTTCATATTTTCTTGTCTAATTGTTAATATTTTTTGTCGATTTTGCTCAACGTTGGAGTTCTATTCCTTTAGATCTGATTCTAATTTCCCCCTTTCAAGATATTTCCAAGATTTAACTTTATTTTTAGTGTTCTTTGAAAAATTCTATTTTTGTCATGATTTGCAAGTATAACTACATGAATGTAATGTTTAAATTACAGTCTTGACTTTCTCTTCAAGCCTCTGAAGGTGTAATAATTCAGTAACTCCCATATAAACTTATGGATTCTGGGTAGGTTGTGTACATAATAAAGTGGTCTGAATTTTTTATAAGGATAATTGTATAGATTACTTACTTTAGATAATAAAGGTGATTTTTACTACCCAAATAAAAAAATTTGAAAAATACTTCATTCTTACTAAAAAAAATTGAAAAGTATCATATGTATCATACTGTGATACTAACATATTTGAGAAGTATCAAAAGTATCAGATTATGATACTTCACGTGATTATGAAGTAATTTTCAGTTTTTATGATTTTATTATAAGTAATTTTCAATTTTTATAAAATTCAAGTAAATTTCAATTTGATCCCTAAAAGTAGTATAATTATGTGAATAGCCCTTTTTATATCTTTGTTGCGGTTCACCTTGATTATATGTGTTTTAAACTTTTATGGATATAGGGATGCAAAAGGCACAAAAGGTTGTAAAGAAGGCATCACAAGTTGCACCGGTGCAACCGTGCAGACGCTGAAGGTAAAAAGTGGTACAATTATTTTAATATTTTGGGTCTTCACACAAGATAGATAAGAATGTGATTTGAGGGTCTTATGTACATGCATACAACAACGGGGATGTAATCCTTGTTTGCTACTTATTTGATGTGTAGTATGTTTGTGTATGGAGAATGTGTAATGTGATATTGTAAAAATTGAAAAAATGACATTCAAATAGAAAAAAAGTGATAACTTTTTTCACAAAAAAGTGATGTAGTGCATCTTTTTAGTTAAAAAAAAAAAAGTAAAAAAAAAAAATGTGACATTGTATTTGTGTATGGAGAATGTGTAATGTATTGACTAGTACTTGCGGGCTTGTTTAATTTGTTATTCAATAATGAATATTGCAAAAATAAAAAAAGTGAAATTCAAGTAGAAAAAAATTGACAATATATCACTTTTTAGTAAAAAAGTGACATAGTGTCACTTTCTTAATTTGAAGAAAATGTGATAAAAACAGAAAAGTGATAAAAAGTGACACAATTCCACTTTTTTGAAATTGTGTAATGAATATTGTAAAAATTGAAAAGTGATATTCAAGAAAAAAAAATGGCAGTGTCACCTTTTTACTAAAAAAGTAAAAAGTGACTGTGTCATTTTTAGCTTAAGAAAACGTGATATCATGTCAGTTTTTAGTTCAAAGAAAAAGTGACTTTTTAAAAAAGTGGCATGTTTAAAAAAAGTGAGAAAATTATTAAAAATGTGGCAAATGTTTTAAAAAAGTGGCGCTCTGTGTCACTCTTTAATTAAAAGAAAACGTGATAAACAATGACATCGTTTAGTTCAAAGAAAAAAAATGAAAAAGCGACATTGTGTGATACAATTATTTAAAAAGTGATAAAAGTTTTTAAAACGTGGCACTCAGATTTTACACAATATTTTTACTTCCTAAAAAAATTTTAAAAGGTATTTTTGTAAAGAGGTCCAAAAATAAGGGTATTTGTGTAAGTACCTCAAAAATAAAAAATATCAAGAATCAAATGGAAAACGAAAATATATCTTCTGAAAAATATGATGGACTTTTAGGAAAATACAAACAATATATTACAGATTATTGTAATTTACTAGATCAAAGAATTGACTTATATAGTAAGAGAAATACGACGTAAAAAAAGCATATTACAGAAAATCAAGTAAGAACAGAGCCGGACTTGTCTTTTTGGAGACCTGAAACGAATATTGCATTCTAGAAAAAATGGGCTCCGAAATTTTTTCTTTTTTTTGAAAAAGATCGAAAACAACAACAAAATTCAAATTCACACAAGACAAATGTACTAAATAATATGAAAATGCACCATAAAACAAAGATAAAATTTTAACATGGTCTGCATAAATTTAAGAAGCTCCATAAAAATTACATCAAATAAAGATAAAATCCTCTCATTGCCATGACTTGATTTTTTAAAAAATGGGCCCCTAAAGCCCTGATTTCATTGCCTCACTGGAATCAAGGCAGGTCCGGCCCTGAGTAAGAATAACTTATCAACCTGATAGTTTGAACTTATGGACACTTCACAAGCATCCACTTCCAATAGTAATGATCATAAATTGTATTTCAAAGATAAAGATATTTCATTTTTACTAGTTATTATTGAAAAACCTGAAAGTATATATTTTTCTAGACAATCTAAACTAAAAAGTTTATATGAAGATATTGACCATGCTTGGTAAAAAAATATAGGATTTGACTTTGTTCAAACAGCTAAAAATATAAATATAATTCATAGAATTATAAAAAAATACGAAGATATAGAAGAAAAAATTTTAGAAGGAATAATATTAGGATATATAACTAAAAAGGATTATCCCAAATCTTTAAAAAAAATTATCAGAATATAGAACAATTTCAAAAGAATTTAAAAGGTTAGAAAAAATTAAAATAGAGAGAAGTTTTGAATTAAATCAACATAACTAAGTTAAAGGATATAACTTGAGAAATAAATAACTCCTTTCATTAAGAGTAATATGGTCAATCTATACAAAAATGGCCATTCACATAAAAAAAAAGATTTCACATTGCCAATTTGATAAACCCGCCATATTTGTTTGTACAAATCCACCGCCCCTACCCCCCCACCCCCCAATTTGTAATTACAATTTATTTTTTTAGCATCATTAATTAGCTAATTTGTAACTTTTCTATTTAATTGTTTTTTTTACGGTAACTATATCCCTACAATAAAGGGTATGATGATAAATACATAATTTAATAACTAATTATACATGCTCTCGTAAAATCACGTCTTTTTTTTAAAAAAAAAAAAATCAATTTAGAAGTGTTTTAATCTTACAAACTGAATTAATTATATGTAATTTTCAAAACAACTGAATTACAATGGTGGAATCTTGTGATTGTTCCTTTTTAATTACACATTCAAAATTATTTTTATTATTAAAAAAAAGTGTAGTTCACACCTTGAGGACCCCAACCGATCATTCCCTGAGTCATTAGTTGAGGAAGTTAATCGCATGTTATGCCTCCCAGAACCATGGTGGAGGACTTGATGGTAAGCTCAAAGTTTGGGTAACTCTCGCTGACGACAAGACACAAATTCAATATTTCAGGATTCGAATCCTGCACACCGCTTCGCTGAATCTTACCAGCCCTCTCATTTGTCACTGGAAGATGTGCCATGTGGCCAAAATTATTTTTATTATTAATCATACAACTCGTGCTCTCCACCACTATTCCTCTTCCAAAACTCCTAAAAGGAGTTGCTAATAATCAATCACGAATATAGGCAAAAATATGAGGCTAACCAACCAAATAACATATTCAAACTATTTGTTAAAGTTTGTTTATATTTTTTATTTATAAACAGTAACCTAACAATATTTTATTGGACTTTTTTTTTAAAGTCAATAATTTTGACTGATTAAAGATTTTCGTTCATCATCTTTTTACTTATCAAAAATATAGATCAATAAAATATTATCGCGTCGTTATTTATAAACAGTTTGTCAAACAAAGCCTAAATACTAAATAGTCATCATTTGTTCTTCCAATTTGGGAGAAGTTGATTAGATTGTGTATGCATCTCTTAATCATTGGCCTCTATTCTAAATTGATTATAATTTTCTTTATCGGAATTCGATATAAATTGCAAACAAAGACTTCTAATTCAACAAATTACGCCAATTCAAATTCTAATTTACCAGATAATCTTTTAATGAATTCTTTAGATATAAGGTTAACAACTAGGAGAGTGCGACTGTAAAGTTACTTTTGAAGGAAAATCGCGAGAGCATTGGAAATCAGTAATTTATGAGCACTAGTAATACCTTTGAGGTAGCTAATTGTTGATGCACAAAATATTTCTAAACAACAAAGGCCCAAAATAGGAAGTCCAAAAAGGAGTTTGAGCGGCTAGTCAAGATAAAGCTCAAAGCCACTTATATGTATAAACTATAAAGGTTTGGAGGATGATAAGTGTATTTTATATACTTATTTACTTATTAAAAGTAGGATATTATATTGACATTTTAGAATAAAAGCTATTGATTTAGTTTTTAATCATTTATATTTCAAAAATAATCTCAAAGTCGAGAAAGGAAGCAGATGAAGCAAATAAGGAGAAATTAGATGATAAATGGATGCTAAAGATATGGGAAGTGCTTGAAGCCAATTGAAGTAAGGAAGAGCTAATTGGAAAAAAAAATCAGAAGTTCAAGGAAAAAATTGTTCTAATCGAAAGATGGAGGACTTGATGTGCAATAAAAGAATGAGGATCTACTTGAATGAATTGCAAGATGGAAATTGCAAGCTAACATCAAAATTGCAGGGTTGCGCCATGGAAAAGCATGCGGTCGCGCAACCATCTCTACAATAAGTAGAATTGAAATTGGAAAGCCACGCAGTCGCACTATTTTAGACCGCGTGGTCGTATGGTTATTCGACTGGGCCGACTGTTGGACTTTTTCGCGCGAATTTCAACAGCTTTCATCCCTATTCGCCGAGGTTTCACCCATTCCTATATATACCAAATATGAGGCATGTTTTTGGGGTTCTCAATTTATTCCAAATCATATAGTAACATACCAAAAGGCTCTCAAACATTGAGGGGATCACTTGGCATATGATTCAAGATTGAAGATTTTTCTACAACATGATGAACCGGGTAATGAACTCCAATTATTTATGTTGTGGTTTATCTTTTATCATGTATCTAGGTTAGGGATTTTTGTGTTAGAATAGTGATGAAGTTTTATTTTCCGGATTTTATGTATTGATTTATCGTTTAAATTATATAATTCATGGGTTTGAGTCATTTATTCGTTCTTTTATTATTATACAAGTATTTGGTCAATTACTATATGATGGCTATGGCGTTTTATAAGTTCGAAAGATTAGGATTACGTTATACATATTTTTTTGCCATAGGGTTCGATAGGGGATATAAATATACCGCTATGCTATATATTATATTCAAAAGTGTTCACAAAGCTATTAATGCTTTCTTGTATGTTTGCATTCGTCATAAAAATATGGTCGGATCATATATAGGAAAATGTTTTAATTCACCGTTTGAATGATGGTTTTAATAAAATTAGGAGCTTGAATTTTCAATTTCCCTTGAATTGTAGTTAAATGTTTAAATCAAGACATGAATGATGGAGGTAAAATGGATTCTCGATTCTGGCATGTTTTTCTTAAAAATTTCTTACTTTGCACTTATTCACTTTTTAGTTGTTAGTTTAATTCAAATTTCAAACTCAAATTGATTTTCTAGTTGTGGTTAAGGTCGTTAATCTAAAATACAATTTACTTAATCCTCTTGGGAATGATACACGGACTCACAATCTGCTTTATTGCTTTTATGATCTGTACACTTGTGGTCAGCAACAAGTTTTTGGCACCGTTGACGGAGATTGTAGTTTAAATTTATTTTTACATTTTTTTTTTAAGTTTAGGCCGTTCATAGTTTATCCTCATGCGGACCAGGAGCTAACATTAATAGTAGATAGTACATAAAAGAAGGGGGATATAAACCTAAACTCCAAGAAAGCAAAGGAAGCAGTAAATGAAGGAGTTCAGCTCACTAACAATAAAAGCAATGAAAAGTACAAGTAAAATTAAACCTAAGCTATAGCCCTCTGTAGTTGGGTAGGCCATATATGTCCATCTGTACAAGCGCCTTGAGTCTGCGAGGTAGATCATGCGGTCCATACTCTTGATAGTGTCTCTGATCACAACCCTCTGATGCAAGTGCGTCAGCAACCTGATTACCCTCACGGTAGATATGGGAAATAGTATAATTGTCGAACTAAAGGATGTCTCTAATCTGTCTAAGGATGCTCTGAATCCTCCAAGGTCCACCTGCTCAGATGATACAATGGATAGCCACTAAAGAATCAGCCTCAACCCAAATAATTGTAATCCCCAATCTGCGAGCAAGAAGAATGCCATCTAGGATAGCCAACAGCTCAGCCTCAAGAATAAGGTAGTCCCCATAGAATGCAAATAAAACCCATTACAGTGCCCGCCATGATCCGTAGTAATACCCCCTCCACTAGCTGCACCGTCCTTAGCACATCCATCAGTGTTAAGCTTGAAGGCTCCCACTTAGGGAGTACGCCAAAGTACCAAAATAGGGGGAGAGGGTGTCGAGGGAGCAAAACTAATACCAAATAAAGAGGTAACAGCTGTGTCCTCACGCCAATCCTGTGATCTAAGGAATCGCCCAATATGTAAGAATAAGAGCATCTGGTATACTCTCCAAATAATCCTCCTTGGCTCCATCCAAATGCCCCTGTGCTTCCCATCATTCCTCTTGATCCATAGGAACCAAAATATGACAAAGGGGATAATGGTGCGAATATGGCCTAGTCGAACATAGCGTCCAGAATACCTCCATCGCTGGAACCTCTGCCTGACATCCTCACTCAAAATCATGGGAACCTTGAAAATATCTCCAAAGTGGTTCCAAACCCGATCTGAAATAGTGCTGCCTGTGAAAATATGCGTAATCGCCTCAATATTTGAACAACACTGACATCTCGATGCTAAGTAGCATCCAATACGCCTCTGAATAACTGTGTCAACAAGGATGAGCCCCTGCTATAACCTCCAAGTGAGGAAAGAGACCGTGACAGGTAGGGTAGAACTCCACATCAGACGAAATTTATTTTTAGATTACTATCACTAATTCAGAATTTTTGCTGCTTTATTTTTTTTATTTTTATTTTAGTATTTTTAGTTCATTCACTAGTTCTTTTATTTTTAGAAAACTTGTGAATGCAACATTCGAGGCAGAATACTGGATTGGTTGGATTCCCGTCCTGCTGCAAACATCACAATCTGGAATGATCTAGCTTAAAAATTCTGCTCCAAATTCTTCCCACCTATCAAGATTGCGAATCTCGAGCATGATATATCAGTTTTTCAGCAACATAATGCATAATCATTTGATGATTCATGGAATATGTTAAAAAACATGCTTAGGAGGTCTCTTCATTATAGGATCACGAAGGGTGTTCAGGTGCAGTACTTCTACGCAGGCCTACTTCCTCAGTTCAAAACTTAGTGGACTCATCATTCAACGGGTCACAATCTACTAAGACTATTGGTGAAGCACTGGAGTTATTTGAAAGGATTGCAAACACAAACGCCATGTGGGATTCTGATAGGCAATCTCAAAGGAAACTGCAGGTGTCTATGAAGTGGACACCTATACTGCATTAACTACAAAATAGACTCATTAGTGAGCAAGGTGGAAAGTATGGTAGTCTCAGGAAATCAAATGAAGAGTACGAGTTTAAATTGTGAAGAATGTGGAGCAAGTCACCTGACTACAGATTGTCCCATTTTAACATGTCCGATTGAGCAGATAGACTTCGTTCAAAGTGGTCAACGTCAATAGAATAATCCATATTCAAACACTTATAATCCGGGTTGGCGAAATCACCCTAATTTTTCATGGAGGGATGCTTAGCACAGTTCTGGACCAATTGTATCGAACTATCAAAATGAAGAGAAAAGCATGCGCTTGAAGAGATGTTTGGTAAGTTGATGGAGAATATTGAACATTTTACGGGGCATACAAATTAGTTTATTGCTAAAACCAGTGTTCTAAAATGCACCACCTACGTGCAGTGCATGTTGAAAACACCTTGAATTAGTGGTATGAGCATAAAAATACGGTTAAACTTTTTTTAACTGCCTAGGCACGCATAGTAACAGCGGTGTACGAGTAGGCGCGTATAATCTCCTTTAATCTAGATAAAACCCACATTAGAATTAATGGATCTCCTTAGAAAACCTAAATTTTTCTAAGCCCGACATGTCACCACAATTAAACACCAGCCCATCACCTACAAAATTCAAAAACTATTCAATTTTTCCCCTTTCTCATTCCCTCAGAACTTGTGAAGTCAAACTCTCCTTCTCCGTTCTCGGCTTCGCCTTCACCAGACACCAATCCATGTTTGCCCAACCAAGTACTTGCGTAATGTGATTCTCTCGTCCTCTCATTCCACATAAGGTTTACATTATCTTCCATTTTTGGTCTTCTCCTACTGGTTTGGAACTCCAAAATGTTAGTTTTCGATTTCTCCAATCTTTGATTCTTTTGCAGATATTTCTACTTTTCTTTCACAATTGGTTTCTCCTTTTCGATTCTTTAATTCTTTGAACCTTTGATATTTTGGACACCATAAGGCTGGGTCTTTGATTTTGGTATAAACACGGTCACTAGTCCATTTTTATTCTATAGATTATGGAAGTCCTAAAACAAAATTTCTTGATTCTATTGAAGTAGACAGCGTATTTGTTGAACTATAAGTCTATAAGAGCAATAACTAGTGGACTAGTATTAAACCATTTAAACGTATTGGATTGACAGCGTATTAAACGTATTGGATCGATTAGAGTGCTTTATTGTATTTATTTTCTATACACTTGTATATTTCAATTTTTATTCTTGCTTCAATTTTCTAGGAACTAATGGAGCAAAATGATTCTTCAATGACCTCTAATTTTAGTTTTGAAGATAGTGATTTGAAAAAAGGTTTTGGGGACATTGGATGGGGAACTGAAATTCTTGAAGATCCTACTAAACCTAATGATGTGAAATGCACATTGTGTGGTACAGTTACAAAGGCAGGAATTAATAGGCATAAAATTCATATAGGGGGAATTAAAGGAAAGGGTGTTAGACCATGTCCTAAAGCTAGAAAAGAGCAAAAGATCAAGTGCCTTGAAGCAATTGAAGAGAATAAGTCTAAAAAGTTAGAGAAGGCATTGAATGAGGCTAAATTGAGGGATGATGTAGTTATGTCTTTTTCTACACGTGAGGAAGAAGATGATGAAATTTCTATCATTGAAGGAGGTTCTAGGAAGAGACCTTTTCATGTTGGTCCCATCGATAATTTATCAAGGCCAATCAAGATAGATGGTGATAGTGCAAGTAAGATAATGAAACAACGAAATATCTGTGATGCAATTGCTAAGAAAAGGCTATGAGAAGTTCATCAATCTTTGGCAAGATGGGTATAAGATGTTGGAATTCCTTTTAATCCCATTGATAATGATAGATTTAAATGCTTCGTTGAAGCTCTTGGTCAATATGGCCCAGGTTACACCCTCCTTCACAATACCAACTAAGGGAGCCACTTTTGAAGGGAGAGTTGGAGATAACAAAGGAAACTCTTAAGAAGCAAGAAGAAGAGTGGAAGAATAACGGGTGGTCTATAATGATTAATGCTCGGAGTGATAGGAAAAGAAGAAGGATTATGAATTTGTGTGTGAATTGTAAATTGGGAACCATGTTTCTTTCTTCAAAGAAAAATAATGTTAATGCTTACACTGCTCAATAAATATTTGACTACGTCAATGAATGTATTAAATAAGTTCGAGATGAAAACGTGGTTCAAATTGTAACTAACAGTGGTTCCAATAACATGGTCGTTACAAATTCTTCAAAATTACATCGTCCTACCATCTTTTGGATATCGTGTGCTACTCACACATTGAACCTTATGCTAGATGGCATCTCTAAACTTCCTAGCTTCAACGGAGTGATTAACAAGGCTAAATAATTTATTATTTTCATCTATGCACATCACAAAACTTTGGCATTGATGAGGAATTTTACAAAAAGGGAGATAGTTTGGCCGGGAGTTACTATATTTGCATCCTCTTTCTTGACATTACAAAGTTTGCTTGATAAAAAACAAGAGTTGAGAAATATGATGACTAGCAATGAATGAGATAATACTAAATGGTTTAAGAGCAAAAAGGGAAAAGAGGCATTTGATGTTGTTGTTCCCAACCATTTTTGGAACTTGATAGAGTTGTGTTTGAGGGTGTTCACTTCATTAGTGAAATTTCTTAGACTAGTTGATGGGGAGGAGAAGCCTTCAATGGGCTTAGTTTATGGAGAGCAATAAAAGGAAAAAGATGACATTAGAAAGAAATTGAGGAGGAAAGTGATTATATGCCAATCTTGAACATTATTGATGCAAAATCCAAGGATCGACTTGATAGTCCACTTCATACATCGGCTTATCTTTTAAATCCATTTTATTACTTCAAGAATCCAAGTATCAAAGATGATGAATTGATAACAAATAATGTGATTATTTGTGTGGAGAAGTTCTCTCTCGATGTTCAAATGCAACATCATGTGATAAATGTGGAGTTGCAAAGATACACTAAAAAAGAAGGTGCATTTGGAAAAAATCTAGCTATAAGTGGATGTGAGAACAATACTTGAAATTACAATCCGAGTAAGTTTAAATTATTTTCTTTTCATTTTTTGTTAATAGTATACCACATGGATATATAATATATTAATTTTATCTCTCTTTTTTGTATATGCTAGTGAGTTGGTAGGACTTTTATGGAAATCAAACACCAAATCTGAAATTAATGGCAAAGAGGATCCTTGATTTGACTATGAGTTCATCGGGTTGTGAGAGAAATTCGAGTGCCTTTGAAAGAGTAAGTACTAAATACATAATTATGTTGCTATATTTTAGTTATTACTTTGGTAGTGGTTTGATGATTTAAAGTTTACTAAAAATTTTCAACTTCTTTCATGTAGGTGCACACTAAGAAGAGGAACCACCTAGATGCTACAAGGATGAACAATTTAGTTTATGTTGAATTTAATGCAATATTGATGAACAGAAAGAAGAGGAGGAAAGATAAATTAGAAAATCTACTAGCAAGTGATGCTAGTAATACACAATCTTGGATTGTTGAGGGTTTTGATGAGGAGGAGGAGATGGAGGTAGAGAATGATATCTTACAACCTACAAGAGATTTTCGAAATGATCAAGATGAAATAAGAGAGCCCGACGAAAATGATTTTGTATCAGATGGCATGGAAGATGAGTTAGATGAAGAAAAGATCGAGTTAGAATCCTATAAATAGTTAGACAAAATTTAGGCTATGTGACTTAATGTAGAAGTGCTAACTTTTATCATATTTTGTTAGTTATCATTAATTATCAAGTTATCATTAAGGCATTTTACATTTACTATTATGATATGATATTATCAAAGTTTGCTTGGAATTTCTAGCTCCAGCTTTGAATCCTCGTTGTGGAGTCATTAGTAGAGTTATATTTTATTTATGCTATTTTGTGTCGGTGTGAAGCACACTAATTAGCTTTTTTTATTTTTCATTGAAGGGCAAAATATCAAGCCACATTCTTGTCTAGAATTGGTTCCTCAATGAATTTAACTGTACAAGACATCAAGAAATTCCTCTATTTAGTGTCCAATCCATTAATATTATAATAGTAAATGTGTATGTTTATTTTTATGTAAAAAAAATTGATTTTTTAATATAAAAATCTATTTATTGTACTTAAAATAATATTAAAAGTACGAATTTCATTATGACTCATATTCTCAACATTGACACTTAAGCTTGTGATTCTTGATTCTCTACCTTGAAGCATCGCAACGCATTATGCCTATTAGAACATTGGCTAAAACAGATCAGTTCATGGTTAAAACAACTTAATTTCATGAGGAAAATTGAGACTTTCTTGTAAAATCACCAATCTTCGATAAAAAAATTGGAAACAAAAATGAGGCATATAACACAAGTCTTGACAAACAGAGCACGAGGAGCATTGCCTAGAAAAATTGAAATTAATCCAAAGGAGCAGGTGTTAGCTATCAAAACTCTAGAGAAAGAGGTAGATTTTGTTCCAGGAAGAATCGCTTTTACTTCATGTGACAGAGTGTATGAAACTCTCACTCCATTTCCCCAAAGATTAAAATGTTGGACAAAGAAACAAAGGGTAAACGCAATCACAACACATAGTGGTGTTCAAACTACCTGAAATCCATGTGAAGCGATCAACTGCTGTTCAGTATGAAGAAGTTGAAAAAGGAGGAAGAACAAGTTGAAGCATTTGACATAAAGGAAGAGGGGTATACAATTAAGCATTATGATCCACCTATCCCATTCTCGCATACAATGATGAAAAGTAATGAAGATCAGTAGTTGAATAAATTTCGAGAGATGCTTAGAAGACTGCATATCACCATTCTCTTCATCAATGAAACTAGGAAAATCCCAAGATATGCAAAGTCTTTGAAAGATATGATTTCCTAAAAGAGGAAGCTTGAGGAATTCAAGACAGTGTCTATGACGCATGGGGATTTTTCAAGACATTTTTAAGCTGTGATACCAAACATAAGGCTCACGGCTAATTTCGAGGTATTTTTAAATTCTAATGCCAACTTGTGGTACACGAGAATTTACGAAAATACTTTTATCTTTCTTTTTATTAGTCAGTGACGTAAACGACGTCACTTGACTCTGATTTCAAAATCACGTTACTTCAAAATAAAATTCAATCATTTAAAAAAGTAACGATAAACATTTAATATAAGATCTTGACTTTTAAATCTTTTAGATAAATAGTAACAATAATAATGTATCGAGTTTGGAAATTCAAACACAAAACCTTATTCAGTGAGTCCACAACTCACATGTCATCACCTAGCACAGCATTATCTGTCTCGCCGTCTGAAGATCTGCGCCACTTCCTTTTTCATTTTTATTATTACTGAAATGTTAGATATAATGTGGAATGAGTATACAGTTGCCCAATGAGTAGAGTATGGTGCACGAGTGCTATTGTATGTAGACAAGTCAACCTCATATATTAAAGATTCATGTAAGTTTTACTTATTAAATCAATCAAGCCTATATTCATGTCAAATCATATACTAAAGTCAAGTCCAGTCCCAAGTCAAGTTCAAGTCCAATTAACATATAATTTCAAGTTTGGTGTAAGTACATGTGTTTCCAAGTTCATTCAAGTCATATAATTAAGATAAGTCAAGGCAAGTTATATATTCAAGTTGAGTTAAGTTAATGTATTCAAGTTCATATGCGTTTGCATATTAATCAAATCGAGTTCATATAATCATGATTAGTGCAAATGCATGTCTTTTCAAGAGAACGTGGATTTTAATGGGGCCCATATTAAAAATCAACTACTATCCTGAGCGCACACAAGCAGGGAATGTAACTCCAACTTCAAGCATGGAGTTTATTCCGCGAGTTCTTTTACAAGCGTGGTATTTATGCTGCAGGTCTCAAATAGGGAGTCGAGATACCTAAAATTTATTAAGAAGCATAACTGATAAGTGCATTTTATACACTTATTTATATGTCTAAATTAGATTAAATTATTGTCATTCTTGAATGATTGCTACATAATTGCTTTACATTTGTTTGTATTGTAGGAATTTACCCGAAATTAGAAGAATGAAGTAATGAAGGGAAATAAAGCACATTTGCGAGCTAATTGGAGCCAAAAAGAGGAAATTAGATGATGGTGTTATCGACCAGGATTTCCAAGAAAAGCTAAGTTGAAGAAATCAGAATTTGAGAGCTTAATTGAAGATGGATTGAAGTTTGGAAGAGTTCGGGGACTTAATTTTTACAATCAGAAGACGAGGAATCACGTGCAAATAAAGTCTAGGGACTAACTTAAACACACCAGAAAAGATGAAAACACGCTGCTTGATTTGTCCTGAGCGACCATGGGTTCTTGACTTAGTGGCCGCGCGAGAATTACAGAATGAACAGAACCTTATTTAGTTTTCCTACGCGGTCGCGCAGTTTTCTGAGGCCCAACTGAGTTAGGTCCATGCATGTAGATGTGTCAATTCGGATGGTCGGGGTTGAGTTGGCCCGCCAACGTAAAAGCCAGGTAACGGCCCGCTTAAAAAAAGCCCACCCGCTGCGGGTTACGGGCCGGTTTCGGGTCAGCCCACAAATTTTGAATAACAACCCAGGCCCGCCCGCTGGCCCATCTGAGTCGAGCCCATGCGGGTCGCGGTTCGTTCTGATTTGGCTCGTATGAATAAAAATTTAGATTTTTTCATATTATAGCAAATTTTTTGTCAAATTTCTAAATACAAAATTATTAAAATGATAAATTCATATTTATACCATAAAATATTTATATATAATTTAAAATTATATTTTATGTTATATGAATTACTTTTAAATTTGCAAATTTCAATAAAACATAAACAAATAACAATTACATGTTAAATGTATTTTTAATTACTATTATCAAAGAACATTAAGCCCCTGTTCTCTTTGCTGTTTTGAGGTCGTTTTCTGTTTTTATTTTCGAAAACGCTAAAAACGCGTTCTCTTTAGCATTTTCGAAAACGCATTTTGGAAAACAAAAAAAAAAAAATTGTACACAAAACGGAAAACGCCCGAAACATCGTTTTGGGCGTTTTGAAAAATGTCCAAAACGCGGAAAACGCGTTTTGGAAATTTTTTTTTTTTTTAATAGAATTATCTTAACTTAGAACTAAACTTAATATAAATTTTTTATTTATTTTTTATTTTTTTTAGAATTATCCTAGCTTGGAACTATGCCTATATAAATTTTTTTCTTTTTTTTTTTTTTTTTTTTTTTTTTGAGAATTATCCTAACTTGGAACTTAGTTTAAATAAAGTTTTATTTAATTCAATATCAACATTACAAAAAAAAATTAAATGAGAATTCTTGTTGTTATATTTCAAAAAATGCAATGATAAATGGATTCTGGTGGTTTTGAAAGAACTTGCATTTTCTGGATTTTAATAGAAGTAGAGCTTTCTCAAGTCCCGAACCTAACCAAGCTGTGTTAATATAGACTCTTAATGCTCACATTAATGTGTTGCATGTAACCATATTTTTAGTGTATTGTGAAAGGAAATTTGAGTTGGAGTTAATAGTATTCTGCAAGCAAATTAATTAAAAATAGTTTAAATAGTGTTCTGCAAAATTTCAAATAGAACGTGTTTTCCAACTTTTCATTTTCAAAAAAAGTTTTCAGAAATGACAAACCAAACGCGTTTTCAGCAAATTTGAAAACAAAAATGAAAACACAAAATACAAAACATTTTCGAAAATGAAAATACAAAATAAAATACAAACAGAACGCCATTTTTTTAGCTATTAGGGGAAAAAAATATTTTGCTTTAAAAGTTGTATTTGTGTTTGTAGAAGAAGAGAGATTTTCAATATTACCATATTTAATAAAATAGTTTTTTTTATGGGTCGCGGGTTAACCACGGCCCGCGAAGGTTTGACCCGCAAAACCCGCTGTTCACAACTTCTTGACCCGTGAACCGCCCGCACGGGTCACGGGTTGGCCCGCGGTCCTGGGTCGATCCGGGCCTGCTTTCACATGTCTGATCGGCCCGCCCGTCTTGACACCTCTACATGCATGGAATTTCATATTGATTGCCTAGGTTTTTTCCTCTTCTATATATACATCTTCTCATGCATGGGGTGCAGATCCTTTGGAGACCTTTTAACAACCTCTCAAGTTCATAATTCATTGGTCTATCTTTCACATCTTGGAGGCAAAAATTATCAACGGGGAGCGAATTCTTTGTGCAAGACTTCCTTTTCTCTTATTAATTGGATAAACTCAACATGCGTAGCATTTAATTTTACTACGTATTTATTTCTTTATTGATGAAATGTTAATTACAAAGTTGAGATACTCGATGTAGCTAGTTTTACACTTTTAATTCTATTATTCAAGTTTTGCACTTTATGATTGCATGTGTTGGTTTTATTCTATGTTTAATGCATGAATGAATTGATCACTTGTTCATGATTTAATGGGTGTTTTCATAATCGGAGAGGTGAGCTAACACTTAGATCTAGGAATAAAATCCGGTAATTGGACGAACGATAGAGATATATGTTCGTTATTATTGCGATCGCTACATGAATTCTTGTGTTCCATGTACTTAGTCATTATGGCCAACTGTTCGTTAACACGGTCGACTAATTAGGTAGAGTTGATTTAAACCCGAGAGGGGAATTTCATGTGCATAAGTGAATTCGATCGAGCACTATAATAGGAAGAAAACTAGACAATTGGAATTAAGAGTATAGACTATGTAAAATCGGATGTCCTAACACTTATAAACGTCAATTTAGAATATTATTTAAATGGAAATCCATAAATTCTACCGTTCAAATAAGGCGAGAACTAACAATTTCGATATTTAATGACAATCTCTGTGGGATCGATATTCGGACTCAAAAAGTTCACTTTATTACTTGGATGTGATATCGTACACTTGCGATTTAGCAAACATCAGTAACCACATAGTGATCCAACTACTGGACTCCGTGGAACGTATATCAAGACAAGCGTCATAGGTGTATTAGTAAGCTGGATAGAGTATGACTGTAATATCATATAAAAAAATTATTTCCATGTCATGCATACAAAAGAGCATGAAATTTCTTTTAATGCAATGTAATAACTTTAAATGTATCATGAAGTAGCATTTAAGATCATATAACCAAGTGTAAGTGTTACATCACATAAACAAGTGTAAGTGTTATATCAAATACAAGTATCACTCATAAAGATTATTCAAAATGTATCATTCTGTTCAAATAAGACTAGGACATATCATGTATCGATATATTGATACCTAACAAAAAACATAAACTTCTTTAGTACTTCAATATATCGATACATAAGGAAATCTTACTATTCTTTTACTTCAAGAAATTATCATGAACTTAAGATTATATCAATAAGAATAAGAGTTATCCAATATATTGGTTAGAGAAGATAAGCTCTATTATTATCCTTTGATTTTAAACGAGCTATTAATATAACATTAGCGATGATCAAGTATTTTAAACAAGTGGATAATAATATTCGATAGCTATTAGTCTTTAAGACAAGATTAGCAATATAATAGCAACATTAGGACACGCTTATAATGAGATCATATCAAACTTATATAGAGTAGACAAATAAATATTCCCAAAGTATATATCAAATAATCAAATAAACATATCTAATTCACCTCAATCAAGAAATGCGCTAAAAGAAGTTCTTTACTTTGCAGATGTACATGTTGTCCATGTATTGATACATGCAGTCTGTCCAGAGGTATCGATACATGATCTTAAGGTATCGATACATGGAGTCATTTTAGCACTTCTGATCCTAATTCCTGAGATTTTCTTCAAGACCCACACAACTCTAGTTAAGGTACTAAGATCATGTTATTACTTTAACATACATTGATCCTAACAAAAGATTAAACTCACATTATAACTTTACAAACTAGGATTTTTAGAGGAAGAAAGGAAATCAATCTCTTGGGTTTCTTAGCCAATTTCACCGTATGATATATATCACAAGACAAGACAAGACATAGCTATTTATAGAGAAAACTAGTTGCATGGAATGAAGTAAGATCTCGACCCTATGGAATTGAAATGCTTTGTTTATGGTTAAGAATGACTAAGCTAGCAAGAGGTGGATGGCTTGATGCATCCAAGGCAGCAGGAGGTGTAAAGTATGCTAGTAGGAGGTGTCAAGTTAAGATTGGATAAGTATTTGAAAATTACAAAAGATAACGTGTGCCACCTCATGCTTAAAGTTCCAAAATTCAGTTTCATGGAGGTACTTTTAAGATCAGATTCGAGGCATCAAATGAGGTCAGAATCTTGTGTTCTTGGTACCATTTCGAAGTACATACGGCATACTTTCAAAAAAAATTTACTTCGCAAGAAATAGATAACCGAGAAAGAAGTTATAGCCTTCCAAAGTAGGCTACTCAAACTATTTCGGGTTAACCGTTTTTACCTTCCTAAGTTTAAAAATTCACCGAGGGTTACCCGTTGGTGAGAATGACAAACTGGTTCCATATTCTCGAAGTTCACTCTGAGAACTTTCCCTTACATATATGATATGTAATCAAATGAGGTTTAGAGTACTATAAAAAGTCTAGAGAAAAGGAGCACTTAAATACGTTTTTGACATAACTTTTTATTTTATAAAAATTCTTTTTTTCTTTCTTTAATCAAATGAACTCTACAAATACTTTTATTACGTCAAAATGGATTGTTAATGACATCAAGATTTTGGGGTCATTATAATGTCTTTAATCGAGGAGTGTAGTGCAGTATTTTTAAAGAAGTTACCACCCAAACTTAAAGATTCAGGGAGTTTTTCAATACCTTGGATTATTGGTTATTTAAAATTTTATAAGATTTTATGTGATCTTAGTGTAAGCATTAATTTAATGCTCTTATCTATCTAAGGAAGCTTGGACTTGGGGGATCCCAAACATACCTCCCTCATTTTGCAGTTGGTCGATCACTCAATTCGACATCTATATGGAGTCATTAAGGACGTTCTGGTAAAAGTTGATAAATTCATATTCCCATTTGACTTTGTGATCCTGTACATGGAGGAAGATAGTAGAATGCCCTTGATTTTAGGCAGACCTTTCCTTGCAATAGGAAGAACATTAATTGATGTAGAGAAATGAGAAGTAAAATTTAGGATTGCTGATGAGCTGGTGGCTTTCAATATGACTGAAATGGAAAATCAAGATCCATTTCTTGAAAACTTCTCCAAAATAGAGTCTTGATCACAGGATGACCATGAGGTAAGTTTTGAACACAGGGTCAAAGCAAAGGGCAATGGCTCAATATCTTGTTTCATGCCACCTTGAGGATTCTTGCCAAAAAGAGTAGCTCTAAATTATAAATTAAATACTTATTGAGAGACAACCCAATTCTCAAACCCTTTTTATTTATTATTCTTTATTTATAGCTTTTTTATTTTCTTGAGATCTTAGTTGTAGGATTGCATACATCTTCCTTTACATCTTTGATATGTGTTTATTGGTTTTTTGTTCATTAGTAGCACATCATCACAATATTTAGCATGACACACTAGTCTAAGATGTGAGAACACTATTAGGAGGTTGGATGCATGCATCACGAGATATTTAGAGGTTGAAAACGGATTTGAAAAAAAAAATCAAAAATAGGAAAAATTTTGGACTTTGAAAGTTAACCACACAGTCACGTGGGTATACTAACGCGTGATCATGTGAGTGCATTTAAAACAAATAGAAGCTACATGTATACACCATGCGGTCCCCGAGGTTTATAACTATGCGGTTGCATGGCTCTTTTTTGGGTAGTTCGACATATTTTTAAAACAAGAACATCAATTTACAAATCTCATAACTTCATACTCGTTTACTCACCCCAATTCACCAAAACTCGATATTCCACTTTTAAACAAAAGTCTCCCATGTTGCACTGAGTCAAATCAAACCTTATTATCACACACAAATTGGATTAAAGGTATGAAATCTCCAAACTTTGTGAAATTATGCTTGAATTATTTGATTTTCCAATATTCTTGAGATTTTCTATTTATGGATTGATGAAGATTTTGTCTAGGTTAGAAAGGGTGTGTTTGAAATGTGATTATAGGTGAAAATCTTTGGATTAGTTCAATGTTTCCCGTGTCATGATTTCTCTCAAAAGCACACTAGGTGTTCGATTAAATTCCGTTCATGTTAGACATCATTTTTTCATCATTCATTTTTGTTTTACGCTTGATTAAATCATGAAATTCGAAGTTGGCATCAATGTATATCATTCCACCTCACTGGAAGAACCACAACACCACTGCACTAGTAATCTACCTCATGTCGCCTACTTTATACTTTCATATGTCCTGAAATGTCTCAGGAAAATTTTACTTTTTCGAGACTATGTCAAAGCTGAAAATCAGCCGTCGAACATGTCTAAAAATTCAAAATTTTGTTATATCCTAGTTTGGGGGTGTTATCATTGATTTGTTTCGGTTTCTATATGGTGTTCATGCATACTAATCCTGATTACCTCTCATATGCGAGAAATACACAACATAAAAAACACGACAATCCAAACGAGAAAGCAAGAAAAAAAAGAGGCGGATCATCCACGGGACATCAAGTAGAAAAGGAAATGCTTCAAGTGATGTCACATTGCCAAACCCAAGAATTACTTGAACCCCTCTTCTATGTGTTATTTTTAATTCTTATATATTTTGACATACATTGAGAACAATCCATTCTTCTAATTTGGGGGTGAGAATCTATTTCATTTGTTTTCTATCACACATTCATTCAATTTTTTGGGGGTATGAAAAAATTTTAAAAATTTAAGTATTTTGTTAATTTGTTTGTTTCTTGTGATATTGTTCGAATTGATTTTGTGCTTCGGTTAGAATAATGGACAACATCAGAAGTTGATTTTTCATTAACTTGCTCGTCCATGTAAGACTTTAAAAACTTGAGCACATAGCCATTGTTAAATTATTACTTGCTTGAGAATATGCTTGAAATATGTGAACAAGCATGCTCAAGAGTAGTTTGGGGGTGAAAATATTAGTATAGGGATGCATAAAATTTTGAGGGTTTAAAATTCTTGAAATGTCTTTGATTGAAAAGGTTTTAGTCAACGAGAATAAGCCAACACTAGCGGATTAAAAATAGTCTTATTCCTCTATTCGTAGCCTTTTTTACTCGAGCAAATAAGCTCTTAAGGGTATTAAAACCTGGTACCCTATGATGTGTGCTAAATCGAAAGTGTAAGATGTCGCATTCAAGTAATAAAGTGGACAAAAGAGTCTGAATTATCTTTTCCACGAGGACTGTCATTATGTATCGAAATTTTATTAGTTCTCGCCTTATTTGAACGGTAAGATTTGGGATTTTTGAATAGAACTAAAATAATAAGCAAAAGAAAACAAAAGACGTTTAAATATTCTAAATTGATGTTTTTGACTGTTGGGACATCCGATTTCGCATAGTCAAATACTTCTAATTCCTTTCATCTAGTTTTATTCCCATTATAGTGCTCGATCGAATTCACTTATGCATATGAAATTTCCCTCTTGGGTTTAAATCAACATTGTTAACTAACAGCAGGCTGTAATGACTAGGTGCATGGGACACAAGAATTTATGTAACAATCGCAATAACGACAAACATACATCTCTATCGTTGTTGAATTACTAGATTTTATTCGTAGATTTAAGTGTTAGCTAACCTCTCGGATTATGAAAAACACCAATTAAATCATGAATTAATTCATGCATTAAATACAAAATAAAATCAACACGTACAATTAAAGTACAAAACAAGAATTATAGAATTAAAAGCCTAAAACTAGCTACATCAACATCCCAAATATTAAATTAATAATTCATCAATAAAGAAATAAAAACGCAGTAAAAATCTATACTACGCTTGTTGAGTTTATGAAATTAACAAAAGAAATGAAGTCTTGCACCAAGTCTTTGCCTTCAATTTCCTCCAAAGATTTGATGTGAAAATCGTGGAATTATAATATTTAGAAGCTATGCAAAGGTCCTCTAATTCGTGAATGAGAAGTATATATAGAGGAGGAGAAAATCTAAGGCCCCGTTCTCTTTGCTACTTTGAGCCCGTTTTAGGTTTTCGATTTTTGGAAATATCGAAAACGCGTTCACTTTGCCCATTTTCAGAAACGCGTTTTCCAAAACACAAAAAAAAATACAAAGGAAACTCAAAACGATTTTTTTTTGTTTTGGATATTTTGTGTTAAAAAGTCCAAAACGACCAAAACGCGCGTTTTGGATTTTTTTTTTTTTTTTTGTAAATGTGAAATACTTCCTTCACTTGAAATTTATATATTATTGATTTTTTTTTTTGTAATTTTTTTATTTATTATTATTATTATTATTTTTAAATGTGAGACACTTCCTTCACTTTAAGTTCTTATATTATTTTATTATTATATATAGATCCATGTTAATTTTTTTTTTTTTTTTTTGTAAATTATTTTTATTTTTACTTTTTGTAAAAGTGAGACACTTCCTTCACTTAAAGTTTTTATGTTATTTTGTCATTATATATATAGATCAATGTTAAGTTTTTTTTCTTGTAAATTTTTTTTTTTAATTTATTTATTTATTTATTTGTAAAAGTAAGACACTTCATTCATTTGAAATTCTTATATTATTTTGCTATTATATAGATCCATGTTAAGATTTTTTTTTTTTTTTTTTGTAATTTTTTTTTATTATTATTATTTTTTTTTTTTTTTGTAAATGTGAGACACTTCCTTCACTTGAAGTTCTTATATTATTTTGCCATTATATATAGATCAATGTTAAGATTTTATTGGTATGGGGTTAAATTTTTTTTTTAGCTGAAACAATATTAATGATGAATTTATTGACATAGAGAACTAACTGATTTATTAACATTAAAATTAATGTAATTCAACAAATCAACCATTTTTTACATATAAAATATCACAAAATAAATATATCAAAAAATTACAAAGTAAACACATTTTTTAGTTTTCTATTTTTTAAAACAGTTTTCCAAAATCACAAAGAGAACATGTTTTCAGCAATCCCAAACCAAACAACCAAAATCCAAAATTCAAAACAAAATCCAAAATCGAAATATAAAGAGAACGGCCCCTAAGCAAATAGGAAATAAATGATGTGATCCATAACCCCGACAATACGAATCATAGCAGGCTTGATGGGAAAATTTAAATATTCAAGCCAAAACAAAAATTCAGCAGGTTCGACAAGCTTTGAAGATCAAACTGTGTCGAAAAGAACCAAAAAATATGCATAATGGCTTTCACGGTCGTAACCAACATATGTCACGGCCGTAACCTCCCCTCGAGTGAAAACGCAGGATTCCAAGATTTTCATATTTACGGCCGTAAGTATAAGTGTCACGACCGTAACTTTAAACAGAAACACACTTACGGCCGTAAGTGTCATCTTTACGGCCGTAACTGCTCAACGGATCAGATTTTCGGAATTTTCCATATTTTGCAGATTTTTAATTCCTTTTTCTTTTATTTAGTTATTTTAAAATTTTACTTTAATTAGAATTCTATTTTGAGCCAGTTAGGGTTGATAGGTTTTATTTTGCTTATTTATACGCTTTTCCCATTCATTGTAATAGAGACTTCGATTTTGATATAAACAGTTTTTATTGAGGATTCAATAAAAGTTATAGGTGGATTCCTATGTTTTTCGAACTTATCAAGAATATTTCTTGTGGCGTTCAAATATCGAACTTATAAAATATTTGCTAGAATATTTGTGGCGTTCAAATCAGAGACTTATCAAGGAGATTGGGAAAATCCTTGTGGAGTTTCGAAAGTCGTGGTTCTTTATTCCGCATCGTCGAGCCATCGCATCATGAATATCGGGTCATGATTCATCCGTCCAACCACAACCTGGGTTCGAAACTTTCCGGCGTTTCTTCCGCGCTTCGAATCTTATCAATAAATCAGCTTAAAATTCAGGCACGGGCCTGGGCCGGACAACTGGTAAAGTGTGGTGGTCGAGTAGTAATGCTAAAATCAATTTTGTAAATTCTTCCTTCGATGCGCGGCCACTAGGTATAATATTCGTGGTCGGGCAAGCCAATTACTTCAGTGAAGTTTCATCTTTCAGAAGTGTTTAAGTAGGCCCCGGATCTTCAATTGACCTCAAGTCCTTCATCTTCAAATTGCTACAAATCAGTCCTCATACTTTCAAATCTCTTCAAAATGTTCTTCCAACTTCTCTTCATCTTCAATTGAGTCTAGAATTCTGATTTCTTCAACTTAGCTTTTTTTGGAAATCCCAGTTGACAACATCATCATCCATTTTCCTCTTTTTGGCTCCAATTGGCTTCCAAATATGTATTATTCCACTTTATTGCTTCATTCTTCCATGTTTGGAAAAATTCCAACAATGTAAACAAATATAAAGTAATTATTCAGTAATTATCGAAGAATGACAATAATTTATTCTAATTTAGATATATAGATAAGTAAAATGTAATTATCAAATACCCCCAAACTAAAATTATTGTTCGTCCTCGAACAATCTAAAATTAAACTAATGAGTTAGGAAAACAATTGCAAATTACAAAATTTTTCTTGTGTCAACATGTTCACCATACGTCTCAATAATTCAAATCAAATCATACTATAGCAAAGAATTTTGAACAAGGTAAAAATAATTCTTGTCAAGTCATGCTAAATTTTCAAGACTCTGTATGTTTATAGCCAATATCGAGCGTCTACTTATGCAAAAATATACTCAGCACTATGCAGTTTATCATGCAAAACCAAGCCTGAATCCCAAGTAGTCTATGAAATTCTAATGATTTTCCTTACTGCTTTTCTCTCAAATCTCATGTTCCCTCTATTGTGGTTTCTAGGTATTAATCAATGTATTTTTCCACACAAGATAGTCAGAATTAGAAATATGCATGCACGACAAGTCAAAAGTGAGCAATCCCCAATTTTACAACCTCAATCTCCACAGTTACAGTCAACAAGGCTTATACCATTTTTTCTTTCTCTTTTTATGGACGACTTTTTCTTTTAATTGTCTCTGTCTTTTATCATAAATGTACAATACTTTTCTCATTTACTTTCTAAGTAACCCCTGTAGCGAGCTTTGGGTCGGTGACTCCCAAGCCAGACGACTTTAAGGTACCAAGTTCAGAGAACCCCTCAAACTTAATTACCCAAGTCATAAAGACGACAGAGAAAGTTAAAGATGTATGATTATCTTATGTTTAAGTCCACTCTCCTTATTTGTTTTCTAATTGACCCCTGTAATGAGCTTTGGGCTGATAGCTCCCAATTCAATTGAGTTTAGGATACCAGGTTTCAACACTCTTACAAGCTTATTTGCTCGAGTTAAAAAGGCATTTGAAGAGTAGAATAAGACCTTCAGCATTTTTCTGTTTTTATACTAGTTATGGTTTATATCCGTTGACCAAACTGTCTTAATTAAAGTGCAAAAAGAAGAATAAAAAACCTCCAACCCATCAATACATGCACATTCTAACCATTCTACCCCCAAACTAGCTTCTTGAGCATGTTTGGTTCTATAATAGGGACATGATGTTTAATGATCTAAGTTTAGGGATCTTCAAGTCATTCCTAAGTTCAAATTGCATCAATTTACCCCACAAGTAATTAAATAAATCTCTACACAAGTTATACTCTAACAAAGGCTATGTGAGCATGAATATGAAATCAAGCAAGTCATGACTAGTCAATGAAATTCATGTTTTTGTGTTGTCCAATTATTCACTCCAAAACATAAATTGATCCATATTATATCCTAGGAAATAAATATGTCAACTCAATTTTCAAATTTTCAATTTTTTTTTTATTTTTTTACGCTTCCCAAATAAATGATGAAAAATAAAGTAAATGAAGTACATGAAGCATTTGACATGAAATAGCATTTCCACCCCCAAACTAAAACTATACATTGCCCTCAATGTATGTCATGAAGATATGATGATTGGAATTTGAATAAACACAACAAGGATGGGTTCAAGTACTTCCCGGGTTTGAGGGTGCAATGCAATAACTTGAAACTTTTTCTTTGAAGTCCTTTGGATGTGTCGACCATTTTTCTTACTTTTCGAAACTTGGTTCTAGGTGTTTGAAATTTTGTTTTCCTCACAAAGAAGAGATAAGTGACATTATATCACATAAACATCATAAAAATTCAGAGGTAAACACAACCACAACCCCCCAAACTAAGGATAAATCATAATTCTGAATTTTTCAAACATGGTTGACCACTCATATTCAATCCTTGACATCATATTGAAAAATTGACATTTTTTCAAGCCATATTTTGACACATGAAAGTACATACTATGGTCTATAACATATCAAAACTTCAACACAATTGGAGTTCATATGGGGCGTGAAAACATGTGGCAAAGTTGGGACCCGAAGCTGAAAACTGGTGCAGTAACTTGATGAAGAACAAGGGAAATCATAGATTTGGGAATTTGGATTTACCCAAAAAAATTTCACCTAGTATACACATCCAATTTGTGATCAAATCCTAGCTCAGTCCACAATCTAGTCATCCATAAACTCAAGATTCCCATAAAAGCAAGAAAACTCTCAAAAATTGCAATTTTCCATAGAAGTGTAGAGAATCATACCTGATGTGATCCAAAGTTGGAGTTCAAAGGAGAAGTCGGGCTATCGGGAATACAACAGCGATCTACGTGGAAAATAGAGCAAGTTTCATGTTGGAGTCGAGTCGAGAAAACGAATGGATCAAGCCGAATAATTCCAAGATTACCATATTTATGGCCGTAACTCTAGGACAGAAGGTCACTTACGACCGTAACTATCAATTTTCCAGAATTTCACGATTTTTAATTCTTTTTCCGTTTTAATTTATTATTTCCACAAATTAGGTCCCATTAGCGGTTAGACCTAGTTTACTTCACTTCTTAGTTTATATTATCAATTTCAGTCATTGTAAAGACATTTTTGGATGATTATTTATATTTTGAGAGAGAGTTTCTCTTGTAAAAGGTTGAGGAGTGCCTTTAATTTTTAGAACTTATCAAAGATCCGATCTTTTTATCGTTCACCTAACGAACTTATCAAAGAATTGACATCCCTTGTAGCGTTTACCAATCTTGATTCATATTCTGCATCGTTCTTGGGTCGTGAATATTGGGTCAAGGTTTTACCGTCAAAATTTATCTTTATTTCCATTCTTTATTTCTTGTTTCTTTTGTTGAATCTGATTTAGATCTTTCCTATTGTTTATGTCGTTTATTCCGTGTTCTTTGTTACGTTTCCTGAGCGGGATCGCATCAGGTGGTATCAGAGTTTGGATCTATTTCAGATTCTGGTTTTCTTTTTCTTGTTTCTTGATTTTTCCTTATTCTTTGTGTTCTTCAAACCCTATGGCCATTGATTCAAGTCTAGCAAAATTCCAATCTTTCGATCATAGAAATATCGCCACAAGCATCATATAATTCATGCATCAAAATTATAGATGAATCTAAGTACGAATCAATTACTCAAAATACCAATTGTCATAAAATTAAATAAACCAAAGCATAAAATAAGTATCTAAGACTTCATCATAATCCCAACACTATAGAAAATTAGCCTACATACATTGATAATGGCAAATCACAAATATAAAGAAACTCCATCACCTAGAATATGAAAAATCCGAGAGTTTGATGATGATTCTTCCACAATTTCCCTCTCCAAAACTTGCATGTTCTGTTTAATGTATTAGGTCAAGAGAGAATATCAAAATTCGTGTAACCTGTTCTATATATATGCCTCCCTCTGACCTAGGCGAAAAGGGATGAATTTTATCAGAATTTGCGTGAAAAGCCCACCAGCGGCCCAGTCGAGACTACCGTGCGACGGCATGGTGGAATTTCTTGCGGTCGCAGACTCTAAAACATGTCCTCCAGTCGCCTTATTTCCTAGTCGTGCGGCCGCACGCAGTATTCAACCGTGCGGTCACACGGTTGTAAATCCGACAGCAATTTTCATCTTTTAATTTCTGCAACTTGGTCCTTATACTTTATTTCTCCTCAAGTCCCCATCTTCTGATTGGAACATTTTGATCCTTATACTTCTGAAAATCTTCGATTTCATCTTTTCTTCCACGATTCTCCTTCTTTATCCATGTTCTGCATCCAGTACTCTTGCTTTGCTCATTTTTGGTCCAATTTCCTTCCCTTTTGCTCATTATTTTCTCTTATTGCTTCATTCTCTTGATTTCGAGATAAAACTGAAATATACAAAAATGATGGATAAATTAGTAGGAATTACTCTCAAACGATTATATAAAATCCTAATTTAAGCATGTAAATAAGTGCATAAAATGCACTTATCATTCTGCTTCTAGAAGTCATCACCCGCGTTTTCGAGATTGAAGGGGATTTTTTTCTAAAGGATCTACTTTCCCCTCAAATCGTCGAAGGTGAAATTAGAGGTGATTGAATTTACAGACTATGCAATCACCTGGTGGAATCAATTGGTGACGGGTAGGAGGAGGAATCTTGAGAGATCAGTGGAGACTTGGGATGAATAATGAGGTAGCGATTTGTGCCAACTCATTATTATAAGGATATCTATCAAAGGATGCAGGGCCTGAATCAGGGGTCGAGAAGTGTGGAGGATTATCATAAAGACATGGAGGTGGCAATGATTAGGGCCAATGTGGTAGAGGATCAGGAGGCTACAATGGCGAGGCTTTTGAGCAGTTCGAACATGGATATTGCTTATTTCATTGAACTGCAACATTATGTAGAACTAGAAGAAATGATACACATGGCCATGAAGGTAGAAAGAAGGTTGAGCCGAAAGGGAGAAGCAAGACAATCTCCGGGTTCTTATCCTACTTCTCAACCAAAATGGGAAGTCAATGACAATCACATCTCGAAAGGGAGGGAGGAGCCAACAACTAAAGGTAAAAATACCATTGATTCCCAACCTACTAAGGATAGAAATATAAATTTTTTAAAATGTTTGGGTTAGGGTCATATAGCATCTCAATGTGCAAATAAACGGGTTATGGTTATGCGTGATAGTGGGGAAATTAGTTCGGAGGATGAGTTTAAAGGGATGCCTAGATTACATGATATTGGGGCTAGTAGTAGTGATGATGAGGGGTTGACTTATGCGGTAAAGGGATCACTTGTCAATAGGCTTGTCCTAAGTTCTAGAGTCAAAGTGGATGAAATTGATGAACAAAGGGATAACCTTTTCACACTAGATGTTTGGTGGGTAAAAAGGTTTGCAGGATGGTGATTGATGGGAGAAGTTGTACTAATATGATTAGTACAATGTTGGTAGAACAATTTGGTTTAATTTTGATATAACACCCTAAACCTTATAAGTTACAATGGTTGTTCGGTTTGGTGAAATTAAGGTGAACAAGCAGGTTTTGGTGAGGTTTCAATTGGTGGGTATACTGATGAAGTGGTTTGTGATGTGGTGCCTATGCATGTTGGGTATGTCTTGTTGGGAAGACCATAGCAACATGATAGGAGGTTAGTACATGACATATTTAAAAATCAGTAAAGTTTTGTGAAGGGTGGAAAGAAATTCACACTTATGTCATTGTCCGAACTAAATACAAAATGATCAATTGAAATTGAAGGGTGAGTTTGAGGGAAAAAATAAGAGGGTTGAGGCCACGACCTCAGAAAAAAGTGAGGTAGAGAAAAGTGAAAACAAGAGAGTTGATGCCACGACCTCAGAAAAGGAGAGCATGAGTGTAGAGAGAGAAAAAAAAGAGGGACCACTCACAAAATGAGCTTATTTGCATAACAGTTGAGGCACAAGGAACCATCCCTTGCACTTAGCCATGCTAACAAGACCCTCCCCAATTCTATTAAATATGTTTTGCAGGTACCAAAATCAAGTCAAAACTAAAATTGGAGAGAAATACATTAGCAAGGGTGAGCAGTTCAAAAGTTTGGACAAACGCATCAAAAAACAACAAGTCCCTCAAGCTCACAAAAGTAGGAAGTATTTGAAAAGTAGGCCAGAAGTTAATTCGAGGTCGAACCCTTTTCAAGAGAGGGGGGATGATGTGATCCAAAGTAGGAGATCAAAGGAGAAGTCGGGCTATCGGCAATACAACAGCGACGTGGAAAACAGAGCAAGTTTCATGTTGGAGTCGAGCCGAGAAGATGAATGGATCAAGCCAAGTCAAAGGGGGGAAGTTTGAAGATCAATGGCAAATTCACGGCCGTAACGATCTCTCGAGTCAAGGCGAAGAATTCCAAGATTACCATATTTACGGTCGTAAGAAACTTCATTACGGCCGTAACTCTCGAACAGAAGGTCACTTACAGCCATAAGTTTCATCTTCACGGCCGTAACTATCAATTTTCCAGAATTTCACGAATTTTAATTCTTTTTCCATTTTAATTTATTATTTCCGCAAATTACGGCCCATTAGCGACTAGACCTAGTTTACTTCAATTCTTAGTTTATATTATCAATTTCAATCATTGTAAAGACAGTTTTGGATGATTATTTATATTTTGAGAGAGAGTTTCTCTTTTTAAAGGTTGAGGAGTTCCGTTAATTCTTAGAACTTATCAAAAATATGATCTTTGTGGCTTTCACCAAATGAACTTATTAAGGAATTTACATCTCTCGTGGCGTTCACCAATCTTGATTCATGTTTCGCATAGTTCTTGCGTTGTGAATATTGGATCAAGGTTTTAACGTCAAAATCCATCTTTATTTCTTTTGTTTATTTCTTATTTCTTTTGTTGAATCTGATTTAAATCTTTCCTATTGTTTGTGTCATTTATTCAGCTTTCTTCATCGCGTTTCCCGAACAGGATAGCATCAATACCTTTTGGGAAGATTGTGATGTGGTGCAAGCTCTTTTGATGCTCAATTCCATGTGAAAGAATGCAATTTAGGTGATGAGTATGTTGTGGTGAATTTGGGGAGAGAAAACGAGGTTGAAAGTTATGAATTTGAATAATTTACCAAACTATACAAAAATCTACCGAAATTGACCTATACGTAACTTCGTGGCCGTGCAGAAGAACATTTGGTGGCCGCGTGGTGAAACAATGTAGGTTCTGTTGATTTTAATGGACAACGTGTGGCCACCAAGTTGTTAGGGCATAGCCACGTAGGTCTCTGGCTAAAAGAAATTTTTGTGCCTATTTCGAAATTCAAACATAAATTCTCGACTCCAACACACCTTGTTATCAATGTACTCACTCACCTTGCTTGATCCTTGTGATGAACTAAAGCTTCATGCATGAGTTTTTTTTTTATTTATTTAACAATTAAATCCAAACATGCAATGGAGACTAAAAATTCAATGGAATGAACATGCTTTTTCAATAATGATTATGATGCTAGAATCTATCAAGGAATATGCAATTATCAACAGCTCAATTTGGTGCAACTAATGTCATACCAAAATGATAACTCGAACATGCAAAACACTAAACTACCAAATGCAAATAAATCCTAAAACCACAATATAGCAATAAATAAAGCATAAATAAATAAAAGGGGAAGAAAATTGGGTTGTCTCCCAACAAGCGCTCCATTTATAGTCTAACGCCCGAATTTTTACCTTATTTTTCAAGGAACTTTAAATAAGGCTTTTGATGACCTTTTTTGTTTGTGATGATTGAATTTGTTCCAATTTGCAATAATGCACCAAAATTTTACCTTGCCCATGTCATGTATATTGACATTTCTACTTGATTTGAACTTCAATATATAGATTTCAATCATTTCTTTATTTCCAATGATGAAATCACTTTTTGCCTAATCATTAAATTTAGAGGATTGTTTTGTAAAGTCGGCACCCTTAAGTGTTTGCTTTTCTGTGATCAACTCCTCTTTCTCCACTTGATCCTCTTTTTTATTTAAAGTTTCCTCGAGCTCAATGTCCGGATTTTGAATTATTGACAATGAAGGGACTATGGCATTTTCATGGCAGTTTTTTTCTTTTGGTTGATCCACTATTTCAAGTTTTTCTTTTTCCTCAATTGTGTCAACCAATTTTTCTGAGTCTTTTGATCTTTGCATTTGGATTTCTAGCAACCGTTCTGGTGGTCTCTATGTCTTGCTAACTGCCAACTGCTCCATCTGATCTCTCATTTATTTCAATTCGGCCAATTGATCTTGCAGTAGCTATTGTAGCAAATCTACGTTGGATATAGTATCTTTGACCTGTTGTTTCCCAACTTGCTGATATTGAAAATATGCCTGTTGCTGCTGTTGGGAATCTTACGGGCATTGGATACTCTAATTATTTGACCATGAGAAATTTGGGTGCTTGTTCCAATAAGGGTTATAAGCTTGAGAATTTGAATTCCTTTCTTGCTTTTGATTATTTCCCCAATAATTATCCTGATCCATGGATGGCTGAGCTTGATATGCAAAAGGACAATCATGTGTGGAGTGATTTTCAAAATAGATATCACACATCAGTTGAGTCTGAATTGTATGCACTGGCTGTTCACCCCAACTGTCTAGTTTTTCATCCAAAGCATCTAACTTTGCATTAAGTCTTTCACACAATGCTTTTATCTCATGCATCTCAGGTGTTATTCAACCGGAGTACCACTAGTAATTGTTTTCTTCCGTGTTGTTGTGTTGCCTCCATCTGTTTGAAAGTCTATTCAATCCCTGAAAAAAGTAGACAATGCACAACTTTTCAAACTAAAACAAGAACTAATTGTATCGATATTAATTAACAATCCCTGACAACGATACCAAAAACTTGACGTGTGCTAAATCACAAGTGTACGATGTCGCATCCAAGTAATAAAGTGGACAAAAGAGTCTGAATTATCGTTCCCACGAGGATTGTAATTGATGTGATCTAAAATAGGCGTCAAAAGGAGAAGTCGAGCTACCGGCAATACGACAGTGATATACGTGAGAAACAGAGCAAGTTTCATGTTGGAGTCGAGCCGGGAAGGAAAATGGATCGAGCCGAATCAAAGGGGCAAAGTTTAATGTCTAGAAGAATATTTACGGACATAAACCCAGTTGGTCACGGCCGTAACTCCGTCTCGAGTCAAAACAAGGAATTACGGGATTTTCAAACTTAAGGCCGTAAGTCCCACATTCACGGCTATAACTACTAACCCGAAGGCTGCTTACGGCTGTAAGAATGTCTTTCACGACCGTAACTTTATTTTTCCGGATTTTCCATAATTTAGACTTATTTTCTGTTTTGCTTTATTATTTCCATATTTTTGGGCACATTAGCGGCTAAATTTAGTTTTAGGTCAAATTCTCTTTATATTATCATTATCATTCATTGTAAAGACAGTTTTGGTTGATTATTAAATTAAATAGAAGAAATTTTTCTCTTGTTAAATGTTGAGGATTCCCTTTGTGTGTTCTTCAAGAACAATTAATTGAACTTATCAAATATTGTGATATATTTGTGGCGTTCCCATCAGAAACTTATTAGGGGAATTTGACAAGTCCTTGTGGTGCTTCGAAAATCTTGGATCTTCAATTCGCATCGTCGAATCTTCCTATCATGATTGTGGAGAAATTAGGCTTACCTTTAACGAAACATCCAACGCCTTATAAATTACAATGGTTGACTGAGTCAGGGGAAGTTAAGGTGAATAGATGGGCATTGATGTCATTTTCTTTTGGTGGATATTTGGATGGGGTAATTTGTGACGTGTTTCCTATGCAAATTAATCACATATTGTTGGGGAGGCCTTGGCAACATGAAAGGGTTGTGCTACATGATGGGTATACGAATAGATATAGCCTGGTAAAAGGGGGGAAAAGTTTACTCTAACGCCACTATCTCCAACTGAAGCCCTGAAAGATCAATTGAAAGTAAAAAGTGAGTTTGAGGGGAAAAATAAGAGAGTTGAGGCCACGACCTCAAAAGAGGGAGAGGAAGAGAAAATTGAAATAAAGAGAGTTGAGGTCATGACCTCAGAAAAAGGAGAGAAATTGGAAATTAAAGAAAAGAGAGTTGAGTTTCAAACCTCAGAAAAAGGAGAGATTGAGAGCAGAAAGCAAGGGAAAAGAGAGACTACCACAAAATTGAGTTTATTTGCACTCACTCACGCTAACAAACCCCTCCCCAGTTATATTAAATATGTTTTGCAGGTACCTAAGTCAAACTATGAGCTTAAAACAGGGAAGAAATTCATTCGCACAAATGAGCAGCCCAAAAGGCCGAGAAAGTTGAAGCAGAGTAAGGGGCAGCCCAAAAGTTTGAAGGATAGCACAAAGTACAAGCATGAACATCAATCCCGCAGAAGCAAGTATCGGCATGAACCAAGAGCCAACAAACCTCGGAGTTGAAAGAGGATTGAGCGAGTTGCAGATTTGAGGTCGAATCCTTTTCAAGAGAGGGAGGATGATGTGATCTAAAATAGGCGTTGAAAGGAGAATTCGAGCTATCGGCAATACGATAGTGATCTACGTGAGAAACGGAGCAAGTTTCTGTTGGAGTCGAGCCGGGAAGGCAAATGGATCGAGCCGAATCAAAGGGGCGAAGTTCGATGTCCAGAAGAATATTCACGGCTGTAAACCCAGTTGGTCACTGTTCTAACTCCGTCTCGGGTCAAAACAAGGAATTACGGGATTTTCAGACTTACGGCCGTAAGTCCCACATTCACGGCTATAACTACTAACCCGAAGGCTGCTTACGGCCGTAAGAATGTCTTTCACGGTCGTAACTTTATTTTTTCGGATTTTCGCGAATTTAGACTTATTTTCCGTTTTGCTTTATTATTTCCATATTTTTGGGCCCATTAGCGGCTAAATCTAGTTTTAGGTCAAATTTCCTTTATATTATCATTATCATTCATTGTAAAGACAGTTTTGGTTGATTATTAAATTAAATAGAAGAAAGTTTTCTCTTGTTAAATGTTGAGGATTCCCTTTGTGTGTTCTTCAAGAATGATCAATTGAACTTATCAAATATTGTGATATATTTGTGGCGTTCCCATCAGAAACTTATTAGGGAAATTTGATAAGTCCTTGTGGTGCTTCGAAAATCTTGAATCTTCAATTCGCATCGTCGAATCTTCGCATCGTGATTGTCGGGTCAAGATCCTATCGTCAATTTAAAATTTTTTTTGGAAGTGTTTATGGATGATTTCTCTGTGTATGGTGATTCGTTTGATGATTGCCTAACAAATTTGAAAGTTGTTTTGTGCAGGTGTGAAGATAAGCAACTTCTCCTTAATTGGGAGAAATGTAATTTCATGGTTACAAGAGGAATTGTTTTAGGTCATATAATTTCTGCTAAAGGCATGGAAGTGGATAAGAAAAAAGTAGATTTAATTTCTAGGTTACCTATTCCTTTAAATGTAAAAGATGTTCGATCATTTTTAGGCCATGCAGGTTTTTATAGGAGGTTCATAAAAAAATTTAGTGTCATGGCAAAACCTTTGACTACACTTTTTATGCATGATACAAAATTTGTTTGGACTAATGAATGCACTGCATCTTTTGAACATTAAAAAAGGGCACTCACCACTGCACCCATAGTTAGATCACCTGATTGGTCTCTACATTTTGAATTGATGTGTGATGCAAGTGATATAGCTGTAGGAGCAGTGCTTTGTCAGAGGAAAGGTAAGGAACCTTATGTAATCTACTATGCTAGCAGAACTTTGAATCAAGCTCAATTGAATTACACACCTACCGAAAAAGAGCTGCTAGCAATAGTTTTTGCACTGGAAAAATTTAGAACTTATCTTATTGGGACTCCTGTTATCATCTTTACTGATCACTCTGCTCTTAAATATTTGTTCACAAAGAAAGATGCTAAACCTAGACTCATTCGATGGATTTTGTTATTACAGGAATTTGACATCACAATTAAGGACAAAAAAGGGGTGGAAAATGTTGTTGCAGATCACTTATCCAGATTAAATTCTGAGAATTCAAAAGTTTCTTACCCTTTGAATGATTCATTTTAGGATAAACAGTTATTTAGCTTGAATATTGTTCTTTGGTTTGCTGACTTGGTTAATTATCTGGTTACAGGTCATATTCCCTCAAATTGGAGTGTCCAAGACAACATGAGGATGAAAGCTATTGCGAGGAACTTCTTCTAAGATGATCCATACTTATTCAAATATTGTGCTGATCAAATTATCCGAAGATGTGTTCCCGATGATGAGATACAACAAGTTCTTACCTTCTGTCATTTTCATGCTTGTGGAGGCCATTTCTCTTCACAGAAAACAGCAGCTAAGGTACTTCAATGTGGTTTGTATTGGCCTAGTTTATTTAAGGATGTTCAAAACTTCGCACGTGCTAAAAAAGGAACGCACGTTAGATGCGCAAGTTGGAGAGAGCGCCAAGGTTTTGTGCTTTTTGGGATTTAAAAATTGTAAGCACGTGCGAAGTTTTGAATATAGCAAAATTAATGATTAATGTTGTAAATATTATCTTGTATTGATGAATGACAACTATACCCCCAATAACCCTAGACATTACTACTTTATATATCCTTATTCCCCCTATATATATATATATATATATATATATATATATATATATATATATATATATATATATATATATATATGCAGGAGCTTTGGTTCATAATAATACACAAGGTCATTCGCCTCTTTATTTCTTCTCTCTTTTCTCTCTAACTAGGAGTCTAAATGCATTTTGCACGTTAACTGTCCATATAAAGTAATTTTTAGAAATTATGTCTGACAAAAATTTTGAGCTTTTTCTCAAAAAAATTAGCCAAACATGTAAGGAAAATAGAATTAAGAAAATCTAATGATTTTTAACATTTAAATAAAATTTCTAAGATCATATTTTACTCTCTCATTCAAAATATTAGTTAGACTCACTTATTCAATGAACGCAAATATGCGCTTCATGTTGAGAACAACATCAATAATATTTGGGAATAAATGACATGTTTTATTTATATAATATTTGAAATACTATAAAAAGAAAAAAAAAAATTGTCAATGAAGATTTAATACCAAGTATTTCTCCTTCATAACAAAGTTTGAGACTTGTGAGAATTCATCAATGCATAAATTTGATAGATGTCATCTTCGTTCTCTTCAATATTGTTGTTTGTCGTTAAGTTAAGTTGATTTTAATTTTATCGTGCACATTTAGAAATTTATGATTACTATTGGTGTAATTTTTTCATGAAAAAGTTGATATATTTTTCCTTTCTGAAGCGAGTGGTTAAAATTTTCAATTATGACCCAAAATAAAATAACAAGAATGTGATACCCTTTAAGTATTAAAAAAGATACCATATTTGTTTAATATCGAAAAAGTAATTAAAATAAAGATAGATAAATATAATGGGAAATATCAAATCTTCATTAATCAAAAATTCAAAATAAGTTTTAAAACTTCCATCGGTACATATAGGTTTCAATGGAATCTGTACACGTATTGAAAATCTTTATACTCAATCTTCATCACACACGATCAAATTTCGAGCGACATATGATTGATACTTTTATCTGTGAACAAAACCATTCGATTTATTAAAATCCAAATTTGAGAGAAATAATGACTAAAAAGTGTTTAGCAGAATATGAAGTTAGGCTTTGAACCCCTTTTGAATTTATAGTGGGTTATATTGAATTATAGTATAGATTGTATTGAATTCATTTTAGTGTATGGAATTATAAACTTGTTAGTGAAAATTAGTAATTGAGAATTATATAACTATGTAAATGTATTTTATTCAATGTTGTAATGTGTGTGATTTTGGTTATAGAGTGCGGACCGTAGATATTCCTATTGAATTAATGACATTGTTGATAAATGAAAAAATAACAATAAAATATTAAAAATATAATTCAAAAAATATATTCTTCATATTTCTCAAACCTTCCTTAATGATGAAAATATATTAATATTTAATTAAGAATGAGAATTTCAATTTCAATTTTTTTCACTATTTCCTTTAGGATAGTGTATTAATATAATTGTTTTTGTGTTTAGTGAAAATAAATAATAATTTGAATAAACGATGTAAAATAAAAATAAAATTTGAAAGTTTTAGGCTTTATTTGAAAGACTGATGTGATCCGGGATAGGAGCTCAAAGAGGAAATCAAGACACGGGAAATGCAACAACAATCTACATGGAAAATTAAACAAGTTTCGTGTTGGGCCCGAATCGAGGATCAGACCTGATCAAATTGTTTCAAAAGGACAAATAAAATGTGCAGCCAGGTCGCCCAGGCGACCGCGTGGTGAAAATGAGGCGCGATTACGTGATGGCATCAAAAATCAACCCGAGAGTTTCAGGCGACTCCACGAGATCGCGACACAGAAGCCAAGCGATCGCGCAGTTAAATTCAGAGCAGTTTTACACGTTTTGTTTATTAATCTCAGTTTTAGGTTAATTATGACTCTATTTCGAGCCCATTACCAGCAACCCTAGGTGGCGTTCTGTTTGTATTTTATTTTGTATTTTCATTTTCGAAAACGCTTTGTGTTTCCTGTTTTCATTTTTGTTTTCGAATTTGCTGAAAACGGGTTTGGTTTATCATTTCTGAAAACTGTTTTTGAAAATGAAAAACTAGAAAACACGTTCTGTTTGAAATTTTGCAGAATACTACTTAAACTATTTTTAATTAATTTGCTTGCAGAACACTACTAACTCAAACTCAAATTTCCTTTCACAATACACTGAAAACATGGTTACATGCAACACACTAATGTGAGCATTAAGAGTCTATAATAACACAGCTTGGTCAGGTTCGGGATTTGAGAAATCTCTAGTTCTATTAAAATCCAGAAAATGCAAGTTCTTTCAAAATCACAGATTCCATTTATCAAGGCATTTTTTTAAATATAACCACAAGAATTCTAATTTAATTTTTTTTTGTAATGTTGATATTGAATTCAATAAAATTTTATTTAAGCTTAGTTCCAAGTTATGATAATTCTCAAAAAAAAAAATTATTTAGGCTTAGTTCCAAGTTAGGATAATTCTAAAAAAAAATAAAAAAATAAAAATTTTATATTAAGCTTAGTTTCAAGTTAAGATAATTCTTTTAAAAAAAAAATCCCAAAACTCGTTTTCCGCATTCTGTACATTTTTTATCGAAATACACACAAAACGCCGAAAGCGAGGTTTTGAGCGTTTTGCGTTTTGTGTACAATTTTTTTTTTTTTTTTCCAAAATGCGTTTTCGAAAATGATAAAGAGAACGCATTTTTAGCGTTTTCGAAAATAAAAACAGAAAACGACCTCAAAACCGCAAAGAGAACAAAGCCCTAGTTTTTAGGTTATTTTTCATTATTTATATGTTTTTCATTCATTGTAAACACATATTTGATATGATTAAACAGTTTAATGAGGATTAAATAAAAGTTATAGGTGAATTCATATAATTCTTCGAACTTATCAAGATTAATCATCTTGTGGCGTTCATCCGGAACTTATCAAATATTCGCGAGAGTATTTCTAGCGTTCAAAACCAGAAACTTATCAAAGAAGTTGGACAGATCCTTGTGGCGTTTCGAAAGCCTTGATTCTTTATTCCACATCGTCTATTTCGCGTCGTAAATATTGGGTCAAGATTCCACCGTCATCCACAACCTGGGTTCGGAACTTTCCAGCGTAAATTCCATGCATCTTGAATCGTATCATTTGGTATCAGAGCTGGACTCTGAATTCAGGTTTTTATTCTATCCAGTTTAATTCTTATATTCATCATCGAGTCTACCATAAGAATTATTAATATCTTCTTGTTGAGTCTTTCTTTTCTTGAGTGTTTTTCGTGTCAGTAGATTTTTCCAATTTTGATCCATATAAAAATCTAACAAAAACTCAAAACTGTTTATTTTGTTCGATTCTTATCCAAATCCTGTTCCGTTTGTTTTATTGTGTTCGTGTCAAATTTTCGAATTTATTTTAAAAAAATATATTTTTTTTTATTATTTAATTCCGAAAATTCATTATTCAAAAAAAAAAAAAAAAAAGAATGTTATTCCAAAATTCAAAAACCACTTTCTTGAATTCCATAATTCCTTGTTATCGAATCTTTTCCGTTCTTTAGCAATCAACTTCACCATGTTTAAATCCAGACAAAAATCTTCATCTAGGAGAGTTAATGATACAGATTGTGTGTGGAGGTTTTTGGATGATGCTGAGATGAGGTTGGATAGATTAGATGAAAAAAGGGGTCAAATTAAAAAAGGAGCGATCTCAAACCAACTGTAATGATGAGAGGTATTATAGGCGTGATCCTAAACTGAGGGATGGAATTGGGGTTAAAAGGGGAGAAGAGATTGATCCAAAGGTAATTTTGAAGATTCAAAAAGAAATCTATGAGGAAAAAATGAGGTGTGAACGGGAAGTAGAAAGGAAAAGGTTTGCTAGGTTACGAAAGAAAGAGGAAAAAAGAGAGGCTGTGTGATTAGATGGCTGAGGGAGAGTGAAAAACATATTTAAGTAGAGCCTCAGGTTGAGAATGTTGAGAAGGAGGAGGGTGAGCTAGAATTGAAGCTAGAAGTAGAAACTATGAATTTTGTGGAAGATGAAAAATGGGAAGTAGTTGAGCTAACTCCAAAATTTGATGAGGAAAAGGTGGAGTTAGGTAGCAAGGAAGTGATTAGGAATGAATTGGAAGGTGGGGTAGAAGTTCAAAATTTAGCTTTGAATTGGAAGATCCACATTTGGATAGCTATGAGGAAGCGTGTAAAAATGTTGATGAAAATGTGGAGTTAGAAGAGGTGGTTGGGTGTGAAGAGATAGAGAAAGAGGTGACTGATCGAGAGGTTGCAAAGGAGGGAAGAGGTGAAGAGAAGAGCCTCGTGGTTCAAAAAGAGGAGTTGGTGAAGGCTCATCATAAATACAAGTATTCATATCTTGTATTTTGTGAAACTGACATACGCCGACCTATTTTATTTAATTCTTTCTTGCGGGTTAATTGCACTTGGGAATTTGGGCAACACAACCTATGCCTTGGGAAGTTTATGATTCCATCCATCCGTATAGCCCAAGTTACAAATCGCTGCTGGTCGATCATATTAGAGGGAAGAAGTAATTTTCCATTCGATCCAGGTGGAACAATTTTACAGCAAGGCCCCAAGAGAAGGAAATGTTTGACAAGCAGGCAAAAAATTGATTCGAGGTCGAATCATTGTCAAGATGGGGGGATGATGTGATCCGGGATAAAAACTCAAAGAGAAAATCAAGACACGGGCAATGCAACAACAATCTATATGAAAAATTAAACAAGTTTCGTGTTGGGCACGAATAGAGGATCAGACCGGATTAAATTGTTTCAAAAAGACGAAGAAAATGTGCAGCCAGGTCGCTCACGCGACCGCATGGTGAAAATGAGGCGCGATCGCGTGATGTCATCAAAAATCAACCCAAGAGTTTCAGGCAACTCCACGCGATCGTGACACCGAAGCCCAAGCGATCGCGTAGTTGAATTCGGAGCAGTTTTACGCTTTTTGTTTATTAATTTCAGTTTTAGGTTAATTAGGACTCTATTTTGAGCCCATTAGCGGCAACCCTAGCTTTCAGGTTATATTTCGTTATTTATATGTTTTTCATTCATTATAAAGACAGGTTTGATTTGATTAAACAGTTTATTGAGAATTCAATAAAACTTATAGGTGGATTCCTATAATTCTTCGAACTTATCAAGATTAATTATCTTGTGGCATTCATCCGGAACTTATCAAATATTAGCGAGAGTATTTCTAGCGTTCTAAACCAGAAACTTATCAAGGAAGTTGGACAGATCCTTGTGGCGTTTCGAAAGCCTTGGTTCTTTATTCCACATCGTCGATTTCGCGTCGTGAATATTGGGTCAAGATTCCACCGTCCATCCACAACCTGGGTTCGGAACTTTCCAGCGTAAATTCCGTGCATCTTGAATCGTATCAGGACTTTTAGTGAGAAAGTTAAAGAGTTTAAATTGTAGATATTCTTAATGAATTAATGATATTGTTGAGAAATGAAAAAAAAAAATAATAGAATATTAAAAATATAATTAAAAAAATATAGTATTTACGTATCTCACCACTTCCTCAATGATGAAAAAATATTAATATTTAATTAAGAATGAGAATTTCAGTTTCATGAAAAAATCACAACCTAATTTTTTCGCTAATTACTTTATAATAGTGTATTAATATAATTGTATTTTTGTTAGTGAGAATAAATAATGATTTGAAATAAACATCGAAAAATAAAAATGAGAATTGAAAGTTTTATGCTTCATTTGAAAGAGTTTTAGTGAGAAAGTAAATAATTTGGATTGTAAATGTATTGGGATTAATGACATTATTTATAAAATGGAAAAAAAATTAAAAAATTACTATTCATTAATTAACATTAAGGGTAAATATGAAAATATAAAAAAGTTGTAAGGGTAGAAAGGTCCAAAAAAATTTTTCCCTTTAAGTCACTTTTAGAAGTTCTATAAAATTTATAACACTTTATCAATACGAATCTCTACCATATTGAGTTAGAAAAATTCTCCAAAATCTCATATATCAAGAATATTAGCTAGAAGGTAATTTTTTTATTTTTTTTTTAATCATCTATCATGTGTACCAAAATTAATTTGGTGATATGTGAATTTTCTTATGTACGTATGCATCATTAACGATGTTGAATGTTGTTTCTGTTTCAAATCTAAACTTGAATGCTTAATCGTTGATATTATTGCTGCTTATGACGTGTGAATGGCTAATTTAATCTACTTCTATCTACGTCTATATCTACACTATTTATCTATCTACACCTACATACATATATACATATACATTTACATACATACACACACTTATATATATACACTATGTTAAAAGTGTGGATGAGTGAAATTCTTTTGATTTTTCATTTTATCCTCACATTTTTTTCTTTTCTTTTTCAATAATACCCTTAGTTCATTTATTGAAACTTATTTATATTTATTTTTATTTTTATTTCAAAAAAAAATTAATCTATCAATGTTGACTAAATCGAAATTGATTATTCAATTAATATTAATTTAGTGTCATTACTTTTTAATTTATTTTTAAAATATTGTCCCATCAAGTTTCATCCCCCGTGATAACTCCACTGAATATTTCAAAGAGTGCGTTTATACGTTTAATAATTTTTTTTTCTATTATTAATTCAAACAATCATGTTTTCGTTATCAATAAAAATAGATTTTTTATAATTATTTTCAAAGTATGGTGAGTGTGAAACTTTTTATTTTTAAACTTACTTCAATTCTTATCAAAATCATCAATTAATTTTATAAGAAGAAAAATATATATATTTTTAATTATTTTCTAATTAAGAATATAAAATAAATAATTTCAAACTCTTTGAAAAAAAGAATGAATAAAACTGAAATTTTAATTTTAATTTATAAGTCTCTGTTTGGTGATGATTAAAATAAGATTTTAATAGAATTTGATAGAAATTAATAAAATGTGGTCGAAAAGTTGTATGTCCAATGAAATGTATGGTTAAAATTAATTATTGACTTTGACTTAGATTTAAATCTTATTTTAATTTCTCTCAAACGAAAGCATAATATTAAACTTTTTTCCTTATAAAATATGTTCACAACTTAATTCAGTTTATTCATATACAGTTTTTTTTCCACATTTTTTCGTGACTTACTATTAATATTTTATAGAGAAATTATTGGTTTACCTAATATTTTATGATATCATATTACTTCTTAATATATCACACGATTTATTTATTAAGCAGACATTTTAAATAATTGTTTGATATATATTTCGAAGATCTGGACGAAAACTTTCAATAAAATATTAATATATTAAGAATTGAAGTTCACTTACAATTTTCCTCTAACAATATCAATTACGTAAATTATTTTCAAAAATAGTATTAGTACTTAAAAAACGTTACTTTAATATTCATCATATACCTAAGACGTGCGAAGCACGTACTTACTATTAGTAAAGTAAAAAGATTCTTTGGAATTAATTGTCATCCAAAGTCAGTCGTCCAAGATTAATTTGCTTTCGAGATGATTATAATTATTGTTTGGAATTAATTTTCTTACATATTTGCTTAGTTTTTAATTCAATCCACAGAAATATTGTATTATACATATTTGTTATGTCAATTTGCTTAATTTGAATTCAATCCACGGAATCTTGCACGCCTATTACACGTCCAGATGATTCCGATCAATTGCAGACTCAAATTCCGAATTTTTGTGCAAAATTTTTATTCAAATTTCATTACGTTGTTGCTCCAGAAGTAACACAACGATATAGTGTCTGTTTGGATCTTGCACAAAATTTGGTTTATATACCAAATTTTAAACTACACATTTTTCAATACAATTTTTTAACCACACATCTTTTCTCTCTTCAATTTTTACCCTCCAACTGCCTCGAGATTAGTGCAAAAAAAAACTGGTTTTTTTTCCTATTGACAGCCTCCGAACAGAGTCTAATATTTCAGAAGAATATTAATTAAAATAATTAGTTGTGGCTCCCGAAATAGCACAATAATATATTAATATTTCAAAAGAATATTAATCATAAATTTGTCCATTACAAATTTACTGATGGTATTGATTTATTATGTTGTTTTTTTTCTAAAGTAGCACAACAGTATATTAATATTTCAATTGTAAATCTTCTATTACAAATAATGCGTTATTACTCGATCCTGAAGTAGCATAATATTATAAGTAATATTCCTGAAGAATATTATTTTGCTTCTGAAGAGCATAAATTATAATTATTTTAGAAGAAGAATTTGTAGTTACTCCTAAAGTAACATAACAATATATTAATATTCTAGAAGAATATTATTTTGTTCCTAAAAAACATAAATTATAATTTTAATATTTTAGAAGAATATTGTAACATTATGAATAGTTTATTTGAATTATTTACTAAACTATTCCTGAAGAATTTTTTTTTTTTTTTTTTTTGCTCTTGAAGAAAAAAAAATTATTTTATATAAAATATTCCAAAAGAATATTACATTTTTGTTTTTGCTCTTGAAGAAGCAAAATTTTATTTTACATAAAATATTCCAAAAGAATATTTCTTTTTGCTCTTGAAGAAGCAAAGTTTTATTTCACATTGAATATTCAAGTTTAATATGTTTAATATATTATTGTTTTCGAATAAGCATAACAATTATAAAATAATATTATATGCACCTGAAGTGTATGATATTACAATCTCAATACTCCAAAAGAATAGACATTAATTTTGAATGAACAATAAAAATGAGTTTTCGAAATAGCACATGTTTCGAATAATATATCATTTTGAATTCATGTTTATCCTTGAGCATAACATATTACTAATGTCATAAGAATATTGATTGGTTTGACTATTTGAATGATATATGATTTTATAATGTTTAATTACATTATATAAAATTAAATAATTGAATTATATCTTATATTGAATAAGAAGTTCAATATAATTTTATTATTTGGCATGATCAATCGGACCATCACTTGATCAATAATGATACAAAATTAAAACGGATACTCAATAAAGAATCAGAAGATTGTTCAATCTAATCATATATGAAGTTTGTTCTCTTTCATGAAATTTTTCCTTAATTATCACTAACTAAAATAGAGATTAAATTTTCTATATTTCTGAAAATTAATTAGGTGATAAATTGGGCCCCATCATCTTCCAGTTGATCATCTAAATATTATTTGTATCTAATAGATTTGATACATATACTAGATGATTGCATGAAATTCGCAATCTGAAGTATGCAAAACTATTGCTCAAATATTAAATTATGAGCATAATTTTCAGATTATATAATCAAGAATGTGTCTTCATAATGATAGTGGACACGAATTTCAACATTTTAATAAGTATGTCGATAAATAGTTTAACATTTTTGCTTGTTAAATGCCTCCAATTGATTTAATTGACAACAAAATACTTCCCTTTTTGTTTAGGAAATTCTATTACGCATCATGTCAACATCATAGTTCTCCCTGTTATAATTGGCTTATGGTTAGAGCATAATTTTTTAATCTAATTTTTTATAGTGCAATTGATTCACCACAATGCACTAAAATGGAAAATAAAGAATGTTGAGAATAAATGAGTGGCTTGAATGTATATCCTAAATGTGTGATATTTTATAACGCTGAGAAAATGATTGTCATTTTGATTGGACAACTTTCTTACCATTAGGGGAGAATTAGTAGCTAATAACTATACAAATGCATCATATTATGTTATCTATATCCTCGGGATTGATAATACGAACCAAAAGTTCGATTGAAAAAACGAATGAAAAGTTCAAAGATAATATAATTACAAGATGCAATCTCTATAAGAGATTAATAAAATCTCATATACTATCTATAGATGCTCTATTCATGTTGATGTATGGCACACCTGAAGCATAACGATATGTAATTCGAATAAAGATCCCAAAATAAATAAAAATAGAGCAAATGATTATGATAATCTTACTGGAAAGGCATATACTCGTGAAAGAGTATATATTGACATAACTAATTGTAAATCTCCAAAAAATGTTCAAGTACTTGAAATATTGAAAATTAGGATTTCTATAGTTATGTCTTGTTGGGGAAAAAAATTGAATTTAGATGATAATTGTGTCGACACACTTTATAAAGCACTTGTGCAAAAACAAAATGCAAAGCTGACCGCATCATAATATGAATGATACCGAGGATAATAAAAGAAAACATGTTTAAAAAAATCGACATAAAATTAATTAGCAAAAGTATGCATTCAGGCTAAATTGAACTTACTACAAAACCTGAAGTCCAAACACTTAGAAGTGTAAAGTCAGTAAAATACTTAGATGTATAGTTGTAATACATGACTTGTTGCGCAACAAATATTTCAAAGATCTGGCACTATATGTGAAACGATATGCAGTACATGTAATATTTTATTTGTCTGACAATGCATAATAAGTGACAATAAATGCATGCTTATTAGCAATATAAATACTGAAAGATGATTGACTCTAATTACTAAATTGCGCTCTTTGATGTACCAATGAGTGATATTAAAATATATAATTATCAACTCAGTACGTTGGGAGTATTCTTAGAAGTACCAATGAGTGAGATTAAAAAGGATAATCAATATATCGATATTTTGGGATTGCAGTGAAATGATTAGAGAAAGTTTATTTGAAATATAGGAATCGTTACCTATCTAAAGTTTCATGATTTAAATTTGATGATAACAATTTAACAATTGCAATGTGAAACATATACGATGTCTGAAGCATACTATATAATTCTTGAATGATTAAATATGTCTGAAATATATAGTTCAAGTTTTTTTTCAGAAACTTGTTTGATCAAAATATACAGAAACAATATCAATATAATTGTAATATTCCCATGAGTGGAACTAATATACACTACTCTTTTTTTTTTCTTAGTTGATGTTTTCGCCTCATAGGATTTTCATAGCAAGGTTTTTAATGAGGTATCTGTTATCAATGCCTATTGATATACTCTCCTATACGAGACTTTGAAAAGATCAAGATATGATTGATTCAATACAGATTGAATAAGGGGAAGTAACTATATGGATTATTCAATACAGATTGGATCAGGGGGAGTAGTTGTACTCTTTTTCCTTCGTTTAGGTTTTGTCCAACTGGGTTTTTCTGATAAGGTTTTAATGAGGCAATATCAAAATACTTCAGAATTTTCAACAAATTCACTCAAGTGACAATATAGCTGATTTATCTACAAAAGCACTGCCAACATTTACATTCAAGAAATCAGTTCAGAAGATTGGGATGCATCAACTTGATGATTTATAGTGATTAACACCAGGGGAGTAGCTATACTCTTTTTCCTTAGTTAATGTTTTGTCCAATTGGGTTTTCCTGACGAGGTTTTAACGAGACAACATTTATCTTAATACTCCAAGAACAACTGTACTTTTTTTCATTCGTTTGATATTTTTGTCCTATTGAGTTTTTATTAAACAAAGTTTTAACGAGACAGATATTTTGTAATATGTCATTCAAGGGAGAGTGTTGAAAATATTATCTTCTATTGGTGAATGACAATTGTACCACTGTAACCCTAGACATTATTACTTTTGATATCCTTATTCCCCTGTATATATGAGGGTTTTGGTTCATAATAATACACAAATTCATTTGCCTCTTTATTTCTTCTCTCTTTTCTCTCTAATTTATAATAATTAATCATTAATTCTGTCATATTAAGGAGTAAATATTGTTGATGCATAAAATTTTCACAAAGAACAAAGGCCCAAAACAAGAAGCCCATTGAGTTTTGAGCGACTATCCAAGATAAGGCCTACAATCGCTCATACATATAGAGGCTTGAGCAATTGGGTGAGTGAAGCAATGTATGGGAGAATGCAGCACTAGGCAATGCATTGAAGGAAAAAAAATTCCCACGATCTAAAATAATGGAGCAATTATATGTATTACTAGAACGTGGATAGTTAAGAGTGTCATAGTGGGAAGTTATTGGAAGAAGTGGTGGACGGTTATGAAGTAATGAACATTCATGGGACGAGAATTGTGGGGAGATAGTCATCAAAGTATATAGATGGCAAAACAAAGACAATGCAAGAACGACGAATAAAACTCTCAAAGAGAATATGTAATTTTATATCTTTTTTTATTAACTTTTCTTAGTCCTTAGCAAAATTTGTAATTCTGTGTGCTTGTGTCATTTGGAGGCAAGTGTAATACAAGTCTTCTATTCAAATGTCCCTTATTGGGATTTTTCTCAAGAGTTTTTTTCACTTACACATCGTATGAGTTTTTCTTTTAATTGTTAGCACAAACAAAAAGCGCGAAATACTAACATACATAATCAATTAATTTCGCCCCAACTAAGTAACTTCTAATATGTTCATCATAGTGGAGGTAGGAATGACAATGCGATGGGATTGTCGCGAGACGGGCGATGGTGGCCTTGGGGACGCCCAGCCTCGAGATTAGTCACTAGGGGAGATGGGCACAAGATGGGGCGAGGCAAGTACGTCCTGAGTCTCGCCCCGAAACTCCTTCAGGGATTGTAGACCCATCCCGAATCCACCCTAGAACCCAATTAGTCGGAGTAGGAGCTTAGAATCATTTTTGAATCCACCCTAGAACCCAATTAGTCGGAGTAGGAGCTTAGAATCATTTTTGTAGCCAATAAATAGATTTTTTTTTTTGGCAATATGATTATTTAAATTATTCTTTATTAAGACCAGTTTACTTGACAAATAAAAAGTTAAATTAATTTTGGACGATTTTACATTATAGTAAAAAAAAAAAAAACTGCTTCAAATATTAAAAAAAGGTTTCAAAAAAAAAAAAAAAAAACACTAACGGAAAATTTTAAAAAATATTCCCCAAAAAAAATAAATTGAAATGAATGTTTTCTGTGAAATATGATTTTCAAAATTTGAATAATGGTGGACCCTCCTTTTTTGTCTTTTGTGGAGAGTTTTGTTCACCAAAATTGCACTCACGGGGTCGGGTAATGGCCTAATAAATGTTTGCTTTTCGTTGGAGGCTAAAAGCAAGGTTGATTATTGTTTGTACGGTGTAACACTTTTTGTATGCTTTTTCTTCTGGTGCTGAGTTCAACATTGTTGAATAAAGAACCTTTTAAAACAATAATAAACAGGGAATCTGATTAGCTTTTGCATGATAATTCATGCGTGGCTAAAAATAGTTGAAGAAAATAAAAGTTGTACTTTTTGTCACGTATCCGAGGAGGATTGTTTCATTCTACACCTGCCTAACATTGCATAAAAGCATAAAATGATAGTTCTAGCTTATGCCCAACTTAAAAGTTTTAAAGTTCTATTTGAGAAGACTGATGCTTTTGATTTTACTTCTTGCATAGGAGTTTTCTAAATAAAACTACCTTGACACATTTTTTCTAAAACTCTGGTCGAGAAAGCATTTGTAATTTTTTTTTCTTTTTCAAAACATGTACATAAATCTTAACAAACAAACCCTAAAGCATATATTAATATTAGTGGGAGTATAATACCCATGGTGAGCATGTCATGATGTTGACAAGTGTTCCGACATAGTTTTTCTGAGACTCTCGTTGATATCATGTGCATGATAAGAAGCATAACACATGTGCACCGTGAGTATTGTATATTAATATTGCTTAATTTTTAGAGATTTTGTTCTTGGTAAAAAAAGTAGAGATATTATCAAGTGAATGATTATCTTACATGTTATCCCCCTATCTCTAAATGCAATAAGGAAAAGAAAAGAGGAAAAAAATTAAAAAAGAAAAAAATGCATGTGGACATGTCAGAGCATCTGCAATGGTGACGGTCAACTGCGTAAGGGTAAGAGAGAAATACACAAAAAAAATTATGGATCCCACTTTAATATCTCATTTTTCTTATATCTCTTACACTTCCTTTGTATTTTCCCCCACTTTCTCCCTTCACATGGTCCAAAATCAAACCTTTTACTTGACTCCTTCAACTATTTTTTTTTATTAATTTATTTGAATTAGTGTCTATTTCTCTATTCTTTTTTCATTTTTCCCTCTCTTTTTTCTATTTTCAACATCTTCATCATCTCCACAATAACATCTTAAAATAACATCTCTCTCTCTTTCTCTCTTATTCAATCCACCTCCCCAATACACATACCCATTGCGGATGATCTCAATATTTAATGTACTCAATGGAAAAAGTTATTCTCTTTTCTCTGAGACTAGAAAATAATTAATTTGAGAACTTATATTATTATTGTTTTAATATGTTTGTTAGCAATGTACATTCACTCAATCAACACAAGAAATTATTATCAGAAATCTATAGCATCCACTGGTAAAGATGTGCCCCTATGAAGGGAATGTGAAAGCAAGGTACCAGTGTAAAAATTCTTGGCAGTGATCATATGTACTGGACTAAAAGAATTATAAGCAGATTCATAACTGTGAACCTTTTGTGTAGCACACTTATTTCCTGCCTCAGCCGGGAAAGACGAGGTCGAATGCTTCTCATCTCGCGACATACTCGAGGACCTCGGTGACGACGATTTATCCTTATCGTAATTGGAATTCAAAGTTGAAGATTTCGACACGATCCCGTGATGTTGATCTCTAAGTTTAAGCTCTCTCATCTGGATTTGATACTTGGCTTTGAGCCACCTCAGTTCGCGCCTTACCTCATTCTCGCAGTCCTTTTCTTGAGACGACGGAGACTTATAGTTATCCTCCTCGTCGTCGATCCTTATAATCTTCTCGTTCTTATTTTTCGTTGATTCGTGAAAGATTTCTTGTCCATCACCAAAGTTTGAGACTAATTCAGGACCCTCTGATTGGCTTGATCCCATCGGAGCGCCTTCCATAACACATTGCTCCGACCCTTCAAATCGATACGTGATTTCTTCGAAACGGCCGTGTATAGCACCACATCCATGCTTAGAACATGGAAGAACTTGCAGGTTCTTGCCTAGGTCGTTTGTGGATAGATATTCAACCAAAGAACCATTCAAAGCACAATTCTGACAGCAATTACGGCTCGTGTGATTCATACTGCCAAAGTCCCGTTTCCACTCCGGTACTAAGGAAGCAATCTCACTGTCGATCATCTCGGCTATCTTAGTCACGTCTTGATCCGTGATATCCAACTCGGCAACCATTTCAGTAGCAACGTCAAGTGCAGTGTCGGTTTCAACGTCGAAAGAGAAGTAAATATTTCGAACACGGCCTGCGAAAAGATCAATACATTTCAACATTCAAACTAAGAGTAAGAGAAAACAAGTTATATTCTGATAATGAAGAAAAATTAGACCTTCTTGATCTGCAATTCTGAGTCGCAGAAAGACGTCATCGTCTTCTGTCCTTCTCCCTTTGATTGTAATGTCCACGTTTTGCAAGTGATCGTCCTCGTGACTCATAAAAAAGTCGATTTCATGTTCATCATATTCAACTGAATGGCAATCCATGCCATTTTCTTGTTCACAGCCTAGATAATTGGAGTATGCATCGACTAGAGAACTGTTACTTTGAGGTTGTCTTAACATAGGACCAGGTCCATCATAATCTCCGTAAGAATCGATAGGCCTCGAATCAGAAACACAGTCATCCATTTGGAGAAACGGATCATCAAGAAGCTCCCTAGCAGACAACCTGTGCGACACCGTAGCTAAACATTTCTCAACAAATTGACGCACCTCAGGATCCTTAACTTTGTAAAGAGAATCTGGCTTCTTTCCCTAAAGAAAAAACGCAATTATTTTGTTAACCTAAGTCTCAGAGTATCAGTAAAATTGATAATGATAACATGTATGAACTCTTACAGAAGTCACTTTCTTATAAATTTGAGCAGGATTAGAGCATTCGCTATACGGATATTCGAACGTCACCATTTCCAAAACGCACATACCAAACGAATAAATATCGACTAATTCATTGTATTCCTCTGCATACACCTCCGGAGCCATAAACTCTGGCGTTCCTGAGGGAATCAACACAACACCATATGATCCGATCCTATTATTTTCAATCAATCAATCGATTAAGGAGATGAGATAAGTGTTTTTACCTACACACCGAGCGGCGTGGGATTTCTGCAGTATTGCAGCTAAGCCAAGATCACCAATCTTGACTTCTCCTTGGTTTCCATTAATAAAAATGTTATCACACTTGAGGTCTCTATGTATAACAGGAGGATCATGGCTATGGAGATAGTCAAGTCCTATCAAAATCTGCCTACACCACTTCTTCACTGCTCTGATGTTAACCCTCTTATGTTTCAGCCTATACCTATTTTAGATCAACGGTTAAAATTTGCAACTACCCACATTAAAAAATCAGAAGAAAATTTAGTACTTACTGTCTGAGAGTACCAGAAGTGAACATTTCTGTAACAAAATTGATGTTCCTATTGGCTGTATCAACCCAAGAAGTGTAGAACTTCATAATATTCCTGTGTTTCAGTGTCTTGAGGAGATGAATTTCACGGTACAATCTCTCCAGATCCTCTGGTTTTTGCAGAAAATCATACAGCTTCACCTGATTCCAGGCTACCTCAATCCCTTCGTATTCATCGAACGCTCTATAACTGAAAAAACCCAGAAATTAAAATTTTGGTTCTACTGCAGAAAATAAATCTTGGTTCGACTGCAGAAAAGGAGATACATACACTGTTTTTGAAGCCCCTTTACCAAGAACTTCATTATACTGCAAAAAAAAAAAAAAAAATGTAAACATTAAACTCACCGAAGAAACTTAGATCTGTAAAAAAACGAGGCATATCATACCCTTCCATATCTTCCGGTAAGATCAAATTCAACAAACTCGGAATCATTTGACTCGAGATTAATTACACCATTCATTCCTTTTATGTAAACAAAGACACAGTTGTGGTACTATGATGTCTTGTTTGTTCTTGTAGAGTCAGAGAGAGAGGATAAATTGACTCAAACAACCGAGAAGAATTGGAGGCCTCGGTGATTCCATCTAAAGAACAAGATTTTGGTTGTCCCAACAACTAATAGCCTCCGTTCGGTAAAGTCATCGTTGTGGTTTTTAAATCACTTTTTAAATTACATAATTTCTCAAATCAATTTCTAATCTCACATATTTTTTTTCTTCAATTTTTAATCATTCATATACCTAAAAAACACAAAAAAAAAAAAACCATTTTTTTTTTAGGTTAGTTACCGAACAGTGGTGGCCAACATTTTCTCACCTCCAATATAAAATAAGCAAGTATTTCTAAATTTTAAAATTCAATATTTAACCATTTTTCATTAAAAGAGAATAATTATTATTTTGTTCATGGACAAAAACTCACATTATAGACTACTATATCCTCCACGTGGCATATAGTCACAAATCTGTATATCTCTTTTTCTGTCTTTGCGCGTTCACTTTCTACCTCATCACGAGCTGTAAAACAAAAAAACAGACAGAGAGACAGACGCGCACTGACTTACAATCACATATTTTCTCATACTTTTTCTTTCAATAAAATAAAAAAGGCCAGTCAACAGAGGAAAAAAAGAAAGAAAGTATATATATATATATATATACACACACGTATTTTGCCGCTTTGCGCAAAGGAGAATAGGAGTGAATTCAATTCAGTACGAGCAGACACTATTAGGTAAGGGGAAAAAAAATTTTAACACCACAATTATAAAATAATTTTTTTTTTTTTTAGCATATCAGTACGAACGGCCGCAGGTCCTCGCGCAAGGCTAGATCCGCCCGTGAAGGGGAATGAGGATATGCTGGTTATGAGTCTTCATTCTTCAAAATTGTTTGTAGGGAAATTCAGATTGTTTGTACCAATCTTTGGAGTTATGAGCTCTCTCTCTCTCTCTCTCTCTCTCTCTCTCTCTCTCTCTCTCTCTCTCTCTCTCTCTCTCTCTCTCTCTCTCTCTCTCTCTGAGTCGTTATTTATTGGGTGCGTACTAGGTAAATCCTCGAGTTGACACAATAGTCTGCAAATCACGCCAATCTAGTAAACTATACTAGACAAGTCCGATGTGACATACTCGACCGATAAAAAATTGATAGAAAGAATCGAACTCGTGACCAAAGATCTCTACTCTCACCTACTCCACCAACTCGATCTTTAAAAATTGGTTAATTTAGATTCTTATGAGACCTGTGTTTGAGAGTGATTAAAAATAAGATTTTAATTTAAATCAAAGTCAAAAATTAAGCTTAATTACATATTTTATTATCTCACATCTTTTCAACCACATATTTCATCAATTTTTATTTAAATCAGACAAAAATTTGATTTTAATCCCCATCAAATATAAAAGCAATAAGTTGTTTTGAACTCTAAAAGTGCACGCGACTTTAAAAATTGTTGAGATATATTTTGTGGTTTAATGATTATCAAAATTTATTAAAAATTGATGTAAAATAAATAAGGACAATTCGATAATGTGAAAATTCCGTTGTTTTTGTACGATAGTACTAGAGTTACAGCTAGCAAAACAGGACCAACAAAGTATATATATAGTATAATATGTGAGCACTTGGAGTTGCACAAGTGGGTCTCGGAGATTAGTACTAACCCGTGGTACTTTGGACTTTTTAGAAACATTATTATTTCTTTTTTTTTTTTTTTTTTTTTTTTTTTTGATCGGAAAAAAGGTGTAGCCCACACCCTGAGGGCCCGAACCGACCACGCCCAAGGCCATTGGTTCGGGAAGGTAAATCCAGGTTATGCCTCCAAGGAGCCAGGGTGGAAGGGCTTATGGTAAGCATGAGAAACGCTCAATAACTCCCGCTTGCCACAAGGCCAATTCCACCTTGCGGAGAATCGAACCAAGCACACAGCTGCGCTGAGCACTTACCACCCATCCCCTTTGCCACTTGGAGATGTGCCCTGGGGGCGAAACATTATTATTTCTGATTGGAAAAGATGAGGATCTTGCCATTAGATGTGTCAATTCGGGTGATCCGGATCGGGTCAGCCCGTCAATATAAGAGCTCGGTAACGGTTCGTATTAAAAAAAGTCCACCCGTTGCGGGTTTCGAGCCGGTTCCGGGTCGATCCAAAAATTTTAAATTACAACTCAGGCCCGCCCGCTGGCCCATTCGGGTCGAGCTCATGCGGGTCGCGGTTCGTTCCAATTTTGCCAGTATGAATAAAAATATAGAATTTTTCATATTTATAATACATATATTTTTTTTAAAATTTATAAATATGAGATGAACAAAATGATAAATTCATATTTATACCATAAAATATTTATATATAATTTAAATTTATATAAACAAATAACAACTAAATACTAAATGCATTTCTAATTACTATTATCAAAGAACATTACGTTTCTTAACTATTAGGGAGAAAAATAAGATTTAGTTTTAGAAATTATGCTTGTACTAGAGTTTGTAGAATTTTTTTTTTTTTTTCAATATTACGATATTTAATAAAAATGATTTTTTTTTTTTTTAATTTCACGGGCCAGCGGGTTAACCGCGTCCTGCGAAGGTTTGGCCTGCGAAACCCGCGGTTCACACCTTCTAGACCCGTGAACCGCCCGCACGGGTCACAGGTCGGCCCGCGGTCCCGGGTTGATCCGGGCCGATTTTCACAGGTCTGGTCGGCCCGTCCGTCTTGACACCTCTACTTGCCATTGATCCCCGGTCCCCTCACTACAATAATTTTCTTTTTCATAATTTCTATTTTTTTCTTTAAAAATAATGTATTTTGATTTAAATCTGATCTTAATTTTAAATTAAAATTAACACTTATTTTATGGAATTCAAATTTTTTAACTATACATCTCATCAGTTTTTATCAAAATTCACTAAAAATCTGATTTTAATTTATATCAAACAAGGACAAAAAGCACAGTTTTGAAAAAGTTTGCAAACGACATTTGTAAAAGGAAAAAGAAAACCAAAATGTATGTATGTATGGGAAGTGTTTATAATTGTTTAATTAAGTAAAATTAAATAAAACTAGTGATGAATAGTATTATGTGATCATTAAAATGTGTCATTAGAAAGTAAGGCTGGACATGGTTCAGTTCTCTAAAACCATAATTTTCGGGACATTTATGAAGTGGAACAGTCGGATCCAAATTTAATCATGGAATCGAGTCAGTTCCGTTCAATTCGATTGAGTTCGATTCCTTCCCATAATAAAAAACTAGTATTTTCACCCGTGCGTTGCACGATCATCATGTCTTCTCATATAATTACGAATATAATATTTTTCTATTTTTTATAAGAACAAACATATATATATGTATAATGATATAAATAGAGTGAATAAAACAGAATAAATATTTCTGCTTATTTGTATTATATTGTTGTTCATACACTCTGCATACCAAAAAAAAGCCCTGCAATTTTCATAATTAAATGTAGGATTACTAAAATCCAAGTACTCTACAACATTCGTATAAGAATTAGATAAGAAAAATACATCATTATATTGTAAATGAATAAAAAATACTGTCGCATGAGAGAAATAATTTGAAGAAGTTCATAGTTTAAATAATGATAAATGAATGCATAATTTTTAGATGGAAAATAATAAGTCATATATAGGAAAATCATTTATTTATGGAATTTAATCCATATAATTAAAAAAAAAAATTGTAAACTATAAAAATTAAAAATTATTGTATTGTAATATTTGAATAGTAAAAACAAAAAAAAACAAAAAATGACAAATAAAATATCAAATGAATAATAGTCTATAACAATTACTACCCAATTACTCCAAAAAAATTTATTCGAGAATTATACCTTATGATGTTGGATCACCAATATTCAAGTACTCTGCAATGTTCGTATAAAAATTAGAAAAGAAAAGTATATCATTATATTTTAAATGGATAAAAAATACTGTCGCATGATAGAAATAATTTGAAGAAGTTCATAGTGTAAATAATGATAAATGAATGCGTAGTTTTTAGATGAACAATAATAAGTCATATATAAGAAAATTATTTATATATGAAATTTAATCCATATAATTAAAAAAAAATTGTAAACTATAAAAATTAAAAATTATTGTATTGTAATATTTAAATAGTAAAAAAAAATGACAAATAAAGTATCAAATGAATAATAGTCTATAACAATTACTACCCAATTACTAAAAAAAATTTATTCGAGGATTATACCTTATACTGTTGATTAAATAATAATGTCACGTCAAGCATGAATAAAAAAAAAACTGTAAATGGATAAAAAAAAATATTCGCATGAGAAAAATAAATAAGAAGATAATAAAAAATTAATTTTAAGAATTTCATATTTTAAACAACAATAAATTAGTGCATAGTTTTTCAAAACCACCATTGATTATCATAAAAATAATAAATGTCATTAATTTACAACATGTGTTTACATTAAACCACTTACTCAAAAAAAAAAAAAAAAAAAAGACAAATAAAGTATCAAATGAATAATAGTCTATAACAATTACTACCCAATTACTCAAAAAAAAAAAAAAAAAAAAAAAATTATTCGAGGATTATACTTTATGCTGTTGATTAATAATATTGTCACGTCAAGCATGAATCATTAAAAAAAAACAGTAAATGGATAAAAAATTCGCATGAGAAAAATAAATAAGAAGATAATAAAAAATTAATTTTAAGAATTTCATATTTTAAACAACAATAAACTAATGCATAGTTTTTCAAAATCACCATTGATTACAATAAAAATAATAAATGTCATTAATTTACAAAATGTGTTCACACTAAACCACTTATTCACAACATGTGTTCACATCAAACCACTTCCTTACTTTTATATATATATATATATATATATATATATATATATATATATATATATATATATATAGATTAACATTAGCAACACTACATTAATTCAACCGATGATATGTCAAATCTTAATTATCAGTAAGCCATTGTTTGATATGGAATAAAATTATATTTATAGCAGATTTTGATAAAAGTTGATAAAATATGTAGTTGAAAAGTTATGAATTCTATAAAATGTATGGTTAAAATCAATTATTGACTTTGACTTTGATAACGATATTGATATTATTTTGTGTCAAACATTGGCTAAATAACATAATTCAATTTAAAAATATGCTTTAATTAGAAACTAGAACAAACTAAAAAGGGATGAAAAGTGAAAACCAAAGAAATCATTTTAAAGCACAATGGATATAATTAAATAAATTAATAATTCATTCAATTTTTCTACTAACAATTAATCATTTAATTAATTATTCGGGAAATTTATTTAGAAAAAAAATTAAAATAATTGGCTTGCTCAATATAAAAAAGTTAGGGTCAAATCAAATCGAATCGAACCGTTTAGTTCAGTTCGAGAGTTTTGTCTAACCCTTTTAAAAAGTGGTACCATAACTTAGTCTTTGTTTGGACTTTGGTAGCTAACTTTTGTTAATAAACAAGGAATTTGAGTTTTTTTTAAAATAAAAGTGTGGTTGAAAAATGTAGTGAAAAACAATAAAAAGTAGAATAAACATTAATGGATGGATGGATTGTTTTATAGTGGACTAAGATAGATAATATTATGTTCCTTTATTCGAAAAAGAAAATTATCATTGTACTAGTTATCTTACTCAGTCAAAAATCATCCCCACCATCAACATATGTTGTAATGTCATTTTTTCACTAGGCCTCTGTTGGTTAAAAGTTTGTATTCAGATATTGTTTAATAAAAAAAGGACAAAAAATAAAATATTGTCACGTCATTATTTTTAAATAATATTTATAAACAATAATTTATAAACGGTTTATCGGACATATCTTTAATGATAAAAGATGGGTAATTGGTGCATTTTGTCCCATCCTTTCACAACCTTTGTGGAATTCGTCTCTAACATCGATTTTTTTGCAAATTCACCATTACCTTCTCACTTTCTTGCCATAATCGTTTCTATCATTAGTTTTTGTTAACTTGAGTCACATCCCATTTAAATATAACTTACTTTTATTTAATGTTGAGGGCAATTCCAAAATAGAATAAAAATCAAACTGACTTTTTAAAGGAAATACTAAGTGTTGACGTAAAAAATGACAAGACATCTTTCTAGTCAACATAATAGAAATTTTATAAAATATAAATAAATTATAAGACAAATTGCATAAGGGGAGAAGATAGCTCTTTACTCTCTCTCCAACTCTCCTCTACAACATAAGAATTAGACATCTTTTATAGGAAGAAATTGATTACACTAAATAGGGTAAATTGCCACCAAGTAAGGTAAGTTGTTAGTAAGTAAGGTGAGTTACCACTAAAAAAATAAGACAACCTCCTAATCTTCTATTTTCCATATCATTATTACAGTAATGGCCATAAAAGGATCAATAAATGCTTTTTACCTTTGATTATATTTATTTATGGTACAACAATTGCCCCCCGGGTCCGGATTTAAAACTATTTTAGATTCGGGCCTTGTCAATTTGAAATTAAGGAGGCCATTTTCTGATTGATAACCATGGTCGCCCGGTTATTTATCGTTGTTGATTGTCTTTATACTTGTGGTCGGAGTGACCCGATTTTTACTGTAGTAGGCTCATGGATACTTACGGCTCGGCCAACACACGAATTCATATATTCCAAAGGTCAAAGGTTCGAAATCCCCTAGTGATGCGTCCACCTCGTGTGGAACAAATCCACACCATGCGGTGGACAATTCGTGTGTTGGTCGAGCCGTAAGTACCCCAGAGGCTGGTGGCGTCAACACTAAACAAAATACCTCACCATTCTGTCCAAACCAAAACCCTTCCAAAAATCCCTTGTGACCCGTGATTTCACCCTTCAAACCCTTTGATTTCAAGTCTTCTACATGTCAGATGCACGTGTAAGTAAGAAGCTTCGTAATTTTTGGCATTTTCTTGTATGTTCAAGTTTTGTTTGATAAAAAAGGCGATTTTGTGTGAAAAATCAAGTTATCAATAATCGATGCTTTCTTTAAGATTTAAAGGGTTTGATGAAGAAGCTCTTATTTACAGTAAGAATCTTAATAATTGTAGTTCAGCTATGGTTTTTGAAGGTTGCAATTTCATAATGTTTGTTTCCAATTATGTTCTTCTTCTTCTTCTTTAAGACACCGTATGAGTGGTTTATGGCATATTGCATGCTACTACACACTTGCTCTACAATCAAGGCATATTCTTCAACAAGCCAAACAATGTCAGTTATGATCATGGAGTGGTACTAATTGTATATATGTGGTGGAAACAGTTGTATCACATGTATTTACATTGGATCCATTTGATGAGTATTACATCCCTAGCTTTGAGGACGAGAACATTGGGTTTGACCAATATGACAATTTATTCTATGCATGACAAGAAGAAATTTGGTCACAATTGGAGGAAAATATTGCCTTCGATGTAGGAAATGTGTTGGGGCAACAAATATTGATGTGATCTGGAAAAGAAGCTAAGAATAATGTTATGATTCGGGACGAATCATCTTAAAGGAAGAGGGAATGATGTAATCCGAAAATGGCGTAAAAAATGAGAAATCAAGACACGGGCAATTCAACAATATTCTACATAGGAAAATGAACAAGTTTCATGTTGGGCTCGAGTCGAGATTCAAATCAGATCAATTAATGTCAAATAATCAGAAATTTGGGCAGAAGATGCATTACGGCCATAACATTGTTTCTCACGACCGCATCACATTCCTCACGGCCGTAAATGAATATTGGTATTTTTGTTCAGAAGGAGATTTACGGCCGTAACATCAATCTTCACGGCCGTAATTAATATTGAAACATTTTGATCCGAGAAGGACATACGGCCATAAGTCCGACTTTTACGCCGTAAGTGGCGCGAATCAGATTTTCGGGATTTTAGTATTTTAGTTGATTTGTTTCCTATATTGGTTTTTAATTCTTTTTTCAATTTTAGTAATTTTGATTATTTTGATTATTTTAGTTATTTTAGCCTAATTAGAATTATATTCAGAGTCAGTTACCGACTAAGGTTTATTTTGCCTAGTTATATGTTTTTTCATTGAATGTAAAAGTAAGATTTTGATGAATGAAAAATATATTGAGTGTTTTCTCAACATTGTTCTGGAATTGAACAAACTTCGAACTTATCAAATATTGTGGGATATTTGTGGCATTCAACAAATCGAACTTATCAAAGGCGTGAGCATCCTTTGTGGCGTTCAAACCATTACGGTTCTTGTTTCGTATCGTAACGGGTCTTGGGTTTAATATACTAATGGTTCTTACGTCGTGAGGCTCGGGTTGTAGTATTCTCGTCCGTTCCAACCTGAATTCGGAACTTTCCAAGCGTTATTCCGTGAGTTACGACGCGGACCCCCTCCCGGGTTCGCATCATATGGTATCAGAGCTGGACTCTAAATTCAGGTTCTTGTGTTTTTCTATCCAGTTTGATTTTGTGTTTTTATCATAGAGTCTACACAAAATCATTCATATCTTGTTCTTCGTGTCAGTAAAACTTTTTCGTTATTTGATCCATACAAAAATCCATCAAAAATTCAATCTTGTTTATTTTATTCGATTCTTATCCAAATCCTGTCCCGTTTGTTTTTTTGCGTTGGTGTCGAATTTTAGGATTTTTATTAAAAAAAGTTATTTTTTTATTTTTATTAATTCCGAAAATTCATCATAACTCAAAAAATAAAGTCACTTTGAAATTCAAGAACCACTTTCTTGAATTTCCTTCAACTCTTGATAATTCCTTCCCTTCCAAATCAAATTAAAATTCTTGATATTCTTTTCTTTCTAGTCAAAATTCAAGAACCACTTTCTTGAATTTCTACAATATTCTTGATAATCTTTACTTTCGAGTCAAATTCAAGAACCACTTTCTTGAATTTCTTTAAAATTTTTGATATTGTTCTCCTTTTTTAGTCAACATTAAATTCCTTCTTGATATTTGTCAATATCTGTACCCTCTTATTTTGAGTCTCTCAAATTTTTGAAAGCTACATAAAGGGATGAATTATGAGTTTGATCCTACCTTCCAGACTAGGTGTCATGTGCGCAGTAAAGTGTGCAATATTATTATTGATAAGGAGTATTATTGCGATCTGACCAATACCACCATGGTTGAGGAGTTGAGCTTACCTTTACTACCACATCTCAATCCTTCTAGGTTGACGTGCTTAAAGAAGTGTGGGCAAGTAAATGTAACCCATGGGGTTATGGTGAAATTGACACTTGGAAGATATAGCGATGAACTGTGGTGTGATGTGGTGCCTCTAGAATCTTGTGACATCTTGTTGAGTAGATCGTGGAAGTGTGAGAGGAAAGCAATCTACGATAAACGTAGGAATATATATAAATTTGTTAAGGATGGGAGAAGTATTAAACTTATTCCGTTAACCCCGGAACAAATACCTGAAGAGAAAGTATTGCGAGAAAAGAGAGATGAGCAAAGAAAATTCGAAAATAACGAATGGAGTATGAAGCATGAATTCATGGAGATGGCCAAGAAATTAATACAGTTAGATGAAGAGATGAAGGCACAAGAGGCTAGAAAAAAGTTAGCCGAGTTGCAAGAGAGAGAAAGGGGAAGAAATGAGGTAGTTAAATTACAAGAAAAGCATTTGGATATGATTGTTAAGAAGAAGGAGGGAGACTTGAGGAACGAGTTAGAAGATAAAAATTTGTGTAGTGTTGAGGAGGTGTCTAATCATGTCGATAAAATTATTTATGAGGTGGTGCATGAGCAAAAGCATGAGAAATTAGGAGAGGTGATTGAGCCCAGAAATTTAGAAGTGGAGGTTGAGTGTGCGAAAAAAGAAATTGAAGTAGTTGATCAAACTCCGAGTTTTGAAGTACAGAATAAAATTGTGGAAGAGGAGATTGAAATTAACATTGTTGATAATGATAGGAATGAATTGGAAGTTGGGGGTAGAAGTTCAACATTTGAATGTTGAAATTGTCAATAAAAATATTGAAGAGGTGGTTGAATGTGAAAATTTAGAAGAAGTGGTTGAGAAAAAAGAAGAGAATGAGCAAGAAAGTATATTGACTTTTGGAGGCGACAAGAAGGGCCTCGTGGTGGGAAAAAAAGTTGTGGAGGTTTTGTATCATGAGTACAAGGATCCATACCTTGTGCATGAAGACGCTAACATTTTCCTCCCCATTTTTTTTAAATCTTTCTTGCAAGTTTATTGTGCATGGAAGTTTGATTTACATCAACCTTGGTCAATTCCCCTCGTGTTTCAATACCTTCTTGTCCACAAATTGGAGGAGCATCATTTATTGAATGCATGTCAGGGAATCGACAATTTTTCGTTTGATCCAGAAGGTACAGTTTGATTTTTCAAGAACAATACCATGATTCAGAACGAATCATCCTAAAGAAGGAGGGAATGGTACGAATCAGGGTGGGCTTGATAGGAAAATCTATAATTCAAGCCAAAACAAGAAGTCAAGCAGGTTCGGAGAACATCAAAGATCAAACATTGCTTGTACGAAGAAGGTTCGAGACTAAACAAGTGAGCAAGCCAAGAACAGCTTTATGATTTGGGACGAATCATCTTAAAGGAAGAGGGGATGATGTGATCTGGAAAAGAAGCTAAGAATAATGTTATGATTCGGGGCGAATCATCTTAAAGGAAGAGGGAATGATGTGATCCGAAAATGGCGTCAAAAATGAGAAATCAAGACACGGGTGATTCAACAATATTCTACATAGGAAAATGAACAAGTTTCATGTTGGGCTCGAGTCGAAATTCAAATCAGATCAATTAATGTCAAATGATCAGAAATTTGGGCAGAAGATGCATTATGGCCGTAACATTGTTTCTCACGGCCGTAACTTACTTATGGATTTCACGGCCGCATCACATTCCTCACGGCCGTAAATGAATATTGGTATTTTTTTTCAGGAGGAGATTTACGACCGTAACATCAATCTTTATGGCCGTAATTAATATTGAAACATTTTGATCCGAGAAGGACTTACGGCCGTAAGTCCGACTTTTACGGCCGTAAGTGGCACGAATCAGATTTTCGGGATTTTAGTATTTTAGTTGATTTGTATTTCCTGTATTGGTATTTAATTCTTTTTCCAATTTTGGTAATTTTGGTTATTTTAGTTATTTTAACTATTTTAGCCTAATTAGAATTCTATTCAGAGTCAATTAGCGATTAGGGTTTATTTTGCCTATTTATATGCTTTTTCATTGAATGTAAAAGTAAGATTTTGATGAATGAAAAATATATTGAGTGTTTTCTCAACATTGTTCTGGAATTGAACAAATTTCGAACTTATCAAATATTATGGGATATTTGTGGTATTCAACAAATCGAACTTATCAAAGGCGTGAGCATCTTTTGTGGCGTTTAAACCATTACGGTTCTTGTTTCCGCATCCTAACGGGTCTTGGGTTTAATATACCCATGGTTCTTACGTCGTGAGACTTGGGTTGTAGTGTTCTCGTCCGTTCCAACCTGAATTCGGAACTTTCCAAGCGTTATTCCGCGAGCTACGACGCGGACCCCCTCCCGGGTTTGCATCAAATATTGAAGTGGGGGCTAAAAAATATTGAGTGTCTTGTGGAGTCAAACTACGAGATGAATGATGATCTTGTAGACCCTAATACTATTAAAGAAAAGTGAATTTTGATTTTGGATTTAGAGGGTTGGAGGGGCAAGAGGTGAGAGATACTGACACTGAGTATGAAGACTCAGAAAAGCGATGGAGTTAGGCCAATGATAAGGAGGATGAAACATCTTCGAGAAATAGACCAATGGCTCATACTTTCATACCATGATCAACATGGATGAGCAAACTTTCAGAGAAGGTAATTGCATGATAGTTCATTTATTTAGCTTATATTGCAACAACTAAATCAATAGTGCTTATCATTTTTTATTTTTTTTATTTTTTTTGAAGGGCTAATATTAAAGTAAAATATTGTATTGTAGGCTGCCATTACTCAGCATTCAGTAAAACAAAATTGGTCTATCAAATACAAGAAAGATTATGCAATCAAATTGAGGGTTGTATGTCACAAGATGTGTAGTTGGGTGTTGTATGCTACAAAGGAGGGCCAGAAACCTATTTTTGTGATTGAAACATATAAAGAGGAGCATACCTTTCCTTATGATTTATACCAATAGGAGGGTGAGCTCTACATTTTGGCTGAAAAGTATGAGCCTGATTGGCATGTTGGACCGAATATTCAACGAGTGAGATTATAAACAAGGTGAAAAAGGGAAACTTTGGGTGACATTTCCAGTGGGTTGATTATTTAAGGAATCTTAAGTTCCAAGTCCACATACCTCAAGTAATCCACTTAATGCTGCTGACATCTTAGCAAGGACGTGCTCATGTTGTTCTTGGTAGTTGTCGGGATCCCTTGTTGTCATGACATTGCTTCTCTTGCGTGAAGGGGAATGCATGTTATCGAATATATTGACGACAATCTGATTTCCAGCAAACCCACAATAAAAACCCAAAATCCAAATTTTAACTCTTATTATCTGCATCTCTCGTAAATTAAAAATATCTATCTCTCCTTTCGTTCCTAGTATTATCTCCAATGATACAGTAATCAACTTATAGAGTTACAGATATCAGATTGAAGAAATCAGATTAGCGCCAAAATGGGATAAAGTTAATGACTTCCCTTCAACATTTGTATTTCATTTGAGGAGTCAGATTGATCTTTATTCAATTCCGAAATACTCTCAACATTAAGTAAAAGTGGGTTTTAATTAAATGGGATAACTACTCAAGTTAATAGAAGCTGACAGTAGGGACGATTTTGACAAGAAAGTGAGAAATTAAGGATGGATTTACCAAAAATAAAGGTAGGGACGAATTCCGCAAATATTGTGAAAGGTAGGGACAAAATGTGTCAACTATCCATACAAGATTATTATCCACTACAATCCATTAGTATCATCATTTTATTATCTATTCTAATTTAAAATTAAATTAAATTATTTATACAGTTTGGTGCATTAGACCACATGAAACTTACCCTTTGCTATATTATTTTAGGGAACAATACACAACAAAGGTGATTAGAAGATACAATTTCAAACGTAAGAAAAATGGTTTAAGACTTCTAAAATCAAGCCGTAATTAGATTTTATTAATTGAAATAAATAATTAAATATATTTTATAAATTAAATTAATTAAGGTCACAATACTATAAAATATAAGGTCACAACAATATACAATTTATAGTCATAGTCATAAAATTAATTTTATAAGGCTAATTTTTATCAAATTAATTGGTGCGACTTATTTTTTCGTTTACATATTATAAAATTATTTGGTCACGATTTTTTTTTCGATCACAAATTATAAAATATTTTGATCATGACTAATTTTTCAAACATGGATTAAAAATTTGTAGGTCGCAGCTTATTTTTCGATTACAAATTTTGAGAACCACCACATCCACAGTGACCACCTCCACCTCCAATCATTACCGCTAACACCATAACCAACACCTCATCACTACATCTACCACAACTACCACCAACACCAGAACCACCCCCTCACAGCCATCACCAACAATACAAAAACCACTAAAAAAAATACCAAAAATCGCAAACACACCGACCACCGCGTCCAAAGCACCTACACGACATCCGTTAGGTGCAATCAACATCGCTGAAGGCATGCTTCTCACGCATCGTCACCGACGACGCCTGCACTGTGCCCCTGCATCTACATCTCCGTGCAGGCGTTGCCTTCTTACGCACTTTCTTGCTTCCCGCAGCTCTTGCTGGAGTCTAGGTCCCACTGCCGAAGAAGTTTGTCATCACCAAAAAAGTGGGGTGGAGAGAGAGAGAGATGAGTGTGGGGTTAGGATAGATTATTATAATTTATGTCTACATTTGAAAACTAATTACTACCTGAATTTTGAATTATAAAATCTCAAACTTTATTTATGAAATTGCATCTTAAATAATCGGCCTGTGTGTAATGACATGTTTAGTTAATTTCCGTATAGTATGTCATGCAATTTGTGCTGTTATAGTTGAGTAGTTAGTTTTGTTTGTGGATCTTTTTTCACTTTGTTTTTATTTTGGTTTAAAATACTCCACCAAGGAAAAAAAGAGACACAAAAGTAGGTTCTTTCATATAGAAAATTAATTTATTTGACTCAGCTTAAATTCTATCACAACAATACGATTTGGGCATGTTTCGCGGCCAAGATGTTTTTTATAAATGGAATGTTGTTATTTTTTAAATAAAATATGTAGTTGAAAAATGGTTTGAAAATACGTGTATGATTAAAAAGTGGTTTAAGAAATTATTTTTTATAAATTATTTACCAAACACACTATAAAATAAATGTGTTTTAGTTTGACCTTTAATTTTATTTATTAGTCGGAAAATTTGATGGCCAATTGATATGTTTGGCAATACTGTAGTAATTTATAAATTGACTTATTTATATTTTTTAGGTAAAATGTGCGGTTAAAAAAATAAAGAGTGAAAATGTGTGTAGTTAAAAAAGTGATTCGAGAAATTGTGTTATTTATAAATTGTTTGTAAATTGTAATATTTTCGTTAAAGAACGAAGCGTAAAAGTATGAGTCAAACTCGATTAAATAAATATTTAATGGGTGTGGTTTGTTTTTAACAAACTTTCATAATTGTTGAGAAGTGATTTGTAAAATTGTGTCAAGATAAAAAGTGGTTGGGAAAATATAAAGGGCTAATTATTCTGATTCCAATATTTAATATTTGAATTTTTCAAATCAGTTAAATCTAATTTTTTTTAATCAGTTGAATAACCTACCTCTCTCTCTCACAAACCATCTGGACTAATCCAAGAGCAAGCCTTTTCTCCTCTATCTATCCTCTCAGATCCCCTCGTCTGGAACCTGCTGGCCCCAATCCCTCGAGCAAGCCTTTTCTCATCAAGGCTCAATCTCACGGCAGTGGCCGAGGTGGTGGATTACTCGGTGATCATCGTGAGGATGGCGGAGGATACAGTGGTAGCCATCGCGATGGAGGTTACGGAGGAGGCAACGGATGTGGATACGGTGGTGGGTACGGTGGAGGTTGTGAGCGTGGATACGTTGATGGCAGTGACAATGGATATGGTGGTGACCGAGGTTACAGTATAGGCAGTGATTAGATGGCTGCTAGAGGAATTAAATTTATGGTGTCGTGTTTTGTCGTCGTTCACATCTTCCACCACCGTATCATCTCCGATTAAAATATATGTTTATTTATGCCTTGAAGTGCTGTTACTGCAAAAGGAAGTATTAACAGAGACAAAAGACTTTGCAGGAGTTCCACAGTTGATTTTTGTCATTGATAGGAATCATATAAATTGCAAAGAGTAGCCTATTTTCCTTGGCTTTGCAACACATTGTGATTTTGATTGTAAGTTTGTGACTGGTGGCTTCACTGCAGAAGGTGGTGGAGGTGAGAGCTTATTACTTGTGGTAGGAACGGTGGTGGGCTATGTTTGGGTGCTACGTTTTGTTGGTGGTCCGACGACGGCGATTATGTCAGTGATTGGTTACAAATTAGGTGGTGATCAGTGGTGGTGGTGGTGATTAATTACAATTTTAATTAAAACTACAAATGTAACTAATTACAAATTGAAATAAAGTTACAATTGTAATTAATTACAAAACTGAAATAAGTTACTATTGTATTTTCGATGATGGTCCGAAGACGACGGTTGTGGCGGTGGTTGATTTTAAATTATACTAATGTAATTAATTACAAAACCTGATTATTAAAAAAAAAAAAAAAACCCCTGATTTTGAAAATTATTTTGATACTTTGGAAATTAGTTACAAAATTACCCAATTACAAAAATTAAGGGTGGGCAAAAAAAGGGAACCGATATTACCGAATCGGAACCGAACCGAAAAAATCGAAATCATATGATTTTAAAAAAATAAAATAGGAAATCGGCTCGGTTCCGGTTTGGTTCTCGGTTCCGCTTTTAGAACCGAAAAATCAAAACTAGAACCAGCTTTTTTATCTTTGTTTATTTTTTATGGTTTTAATTGGTTGTCCTAAAACTAAAAATCAAAAGAATTTGTAACTTTTTTTGATAAAGAGAAATTGATTAAGTCCTTTTTATGGAATTTTTTACGTCTCTATCTTATTGTAAGCTTTAACTTTACACTTGGATTTAAATTCTTAGTAAATGAAAATAGAATAAGTATAACTTATTAATAAGCAAAGTTGTAAATGACAATGATTAAGTTAGTTAAATATTTAAATACTATTATAAAACAATTAATAATAATGCATTTAAAACTCATGATTCATTCCACAAGTTTACTAAACAAATGACTTCTTGCCATGTTCCAAAAACCTTCCAAGTCATTTGTTTCTTATTTTGGTTTATGAATATCTTTTGTTTCATGGAGAATTCTATGTTTTCTTCGGGGTGAAAGAATTTTTGAAATCCTTAATCTTGATATATTCGGTAGAAGTTTATTTCAGATTATTGACTCGCTTCTCGAGGCCTGCTACTCATCGATAAGGCCCCGAAAAATAATTATTATTGGAACCGAAACCGAACCAAACCAAAACTGAATTGATGCGAACCCCTTCAGTATATTGACCGAAAATTCCCACAACAATTTAATACAAAACCCAAGAAAGCTAAAGTGGTAAAATAAAAGATAAACACATTAACCCAAGTTTAAATCTAACCCAAAATTCAATGATTAACTAACCCTAACCCAATGGGTATCAACTAAACAAATTCCAAGATGACGAAAAATAAACAACAACACAAGAATACTAATACTCAAGCAAAGTTGATTACATTCCAAGAAAATACAAAATCAAAGAAGTTTAACCTTACCTCAAGAAGGGGGTTTTCAAGACCTAGCTCTCAAGAGCAATTTTCATGACATCCAAAGTTATCCTTTACCAATGAAAAGGAAAGTGTATAAAATGTACAAAAAGGGTAAAATGTACAATTTCGGTATTTACAAGAAAAATCCCATTTTTGTAAAACGGAGTGTTTCGGTTGACCGAACTGGTCGACCGAAATTATTTCGGTCGATCACTGGGTCGACCGAAATGGGACTTTCGGTCGACCGCCACTCAGCCGAAAGCGACTGAGGCTAAATCAAAAAAATTCCTCTGCAGAAGATCGGTCGACCGGAAGAAAGTTCGGTCAACCGAAATTGGCTGAAACTCCAAGCTTCTCATTTTTGGATCCAACTTGATTCTTGGCTTCTTTTCTTGACTTCATTCACTTGTTTTGGCCTCGAATCTTCTTCATTGTCGTCCTGAGAATCTTTCAAAAGCATGTTCAAAATTGTTCGGCTCAAAATAGTTGATTTCCCGGTCGAGCCGCCCCATGATCTCATCATACCCTCCTTCTTCAGGATGATTCGACCCGAATCATGGAGTTGTTCTTGTGGCCTCAACGCACCTCCTGGATTAAACGAAAATGTATGGTCTTCATGCTTTGCTATCAACCAAAAATACGGTGCGACTTGGACCAAAGGGAAAGGCCGATCCATGAACTTCTTCGGGAACAAGTGATGTGGGACGAACCCCTCGTCATGGTCAACCTGCAAGAAATTTTTAAATAAAGTGGGGCGGGAAATGTTAGTAACACAAAGCACGAGGTAGGGATCCTCATACTCGTGGTTCATCATGATCAACTCCTCTTCCCGCACCATGAGGCACTCCTCCTCGTCTCCAGCATCCAATACTTCGATGTTTTCAACTCCCACAATCTCTTCCCCTTCACTCTCCATCGACTCCTCCCCATTTTCAACCTCCCCAACAAGTTTAAGCTCATGTACCCCCTTATCAACATTTTGTTCCCCCACAAGAGAATTTGGAGTGTCATCAATGATTCTTCTCATTTTTCTTACCTAGGGGTACTTCTTTCTCCAATGTAACCACCATCCCTCCCTCACTCTTTGCACTCTCCCCCTTATATTCCTTCTTGAGCTTCATTTGGTCTTTGTGAATTTCATCTAAGCTCAATGAGAGGATAACGACCTTCTTCTCCTCCATTATGAAGCTATACCGGTTCCTCCGTGTATTATACTCCACATCCCTAACACATTGCCAAGGTTTTCCCAAAATGATGTGAGTAGTATGCAAGGGAACTACATCACACAACACTAGGTCATGATAAGTCCCAATGTTGAAGCTAAGAAGAGTTTGCTCACTCACCCTCACTTCCCCATCGTTACCCAACTCTTGCAACATATAAGGATTATGATGCACTATCACCGACAGCTCCAACTCTTTCACCCTACTAGCGCTCACCAAATTGTGGCAACTTTCTACATCTATAATGATGCTACATGGTTTATCTCCCACAAGGCACCTTGTATAGAAAGGATGCTCTTCACGTTTCTCCCCCTCATTAGCATGGCACAAAGGGGTTGGTGGTCTAGTAATTCCCTCCAACTTTCGGTCACCCCTCCTATGGAATGATGGAATCTTCATTTGCACAATTTCATTATTCTCATCCATCCCATCTCTAGTCCTAGCACCCCATTCTACTCCTCCTCTTCTAACTCCCATTCTAGCCTCCAATTTACCCAACGTATTCCATTCCCCTTCCACCTCCTTCAAATATAGAGCCATGATGTGCAAGTGTGGAAAATGTCCTCACAAAGAATTTTCTCTCGTGTTTTCACTCAAATTTGGCTTTTACCCTCTATTGAGCTCACCACTCTTGCCTTTTTTCCACTCAAAATCTCCTTTCTCAAGTTCTCCAAGGAAGGTAATCAACTAAACCACAAAATATAATTCTTGTGGAGTTAAAGAAATCACCAACAAGGAAGAAGGAATTTAGAACAAGTAGACACAAATAGCAAGTAGAATTTATGTGCTTGCTATACTCAAAAGGAACAATATTTATGTGGAATAAGATGCTAGGATGACAATTTCAACAATGAGATTGAATAACTACAAGTATTAGACAAAGCATATATGTAGAGCAAATAAGCACAAGAGTGTAAATTTTCAATGAGGCAATTTATCAAACACTTTGTACTCAATCTTTGAATGACCTTGAATGGATATAATGTGGATATATGAATGCTCCCAACAACTCAAATGTGGTAAGGAATGAATGACAAAAATTTTCCAATGTATGGAGCAAGTGATATATGGAATAAAATGTTGATAACACAATCTCAATGATGAAAATTGGATAGCCCCAAGTAATTAGCAATATATGAGTATTGAACAATAAGGCACTAATGGAGTATTTTTTTTTTTTTTGACAATTGATCAAACACTTTGAATACACAATTTGGAAAGTGTAGGCTTTGTAAGTGTTTGGCTAATGGAAACCCCCAACAAATTCAACAATCAATATACCCAATACATGAAATCAACAATACACACGGGCATTTAAATTTTTCCCAATTTTTTTCTCAATTTTCGGATCTTTTTTTTTTTTTTTTTGTATAATAACAACAATAATGTAAAGATATGTTTACCAAATTAGAGCCAAGCTCTGATACCAAATGATGCGAACCCCGTTCGGTATATTTACCGAAAATTCCCACAACAATTTAATACAAAACCCAAGAAAGCTAAAGTGGTAAAATAAAGGATAAATACCTTAACCCAAGTTTAAATCTAACCCAAAATTCAAGGATTAACTAACCCTAACCCAATGTGTATCAACTAAACAAATTTCAAGGTGGCGGAAAATAAACAACACAAGAATACTAATACTCAAGCAAAGTTGATTACATTCCAAGAAAATACAAGATCAAAGAGGTTTAACCTTACCTCAAGAAGGGGGTCTTCAAGACCTAGCTCTCAAGAGCAATTTTCATGATATCCAAAGTTATCATTTACCAATGAAAATGAAAGTGTATAAAATGTACAAAAATGGTAAAATGTGCAATTTCAGTATTTACAAGAAAAACCCCATTTTTGTAAAACGGAGTGTTTCGGTCGACCGAACTGGTTGACCGAAATTATTTCTGTCAATCACTGGGTCGATCGAAATGGGACTTTCGGTCGACTGCTACTAAGCCGAAAGCGACTGAGGCTGAATCAAAAAAATTCCTCTGCAGAAGATCTGTCGACCGGAAGAAAGTTCGGTTGACCGAAATTGGCTGAAACTCCAAGCTTCTCATTTTTTGCTTCAACTTGATTATTGACTTCTTTTTTTGACTTCATTCACTTGTTTTGGCCTCGAATCTTCTTCATTGTCGCCCTGAGAGTCTTTCAAAAGCATGTTCAAAATTGTTCGCCTCGAAATAGTTGATTTCCTGGTTGAGCCGCCCCATAATCTCATCATGAATGATCTGATTCTTGCGATTCAATGGAACCGAATGGTTTCATTTTACAAGAACCGGCTCAGTTCCGAACTGAACCATCTGATGCCCACCCCTAACAAAAATTTTCATACTTAAATGTGTGTAATTGTGTGCTTAACCCAAATATAAATAATTTTTTCCCCATAAATATTTATCAAAGCCCAGCTAACTCGTTACAAGATGTGGAGACCTTATTGTAGAGGTTTTTCCAATTGAGCAGCAAGTATGAACATATTTATTTTTGAAAATTGTAAGATTCTTTCATTTAATTTAAATTTCAAATAATTATTATGTATGGATCGATCATCGAGCTCAAACTATTCTAGACATTTCAACATTGAGTTCTGTCGAACCGATTAATTACATCTCTAGAACTCGTCAACAACATGCATAACCGCCGGGAAAAGTCACTTAAGTAGACCCATTTATATAGAAAATAATTAGGAATTAAGCTTTTTACCAACTTAAACTGTTGGTTGCTAGCTCATATTTAGAAGCTTCTTTCTAGGTAAACATAGAAGAAAAAATTGACTTCAGCTAGTCAACTATTTGAACTAAGGAGAATCAGAAATTCAATATATTTTTATTAATTTAATAGCTCCCACCCACCCCATTCAAAATAACCAACCATATGCTTGCCAGAGTAACATACGATTTGTCATGTAATCATATTTCAAAAGACTAATTAAGAATAATGATTTCAAATAAATAATTCACTTTCAAACTTCAAACTTGTCATACCTCCACCTTGCAATATGCAGGACACTCCCACACTTTAAATAATCAATTTTAAGTTTACGTACTTTCCATAATTTGTATGAGGAGAACTTTATAACCTATGAAAGAATTCTTTTTACTATTCTACAAACATTTAATAGGGTTCCACCATACAAATTAAATGGCAATTTAGTATAATTAAGCATATAATTTATCATGTCAACTAATGTTCTATTTTTCCTTTAAGTCAAACCATTTTGTTCAGGAGTACTCCTAGGTATAGAATATTGATGTACTATGTCACGTTGTCCAGAAAAAGATTGAAGTAATATTCACTAAGTCTATCACTTCTAAGTGATAGAATTTTCTTACTTAAGTGATTTTTTACTTCATTTTTATGTGTCTTAAACATATCAAATGCATCATGCTTATATTTCATTAAATATACATAGGTATATCTAGAATATTCATGTATAAAAGTAATGAAATATCTATTACTTCCTCGAGTTAAGATACTATTTATTTCACATATGTCCGAATGAATTAATTCTAAAATGTTAGAAGACATATTCACACTTTTATAAGGCTTCTTTGTCATTTTAGATTCTATACAAATTTTATATTTATGTGCATCTTGTATGTCATATGAAATCAAGTTGTTTTTAAGCATACGACTCATTGTGCTTATATCAATATGACATATATCTAGCATATCATAAAGTAAATAAATCAAGAGAGTAAACGGAATTCAAAGTTTTATTCATATGAGTACCAACAATACATAGTTTAAGCATTCCCTTTCGATTAAAAAAAAAAGCATTCCCTCACACTGTATCTCTTTCTAACAAAGTTCCCATTTCAAGATAGTACAAGATAATATCAACCTTTCCTTTATGATGATAATACAAAATTCTAATGATGACTCTCTCTTTATAAGATACATTAGAGAAAAATCGAAATTATAAGTGGGACATTCTCAAATTGTGCTAAGTGAAATTTTGGTATGGGAGCTCTGCTCCCAACATCCCCAAAAGGAGGGTAGGTCCAATACATCTAACGGCCTCATAACGAAGGTCGATCCCTGTGCTAGCTTTGCACAGTGATAATAATTAGATTCCATAACTTAACAACTTCTCTCTATTTACCTTAGGCAGTTATGTCTAATTATTAAATCAACAAAATTATGTTATAAAAGAGAAAATATTCCTTACAAATTCATCATCCACTCGAGACTAATACAAATATAATACTAAATATTCACCTATTTTTTATTTTTATTTTTTTCCGACAATAACGATTACTAAAATATCTCAATTGCCAAACAAGTTGAAATCGACACATGCAATTTGCTCACATGCGATTGTAAAGTGGTCCTAAAGGCATAAGACATGACTCTTAATGAACTTCCCAATGCATTATTGTAAAGTCAGTCCGTATCTAATTTTAGGTACACCCGCCGTGCTTTTTATTTTTTATTTTTTGCTTAAAAAATAAACAAATAAATATGGGTTCTTTTATGGTCTAGTAGAAAGAAAATAAAACAAAAGCACATGCATGTTTTGTCCAAACTTGGGACATCAAACTAACTTTGGCCCATTTGTAACATGGCCGTCACATGATCTAATTTGTTTACCATGAGAAATGATAAGGAGTTTGATGGGGGTAAATGGGAGATATTTGTCTTTTGGATAACTATTTTCGTATTAATTGCATTAGAGCGATAATAGAAGGATATGCCCGGGATTTTATTATAGAAAAAAAATGAACTTTTATAATTAGTGTACAATTAATTAGTAATTTTAGCATCAAACTCTATATAGATTTACCTATAAACTATTGTATAATTTCAAATATAAAAAAATACAAAATAATGTTTAATTTGTTGATCATTACTGTGTGATTTTATTTAGGATGTTCATTTCTTGAGGAGCCAGAGTCGAGCTTGTCAATCGCATAAGTTCCCACCACGAGCTTGAATATAATTGTAGGGTTTCTAAAAAAAACACATATAATCATTCAAAAATTCAAAAATTTAATATATATATATATATAAAAAGCAAGTATCTAAAAAGTTAAACTTTCTTAATAAATACGTATATATCTTAATAATACCAATCTTGAAATTATCCACACCCCCAATTTCTGGACCAGCCGCAACTATTGACCATATAATGATATAACAATAGTGATATTCCTAGAACATATAATTATTGATTGGATGAAGTGATGGAAAAATAAAAAGTGGTATGGTTTGAAAATCTGAATAGATGTTGGACCTCAATTGTGGTACATCCTTTGAGGATATAATTAATTATGATCTCAACTCAAGCAACTTGAGGTACATAGCACTTTAATAAAGGACAAATCTTGTGAAGATGGTGTACCATAAGGTTACGAGTTCGATTCATAACTTTGCATTGCACATCCTACAATCTTTCTAGGAAAGGGTTGTGGAGTCCTCGTGATGAGACGTTACCAAATAATAATAGTAATAATAATAATAATAATATGATGTCAATCAACTTGTAATGCATAACCATCATTGCATATATATTGACCTACAAATTACACTGTCTTAAAAAAAAAGAAAAAGAAAATTATGATGTTAAGCAGTGTGTAATGCATAACCATCATTGCATATATTGACCTATAAATTACACTATTTTACCAACTAAGCTCTCATGCCTCGTTATAGTTTTAATACATTTTCCTCTCTTAAATACAATCACAAATTTTTCAATAAAATAATGTTTCACGTAAAAATAATTCTTATATTTAATCATGGAATTTTAAAAAAATCACTAATCCAAATTGATCGGGACAATTTCACTACGTTTAAAGATGAGCTATGCGTTTGGAGTAAGCTGGTCGGCCCATCTTGACCATTAGGCCGGTTTGGGTGCCCGATCCCTTTAAAACTAGTAACCAAATAATCAAAAGGTCGGGCACAAACGTAGCCCGGGCTTGTTGTGAGGCCAAACTAGGTTATTCCTTCCATTTATTCATAGGCTGGCATACTAGCCCGGACATATTTTGTCACTGAGGTCGGGTATTCCCGACCATATCTTTATCTTGTCATTTGTGTTTAATGGTCGATCCATCTCAGCCCTATTACACCTAAAGTCAAATACAAACAGGACTCTAAGTATTATTCTTTTAAGGGCTTCATCAATGGGCCTCATTCTTGGGCACCAAGACAAGGCGTATTCGATAAGGAAGCATCTTAAAAAAGGGGAGTTCAACCCTTATAAGGTTAGAACTCCTCCTAAAAGGTAAGTTTATAAAAAGAGGACTCCTTCTCGCAATTAAAGAAGGTTATGAACTTTTCAGCCCTATAAATACAGCTCCCTTGACCACGAATTATTCATTCATAATTCTTCACATATTTTCCAATTATATATTTCTCTCTACTTTTCTCCAGAAAACTAATTCTCACACCGGAGGGGCAATGGGGAGGATCCCCCTCACCTTTTTGCAGGTCATCCAAGGCGAATCCATTCATCTTTTCCAGTGATCAAGCAACTCCAAATCTTGCCACGTCAAGGTTAGGAATTTTTAAAACATCAATTGGTGCCGTCTGTGGGAAGCGATACGATCAGCCATGGTTAATAGATGTCAAGCTCGTCCCTCCACATCCACGAGACAACCTCTTCAAGCCCCTACAACGGCTGAAGAAGATAATCCCCCACCTCTTGAAGATGTTAACGATGAGCAACAACCAAAAGTTACGCCAGATAATGAACCGGTTAGTCGAGAAGCTTTCAACGAACTTCAACAATAGCTCCGTGAACTCCGTCAAATTCTTCAATAGCAGACTAATCGTTAAGCAGCACCCGACCTGAACACTCCTAGAACGATTCCCAGGGAAGATTAGAGGTCGGTTAATCCTGGGGGGGCATCCCATGACCGAAGGATCTGCCAACTTGACACAACGGGAAATTTTCAGAATTATTCAGGATAAAACAAAACATGCAAGATTGGACCTCTTTCATGAGAAGAACCCCTTTCACCCCTAAAATAACGTCGTTCCTCTTACTGGAAAGATTCAAATATCCTTGGATAAAAGAATATAACGGAACTACAAATCCCAACAACCACCTGAATACTACATTGATGTCATGGACATGCATAATGCTCCTGAGCCCGAGCATAAGGAACATTTTCTATCTTATCAAGAGTCTTAGGAGAATATTCATGAGATAGATAAAGTCCACAAAGAAAGTTATCACTTTCAGGACTTAAATATTGCAAATGTAGATAGAATTTTATTATTACATGAAACTTGAGACTATTCTATTCTATTTCTCTCCCACTCCGAAAAATATTAATGTCTAGAAAAAATAGACAGTCGTCTACAAGACCTTCAAGGCTAATTGATGGTACCTACTACTATTTAATGAAAATACTCTTACACATAAGTAGAGTGTCATTCAAATAAATAGTTGCAAAAACTGTCTCATCTTTTTGTATACACGAGTATACTTAAGATATATCAAGATTTTGATCAAGAACATGTATTAAATGGTTCAATCAAATTCTATATTCCATATCTTGAACAATTACCCAAATCCAAAGTTTGAAACTTGTAAGTCATGAACTTTATTTCATGGTCTTTAGTATAAACCCATCAGGTTACACTTTGTAAATGATTTCCTCAAGATGCATTCAAGAAACAACGTCTTGAGATCCATCTGTCGTACCTCATTTTCACAATGAACGATAATGGATAAAAGATCCAGATAAACTTTTACATGGCGATTGGAGAGAAGGGTTCCACAAACCCATAGCCATAAGCCTTGCGTTGAAGGCATCAACCTTCTCATCTACCATTCTCTTATCATCTTAAAGACTCATCACACCTTATAGGTTTGATCCCATTAAGTGTATCTACAAATATCCAAACATTGGTGTAGTACAAGGAGTCCAAATCCATAACTTCTACCACTTCCCTAAACGAGGGGGAGTCCTTCTCTCATTTCAGTAGAGACTGTCTAAAAAAGACTCTTTGTAGAAAAACTGTCAAGAAGGTGGTCTTACGACTTCCCACTCCAATTAGTTGTTGGAAGTGCATTTCCATTATGTCCAAATAGAGTTACTTCCTCTCCTCCCACTACTTGGTTATGTCCCTTACTGTGATCAACCTCTCCACTACCTCCCTATGAACATAAGGAGGAGGTGGAACAGTGAAAACTTCTTCGACTGTAGCCTTTGGCTTTCCCATGTCCATTTGGATCACCAGGCAAGAATAGTGGTTGAATCACTTGCCCATTTCTCCCACTAGGATCGGAAACCATTGGTTTTGTAGGAAGTTCCAAATCATCAAGATTAATTCTATGCGAAAACTTGAAATCAAGTTGTTTGAACCACTTTCTAACATCTTATCCAATAGAATTCTACTTATGGATTTGTATTCTTTTATATGCTTTATCCTTTAAGAAAGTTACATTTGTACTCAACAAATACTTTCTTGACCAGAGGACTATAGAAAAAATAATTTCTAGTTTCGTTGTATACCTTATAAATAATCAAACCTTCATTGTTGCCTCAATTTCATCAATCCTTCCTTTCAGCTTGTGTGCCAAAAGTCCCAAAATCTGAATGTGGTGTAGACTGGGTTTGCACCTATGCTAAAACTCTAAGTGTATTTCAGGAAACGAATCAATGGTACTAGGCTATGAAGGAACTTGACTATCTTCGGTGTACATTCCCAAATGAAACTAGTAATAAAGATAACTCATCATGGATTTAGTATTACCTTGTTATCCTTTTCGATAAATGGTTCCTAAACTCATATGAGAGGTACAAAAAACTTGATCAAATCGAAGTACATCAATTCTCTTAATTACTTCTCAACTTCTCGTCCAAAATTCTAGAATTTCTTCAACATTTCGGATCAATGAAATATTAAGGATAGAATCGAGATCTCGAGTTATCATCAGTAAAAGTGATGAATTACTTGCACTCTCTCGTAGCTTGAGAACAAAAGGATACATATTGAAGTCTATTAAACCCCAAACTCTTAAGTCCATTTAATGTATAAGGACTCTTCCTTAACTAATCCTTTAAACAAGATACAGAAAATAGTATAGATTTCACCTTTGATCCTTATGAGGTCCATCCCTTACTAGTATTAGAATCGAGTTTTGGATAAGTGCGACCAAGCCTAAGATTTTAATCATTTTACCCTCTAAATGAGATTTGATAAGTGTATTTTATACACTTATTTCTATCCTAAAAGTATGAATTTATATGTTTGTTTTAGAATATTTGCTATTTATTTTGTGTAATTTGTTTATATTTCAGAAATAATTCCAAAGTCGAGAAAACAATGGAATTGGAGCAAAAACAAGAAAATTGGATGATAAAAGAACCAAAGTATGCAAATCAAGAATGGATGAAGTAGATCAAGGGCTAAATTAAAAGAAAAGTCAAATAAAGAACCAAATTGGTAGATTTCAGAAGTTCAAGGACCAAATTGCAAATATTTAATAGTTGATTCGGATCAAGATAAGATACTTGAGGACTTTTAGGAGTCAATTGGATGCAATTATAAGTCAAAAAGGAATGAAATATGGTAAGAATATTACCATAAATTCATTCTAATCAAACAAGATTTCTGGCAGATTTTTAGTCATTTTTAAAGCTAATTTCGGGGCAGTAAACGTTTGAATTTGGAAAATCATATTTCAGGAATAATTGTACTCCTTTAAGTTATCTTTCTAACGGACTTTGATTCACCTCAATTGGATAAGGGAATAGAAATATATGATCAAAATACTAAATGCTGTGCAATAAAAGGATGAGGACCAAATTGCTGAAATTTAAAGAAGAAAACTGTAGCTGCCGGTATAACCGTGCAGCAGCACGGTTGAAAAAGCGTGCGGTCGCACGGCCAAAAAAATCAGCGACTGAAGGTCGGCTTTTCGAGGCTGCGATCGCGTACTTTTGAACCGTGCGGTCGCACGGTAGTCCCGACTGGGCCTCAACTGGGCTTTTTTCGTGGAATTCAGCAGTTTTCTCCTCAATTAACCTAATTTTCGGGGAAATCTATAAATACCAGACCTAAGGCACGAAATTAGGGGTTCCCAACTTGCTAAATTCATGCCAAAACGCTGTCGAAGTTCCGAGGGATCCAAACCACGCCAAGATCAAGATTGAAGATATTATTGCAAGGAGATGAATTGGGTTACATCTTTTCATATCTCTTGTTATTTATTTTCTATTATGTTTCTAGGCTAGGTTAATTGTGTTGGAATTGTGATGAAATCTTGATTTCTTGACTCCATATTTTAATCTATTATTTAATTTATGCAATTCATGATTTTGAGCAATTGAATTATGTTTTTTCTATCATGCAATTACTTGATCACTAGTTGTATGATTTGAGGTTGTGATTTCTTAAGTTCGAAAGATTAGGATTTCATTAGACTTGTTTCGATTGCCACAAAGTCCGATAGGGGATAGAAATATACCCATATGCTTTGTGTTATCTGCTATAATATTCATAGTTTTTTTAATGCTTTTTTGCACATTCGTATTCAACATAGAAATATAGTTGGGTCGTGTGTAGGAATAGACGTTATTGCTTGTCCGAAAGGAAATTTTAACAACATTAGGAATATGAATTTTCAAAACCCGTGAATTGTATTTAAATAATTGGTTAAGATATGGATCATAGAGTCAAAATGGATTCATAATTCTAACGCATTTATTTTCATTCGTTTAAAATCAAATTTGTCAATTTTTTAGTTTAATCTTTATTTTAGTTTTCAAAATCAAAATTCTCAAATCAAAGCAAATCTCTAGTTCCGGTTAAGGTAGTAATTTAAAATACAATTTAACACAATCTCTGTGGGATCGATACTTGGATTCACGTCCACTTTATTACTTGCGCAACCCGTGTACTTGCGGAGAGTTATCAAGTTTTTGGCGCCATTGCCGGGGATTGTTATTTAAATTTATTTTTAGATTACTTTCACTAATTCGGACTTTTTACTTGTTTTAATTTTATTTTTACTTTTACTTTTATTTTTTTTTTTAATTTTTAGGATTTTAATTTCTTTGTTTTAGTTAGTTACTAGTTTCCTTTATTTTAGTTGTGTATGCTACGTTCGAAAAAAGGGAATCTCTTCGAAGCTGACCTGGAAATAGAACGTACATTACACCGTAGGTTAAGAGAACTTAGGGAATTAGATAAATCTAAAAACCAAAAAGAAAATCAAATGGCAAACAACAATTTGAGATTACCCGCCCCCGATCCAATAAATGAAGATGACATGTTGGTGGGTGACTTCATTACACCTCAGGTGGTTCAAAGTCAATCCAGCATAGTCTATCCACCATTTGAACAGGCAAACTTCCAATTGAAAACCAATGTCATCAGCATGTTCCAAAACGAACATCAATTTCATGGGAGACATGATGAAAACCCGCACACACATGTTTCTAAATTTTTAGACATGTGCCAACACTTTCAATATCAGGGCGTATCTGATGATGCTATCAGACTCAGGTTATTCCCTTACACTCTAAGAGATAGGGCTGTTGAGTGGTTGGATTCTCGCCCAGCTGCGAGTATAACCACTTGGAACGACTTGGTCCAAAAGTTTTGCACCAAATTCATGCCTCCAGCTAAGGTTGCCAAACTGAGATATGACATCACCATGTTTCAGCAACAAGATGCTGAATCCTTTGATGATGCATGGAACAGATTTAAGGGCATGCTGAGGAAGTGTCCAAACCATGGGATCAAACGAGGTGATCAAGTGAAGTGCTTCTATGAAGGACTACTTCCACATTTTAAAAACATGGTTGATTCCTCATCAAATGGTGCGTTAAGCACAAAGAGCATCGGGCAGGCATTGGAGCTCTTCGAGAGGATAGCAAATACAAATGCCATGTGGGGATCGGACAGGGTTGTTCCAAAGAAGGCATCAGGAGTCTATGAAGTGGATGCTTACATTGCCATATCAGCAAAAATAGACTCTTTGGCTGCGAAAGTGGAGAGCATAGCACTGGTGAGTCATTCATCAAAAAGTGCCAAAATGACTTGTGAAGAGTGTGGTGCAAACCACGCCACTACAGATTGCCCTATTCTGGCTTGTCCATTGGAGCAAGTTGACTATTTACAAGGAGGTCAACGCCAAAATAATCCATACTCAAATACCTACAATCCAGGATGGCGCAATCATCCTAACTTTTCTTGGAAAGATCACTCTAATGGACACATTGCGCCTAATTTCAACACTAAAGAGAGAAAGCCTGCATTGGAAGAAATGCTTGGGAAGTTTGTGGAAAGGACAGAATAGTTCATGTCTAGAACAGATCAGTTTATGAGAAAAACTGAAACCACAATTCAAAATCAACAGGCTTCAATCAAAAATCTGGAGACTCAAGTGGGACAGATATCACAGTTGATCACAGCTAGAGCTCCGGGTACATTACCTGCAAATACTGAGGTAAACCCAAAAGAACAACTAATGGCTATAAATGTAGTGCAACATGAGATAAATGCTATCACTACGCGTAGTGGTGTGCAACTTCCTGAGATTCATGCTAAAAAGCCAGCTGGAGTTCCTGAAAAAGTTGTGGAGAATGTTGAGAAGATGGCTGAAAATGAAGGTGACCATGAGGTGAAATCAAAATTTAAGCCTCACGAGTCTCCTATTCCATTTCCACAAAGGCTGAAGAAAACAAGAGAGAATAAGCAGTTTAATAAGTTTGTGAATATGCTGAGAAAAGTGCACATAAATATTCATTTCTTAGAAGCCATCACACAGATCCCAAGTTACGCCAAGTTGCTAAAAGAGATGATGTCTAGCAAGAAAAAGCTTGACGAACTTGAGGAGGTCACTTTGAATGAAGAATGCAGCGCAATCCTACAAAACAAGCTATCACCTAAACTCAAAGACCCAGGGAGCTTTTCAATACCTTGCATTATAGGTGATTTAAAATTCAACAAGGTCTTATGTGACCTAGGTGCAAGTATAAATCTGATGCCCCTGTCTTTATACAAGAAATTGGGACTGGGTGAACCAAAGGAAAGGAATATCAGATTGCAACTGGCTGATCGATCAATCTATCACCCATATGGAGTTGTGGATGATGTATTGGTGAAAGTTCAAAAATTCATATTCCCAGCGGACTTTATCATCTTAGATATGGAGGAAGATGAGAGTTTGCCTTTGATACTTTGTCGGCCATTCCTAGCCACTGCACGAGCATTAATTGATGTAGAAAAAGGAGATGTAGTGCTGCGGGCCGAAAATCAAGAGGTGACTTTCACAATGATGCAATTTGATGTCCATGAACCAGAACTAGAAAATTACTCCAGGATAGATGTCGAGTTGGAATTGGCGTACTGGGAGAGATATGAATACAAGGTAAGGGCAGATGATGAGGCTACACCATCTAATCTAAAGCCACCTTGAGAATTTGCCAAAAAGTCTAGCTCTAGACTATAAATGAAGCGCTTGTTGGGAGACAACTCAATTTTTCAAACCCATTTTCTTTAGTTATTTTGTTTGTTGCTTTTGAGCTATTTTATTGCTTAAATGTTGTTTAGTTGCTTGACAGTGCATTTTAGGAGCACTAGTATATTTAGAATGCATGCATTGAGTTGTTATGTGCTTTAAATAATTCTAGTATTCTATTTTGCACGTTTTTTCACTTTTAGTTTCTATTGCATTATTATTTGTTTTGTCCTTTTTCATTACAATCTTCCACTTGAGAATCTAGCTTAGGACATGTACATATAGTTTAGAAGTTGGTTGCATGCATTTGGATGTGTTTAGGGGTCGAAAACGGAGTCCAAAATCGAAAAATGAAAAAATTTCATGACACTGCCTTTTATACCGTGCGGTCGCACGGTGATTAAACCGTGCGGTCGCACGGTTCAATTCTGGACAGTTTCGGCATATTCATTTATATGTTGAATTCTCTCATTTTAACCACTTTCAAACCCGTTTTACCTCTCCCAAATCATCCCACATTGAGTCCCCAATTAGTCCCCATTACTTGCACATCATTTTAACTCTATTTCATATTTTGGATTGCATCAAAAACATTCAAGAGGTATGGATTTCTACACAATTTCACAAAATCATGCATATTCTTTTGTTCCTCATTCTTTTTGTAAATTGTGAAATTGTGGATAGTTGATGATGGGTTTAGGCTAGGATTGAAGATATTGAATTGTGATTTGTAGGTGAAAAAAATTTGGGTAAATTAAAGTCTCCAACTCTATGTTCTCCATTGATTGCTTCATGTGCCTACAAGGTGTTTGAATAAATGTCACAATGAATGTTTTGTTGAGTTTTTGAAATTCTTTTTGGATGATCACCCTCACTACATGTTAAACATCAATTGTGCATCATCCATTCATTGTTTACACAAATTTAAGGCATAGAACTCAACATGAACATCGTTGCGCTACAAAGCACTTCATTGCAAGGCCATTGCAAGACATCACAGCACCACTGCACTTGTTTTCAGTTTCACTGCACCTACTTTGTCACATCTTTTCATGACCCAAATGAACTTCAAACTTAATGAATTTTCACTTTTTCGAGGCGATGTCAAGGGTTGAAAATCAGTGGTCGGTCTACTTTTCAAAAATTTCAAAATTTTTCTAAGTCCTAGTTTGGGTGTGTTGTTTTGATTTTCTTTAGGTCCTATGTAATAATTATATTTCTAATGATCATTAATGTTTAATTGCAAGGAACATGTCATCATGGGGAAATTCACGCCAAACATGGAAAAGGAAGTACGGGGTCATTTCATCCAACAAGCATTCAAGTCAAAGCTTCAAAAATGTAAACACCAACTCTTCAAACCCGGGAAGTACATTAACCCTCTTTGTTATTTCTGTGTTTATTTTCTTTATGTGTTTTGAATTCATTGAGGACAATGTATGATTCTAGTTTGGGGGTGGGAATCTCATTCGTGTGCTTCATGTACACATTCATTCGATTTTGGGTAGAAAATTCAAATATATTGAAAAATCATAAAAAGTGAAAATTTTGAAAAATTTTGTTAACTTATTTATTGCTTATGACATGATTTGAATTGACTTTTGTGCTTTAGTTAGAAAATTGGACAACATGCGAACTAAATTTTTTCTAACCATTCATCCATGTAAGACTTTAATCAAATTGGAGCACATAGCCAATTTCAAGTAAAAACTTGTGTAGGGAGATGCTTGATACTTGTGGGGTAAACTTGTGCACTTTGAACATAGTATTGATTGAAAAATCCCAAACCTTAAGTAATTTAGATCCCGACCTGAAATGTAGAACCAAACTGCTCAAGAACAGTTTGGGGGTGGGAAGGTTAGTATGAGTATGCATTGATGGATTTAAGATTTGGAGTTTTTAATTGTACATCTTTAGTGTAAGGGATTTCAATCAACGGGTATAAACCATAATAACCAGCATAAAAACAGTAAAATGCTGAAGGTCTTATTCTACTCTTCAAATGCCTTTTTGACTCGAGCAAGTAAGTCTGAGGGATTCTCTGAATCTGGTACCCTAAACTCAACTGAGTTGGGAGATGCCGACCTAAAGCTCGCTACAGGGGTCAACTAGAAAGCAAGTACGGAGAGTGGACTTACACATAAGACACAAAAACATCTTTAACTTTTCGGTTTAAGCCTTTATGACTCGGGTAATTAAGTCTGAGGGGTTCTTTGAACCTGGTACCCTAAGCTCAACTGAGTTGGGAGCTGCCGACCTAAAGCTCGCTACAGGAGTCATATAGAAAGCAAGTATGAAAAGTATTGCACAAATATGGTAAAAGACAAGGACATTAAAGGAAAAAGTCGTCCATATGAAAGAAGAATAGAATAAAATGGTATAAGCTTTGTTGGTTGAAATTCCTAACACTTTGTTAATTATTCTTGGTCTGTCGTGCATACTTGTCTAGTCCTAACTGCTTTGTGTGGAAAAATGCGATTTATACATGTTTAGAAACCACATCAATAGGAAAGACCTCGGGATATGAGAGAAAAGCAGTAAGGTTGTGCTCATTCATGAGAGGGTAAGGAAAATCAAAAGAAAATCATTGTTGATCACATGGGATTTGGGCTTACTCTTGCATAAAAAGTCACACATTTTCAAGTTTATTTTTGCATAAGTTTGCGGTTGATTTTGGCTATTCATACACACACAATGAAGTTGAGCATCGGATGAATGAAAATATTTTATGTTGTTCATATTTCTTTTTCTAAAGTGAATTGTCAATTTGGATTGTTGAAGTGCATGGTAAATAAGTTGACAAAAGCAAAAATATATTTTTTTATTTAATTTGCATTTTTATTTTTACAGTTTATTTTTATTTTTTGTTCGAGGACGAACAATAGTTCTAGTTTGGGGGTATTGATAAGTGTATTTTATACACTTATTTCTATCCTAAAAGTAGGATTTTATATGTTTGTTTTGGAATATTTTCTATTTATTTTGCATTATTTGTTTACATTTCAGAAATAATCCTAAATTCGAGAAAACAAAGGAATTGAAGCTAAAATTGAGCAATTGGATGTAAAAAGTGTCAAAGTGAGCAAATCAAGAATTGATGCAGTCAATCAAATAGCTAATTTGAAGAAAAAATCGAATTTGGAAGAAATCAGAAGTTCAGGGGTTAAATTGCAACAATCAGAAGTTGGAGGACTTGCTGTGCAATTAAAAGACAGGGACCAAGTTGCAAAACTTAAAAGATAAAAATTGCAGCCGGAATTACAACCGTGCGACAGCACGGTTGAACAAGGCGTGCGGTCGCACGGTCAAAAAATTCAGCGACTGAAGTTTACCTGCAGAGTCATGTGATCGCGCATTTTTGAACCGTGCGGCCGCACGGTAGTCCCGACTGGGCCGCAGCTGGGCTTTTTGCGCGTAATTCAGCAGTTTTCTCCTCAATTAACCTAAATCTCGGGAAAATCTATAAATACCAGACCAAGGGCACGAGATTAGGGGTTCCCAATTCATTGAAGAGAGGCCAAAACGCTGTCGGATTGCGGAGGGATCCACTCCAAGCCAATACACAATTGAAGAACGAAGATCAAGGGCATGAATAGGGTGACATCTATCCATTCCTTTTGTGATTTATATTCAATTATGTATCTAGGCTAGGTTCTTAAATGTTAGAATTGTGATGAAGCATTTATTTCCGGATTTTATGTATTGATTATCATTTAATTTCATAATTCATGGGTTTGAGCAATTGATTTATACTTTTTTATCATGCAATTACTTGATCACTAGTTGTATGAATTTAGGTTGTGATTTCTTAAGCTCGAAAGATTGAGATTTCATTAGACTTGTGTCAATTGTCACAAAGTCCGATAGGGGATAAAAATATACTCTTATACTTTGTGTTATCTGCTATAGTATTTACAAAACTTGTAATGCTTTTCTATACATTTAGATTTGTCATAGAAATATAGCCGGATTGTAATATTACACAAAGAAATCATTTATAAGACTTCAAGATTTTTAACCATTTGTCTCGCAATAATAAGAGCATTATTCAACTTAATTCCAACTGAAAACTGGAGATTAAGTGCCAAATAATTCCGCTCAAATAATAAAGAGACAAAATAACAATCAAAATTGTATCGCAAACAAAAAAGTCCAACGGCTCTTTCCATATTGTTGTACCCGTGCTTATCCTTATAGTATACTCTATCTCATTGAGCCATTTGGTCGCCTAGGACCATATTGCAACAACTTGCAACAGTGATTAGTTACTATAGAATCTACACTCAATTATTAACCATAACACAATGAATAGAGTCTTACTTCATTATAGAGTTTTAAGGAAATGCTACCTTCTCATTAATCCTATCTTTGCTCTAAAGAAAAAAGGTTAGAGGGCCCACCATACCATCAGTTGCTTTAAAATAATCTCCACTCTATGAATAGCTTGAACCTTACAGAGACACGTTCATTCTGGTGAATTTAGTCCACACTGAACTGCAAGAGATTATCTTAAAATATTTCTCAAACATTATGTCACATGAATCAATGTTTGCAAGTGGAACCTCCACCGCGTTAGAGTGACCAATCATGTTTTACCACATGGTCTCTTGTAAAAGACGCGATCGGTTAATAAGTAGAGATATATTATAACTTAATAGCATCTTTTGTATAACTCCATAATTAAGGTGTTCAAATTATCATAAATACCCTTCCATCTAGAAAATAAATATGATTATCTTATTTTGATGTTTTTATTGTACAGTACTTGATATGAGAATCAAAACTATGCAATAAACCATCTCATCAAAATAACACAATTTTCATTGGAAGATTTATAATTATTATTGAACAAGGATCTCCTAACATGAACAAATGTTATAAGTGAAAATAATTATAATAAGACATGTCGCAGTTTTGCCAATTAGTTGGTGATGTCTAAACATATAACTAGTTGTGAAAAATACGACATTTAAATAAAACAAATGAATTAAACACAAGTTGCATATGTGATGAATACTTCCATATATGATGCATGAATAAAAATTATGCACAAGTAGACCCATACTACTATAATATGACGACAACCTAAAACCCCCAAAATCTTAAAAACATTTCTCTATAGGAGAAATAAATGTGATTTATGGCTAGACAGGGACCCTCCAACTAAATTAATATCTCTAGCATCTCATGCAATGTTAATTTCACTGTCGTTAAAATTTGGCCATAATTGACATCGTTTAAATATTCTATAGGAAGTCCTCACGATGCCCTTGATTTAAGTGTTTAACCTCTAAGATTGTGTTAGGAAACCCCATTTATAGCTGCTAGTTCTAATTCTTTTGGTCTTAGATTGTATTAGGAAAAATTGGGGGTTTCTGTTCTATGTGTATTGAAGCTATAAATAAATTGAATGAAATTTAATTCTTAAATGCCTGATAAATATATATTGCTTGTTGATGGAGGTTGCCATCGTGGTTGTTGGTAGAGGCTTGTTTTGAATTGCTGTATTTTCTTGTAGTTGATGGAGCGTGAATTACATCTTGTAATTCATAAGGATGCAACCTGATTTGACTAACATTGGAATTCAGAGCAATGTAACGTAGCAGTACGCAATTTTGCACAATTTCTTCCCCCAAGTAATAGCTGCGTGGATCAACATGATTGCATTACTCCCACTAATTGTACAAAAGCAGGATAACTCAATAATGCAAATAACGTCATAAATGCTTCAATTCATTCCACTATCTGTCTAAAAAAAGCTTCAGTTCATTCCACAATAAAGCACATCAAAGTAATTTGAAGTTGTTGTTTACATCAGAGGAGTAAATTAATGCACCCGAATGCATTAATTGCATAAGTTATGCGACATAATGCATCAGTTAGGCTTTAAACTGATGCTAGTGAAATATTGATGCACTAGAATGTATGTGTACAACTCAACATTTCTACAAGTGCAAACGCTGCCAAGTTTTCTATCATTTGCATCAGTTTGGTGATGCAATTTGCTATTGCCAACCGAGTTCAATTTCTACCATATAATTGACTCAGAAAATTGCAAGAATTAATAAACAAAAGTGGATATTGCATTAATTTATTATTACTATGGCATCAACACACATTTTCTAAATCTTCTAGTTACAACAAATCGATCTAAACATCAACTATGACATCAACATACAACAACATATTCGCTAGTGCTAAACCTTAGAACAACATCACATAAAAATGAGGATCCAAATGGGACTCCGGAATGGCGGTCCGAGTTTTTTGAGCCTTTTTACAAACTATAGTCATAAAGAAAAGCAAGGCAATCCATCCCTAGACCTGTTGAAGAAAAACTATCATGTTATCCATGGTAGGAGCAAGTGACCAACTCTCCAAAAAATTGAGAACAATAAAAAAACTGATTTTCCTCAAAGTATGGGCGATGGATCATTTTTTTCACGCCAATTCCAAATCTGCATTCAAACCGGATTCACCACAGGATGAAAAGTGCATGTTATTGTTTGTTTAATTACTTACGAGCTTCGAACTACCATCGAGAGTTTAGCACCATGGTAGCAACTTGGAAAGATCAACAGATACTTCCATTACTGGCATCATATACATCCCACGACAACTCTCTTTCTCTGAAATTTCCACCAGTTGTGTAATCACGTGCATGACTTATTTCCACTACAAATTTCTGTATTCGATTTACAGTAGAGGCATCAATTTTTCGAATATAGCTAGTTTCATATGAACCCAGAATCATGGTTAAAAATCAAAAATTGAAACCCAATTTTGGAGAAGAGATGAATATGATTGAATTGATGAAGATTTGTATCTGGATGTGTGGTGGAGACCAAGATGATTGAGAATGAATTTTCATTCAAAGTTTTTCTCTCTCCACATTAATCAGTTTAGCGAAATCAGGGGAGATTGTTGAATATCTCAGCTTTCCGTGGTCAGAGATCTCTAATGGTTTATGGGCATTTTAACCTATGGGGCATTTAAATAGATAATTATCTCACATATATTGAAAAAATAGATAGTGAATTTTAAAGATTATTCTCAATGATATTTGTCTATTTTTTTTATGTATACATGTATATTCAAATTAGCAACATCTCAATTAACAAACTTCCTTCAAATTGCAAAGAAAAATTCAGTTAACAACCAAAAATGGAACAGAAAATCAAATTCAACATTGTCTAACAAGTTATCTACATCTAGATATAGTATAAGATAATATCCATGTCATGTCAGCGCCACATAAGTATGCAAATTAACCATTGGAGATTAAATTTTCATGCCATTATTTGTTTTTCCTATGTGGCAATCTATTTTTTTTCAATGAATAGGCCATTAGAGATGCTCTTATTCATGGAATTTTTTGAATAGTAAATTTGAGGAGGCAGTTACGTTTGTTGTATTGTATTGTATGAGAAAAAATTTTAATTTAATTTAATAATAAATTTTTTTATCCCAAATTTATCTCAATAAATTAAACATGACAATTTTGCAATTTGTTTATTTGAAGATGATTTTTTTTTTTTTAAATTTTAATTTTTACACACAGTTCTTTTATGCAATGATTACAATTTATAAAGAAATTTATAAATAACACAATTTTCCAAATTACTTTTTAATCACACATATTTTCTCTATCCAATTTTCAACCATTGATCTACCTAGAAAATACCAAAAATTAAAAAAAATAAATTACGGGTGGAGTTGCTGAACTGTCCGTTAATATGTCAAATATCAAGTAGAAGTTTCAATCATGAGTATCAGTAAAAAAAACCCCAATAACAGGTCCAACTAGCAGGCCCAATTTATGGACTCATCTTCTTCTTTCTCCCTTGCATGGTTGAACAATGCCCTAATTAGAGAACCAAAAAAACGCAGCTGCCTCGTCATCTTCGTTGGAGATAAAAACGCCACCACTCACGGGAAAGTGCCACAACCTTTGTGACCACAATAGCAGCCCCCATGTACCTCTGTCGCCACCACCATCAAGGTGGCATGAGTCACCTATATCAATAGCAGCAGCACCATGGGTGCTTCCATTTTTGGAACCAGCTGTGCTGCATCGCAACGGAAACTGTGGTACCACTGTCGATCGACCACCGATCGCAGCGGCAACACCTAGGTGCAGCCGACTGTGTGCAACGACACCCACAAGTATCGCCGCCGCCGCAAACGAGGAGGATTTGCAACACCAAAAGCCCCGCCATCCACTGCTTGCATGCCGTTCATGACTGACTTCCAAAAATTGCAAGCAAAGTCCTCTTTTTGTTGAAGATGGTGAAGTCTAGTCCAGTTCCAAAATTGCAACAGAGGTCATCCGATTTTTGCAACAACAATCCCTGATTCAGATATTGCAGAATTGGTCCCTCCATTTGAAACCTTGTAGATCAGTCCTAAAAATTTACAATTACAATAGAAATTACACAAACCCTAATTTTATTGCAAAAATCAAAATCAAAGGAAAAAACAAGAAGTTGTAATCCACCCCCTTTGTTACATGACTCGATAAAACAAATACAAGAATTCACCATAAAAATTCTAAGACCATAAATTTGTTCAATAAAAACATATCATTCATCCAATAACAATCAAATCACATAAAATCCACACCGCTCCACTAACACATGCATAACAAAATTAGTTAATCATAAATACATATAACAGTATAAAAAATTTGACGCTCTGGTACCAATTATTGGGAACCCAGATTGTTCTACTCACAAAAATGGATTTCTTGTGATTAGATCATCAAGTTACAGGATTTTCTATTCTATATATTTAACTTAAAAATAAATAATTTTGTGCACACAAAATGAAAGAGACGTTACCATTGTAACGTGCTTTACAATAATCTCTTTTCCAACTACTTCTTGATTCCACCAAAGCTTCAAACCCTTAAGTTTTACTCGGTGTTCTCCAATGGCAGTCATGCAGGTGTGTGGTCACCTTTCCCTAAATCCAATGGCAGTCATGCAGGTGTGTGGTCACATTTCCCTAAATCTAGGTTATACTAGGAATAGGACTTTCTTTGTAAAGAGAAAATACATACTACACATTTTAGTGTGTGTCTAGCCACTTTGCAAACTAGGTTAAGAAAAGTTGTCTTAGGAGGTTATTTGTAACCTCTTTACACTCCAAAACCCTACCAACCCTAGTACCATAATTCAGGCCCATTTCTGCATAGCCTAGTACAGGTAATAAGCCCCCTATAAGCCTATTATACTGAAGCCACAGAGGAAACCTGATTGGACCTAATAAATTAATTATGGCTTGTCAACTCTTGATTAGTCAAAATTAATTTATTAATCATGTTCAATTCTACTAAAAGAAAGAGATTGCACTCTTAGAAAAATTTAAATTACTGAAACAATTAATCAATAATTATATCATCTGACTTACCGTTCTTACATGTTACCCCCGTCGATCAACTCGAATATTCAGAGCAAATTAAAATGACCAAAATGTCCTTCTCTGAATATTCACAAACACTCAACTCTCATCTTCTATCTGACAGTTCGATATGATCATATCACATCGTAGCATTCAACAGTCACTGTCGAATCACTAAATTCAGATTCAACTGTTCACTAGAAGAACCAGTGAAATTATGATCATACCTAAAAGGTGAAGGATTCCATAATACCAATATATGTTCCTCGTTAGTTTATTTTAATATCCAAAGTACCAAGATATTGATCAGTAGTTTTATCTTAGCCATTGATACATCAAAGAACTTCAAACTAGTAATCGAAGTTAATTATCCGATCAGGATTAAGGTCACACGTACGATAATCAAGTGCAATTAAATTTGTATGGTCAATGTTACAAATTAATTTCATGTGGTCTCGTTCAATACGTTCCAAACGTACTCTCAATTTTATTACCAAAGTCAAAGACAGACTAAAATTGGGATAATCTTATCAAAATAAATTGTCCATATTTATTTACTGATCATGAACGTTAATTTTAGATCGAATTATAAATTGAATCTTTCTCTGTTTAATAACTTAAACACTCAATCTATAATATCAAATCGACCAATGGCCAAATACAATCAATTAATATTTTATTTCAAATGTCGTGATTTATACTCTATGAGCATATATAATTCCAAAATTTTCTCTGTACACATGGCAGCCACTTCCTTATCCATGGCAGCCAACTCTCTTCTCATCTTTTTAGCCTCAATCTCCATGGCTTTGGTCAAAGTTTCAACCTTCTTTGATAACATCTGATCAACAAGAAAGACAAGTTTATATGTGATAAAGTTTATATGCATTGTATCAGAACGGGAATTAAACATTGGTACTATACAAAACGAGAACATTACATGGATAAATCAAATCACCCTTTAATTAAAGGCACATCTCATCTAATGAACCATTTGATCTAAAGTTTAAACTGCACAGAAGTAAAAAAAATTAGTGTGCATTGGCGAGAATTACTCAAAATATTTGCCTACTCTTCTAATACCATGATTATCGACTTGATCTAAAAGCAATTTCTTCAACCCCTCCAATGGCTACATTTGTACACAAAATAAACAGAAAAAGCAGAAGTATTGCCACAAATTGAAGCAGCCAATTTCATAACCAACTGCAAAAGTGATACAAAAGATTCACAGATCCACAGTTTGAAGAAAACAACTGGGACATGCCTATCCTATACATTAGAGATACAATTATCTATTGATGCAACATACAAAATGCAGTACTGCCTGACGCACACTTTAAATTAGTTCAAGACCATATATACTATCACTAAATTACACATGCATTTCCAAAGTCACATGTTGCAGAGTACTGAAGATCAATAAGCCTCCTCAACTTCTAGGGTAGTATTCTAGCCATTTGCATCCATTTACAAGTGTGATACAATTAGAGGGGGAATAATCATTTAATCGTACACAAGTCTGCAAATAGGGAAAAACTAATATAAATTGCAACACAGTATCCCCCCAAAGTTCTAAAACAGATAAGTTTTTTGTCTCTAAGATAAACATCCATAGCCACATAAGATGAATGTGTTAAAATTAAATTTAATATAAATGAATGTTCATATAAAATCCACAAATATCATGCTGTAATTATCATGTTTAAGTAGTATTCTGCAAAATTTCAAATAGAACGTGTTTTTCACCTTTTTATTTTCAAAAACAGTTTTCAGAAATGACAAACCAAACGCATTTTCATCAAATTTGAAAACAAAAATAAAAACAAGAAACACAACATTTTCAAAAATGAAAATACAAAATAAAATACAAACAGAACGTCGCCTAAATCTTGCACCAAATATACACTATTCATTATTTTCCTTATTTTCTATTTTTAAAAAAATACAATTTCATTACATTAAATTATTTCGATAATTAAATACAAAAAGTCAATTTATATTTATAAAAATTAATATTTTAGAAACTAAAATTATTTAATAATTAAGTATTTTGAAACTTAAAAATTAATTTTTCATAAACTAATTAAAATTAAACTTTTTATTAGTTGCAAACTCGAAAAAGAAACATGAAAATTTAAAATACGGGATACGAAATACGTAGCAATGAGACAAGTAGAAATAACACATAAAATTTAGTCTTGGGAGTTTCTATATTCCTCCCACAAATGCTCAATCAATACATTTCTTAGCGCAATGTGTGCTTCCCTGTTCTTAATCTTTCAATGTCGAGCAAGAAAGTCTTGAAAACGTTGATTCTCGTCTACGGCTACCTCAACTGTGGGACTCGGCGCTTCCAAAAATGTGCCAATTGGTGCACTAAGGTCTCGTTCATCATCCACTATCAAGTTATGTATGATAATGCATGATGTCATTATATCACGCAACACATTTTTCTTCCAAGAACGAGTCGGTCCGCTGACAATGTTAAACCTTGATTGGAGCACCCCAAATGCGCGTTCAACGTTTTTTCTACAACTTTATTGCCTCATTGCAAAATATTTTTTCTTCTGAGTTTGAGGATCATGGATTGTCTGTACAAGTGTTGACCACTTTAGGTATATTCCATCAGTTAACTAGTATCCCATTGTGTACTGTTTTCCTTATATAACATAATTTGCTGGTGGAGCTTTACTGTCTGCCAAGTTAGAAAATAGATGAGATGATTCCAACACATTAATATTATTATTTGACCCTGGAAATCCAAAGTGATCATGCCATATTCAAAGATCATAATCGGCCACAGCCTCGAGAATTATTATAGGGGACCCACTACGGCCCGTATATTGTCTTGTCCATGCACTGGGACAATTTTTTCACTTCCAATGCATGCAATCAAGGCTTCCTAACATACTTGAAAATCCACATTGCTGCCCAATATACAATAATCTCGCAATGTCATCGGCATTTGGTGCCCGTAGGTATCGTGGAGAAAATACCTCCACGATTGCTCGAAAAAACCGTTGCAAACTCTCCAAGCAAGTTGACTTACCTATTTTCACATACTCGTCAGTGGCGTCGGCTACAATTCCATATGCCAAGATCCTCATTGTAGCCGTGATTTTTCTGAAATGGAGACAAACCTAGCCTTCCAAAACTGTCGTGTTTTTGCAGGAAATACTCATCATGACTTTGCATCGCCTGAAGTATATGCATGAATAGATTTCGGGACATGCGATAACGTCGACAGGTTTTTTTTTTTCATCAAACTGTGGATTTGCATAGAAGTAATCGTTCCACAAGTTTTGATCTGCCGCTTCGCGATCACGTTCGACCACAAGACGGCCAACGATTGAACCCTTACGAGGTGCACCATCCATTTGGATCTCAAGCAGACGAGCCCGACGAAGTATGTTGTTTTGTCAAATGCGAAGCACTATCTCCTCTTTCTCGTCAATGTGTTTAAGATGTTCAACAAACTCTTCATCACCGTCGTGATCGGGTATGGATGATGAGGATTCACCTAAATTAAAATTCATGTTTGTTAAATGTTTGATTTACACTTGGTATGTAGATGATTAACAATGGCCTATTTATACTGCGAATCAATTCCTCTTTTTGTGTAAAAAGCAAGCTCCTGTAGAACAATTGTATAAGTAATGTATACAAAGCACTATTTACAAAGCACTATTTCCTTTTTCAGAATTGTATCAATAATGTATTTGTATAAAGCAATATTTGCAAGACAAAAGATATGATTCTCTTCCTTTTTGAAAATTGTATCGATAATGTATTTGTGTAAAGCACGAATTGCAGCGATAATGTATCAATAATGTATATGTATGAAGCACTATTTGCAGAAAAAGTAATAGATTCTCTTCCTTTTTGACAATAGCCTAGCTAGAATCTCTACATGAAGCACTATTTGCAAGAAAAGTAATAGATTCTCTTCCTTTATGACAATAGCCTGCCAAATATCTATGCAGGAAACACTATTCGCAGAAAATGTAAACTATTCTCTTCCTTTTTTTGAAAATTGTAGCGATAAGTATCAATAATGTATCTGTATGAAGTACTATTTGCAGAAGAAGCATTAGTCATGGGCTAACTAGTTTAAACATGCAACTCAAATTGTGCAATATCATAGATTGTTTCTGCAACATAAAAATGCCTTCAAGCAAATGAACTGCTAGTTACACAGTGGATGAGGACATCCACTTGACTCATGTGTACTTAGACATCTCCCAGGATCCCATTATCGGTATTCGCTAAAAAAGGTTCGAAGCTGTGGCAACGTGTGGCCGAGGCATACAATAACACTAAATCAGCCCACATGAATCCTCACCAGAAAGATCCATCTCAACGTGTATGGGTAAAATTACGAAGGCCGTCTCAAAATTGCGAGGCTATGTTCGTCAAGTAGAAAATTTACAACCCAGTGGAGCATCAGAGCAAGACATTGTAGGAATTCATATTTAATATATATCTTTACTTTAAATTCATATTTTATTGGTTAACCTTTTTGTAACATGTCTTACAGATGGACAGAGCCAAAATGCTATACGCACAAGACGCTGCTAATAAGGGCATGTTCAAATTTGATCATTTGTGGCCCCTACTAAAGGATATTGAGAAATTCTCTCCGACGCCGAGTGTTTCACGCAATGATTTTCAAACATCTCCAAATGCTTTTACATCTTATGAACCAGACTGCCCACTATCCGGCTCTCCATCGTCCCCTGGACTTTCATCATTTTCTTTGAACATGGAGGATGTGAATGCTGGGAGTACCTTGTCTGAATGGCCAGTGGGTGTGAAGAAGGCCAAAAACAAAACAAAAAAAGATTGAAGATGTGACCAGAAAGGAATTGGATGAAATGAAGGCCGAAAACAAAGAACTCACGGAGTTGGTAAGAAAGGGAGCGGCTGATAGACAAAACTTTTATCAGTTACAAATGTATAAAGATGATAATAAAATATTTTTGACAAACTTGGATTCAATATCAGATTTGATGACCCGTGAGTTCATAAGGAGTGAACAACAACGTATTATACGAAAGAGGACCCAACAACAACTGAATGAAAGTCAATCCGACTCAAGCTCATTCATCAACTATTCGATGGTTTAAGTGGTTCCGCAGGAAATTTGCCTGATTACTAAAATAGTCAATTTCTATTCACTATGTATTTGTTGTGTTTTAATTAAAATTTGGTGTGGTCCAATTATTCCCAAGTGTTGCATTTTTCAATCAAATTTTAATGTGTTACATTTTGTAATCAATTTCTATTTACTACTTGTTTATCACAAAAAATATCATTAACCACATTTGAATATAAATAAACATGAAAATTTATTTGACTACAAAAATTATGGACAAATTCAACTTTACATAACATATTTTAAACAAGGTAAACAAAATTGTACGGACCAAATGGACAATAAATAAATGAAATATGGACAAAAAACTACAAAACCAATATTCTAGGAACCAAAAAAAGATAAAAAAGATAAAAATCAGAAATTGGGAAAACCCATTTCCCATGAACACTGGCATTGCTATAGTGCAGCGCCATCTATGGCGCTGCAGGGCAACATTTTATCGAGCGAAATGGTGCCCGGCTGGAGGCGTGCCCTGCGTCAAAATGGCGTGAACGCCATTTTGGCCCAAGGCTACAGATGCTCTTACTGGATTCGTTTGGCGAAGAGATGAGTCCAAGCTTGAAGAGTTATTTCTTCGGCGGTTGTTGATAAGGAAATACTCAAAGATCCAGCGACCCAACTTGAGAAGGAGGCGCCCGGCCGGGGGGAAGTCGAGAGAGCGAGGGATGTTGTTTGGGGAAGAAGACTTACATGCTTTGTGGGTGAAGGGGATGAGGAGGTGGTCTGGTGATGGTGCTCATCGATGATGGAGAAGGGAGAAGAAAGGCGGTGGCGACGGGGGAGTCAAGAGAGGAGATGAGATTTTGAGGGGGGAAATGAGAGAGAGAGAGAGAGACAAAGAAGGCGGTTTGGGGTTCAATTTTTCAATTTGTACTAGTGGTTGGGTATATTTTTAAAAAAAAAAGTTTGCAAGACCCTTCGCAACATTTGTCAAATGTTACGAAAGGTCACCTTTAGCAACGTTTGATAAACATTACCAAATTTCTCACTTTTCGCAACGTTTGACAAACGTTGCAAAAGGTCTCACTTTTCGCACTTTTGATAAACGTTGCAAAAAGGGGGTTAATCGCAACATTTTTCAAAAAAAATGTTGCAAAAGGTATTTATTAATATCTATGGCAACATTCACTTACTAAAATGTTGCCAAAAGACCCTTTTAGCAACATTTATCGACAAATGTTGCCTTTTTAGTGTTGCAAATGACTATTTTTGTTGTAGTGATGATAAGAACATTACATTTGATTATTCTTATAAACTTTTTTTTGAATCTTTGATTTTCATGATTTGCTTGCACATCAGAGTTGTCCAATTGTTTAGCCTCAAACGATGATCTACATGAGAGAGCAAGAATGAGATATTAGAATTTTCTCAATTCTTGTGTTAGCAATATAATAATGAATTAGTGTTTAATTTCTAATTACTAGTTATAATATGAACAAATGTTAAGGTGAACTTTCTAATTTCTAATAATGAATTACTAGTTATATACGAACAAATGTTAAGGTGAACTTTACCATCCCTTAGACATAAGCCAATACGTATGGTTTAATTTATATACTTAAGTTAATCTACAAGTGTCGAATCTACAAATGTCGAACGCTTATCAATTAATTAATTCTAATTATATTCTTCTAGTTTTCCCATTTTTGTGTGTGACCGATTAGGTTTTTGTTCACGATGTCTAATGACGTAAATTATTATTTGACATCTAGAAAATGTGTTAAGGCAATACATATGATGAAAAATGTCACGTGATGTGACAAAACCAAACTTGTTCATTTACCCTGAAACTATATGATTCGATCAACTACAAATATAAAAGTGTGCCAATCTTGATTATTGATCATATCGTTTAATTCGCCTAAAATCAATAAACGTCGAAACTCTTTTGGACTCATGAACTCACCTTGGTCAATGATTTCGATATTGAATAAAACGTAGATCATAATCTCTTACTATCTAAGAGTGACTAACTTTATATTGATCATATACAACTTTCATATGATTCTTGAGATACTCAAGCGATACCTATTAGCAACTCTTGGTAGAGCTGCATCCAACATTACCAAAAGTATGATAGTCCTCATATAAGTTACTATGATGACCTCAAGTCAAATGATCAATTTCACTACCGAATTTTAGAGATTAATCGTTGATGCTCAGATAGTTATCCATGCGTGTGATCTCTATTGTGGATCTCCAATGTTTCGTTCTCTTAACAAAACATCCACGTATCCATTTAAATGTCTCTACATCTTAATTTGTTAGATCACCTACTCACTTCTTAAGCAAGAAATAACACACATGTTGGTCTAACCGTAATAACAATATTTGTATCTCGATATTACAATATGATCATAAATGATTTAAGATTCAACTTATATCTCACAATCATAACTAATTGTAATTAACAAGTTATTAAGATTTATTTAGATTTGAATCTACATACTCGATTGATTTAATTCACAAGGATAATATTAATGATATTAATAAACTAAATAATAGATCAATCATAAATAAAATGCATTTATTATATTAGTAAGTGTTTGATAAGATGATTGGACCTATAACATAACAATTATAAACTTCCACTTGCACTAGATCCAATCACCTATCATTCTATCTTTATGACATTTCTTTGTATTATCTTCATTATGAGATGATACCGCCTCAGCACATGTTTGGATCATTGATGATTTATTGGTTCTTTCGCTTGTGCGATGACTCCATTTTTGTCACAATATAGAATATGGGATCAACAATGCTAGAAATAACTCCGAGTTCAGCAATGAACTTTTTGATCCAGAAAACTTCATTTGCTGCTTCTGAAGCATCAATGTCATCGTCCTCTTTAGTTGAATTAATGATTGTTTCATGTTTGGAACTTTTCCAACTAACCACTCCATTATTTAGAATGAACACATATCCTGATTGAGATTTTCTATCATCCATGTTAGTCAGTAAGCTAGCGTTAGTATATCCTAGAACTTTTAGTTCATTTCTTCCATATGTTAAGAATACATCCTTAGTCTTTCTCAAGTACTTTGGGATGTTCTTAACTGGAATCCAATGTTTCCCACGGGGTTTGATTAAAACCTGCTCGTAACATTTAGAGTATATGAAACATCTAATCTTGTACATTGCATCACAAACATGATAGATCCTATTCTTGATACAAAAGCAAACTTATCCATGCTGTATCTCTCATTATATGTCTTGGGACACATATCCTTTGAGAGATATATCCCATGAGACATGGGACGCAATCCTCTTTTGGATTCTTCCAAATTAAATCTTTTGAAGATTTTATCTAAGTACGTTGATTGGGATAAGCCAAGAAGTTTTCTAAATCTATATCTATAGATCTTGATTCTCATAATGTACGTGCTTCTTCCATATCTTTCATGAAGAAATTCTTGGATAAACATAATTTGTCTAACTGAAGCCTACGTATATCGTCTCCCTTTAATAATATGTAATCTACATATAATATTAGGAATACGACAGTGCTCCAACTTAACTCCTTGTAAACATAAGATTTATCTTCTTTTTTGATGAAATCAAATTTTTTTATTGTCTCATCAAAGCTAAGACTCCATTTCCTAGAGGCTTGCTTCAATCTATATATGATTGATCAAACTTTCATAACTTATTGGCACTCTTGGATTCAAAACCTTCAAGTTGTGTCATGTACAATTTTTCTTGAAAATTCTCATTCAGGAATGCAGTTTTGACATCCATTTGTCATATCTCTTAATCATGATATGCAACTATTGCAATCAAGGCTCGAATGGACTTAATCATGATTATAGGTGAAAAGGTGTCATCAAAGTCAATTTCTTTCCTTTGTTTGGAACCTTTCGCTACTAGCCTCTATTTGTATGTATGGATGTTTTCATCCGTTCCAACCTTCTTCTTGTAAACCCATTTACAACATAGGTTTTATTCTACTAGGTAGGTGAACTAAGAGTCTCTACTTCTTGATCATGACTTTATCCATCAACTAGTGTGAGATCGGACTTAGGCTCATCTATTTGGTTAACATGATTTTTGGATTTTGAGCTTCTTCATGTTCTATTTTGCTCTCACTGTTCTTTCCTAGTATGAACTTTTTTCTCTAGGAAAACAGCATGTCTGGATCTGAAGACTTTCTTCTCGGTGTGATTATAAAAATGATATCCAATTGTCTCTCTTAGATATCTCACAAAATTTCATTTATCGAGTTTAGACTCTAGCTTATCCAATTTAGTGCGATTCATATAAGCGTTACAGCCCTAAACTTTTATGTGTGATAAGTTGGGCTTTCTGCCTCTCCATGACTCATATGTATTTTTTTTTGATAGATTTAGGTGGAACACAATTTAGTATGTCAGTATTCATTGCATGACTCCAAAACGATTTGGGAGGTTTACATTACTCATCATTGATCATACTATATCTAATAATGTACGATTTCTCCTTTCAATTTTTTTTCACTTCGATCGGATCTTAGTGTAGGAATACCTTTATCTAATTGTTTATTCACTTCTTTCTTGATTTCCTTAAACTCTTTAAAGGCTTCATGCTTGAATTTCATCAAGTATACATAACCATATCTAGAATGTTCATATGTAAATGTCATAAAATAAGAGAAATCACTTCTAGTAGTAATTGACATGGGTCCACATACATAAATATGTATTAGCCCTAGTAATTGTGTACACCTTTCTCTCTTTCCAGTAAATAGGGGCTTGTTCATTTTACTTAGTAGACGTGATTTGCATTTGCATTTGTCACATGATTAAAAATCATTTGACCACAAATATCATTCTCTATGTAATTTTAAAACGCGTTTCTCATTTATATGGCCTAGTCTACAATGTCAAAGATAGGTATTATTTGGATTATCATTTTGATGCATTTTCTCTATACTCATATAGAAGATTAAATATCAAGAATACAAATACCAATTTGTAATTTTTCATAACTATAAAATACTTAATCAAAATAATGCGAACAATAATTGTTCATGACATTAATATAAAAATCACTCATGTCCAAACATGAATAGAAATAATTTTTAGTATTGGCGAGAACAAAATAGCAATTGTCTAATTCTAATACTAAACCAAAAGTCAAAGGTAAAAAGTATGTTCCTACAGCTAATGCAACAGGTCTTACTCCATTTCTCACTCGTAGGTCAACTTATCCCTTCTGCATTGATCTACTTCTCTTTATTCCTTGCATTTATACAAATATTAGATATACATCTTGTATCTAATACCCAAAATGCTAATGAAGTAGAAAAATTAACCTCGACAAAAAAAGATACCTGAAGCGGAAGCTTTAGAAGACTTCTTTTCCGTCAAGCTCGCGAGGTAAGCTTTTATTCCACACTGATAGAACGGGTAATAATGAACTAGGAATAAATGTCTGGCAGATATCGTAGAACCAGGTCAACACTTAGCTCTTATTCCATCACAGATCTCAATTGACCCAAATTTTCAATAAGGCCAATCATCTTCATTACATGAGCATTGAATAAAGATCCAACTGTCATTTTGCATCGGTATAGTTGCTTGAAAGTCTTATATCTTTCGTCACACAAATTTTCATCATCCAACTCCTTGAGATGAAGTATCAAAGTATAAGCATACATATCCTCATCTTGCTTTTGGAACTCAGATGACATAGATGCAAGCATCATACATGTTGCAGTGTTATTGTCACCACTGTGTTTATTGTAAGCTACCACATCTTCCTCAATTGATTTTTTTAGTTGAAACAACTAGATATGGCTGTTGAAGGACATAAGGAATTTTTTCATGCTGGAGAACAATTCTCAAGTTACGATGTCATTTATAAGTGTATTTTATACACATATTTATGTGCAAAAAGTAGGATTTTATATTTTTGTTTGATAATATTCACTATTCATTTGGTTCGTATTTGTTTATATTTCAGAAAAAAACCCAATGTTGAGAAAATAATGCAAATGAAGCAAATACTGAAGAATCGAATAATTATTGGAGCAAAATTGTAGACATGAAGAAATGCGAGGATCCAGTGGAGGAGAACAAGGAATAAAAGAGAAGAAATCAAAAGTAAAAGGTCCAAGTTGTCACAATTGAAAGTCGGAGGACCTGGATGCAACTAAAGAATGAGGACCAATTTAAACAAGAACAAAAGTTGAAATTACACTACCGCCGGTGAACCATGTGGCCACGTGGGGATCCTACTATGCGGTAGCGTGACATCAAAAATTCGAAAAATAACTGAATTGCACGGCCACGAGCATTTGTACTGCACGGCTGAGTGCCTTCCTAACTGGGCCGTCTGCTGGCTTTTTATCACCGATTTCAATAGATTTCACCTCCTTTTTCCTATGTTTTACCTAAGCCTATTTGTACTTGTTGTCTTGCACGAGATAGAGGTTCCAAACTTGTGATATTTCATGCCAAAACGCTGCTCAATTGTCAAGGGATCCACGCAAAGCCAAAAGCAAGATTGAAGATACAAGAGGAAGAAGAAGAATGGGGTGACCTCTTTTCATTATTCTTGTAATTTATTTTTATTCATGTATCTAGGCTAAACGTTAGGTATTGGAGTTGTGATGAAGCTTTAATTTCTTGATTCTACTTTTTGACTTTTGTTTTTATATAATTCATGTGCTTGAGTAATTTAATCGTGCTTTTAATCTTATGCAAATTTCTGACCAACTTTTGTATAACTGTTGTGGTGTTTTCTTATATCGAGAGAGTAGGAGAATATTAGACATGTTTTAATTACAACAAGGTTCGATGGGGGATAGAGATATACCGCATATGCCTTGTGTTATCCTTTAAAGTGTTCATAAAATTTAAATGTTCTTCAAGTGTTTAATTCGTCATAGAGATATAGTCGGATCACATTTTTGAGAAATGTTTTAAATGTATCCTCGAGAGAGGACTTAAATAATATTAGGAATACGAATTTACGAAACCCCATGAATTGTAGTTAAACAATTAAATCAAAATATAGATGATAGAGTTAAAGTGGATTTTCAATTCTATCACGCTTGTTATATTTATTTGTATTAAAATAAATTCTTTACCATTCTTAATTGATTTCCTCATTTCAGTTAAGGAATTTAATCTAGAATACAATTTACTCAATCTTTGTTAGATCGATATTCAGACTCCAAAGTCCACTTTATTACTTGTGCAATCCATACACTTGCGGTCAGCAACAAGTTTTTGGAGCCTTTGCCTGGGATTGTAATTTAAATTTAAATTTACTTTTAGTTTTAGTTAGTTCCTTGGTCGTTTTTTCTCCACATTGTGTATGGAGACATAGTGATCTTGTTGAAACTGATTAGAAAATCGAACGCACATTACATCACTAGTTGAGAAACACGAGAACTAGGAAATAAACAACAAAGAGTCATGGCAAACAATAATCTGGCATTACTTGGTATTGAACCTGTCGATGAGGATGACATCCTGGTTTTATTGACTTTATGACACCTCAGGTAATTCAAAGTCAATCATGTATTGTATATCTACCATTTGGGCTGGCTAACTTCCAATTGAAAACCAACGTCATAAACATGTTCCAGAATGGAAGCAATTCCATGGAAGTCCTGAGGAAAACCCACATACACATGTTTCAAAATTTCTGAACATGTGTGAACACTTCAAATACCAGGATGTGTCAAATGATGCAATTAGACTCAGGTTATTTCCATATACTCTACGGGAAAAGGAAGTTGATTGGCTAGATTCTCATCCCGCTGCAAGTATCACTTCTTGGAATGATTTGGTTTAGAAGTTTTGCACTAAATTCATGCCTCCAGCAAAGGTCGCCAAGCTCAGGCATGAAATTACAGTGTTCCAGCAATTGGATGCTGAAAACTTTCGATGACACTTGGAACAGATTCAAAAGCATGATTAGAAAGTGCCCAAATCATGGGATCAATAGAGATGATCAAATAAAATTCTTCTATGAAGGGCTACTTCCCCGTTTTAAGAGCATGGTCGACTCTTCATCAAATGAAACTCTGACTACCAAAACAATTGGCCAAGCATTGGAGCTATTTAAAAGGATTGCAAATACAAATGCATTGTGGGGGTTCTGATAGGGTGGTCTAAAATAAATCAACAGGAGTGTATGAAGTAGATGCCTACACTACAATATCTACGAAAATTGACTCTTTGGCTACAAAGGTAGAAAGCATAGCACTGGTGAACCATTCAACAAAAACTACAAAAGTGAGTTTGATGAATGTGGAGTAAATCAAGCTACCTCAGATTGCCCCATTATGACATGTCTAGTGAAGCAGGTAGACTTCGTGTAGATGTAAAAGACATATCATTTTATGGGGTAGAAAAATCAATACATGGCTAAGAAAGATCAGTTCATAGCAAAAATAAAACAATTTATTCAGAAAATTGATATGGTCTTGCAAAGTCATCAAGCCTCAATAAAAGATTTGGAGACTCAGGTGGGACAAATAGCATGGGTCTTAATGAATATGACACCTGTAAAACTATCTGGTAGTACAGAAAATAACCTAAGGGAGCAGGTTATGGCAATTGACGTTGTAGAAGAAGAAAGGGATTATGTGCTTGGAAGGATCAATTTTGGTCCATGTGAGAAGGTCTATGTACCTCCTATTCCTTGTCCTCAGAGGCTTCAACATCACACTAAGGAAGAGGTAAATGCGCTTACTACGCATAGTGGTCTTCAATTTCCTGAGGTACATGTTAAAATACCAGTAGAACTTCATAATGAAAGAGGTAAAAAGCAGGTTGAAGTATCTGAGAGATCATCTAAAGTAAATGACAAGGGATATGAGGTGAAATCATCAATTAAGCCTTATAATCCACCAGTCTCATTCCCACAAAGGTTGCAAAAGAATACGGAGGATAAGCAATTCAACAAATTCCTCAACATGCTCAAAAAACTGCACATTAATATCCTATTCTTGGAGGCCATTACACAAATCCCAAGTTATGCCAACTTGTTCAAAAAGATGATGTCAAGTAAGAAGAAGATTGAAGATCTCGAAGAGGTATCCCTGAACGGAGAGTGTACTACAATCTTGCAAAAGAAGCTGCCTCCTAAGCTTAAAGATTCAAGAAGCTTTTCTATACCTTGCATTGTTGGAGATTTACAGTTTAATAAGGTCTTGTGTGATCTTGGAGCGAGTATAAATTTGATGCCTCTATCAGTGTATAGGAAACTAAGATTGGGTGAGCCAAAACAAAGTAATATTAGGTTGCAGTTAGCTGATTGTTCCACTTGCTGTGCATATCAAGTCATGGAGGATGTATTGGTTAAGGCTAATAAGTTCATCTTTCCCGCTGTGATGAGAACCCGGGAGGGGGTCCTCGTCGTAGCTCGCGGAATAACGCTTGGAAAGCTCCGAATTCAAGTTGGAACGGAAGATAACACAACAACCCGAGCCTCACGACGTAAGAACCATGATTATATTAATCCCAAGACCCGTTACGATGAGAAAACAAGAACCGTAATGGTTTGAACGCCACAAAGGATGTCCACGCCTTTGATAAGTTCGAAGTTTTTTCAATTCCAGAACAATGTTGAGAAAACACTCAATATATTTTTCATTCATCAAAATTGTCTTATGTTTTTACATTGAATGGAAAAGCATATAAATAGGCAAAATAAAACCTAATAGCTAACTGAATCTGAATAGAATTCTAATTATGCTAAAATAGCTAAAATAACTAAAATAACCAAAATAAACTAGAACTAAACAAAACCCTAACCGCCTAATTAATTCAAAACTACGGCGCCTAAGTTACGGCCATAACTTTTAAGTTTACGGCCGTAAGTGACTTACGGTTTAAAAATAAAAACATATGTTACGGCCGTGACAATTTTATTTACGGCCGTAAGTGACCTTCTGAACAAAATAATAAAAGTTACAAAACTCTGTTTACGGCCGTGAGTATTTGGATTACGGCCGTGAATACTTCCACTTCATTTACGGCCGTGAGATCATGCGTTACAGCCGTAATTACCTTTCTGCCCAATTTCGTGATGTTGATGTTACGGCCGTAAAAATGGGTGTTACGGAAGTAAGTCAGCTTCTACCCAATTTTCTGATCCTTTGACATTAATTGATCTTATTTGAATCTCGACTCGAGCCCAACATGAAACTTGTTCATTTTCCTATGTAGAATATTGTTGAATTGCACATATCTTGATTTCTTATTTTTGATGCCTTTTCCTAATCACATCACCCTGACTTCATAATTTTGGACATGGAGGAGGATGAGGATATTCCATTGAAACTTGGTCGACCATTTTTAACAACTGCACTAGCACCGATCGATGTGGGAAAAGGACAGGTAGTGCTTCGGGTTGAAAATCAAGAGGTAACTTTCACAATGATGCGATTGAATGCCCATGATTCACAACTTGAAAATTGCTCCAAATTGATAAGGATCTGACACTTAGTTATTGGGAGCATTTTGAGTATAGGGCCTGGGAAGATGACAAGGGCTCAACATTTGATTTCAAGCCTCCCTGATGACTCTTGCCATAAAATCAGGTTTCAGACTATAAACAGAGCGCTTATTGGGAGATGACCCAATTTCTCAATCCCTCTTGCTTAGTTTGATTTATTTATTTTGTTTCATTTTCCTCAATGCTAAACATTGCATTTTTTTCTTATTAGCATGCTTAGGATACATATAATTGGTGCTATATACCATATAATGTGTTTCAAGTTTTGATTATGGTCTAATCTTGCATGTTAAAGTATTTTGTTAGATTGCATGCTTTTGAAGTATGCATTGATTTAAATTGCATTTGTTTGAGTGCTAGTATGTTTAGGGTACATGCATGGACATGTTGTGTGACTTAAGTGTTACTTTTGCTTTCATTTTGCATGTTTTGGCATTAGTAGTATTTTTAGTTTTCTTTGCATTTTTGCTTATTTTCATAGCTCATCATCACAATCACCAAAATGATACACTAGTTTAGTACATGAACATAGTGTTTAGAAGTTAGTTACACGCATAAAAGAGCATTTAGGGGTAAAAAAACAAGTAGGAAACGCATAGGCATTCCAGCACGCGGCCGTGCGATGCACCAACAATTTACAGCAAGAAGGTTTAATTTTGTATTTATTCTTAAGTTATTTCTTTACATTTTCTTCATGAATAGGTCACATGTCTTGGATTACATTAACATAAATACAAATTTCCGCATACATCACACACACTGGACACCCCGCCCTAAAATTAGTATCAGAGCCATGACACAAACTAAAATAATTTGCAACACTTGTAACGTTTTAGTTAATGACGGAAGGAAATTCAAATTCTGATAACAAATGACGAAGGAAAACTTCAGTGTTCGCAAGAACATAAGGTTATTCAAAAACCAAGTGAATTGTCACAAACAAAATTGGAAAGCACACCTTTGGTGGGGATTAACACTTCAATTGTAAGTACAAAATTCTATGTGATCTATGATAGACAGCATAGAGGATTTTACACAAACTATACACAAGTTGAGCCACTTGTGAAAGGAAAACCATACAAACACAAAAGCTTTAAAACCTATATTGAAGCCCAACAATCCTACCATGATTTTCAAACATCCAGGGGAACAACCCCATAGCTATTCAAACAGCTCTTTGACCAACACAATTTAATTCTGAGTCAAACTATTGTCAACAAGACATCAGGTCTAGACCTAGACTACCGGCTTTTCTTTTCAGACCACCACTATCTGAAAACCAGCGAATTAGGATGATGACCTACAAAGATGTAGCACAATCTATTCCAGAAACAATTCCAAACGTGTTCAAAAAACTTGGAGAAATCCCAGTCCAAAAAGAAGAATTGACCTATTCAGGAATTAAACTTCAAGATTTTTTTAGGCTTGAAGAAGAAGCTCATACAATAGGAATCTCAGCACCAGAAGGAGAATACTATGGAACAATCAAAAAGAAATTTGGACAATTCATATTCTTTGAAGGAGCTGAACCCAACTTGGTATAGACGGCATTCCATTGTAGATTGATCAAAGAAATAATTCTAGGAAAGGAATTTGAGGAAATCAAATTAAATGATAAAGATTTATTTAAATCAATCAAAGATTTTGATAAATTCGTTTTAGGGTCAAAAAATTTAAAAATGATTCTCAAAATCAACAGTACTAATCCCTTTTTGGAATGAGGGAAATATTTTGTGAAAGGGTATCACCACATTCAAATCAAGACGATTCTAGAAGTTGAACTCAACAAGCCAATTGAAGGGAAAATGACTGATGTAATTGAACAAATTTTACATGATTGGAGATCTTTATCCTACCAAAGGATAATTACAGGATTGAAGAAAACTGATAATAATTCAGAAATCAAAGTAAATTATTCTTCAAAATTTATTTTGATTACAAGCAAGATAGGTTCTACAATCAACAAAAAAGATATTAGTTCTATTTGCAAATTTGAGCAAAATTTCTATTATCTTCTAAATTCTCCAAATGGCTACAATGGACATCTCTGTATAGCACTGAGATCAAGCTTTGGAAATGACGACTTCTACCAATGGTGTTAAATTGAAGGAATCCAAGAAAAAGAAGAGTCTGATGGAATTCAAGAAGAGTAAGACAATAGTACAATATGTAGCAGCAACCAATCAACATAAAAGTGGACCAACAAAGCACATGAATCTTTTGACCAGAAGTTTTTTGGTGAAACGCGAGTCAAAAAGTAAAACCAAAATGACAACAATAATGAAAGACATCTGCACATGGAGACACATGAAAAAGGAACAAGTGGATAATGGCTGGAAAAGGAACTCAACATTGGCCTATAAAAGGACATCAGAAGAATAAGAAGGTGAAAGAGAAAAAACATTCTTTAAGAATCTTTCTTGTATTTTTCAGTTTTTTGAAGGTTAGGTCAAGGCTAAACATCTCCAGGATAGTGATCCATTCATGGATCAACGTATGTAATTAAATAAGTTTAAGAGTATTTACTCTTAAACCTTTTGTTTCAATAAAACTAAATGTTATCTTCTAAATTTCTTTCTTATTTACAAATTACGTACGGATCTATACAGACATTCGGGGTCACCAGGGAGTACTTCCAGGTAGGAGGCCATTAGGGAAACAAGACCATAGGAGTCACCATAGTGAGGTGTGAGGAGTATTCAAAACGGAAACGAAAGAAGGAGCAGCATCCAACAATTTACAGCAAGAAGGTTTAATTTTGTATTTATTCTTAAGTTATTTCTTTACATTTGCTTCATGAATAGGTCACATGTCTTGGATTACATTAACATAAATACAAATTTCCACATACATCACACGCACTGGACACCCCGCCCTAAAATTGGTGTATGGATTTTTCATTATTTAACAATTTCAACTTATTTTCTCTCCCCCAAATAATCTTTAAATGTGTCCCTAGAGATGGCAATGGGTACGGTATGGGTCGGGTTTGGAAACATCATACCCTACCCACTAGAGATTTATAATACCCATACCCCAACCAAATACCCATTTATGAGTGGCGGGTAGGAGTGCGGGTAAGGTGTGGGTATACTTTTACACTCATTTAAAACCTATTACTTATTTTAATAATTTTTTTTTGGCATTGGTGGCAGCTTAAAGTAGCAATGTGTGTCTATATATATATATAATTTTTTTGAACTTCACATGTAATATACTAATAAGTTTTTTAGAAAAATTAAATAAATTTTTAAAAAAATTAATGGGTATATGGGTTTGGTATGGATTTTTCTACAATGCTCATACCATACCCATGCCGAATTTCTGAATCTATACCCATACCCTAACCACAAACCCATTTAGTCGGGTAATTTCAATCCATTTGTGTCGGGTACTCAACAGGTTTCGGGTTAGTGTGTATTATTGTATCTCCAATCATTCCTCAATATTTACGCATCACATTAGGTCAAATTCACCCTCATTAACACTTGCTAATCTCACCAAATGTATGAATTTTCCTACAGCTATTGGTTTTGCCCCTCTTTTGGCATTCTTCATGTTTTGTGTGAAATTTGCAATTGTGTATGATTGGTGTTCAAGTCTTGTGTGAAATTTGCAATTTCGTTGAGTTTTGCAAATCTTTTTTGGACGATCACCTTCATCACATGTTATACATCATACATGCATCATTCATTCACACTTTACATTGATTTAAGGCACTAAACTCGAATGGAACACCATTGCACCCATTGCAAGGTTACTACAGGCATCACAACACCCACTGCACCTTGTTTCCAGCCTTTGATCACTACTTCACCACATGTTCTAACGACCTAAATGAACTCCAAATGTTCTAAATTTTTTATATGCCATAGACAAGGTTATATACTTTCATATAAACTCGAATGGAATACCATTGCACCCATTGCAAGGTCACTACAGGCATCACAACACCCACTGCACCTTGTTTCCAGCCTTTGGTCACTACTTCACCACATGTTCTCACGACCTAAATGAAATCCAAATGTTCTAAATTTTTTATATGCCATAGACAAGGTTATACACTTTCATACAAACTTGAATGGAACACCATTGCACCCATTGCAAGGTCACTAGCATAATAAATTTTCTTACTCTTCTCTTCGTAACCTTTTTTACACAAGCAAGTAAGCTTTATCGGTCCTTAAAATCTGGTACCCTAAGTTCATCTGAATTGGGAGTTATCAACTTAAAGCTTGTTACATGGGTAAATTAGAAACTTAATGGAGAGAGGACTTACACATAAGATGCTAAAATATCTTTAACTTTTCTTTGTCACCTTTATGACTTGGATAATTAAGTTTGAAGGGTTCTCTTAACATGGTGCCCTAAAGTCATCTAGCCTGAGAGTCATCGACCTAAAGCTCGTTATAGGAGTCATATAGAAAGCAAATAAGAAAAGTGATATAGAAAAATGGTACGAGGCAAGGACAATAAAATAAAAATTCGTCCATATACAAAAAAATAAAAAAAAAATAAAGTTCATGGTATAAGCTTTATTGATTGGAATTTTGAAAATTGGAGGCGTAAGATTTGGGAACTACTTACCATCGATTTGTTGTTCATGCATGTATCTAATTCTGAATGTCTTGTGTGGAAAAAATGCATTATATAAACTTTTAGAAACCACAACATTGGAAACCTTGGGATTATGAGAGAGAAGTAGAAAGTGTGATCATTCATGAGTGATAAAAGGAAAATCATTAGGAAATCAAAGTTTGACCACATGGGATTCGGGCTTACTCTTGCATTAAAAGCCACACGATGTTAAATTTATTTTTACATAAGTTTGTATTTGATTTTTGGATATTTTCACTCACAAATTAAAGTCGAGCGATGGATAGATAGAATTATTTATAGTGTTGTTCAAAGTTCTATGCTAAAGTGTGATGTTGGTATGGATTGTTGAAGTGTATGGTAAACAAATTTACAAAACCAAAAAATATTTGTTATTTTGGATTCTTTGACTTTGTAGTTTAGTTTTATTTTGCTTGAGGAAAAACAAAAGTTTTAGTTTGGGGTATTGAAAAGTGTATTTTATACACTTATTTATTTTCCAAAAGTAGGATTTTATATGATCGTTTGAGAATTTTTTCTATTCATTTGCTTTGTATTTGTTTATATTTCAGAAAACAACCCAAAGTTGAGAAAATAATGGAAATGAAGAAAATACTAAAGAATTGGATGATTATTGGAGCTAAATTGTAGATATGAAGAAGTGCGAAGAGTCAATTGAGGAAAATAAGGAAGAAAAGAGAAGAAATCAAAAGTATAAGGATGTCACAATTGAAAATTGGAGGACTTGGATGCAAATAAAGAATGATGACCAATTTAAACAAGAACAAAAGTTGAAATTACACTACAGTCAGTGAACCACGAGAGATCCTACTACGCGGTCGCGCAACATCAATATAAATCAACAAAACTGGAAATAACTGAACTGCATGGCCATGAGCATTTGTACTGCGCGGCTGTGTGCTTGTACAAATGGGCCGATTGTTGGGCTTTTATCGTAGATTTCAATAGATTTCACCTCTTTTATCCTAGGTTTTAACTAAACCTATGTATACTTGTTGTCTTGCACGAGATAGGGGTTCCCAACTTGTGGTGTTTCATGCCAAAATGCTACTCAATTGTCAAGGGATCCACATGAAGCCAAAAGCATGATTGAAGATACAAGAGGAAGAAGATGAACGGGGTGGCGTCTTTTCATTATTCTTGGAATTTATTTTCATTCATGTATCTAGTTTAAACGTTAGGTGTTGGAATTATGATGAAACTTTAATTTCTTGATTCTACGTTTGACTTTTGTTTAATTTATATAATTCATGGGTTTGAGTAATTAAAACGTGCTTTTAATCTTATACAAATTTTTGGCCTACTTTTGTTTAACAGTTGTAGCGTTTTCTTATATCGAGAGAATAGAGAATGTTATACATGTTTTAATTATCACAAGGTTCAATAGGGGATAGAGATATACCTCCTATATCATGTGTTATCCTTTAAAGTGTTCATAAAATTTAAATGCTTTTCTAGTGTTTAATTCGTTATAGAGATACAGTTGTGTTACATTTTAGAAAAATGTGTTTAATGCATCCTTGAAAGAGGACTTAAATAATATTAGAAACAAGGATTTTCAAAATCCATGAATTCTAATTAAACAATTGAGTCAAAATATAGATGATAGAGTTAAAGAGGATTTTCAATTCTAACACGCTTGTTATATTTATTTTTATTAAAATCAATTTTTACCATTTTTCTTAGTTTAATTCTTAGTCTAGAATAATTCAGACCATTCTCAATTGATTTAATCTAGAATACAATTTACTTAGTCCTCGTGGGATCGATATTCGGACTCAAAAGGCCACTTTATTACTTGTGCAATCCGTACAGTTACGGTCAACAACAATCAATCGAGAAAATCTGGTCCGATGAATTTGTTGGCATCAAGTGTACCTCTCAAGTTCATATGGTTACTTATGATTCAAAAACTATAAATGAAGAAAAATAGGAGAATTAATATACGTACGTCAATTTATTTATCATGGATTTGAATTAAATTAATTTCACTCATACTGTTCAAATAAATTTATGACCCTCTTAGATAAATTTGTAGAATCAATACTTGATTCCTAGGGAGTTATGATTGACCTTAATAAAATATTTGGGTAGATACTCTTATGAATTGTATCTCCATACAACTCCTACATCATTAAGCTGATAACTCTTTGTTTTCAAACATCTTATATGTTAGCTTAATAAGCCTTTAATTGTGTCAAAATTAAAAATCTGGTCAAAACTGAGATTTTGGTCAAAGCCAATTTAGAAACAATTTAACTTAAACCTCACCTTTTAATAATTTGACCCAAAAACAATTTATAAAATAGTTTGTTTCAACCAAACTGCAAAGAAGGTCCTTGAGTTAAAACTATGAGCCCCCGAAACACTTACAGGTGGGGAAATACAATTTTGAAAACTTCATGTGAGGTCCCTATCACCAAATCAAAACCCTAAACATAAGTCAATCTTAGGGATGACACACTTCGACCCCGCCCCTCGACAAATGGCTATGTGTGTTGCCGTCCATAAGCGTGATGCGCTTCTGCTTCCCAATGGCAATGTTGTTGCTGCCACTAAGTGGTCGAGGTGGCTTCTGTCACCACCACCACCGACATCTTTCCAATTCAAGTTTTGACCAAAAAATTAATTTTCTTTTCGAAATAGATTTTTAAAATTCAAAAAATCAATTTTCTAAAAGCTAGAAACAAGAAACAAATTGATTAAAAATTAATTGTCACAAGATTCATAGACGAATTTCAATCAAACAAAGTAGACTATGGCACCACTATTGATAATTCACTTAATCACGCACAACGAAATTTAATAATAATTTCAATTCCTAAAGGAGGGCTAGTTTTACGTTTAGATATGAATTGTGATAAGAACATTACCTTTCATTGTTCTTACAAACTCCTTTGTTAATCTTTGAATTTCATGATCTTCTTGCACATCACAGCTGTCCAATTGTCCAACATCCAACGGTGATCAACACGAGAGAACAAAACGAGAGATTAAAGTCTTCTAAATTCTTGTGCTAACAAGATAATAATGAATCGATGTTTAATTTCTAAACACTAGTTATATTAACAGATGTTAAGGTGTACTTGACCCATCCCTTAAACATTACTCGTTCCGTATGATTTAATTAATCTAATTAATTAAACATTGTTCGTTGTTGTGCGAATTATTGCAAGTGCACAACAATAAAACAAGTAATAAAGTGGAGTTAAGAGTCTGAGTTGTTGATCTCATGAAGACTATTTTATCTAGTATTAGCTTTGATTAACTGAAACTTAATCCAAGAAACACAACGTTTTGATATTTAATCTACTAAATTACTGAAAGCAAATAATTAAAGTCTACTAAATATGCGAAAATCACGAGTTGGAGAAAACTTATGAAGTAAAGGTGTTGGGACTCATGATTTTACCCTAGTTATCTTATTAAATTTCTTATCCCAAGTTTTCTTCGTAAAGTAGTACTCGATCGAATTCACAATTATGTCTTATTTTCTCCTCTCGAGTTTAAATTAGTTCTACCTAATTAGGTGAACCACATATCTTTATGTTGTGTCAGAATAAGTCACAATTAAATGCATTCTATAACATTAATTCATATAATGATCACAACAACCACATCACAACCACAACCATGTATCTCTATCATTTTGTTAAATTGCCAGAATTCATTACTGGCTCTAGATTTAAATCACCTCTTGGCTCTTCACAAACCAGAAATCAATAAATTAATGATCAAGTAGTTCATGCAACACAATCAGAAATAAATTCAATACATATAGTTTAAAGCATAAAACTTGATAATTGAAATTAAATAATCTAATTAGGTCACATCTTTCGTCTCAACTATGAAATTAGATACACATGTTAAAAAAAATAGATATAATTTCAAAAAAGAATACATAACCAGATTTTATCTAATATTCAGGAATAAGATGAAGATCTTGGACTAAGAATTTATCTCATTACTTGAACTCTAGAAAAAACCATTAGTTGAACCTTAAAATCTTGTAATCATTCTCTCTTTTGTGATGTATATTTGTAGTAAATCCAACATCCCTTAATGTTGAATGAGAAGATGGATTTATAAGTCCCCAAAAATCCTAATTTTGTGCTAAAGTCAAATACCAAAAATAGGCCCATTAGAATTTTACTTACCACGAAAATTCTGTTCTCACTGTCATTATAGGTTAGGCGATTATAGGGATTTAGCAAATTTGCTTCTACTTTACTTTAGGGTCACCTTGCGATATCAAAAGGATATAGCCTATGCGCTCGCATAGGCTTCCTTTTTTGTTATTTTCACTTTGACCATGTGTAATTGCACATTTAGTCCACCATATTTTTGAATTTTTCGATTAAGACCATATGTTTTTATTTTCATTTCAATTTGATCCTTTTATAATTGCAGCACTAGTCATTCAACTTTCAAAAGTTTATAGTTTAGTCCCTACTTTTCCATTTTTGTACGTTTTGGTCCTTTTTCCTCGTAAAGCCCTCAGACACTTCCAAATTAGAGTTGTTCCTAAGACAATTAAAATCAATATAGAATTTAGCAGAATCATACTTTAAAATACTCACAATTGTCCAGATTTAAGATCAAGATGAGTATAAAATATCACTTATCAAATCCCCCAACTTAAACTCTTGTTCGTCCTCAAATAAGAAAATGTGTATAATCATGCAAGTAATAAAAAAAACTGAACTAGGACTTTTGACACTGAAACATTTTAAATAACTTGTCATATTTGCTATAGGACTTAATATTTCTAGTAATCCCTAAAAAGTCAAACAATGTCATACACGTCTTAACTCAACCCATGCTCGACGAGTGTGTTCAGCGAATCATTAAAGTGCGCTTAACAGATGATCTATAGACCCTTAATGTGGTAAATAGTGTCTTACGGGACTATGATGACAAAATAAGTTCCTAAAATAATAAAGATTCCACTAAAGTTAGGGAAATGTGTTATAAAGTCTAATGTAGACTCTAATGCAAACTATATGCAAGTAAAAATTTAAAACAAAAGTTAAAGTTTAGATGTTGAGTTATCGCCCTATAGTTCTTTTATAGCGTGACATAGTTCAATTGTACTATAAGGGAACACCTGAGCCATAGTGAAGGGTCTCGACCATTTCGACTTCAGCTTACCTGGAAAGATTTTCAGCCGAGAGTTTTACAAGTGGACTTGATCACCAAAATTGGAAGTCCTATGTTGGATGTTCTTGTCATGCTACTGTTTTGTTTCATCTTTGTAGATGGATGCATTCTCGTAGGTCTCTCGTTTGGATTCTATAAATTCATGAAGCTCTAATATTCTTATTTCTACGGCATTTTCTAAGTCCATATTTAGCTGCATTACTGCCCAATAGGCTTTACAATTGAATTTCACTACCAAGTGACATGCTTTTCCAAACAATATTCGGTATGGTGACATTCCAATCAGTGTTTTGAAAGTTGTGTGGTATGCCCAAAGTGCATCATATAATTTTTTGACCAATCTTTTCATGATGCATTAACTGTTAGTTCTAGTATTCGCTTGAGTTTTCTGTTTGAAGTCTCGACTTGCCCACTTGTTTGAGGATGACAAGGTGTGGCCAATTGATGTTGTACTCCATATTTATAATTTATTGTCTTCAAGAGTCTATTGAAAAAGTGAGATCCCCTATCACTAATAATAGCCTAAGGTACTCTATGCCTGTTGATATGTATTCCTTTATGAATTCCACCACCACTTTCGAATCATTGGTTGGACAGGCTTTTGCTTCTACCTATTGTGAAAATATAATTCATCGCTACTAGAACGTATCGATTTTTAGTGAGTAGGCGGTTGAAATTTCCCAGTTAGCTCAAATGGAAAACTCCAATCAGATGATACCAAGTGAAATGGCGTGTCATTCTCCAAAAAATGCACAGTTTTGTACAAGTGGACTTGATCTCCAAAATTGAAAGTCCGATGTTGGATGTTCTTGTCATGCCACTATTTTGTTTCGTCTTTGTAGATGGCTGCATTTTCATAGGTCTCTCATTTGAATTCTTTAAATTCATGAACTCGTAATATTCATATTTCTACGGCATTTTCTAATTCCAAATTCAGCTGCATTACTTCCCAATAGGCTTTATGATTGAATTCCACTACCAAGTGACATGCTTTTCCAAACAATATTCGGTATGGTGACATTCCAATTAGTGTTTTGAAAGCTATGTGGTATGCCCAAAGTGCATCATCTAATTTTTTGACCAATCTTTTCATCATGCATTAACCATTAGTTCCAACATCCGCTTCAGTTTTTTGTTTTAAGTCTCAACTTGACCACTTGTTTGAGGATGACGAGGTGTGGCCAGTCGATGTTATACTCCATAATTGTAATTTACTGTCTTCAAGAGCCTATTGTAGAAGTGAGATCCCCTATCAATAGTAATAGCCTAAGGTACTCCATGCCTATTGATATGTATTCCTTTATGAATTCCACCACCACTCTCAAATCATTGGATGGACAGGCTTTCGCTTCTACCTATTGTGAAAATATAATTCACCACTACCAGAACGTATCGATGTTTAGTGAGTTAGGCGGCTGAAATTTCTCAACTAGCTCAAATGGAAGACTCCAATCAGATGATACAAAGTGAAATGACGTGTCATTCTCCAAAAAATGCAGTGGTTTTGTGATTTTTGGTAAGTCTTTTATGAACATCCTATAGAATCATACATGTCCCAAAAGCTTCTGATTAAGCAGCTGAAATTTCTCAATTACCTTAAGCATTTGCTTTTTCGACCTCTATCCCATTTGATGAAATCCGTGCCCAAAGAAATCCCTTCCGTTACCACGAAGTAACATTTTTCTCAATTAAGCACAAAATTTATTTCTTCACACTGCTTCAGTACTTGTGAGAGATTTTGCAATCACACATCAAAAGAATCTCCAAAAACTAAGAAATTATCCATAAATGCCACAATGTAGTGTCCTACCATTTCCAAGAAGATGGCCATCATACAGCCCTAAAAAGTAGTAGGTGCGTTACATAACCCAAATGACATTTGTAACGTCCCAAGTTCCGAGGAGCGCGTGAACGTCACTTTTCTAAATTCTTGAATAACCTTTGTTGCGGAAAAATAATTAAATATCAAATATCGCATTTATCGAATAAAAGTTAGCGATAATTCAAATGGAATAAGTATTTTCGTACAAATTTGTAAAAAAATGACAATTCTTGATAAAATGAAATAGTCATTTCAAAGTTCACGACTTTAAAAAAAAAATATCAATTTGTAATTTGCCATCATTGCCCATCACTCGCCACCGTCTCCGAAATCTGCAAAAATTGTTAAAATAACGGGTTGAGCATTTCAAAATGAAATACTCAGTAGACTCATTGCCAATAATTAATCTACAAGAAAATTGGACAAAAAATTATGCAAATAATGTAGTGACATTCTTTTCTTATTCATAGGCATCACATAGTGAACGCAAATGAACACATTCTTTTCTTTTCTTGGCTAGCAGATAAGTTACGCCCAACATAATATAATTCTTTATCTCAAAAGAGATATTCTTTTCTCATGCAATTAAGCATAAAATCACACAAATCCACATATATGATTTCTTTGTAAAGAGGAAACACACACTACACACTTTAGTGTATGTTTCGCCACTTTGCCAATTAGGTTAAGAAAAATAGTCTTGGGAGACAATTTGTAACCTCTTTACACTCCAAAACCCTACCAGGCCTAGTACCATAACCCAGGCCCATTTCTGCACAACCCAGGCCCATTTCTGCACAACCCAATACAGGTAATAAGCCTGTATAAATCCATTATAGTGAAGCCACCGAGGGAACCTGATCGGACCCAATTAAACTAAGCTCCAATAAATTAATTATGACCTGATCAACTCTTGATCAGTCAAAATTAATTTATTAATCACGTTCTATTCCACTAAAAGAACGAGATTGCACTCTTAGTAAAATTGAAATTACTGAAACAATTAATCAATAATTATATCCTCTGACTTATCGTTCTTACATGTTACCCCCGTCAATCAACTCGAACATTCGAAGCAAGTTAAAATGACCAAAATGCCCTTATCCGAATATTCATAAATTCTCAACTCTCATCTTCTATCTGACAGTTCGATGTGATCACATCACATCATAGAATTCAACAGTCACTGTCGAATTACTGAGCTCAGATTCAACTGTCCATTAGAAGAACCAGTGAGATTATGATCATACCTAAAAGGTGACGGATTCCATAATACGAATATATGTTCCTCGTTAGTTCACTTTAATTCCCAAAGTACCGAGATATTGATCAACAATTTGATCTCACCCATTGATACCTCAAAGAACTTCAAGTTAGTAATCGAAGTCCATTATCCGATTAGGATTAAGGTCCCACGTACGATAATCAAGTGAAATTAAATTTGTATGGTCAATGTCACAAATTAATTTCACGTGGTCCCGTCCAATACGTTCCAAACGTACTCTCAATTTTATTACCAAAGTCAAAGATAGACTTTAATAAATCGAGACGATCTTATCAAAATAAATTGTCCATATTTATTTACTGATCGTGAACGTTAATTTTAGATCGAATCACAAATTGAATCTTTCTGTATTTAACAACTTAAACACTCAATTTATAATATCAAATCGACCCGTGGACAAACGCAATTTCATGTTGATACAATCAATTAATATTTTATTTTAAATGTCGTGAATTATACTCTATGGGCATATATAATTCCAACAAGGACTAAGTTCAGCTTCTCCACTATATTTGACTAAAAGTCGAGTGCGATCGGGAAATGTGATAGTGGAAGTTTCAATGGGATTTAAGGAAATAAAGGGAGTTGCTAGAGAGCAAATTTGTCTAGTAGCTCCCAATTCAACTGTCCAATATTGTATTGAGGAAAAAATGGAATTTAATGGGACTGAAAAAAAAAAAAAAAGTACCTATAGTGTAAGAAGTAGATGGAATTTCTAGGTGGTCACCAGCAAGTTTGATAAATGAAGTTAGATGATTAGAAAAGCATATACATAAGTTGCTGGCATTGATTTGTGTCAAGGTTTCGAAGAAAATTCCCAACTTTGTCTTGATTTTTCACTTCAAAACATGGAGGAGACTGGTTAAAAACTTGATTTACAGTAGTGTAGCCATGAGACAATGCATTGTCCCTTGGTTTAAACTTGTAACCTGGTTGATAACCATGTAATTTGAAGCATTTTTCAATAGTTTGTCATGAAATTTGCAATAGGTACAAAAAGGTCTTTCTTTCTTCTGTCCTCTATAGCTTCCCTGATTGTTATAACCTCATGATTTCTTGAAACTATCAATATTCCTTACAGCAAAGGTCATGGTACTGGTACTAGATAAATCTTGACTTGCATCAGCAGGATACCAATCTATCTTCGGTGTTATTCCTGAGAAATCAGACTAAAAACTTTGTTAGACACGACCCGTCCCGAAATTACCCTAACGGACTCGAGACATGACGTGTGTCGATGATGGATGCCGGCTAGATACTGGACCTACCACCAAAACTGACTATTATCTGCTACTCATCATATGTTAAATAATGAAAACTCATTTTATTTCAATAAACTCACGGGTACTTTTTGGTGGATTTCAATATCACATCTCACATTTCTTTTCAAAGTAAATCTTGCGCAATCTATTTAATTCCACAACTATCATATTCTGATAACATTTAATAATAATCACGTAATTGGTCAATTAATTCACATAATCACATTTAATGCAATCATATAAATGATTTATCAATATTTGAAAATCTTTAACATTTTCCACTCACAAGTCTAATATATTGGATGATGATTAATTCTATTCGTAGGCTGCCTTGATATCTATATCATCTCCTGAAATGATCATAGTAGATTATCTAGAAATAACTTCTTTTCAACCTTTAATGATTACACAATCAAACTAATTAAACTAAATTAGTCATCCCATGTCTACTTATCATACTTACCGACTTCCATATGTACACAGAACACTTATATCATCAATTAAGCTAGTTTCTTCTACTGTAAATTCTCTTCAAATTGCTTTAAAATTTGAAAAATCCAACCTCAAGTCCTTAATTCAATTATCTGATATCAATTTTAACACGAGAAAATCAAGGGATAAGTATATATGACAAACCCATTTCCAAAGTTTCACTTTATTTAACAACTTTCCAATAAACATTCATTAATAATATTCAAGTTTAATACTACTAATAAACAACAATAACCTTTAATAATAGCTATAATCAAAATAAAATCAAAATCCTCATAAACCCTAAAAAAATTATAATTAATACAATTTTACTCACCTCTTGAAGATAAGAAGGAATTGCATAAATAAGATCTCGAGATTCAAAAGCCGATTCCAATTTCTTCCATTTTTCCCTTTCCTTTTTCTTCATTCCCTTCTCGGCTTTGTTCTCTGTCTTACGTTCTTTTGCTCCCCACATAAAAGAGAAAGATATAGATACTTAGAGCATCTCTAATGGTCTATGGATATTTTGATCTACGTGGCTCTTAAGTAGATAATTATCCTGTCCATTTTTGTAAAATAGATAGTGAAATTTAAAATTTATCTTCAATTGTCATTATTTATAATTTTTTGTGTATACACCCGTCTTCAATATTTTATATAGTAAGTTACCTATATCTGGACATAGTACCAGATAATGTCTTTGTTACGTCAGCGCCACATAGGCATGCAAACTAACCATTGGAGATTGAATTTTTATATCATTATTTATTTTTCCTATATGACAATATATTTTTCCCAATTGATAAACCATTTGAGTTGCTCTTATCTATCTATCTACATCTACATCTACACTATCTACACTACCTTAAAAGTGTAGATATGGTAGAATCTTTTGATAGACACATATACCCTCACATATTTTCCACTAACCCAAATGTATCCTTGCTTGCGTTACCTTGCCTGCGTTTATGAAGAAAAAAACCGTCCTTTATTGAAACTCCAAAAGATGAAACCCCCTCTTTATTTTTCCAAAAAAAGAAAAAAAAAAACCCTCTTCATCATCGCTCTCACATATTCTCCACATTCTCCTCCATCCATTTATTTTTGGTGTTTTTTTTTTTTTTTAACCAGGAAAATCAACATCTCTACATCCCTCAACATCTCCTCAGTTTACCCTGGATTTTGGCTACTGATTTCTTGGTGGATTTTTTAATTTCTTCTTAGTCGTAACTACTTTTTGCTCGGTGGCTTCTTGAGCAATTTTTTGGTGGCTTTTGGCTTTCGATTTCTTATTGAACTTCTACACTTTTCTACTTGATGTTTTCTTTGATCAATATCAGGTGGCTTCTTGACTATTGATTTATTGTTGAGTTTTTGGACCCTCTTATTTGTCGTAACCAATTTCTGAACTTCTTCTTAGCCGCAACTATATTCTGCTTGACGATTGCTTTGACCAATTTCCGGTGGTCTTTTGACAATTGATTTACTGGTGAATTTTTGGACCTCTAATCAGTTGTAGCTAACTTCTATTTGACGGTTTCTTCAGCAATTTTTGGTGGTCACGGTCACTTAGGGGCTATGGTTTTCTCCCCTTGGGTTCCCAAAATGAATTTCTGCAGCATAATACAGGTTTTATCTCACTTTTAACTTGTAAATCATATAATTTTACTGCTTGTAATTTGATAGTTTTGGGTCTATTTTTTAGGAATTTTGAGTGAGGGAATGTGGTTGGATTTTACTGGACCAAAATTCTCATAAAGCTCCTTTTTTTTTTCTTTCTGTTATTACTTACTCATATATTATTATGTTAGTTTACATTCATAAATCTAAAGTTGAATTCTATTAAATATTTCTTAGTGAAATGTCGTTCTACTGTTGAATTTGTGAATTGGATTATGCAGATTAGATTTTATATAGATGATTGATCATAGTTAGATGTAGGAGCTATTTTATCCTTGCATCCTCTAATATGGATCGGAAGTACTTTGTAATCTTTGTAATGGCTGAAACAGGTTAACAAGCTACACAGAGGATTCAAAGAAATTTGAATAGTGAAGGATGATTGGACCGGCCTCTGAAGCCACGAGTTGTAAGTTTTCTACCTTGCTCTTAATTATTCTAACACCTGTGCTGATAATCTTGGATAAATATTCGTGATAATTGTATTCAATCAATAATATTTTTTCAACTGGTTTGCACAATTTACCTGCATAGACTAAGCCTCAAGGATTCCGCATTTGAATACAATGCAACACTAGCATCAAGTGAACGAGTTTAGCAACGTCTGTGACATAACAATTGCTCCTATTGTCATGTCACTGGTTTACCAATAATAAGTTCGAAAAAAATGGCTGATGTCAACATGCAGAATGATTTCATCACTACAAGAAAATTAGTCTTATCCTACAAAATTTTTGGATACAAAATGAAATTTGTATGCGGAGTCTACTTTTTCCTACAAAATCATTTTTTGTAGGGATAAGAATTTGGCTTAACAAATATTTGTACTTAAACTACAAATTTTTCACATACAAATGAAATTTGTATCCGGAATCTATTTTTTCCTACAAAACAAGTTTTTGTAGGTTAAAAATTTGGCTCCAAAAATATTTATACTTAAACTACAATTTTTTCCACCTAGAAAAATTAAATTTGTAGTTAGAATTTTATTTTCTCAAAAAAATTAATTTTCATAGGGACTACATTGCAAATTACAAAAATTTGAAATAAAAACCTAAACTATCACAACCCAACCCAACACGTCTTTCGGAAAAAAACACATCTTCTTCCTCCAATCCTCTCCAACCTCTCTCGCAACACCTCTCCCGCCACTCCCATTCGTCGCCGACCACCACCCCCACGGTACTAACCTCTCCCCCTTCCCCTCTTCCCTCCCTCGCACACACCTGTCACAAGGTGCACGCACACACCCGCAAGCACACATCTATGCACACCACACACCGCATGCACCCACCTAACACACACTCTCTGAAAATGATTGGCTTCAGTTTCTTGTAGGTTTGGGGAATAAATCAAGATTTGCGGCTTGAAAATGGTACGTTTGGCTACAGATTGGCATTTTTAGGCGTCGCCTATTATAATCACTTGAAATTGCAGGCTTTGAAGGCGAAAGAAACCCAAAGGAAGGCTCAGGCAGCAGATGAGGAGGCTGGAAAATGATGGAAGAGATAGAAGGAGATACATAGGTGCAATTGGAAAATTATTGAGTTAGTAACCAAATAATTCAAATAAACTAAGAGGTTGGAATTGGTCTGGGATTTCAACATGCTTTCTGATGAATCTGGACATGTGCTTAATTAATTTAGTTGTTCTTTGTTTATGAAAAGAAAATCTCAATGTTAAAATCTCGATTGACTTGCATATCTTTTCAAAGTTTTTCCTACATTTCCCCTGTTTTCCATCCTTGTTTACAAATAAACACAAACATTAATTTAATTTCATTATTTTAATGAACTGTGGAGGCTTATACGAATAGATCATTTTTTGCGAAGTTACTTGGTTTCATTTATCTTATTTTTATGTCCATTTCCCTTTATTATATGGTGCTCTTGATCTCATTTTAAGATTGCTTAGATGCCATAGTAGTATTACAAATGCTAGTAAGTAGAATTGGGTGAAAGTGAGATTAGTTCTTTTAATATTGAAAATCCAAAAGGATAAGTTAAGTGAAACAAGATATAAACATGTCTACAAGAAGGCTCAAATTACAAGAATTTTGATGACAGTTATCGATTGTTTGGTCTAAAAATCATGGTTGAATTTTGTGGTCCTATGATAAGTTGGTACTTCTGAGATGACATAGATTCGAACAAACTGACTTATGTCAACCTCTGCACCACCAGAAAATGATAACTTACACCACATATATATACTGTTATACACACCTCAAGGAAATAGAAATTCCAATTTTTTTTGACATTTGTAGATATTACATGAGCCAAGATATTATTAATTACTTATGGCAATATTTTGAATCAGCATCATGTTATTGTGATTCCATTTTTGAGTATTTTGAGCCTTCTTGTAGACAGTAAAACAACTGATAACTGATAGCTAAAGTGGTTATTGTGCAGGTGGACACCTTTGCACGTATATATGAGTATTCTAAATGTAAGTGTATAATTGAAGTCATTATTTTTGTTCTGGTTAGACTTAGCCACTAAGACATATGGGATCCTTACAATGATAGTTCATTCTTGTAAGCAAATTGCAGTTTTAACTACACTCGGTTTCATTTTTGGCCATGAGAGAGAGATCACTTCAAGAATTTTAGTTTCTTGCTATTTCTAGCACATTTATGTTTGATTAGTTATAATTTTGGATGTTACAAGTGAGGAAGGGTGATTAAACTTTATCCTCAACTGAGTAGCTTGCGTGTGGAAGGGAGCATCTTTAACTAATTAAAATGACTTCTTTTTTGGTAATTCATCGGTTTAAAACTTGAATTCCTTCATCTTTCTAGCATTTGTGTGTGTATACTAGTAGGGAATTGTTGGTGGATGTAGTTGGAGTTCCGAAGTAGAGTAGAAACGTGGAGAGAGTATTGCAAGTAGACAAGTCACAGAAAAGTTTACTAATTCTTTTGGCAGGAAGAGTTAGATTAGTTCAATTCACTTGCTCTTTGGTTAAGAAGTTGATGTTGTTGGAGGAAATTTGTGAATAGTGACGCCAAATAAGTAGAATAAAAATTTGTAAATCCAAGCCATTAATTGGACAGAGTAACGGCAAGGAAAGTACAAACAAGAAGAAGAAGAAAGTAGGGACAAAGCTGACTCGATGTTAAATCTACCCTCGAAGTATAAAGGGGTCAAGTTATAGCCTAGCAATAATCCAGGGTCATTCTTCCTAGGGATTTTATTGGTATCGTAGTATTTGCTAAATTCGAGACCTAAACTATGATTTCAATTGTGCTAAAATGAAATTGGAGAGAATATAATTAAATTGCAATGAAAAGGAAATTTGAGTGGAGTTATTCTTTCGCTATCAATTGGGCTTTTCAAATAAGATTAGTGTGAATTTCTTGAAATCGATAAGATATAAAAATATTAGTGAGAAAATTACTCAATTTATTCTACCGCATTTTGTCGAGCATGTTGTGTGCATATTCAATATATACCACATCAACAACATTCATCTAAGTAAAATAATTTGAAAACTTAAAACAATTTGTAAACGCTTATCAATAACAAGAATTCATTCATGACGAATTAAAGCATACCCATTTAAACTAAGAATAACTCCCCCCAAATATAACTTAGCCGAACATAATTAAACTAAACGAAATAAAATTCAACCAAAAAATTATCATTACTAAAAAACGAAGTTCAAATTTGAAAATGAAAATTCAATAACTAAAATTATATCTAAAAACAAACTAATATGAATAATCTACTTTATTCAAACTAACAATTAAAACAACTAACAATCCAACAAAACAAATTATAAACTTGAACAATTCAATTAAAACCAAAACCGATGCTGCTGCTTTTGTGTCGCTGGAGGTGTAGGTTGGGGATGGGAAATGGCTGCGTTCCAATTGGAGGATGGAGGTGAGGACAGAGAGGAATAGGTTAGGTTGGCGTGAGAGAAGATGGCAGGTTTGAAGGAAGAGGAAGTGGCTTGCGGCTGTGGAGAGAAGAAGACAGAGGTTACGTGAGGGAATGGAGGTTGCTGGGAAGGTGCAGCGTGTAGAGAGGAGGGGCTTTTGTCTGGTCTTGTTGGCTTGCAACTGGAGTGCTCAGCTGGTGTTTAGGGTGAAAAGGAGAGAGGTCAGGCAGCTGTTGGTGGTTGCGGCTGATTTTTTGTAGAGACAAACAGCGACAGAGAATGCGTGAGGGAAGACTGCCGCTGAATGGGTTGAAGGAATTGAGAGCAGAAGGGAGAGACGAGCCAGAAAGTAAGAGAAAGGAGAGAAGACAGCTGGGTTGATGCTGCTGAAGTTGGTAGAGGGTTGTGTGAGGGAGAGAAGACAGAGGTTAGAGAGAGACGGCTGTGAACTGGGTGGCCGAATTTTTAGAAGACAGACGGGAGAGATGCTGGGTGCTGAGTGGTGTGTAGGTTTTTTTTTTCAATTTGGGCTTTTTCGGGTCCATTAAACTAGGCATTTTTTAGATAAAATTGTCCAAAATGTACCTGCAGTTAAATAAATGAAATTATTAACAAATAAAATCAATTTAGAGTTTAACAAATAAAATTGAATCTTTTCCCAGTTTTACTCTAAATGACAAAATTTATATCCCAAAATTGTATTTTTTCATTTATTTACTTCTTTAAAACAAGTAAAATTGGACAATAATCAAAAGCCGAGGTAAGAGTTGAACTCTTTGTCCTTAAGTCGAATTTTCCCCGCAACAGTGCCTACGAATTTCCGCAATCGACTCCCAAGATACAACGGCTTCACTTGTGTTTGTAGCACTCCAAAACACAAGTACAACGAACCAAATTTAGGCTTATGAACTTCAAGGATGAAATGAAGAAAATCAAAATAAATGAAATGATTTTGATTTTGGAGAGAAGAGAGGATGAGAGATGTTTTTGCGTATCAAAAAGGTGAGGAATCGGACACCCAAAGGGTCCTATATATGGATCATGAAAGGGTGTGGATGAAATGGTTGAGGCCCAAACCATGCACCATTTTCAAACAATGAACCTTTATGAAAAGGTGTCTTGTGGCCTGACAACCGTGAGGTCGCACGATTTTACTCAAAAAACCGAAAATAAAATTGACGTGTGATCGCAAGGTCAAATATTTTGACCTGATTATCGTCATTTTCCGTAATTTCTCATTCATCCGATATTGGTTTTCGAAATGTCAAATATACCCTTCAATACATGCAGAGAAATCAAAATTCTCTTTCGGGGGCGTTTCCCCCGAGCCCCCACGACCCCCACGACCTGACCGTTTGTGGGCCCCGAAGCGGCGAAGTGGCAAACAATTTTTCCTAAACGGATTGAGCCGAGTTTTTGAGTATTTGGCCGAAGTCGACACGAAATCACTTTAATCGATTTTCAATTCTCGATTTATTAACCAATATCCAACAGATATTGTTAATGATTATTTACATAATTATGCAGGAATTCTATGCTGACTTTGTTGATGTTGATCCTTACCACTTCTCTTTAAACATGGCATCGTATCACATGTATGTGCCAACTGTCACATGGTCATTCTCAGAAGACTCTATTTTGTGACCCATTTTCATCACTATTTAGACTAACACAAGTTTCCCGCTTATTATTAATTGTTGTTAGTCGTGATGATCCTATTACTCCACTGCTTGAGGAACATTGGAAAGTTTTCAAATGATCAATAGGTTGATTTCTTCTTCTTGTAATACATGTTCTCTCATATTATGTTTCCATGCATGGTGGGACTTCACTAACAACTCATGCTTTCAGGAGGTTGTACATTCTTCCAAGCAAGATGCTTTTTTCAAAGCCAATATGTATGATAATAGCTCCGATGATATCAAACTTGAAGAAATCGAAGCATGGCACTTGCGATTGTCTTATACAACCATTTGGCCGGGGGTGTTTCTTGCTCTAAGCACTTATCTTAATCGTTATTTCTTGGCCTTTGCTCGTAACTTTGATGAGGAGCACAACTTTGGTGGATCAGCAGCAATCTAACTTACAAGGATGAAGATATATGTTTTTTTAGATTCATAATAATGAATACAAAGTATGCTTGCTATTTTTTTCAAATTTAGATGTAACCAAAAATATTGTATAATTTTTATTTGTATTTTGGTACAACATTTTGAATTCAATGTTATATTTATTGACATTAAAAATCTTAATAAAATTTATTGCGTTTCTGCATTTTTATATTATTTTGAATAATGCAAATAAATTTAATTTGATACAAATAAAAAATAAAATATCTAAAAATGATTTAATTTCTTTTAATTTCTCACTACAAATAGTATATAAATTTATAAATACTCTTTCCCTACAAAAATTATTTGTGGAGAAAAGTGAGATTTAGCCACAAAATAATTTGCTACCATGTGCCCACAAAATTTGTTTTGTGAGTCAATGTAGTTTTAGTAGACAAATGATTTTTTCGGGAAAAGAAATAGGCTACAAATTTTATTTGTATCCAAAGGGTTCGTGGGGAGAAATCTTAGCCCACAAATTTCGAAAATTTGTAGGCTAATACCTTTCCCCACGATGTTTGCCACACAAATTTTCCTACAAATTTTTTTTGTATGGAAAGGTTTTTCCCTACAAATAAGGACCTTTCCCTGCAAAATAATTTTGTATGCGGAAATTAAATTTTTTGTAGTGCATGAAGAATATATGTAAAAAATGAGTAGTCTTTTGGTATACTTCCATGTCGTTTCATAATTCCCTTATCTAGGTGCACAAATAATTCTTTTGAATACTGTGAAGATAATCCACACACATGCTCTTGTTCCTTCTTTATACTTTTTCTTGAAGGAAGTCGAGAGTCGTCCTTGGAGTTTTATGACGCTTTTACAAAATTTAACATGATTACATATTACCCTTTGTAATTTTTGGTCTCGATGGTTAGATTAAGCTAACTCTAATTTCTAACTGGTTCTGGGATTGATTTTAACCCCTCTTGAAATATTATGTGTAGAAATTACTTGATATTGAACATGCAATCCTTTTCATCCTTTCAAATCTATCAACAGAAATCATAGAAAGGACAAAAACAGTATATAATATTATGATCATTTTGCGACAAAAATCTAGATATTTTCATCTGAAAAGCATAATATAGGATGATTTAGAAGAGAGCATTATATTAATAATGGGCTGATTTTTTTAGACCAAGCATCAAAACTTTTACCTTTCTGAAACATTGGATCAACTATTCTTTATATTGATATAGAGGCCATGTATATCACAGCTGTAACTCCTCTACCTTAAGAATTTAGTAATGATATGTGCCAAAAATGAATTATGAACATCCACTGCTTCCACTTCTATTTGCTACATATTATTTTCTCTTCAAATGCAATTCCTCATTGGAGTTACCACCTTGAAACTAACTAAATGAATGTTCCACTGATTTAGGGAACGAGTTTTTTTTTTTTTATTATTGGGTAATATTTCATCCTCCTTAGTTCTTATTTTTTATCATGTTTCAATTTTGTTCGGTAAGAACATCCTTTTCCATGTTTTAATTGGACATCTCTCCACATGGAACCCAACTACCTTGGATTTCAATATTGTTGTGGCCTGTCTTTTGATTCTGTTATGATTGAATGTGGTTGTGTTTGTACTTAAATTTTGACATGGAACTTCCTTACGGTTTCAATGTCATTAGTTGGGAACTAAAAAACAAGTAGTATGGAGAAATATTTTTAGTTTATAAATAGTTTGTAATTTTTAATTTCTCTTAATATTATTTGGACTGTTATTTCATACTTGTAATTGTTCAAATGTTAGAAACAAACATATACTAAGGTTGTAGGCTACAACATTTTTTACTACTTAGAATTAGTATATAAAGTTTCGATTTGGTACAATTGTATTCAAAGTAGTATTGCAATATTTGCAACTTTATAATTCATTTTATTCAAAACTTTATGACGTTGTATTTATACTTTCAATTAAATTTTAATTTATATCTTTTTTTTTTGTTCCAATTTTAATTTTGCTTAAATTATCTCGATTGCCTTAAAATAGAGTATAATTTCAAAGTTAATGCTCATATCATATATCGTTTACGTGAGACGTGCAACGCACGTGCTTATAACTAGTCAGCTAAAGTAAGAGATAACCATGGTATAATTGCAGTTCAAGAACCCAAACTACCATATAATATAAAACTAAGTCTATAACTTCCAATTATTGTAAACTAAGGTCCTGTTCTTTTTGCTGTTTTTAAGTCGTTTTCTGTTTTTATTTTTGAAAACGATAAAAACGCGTTTTCTTCATCATTTTCGAAAACACATTTTGAAAAAAAAAATAAAAAAAAAAAATTGTACACAAAACGCAAAACGCCCAAAATCTCGTTTTGGGCGTTTTATGTGTATTTCGACAAAAAATGTTCAAAACGCGAAAAACGCGTTTTGAGAATATTTTTTTTTTTTAAAGAATTATCTTAACTTGGAACTAAGTTTAATATAAAGTTTTTATTTATTTATTATTATTATTTAAAATTATCCTAACTTAAAACTAATAAGCCTAAACAAAGAATTTTTTTTTTTTTTTTGAGAATTATCCTAACTTGGAACTAAGCTTAAATAAAGTTTTATTGAATTCAATATCAACATTACAAAAAAAAAAAAAAAAAAATTAAGTGAGAATTCTTGTTGTTATATTTCAAAAAATGCGTTGATAAATGGATTCTGATGATTTTGAAAGGACTTGCATTTTCTGAATTTTAATAGAACTAGAGCTTTCTCAAATTCCGAACCTGATCAAACTGTGTTAATATAGACTCTTAATGCTCACATTAGTGTGTTGCATGTAACCATGTTTTCAGTGTATTGTGAAAGGAAATTTGAGTTTGATTGAGTCTATTCTGCAAGCAAATTAATTAAAAATAGTTTTTAGTATTCTGCAAAATTTCAAACAGAACGTGTTTTCCAGCTTTTCATTTTCAAAAACAATTTTCAGAAATGACAAACCAAACGCGTTTGTAGCAAATTTGAAAACAAAAAGGGGTTATCAAAGTTTATAGGTTGCAATGGATCGATAACCAATAGTTGACCCCTTACTTGATAGAAAGAGTCATTTAGACCCATGAGGAATGACATTATGTACTCCATCTGATCGGAAGCATTCTTTAGATGAACATAATCCACATGTACAAACAGGCCTATAATTACCTAGTTCTTTCTAGACTGTTTTTAATTTTGTGGAGTAAATATTAACTGAACCCTGACCTTGAGTTAAATTCAATAATATACGACGTAGCTGAAATATGTGAGATCCGTTTTTCTGTTGGAATCTATCTCTAAGATCAACCCAAATTTCATGTGCTAATTGAGCAAACATCACACTGGCGGATATGTATTTGGAAACTAAGTTCAATATCCAAGAAATATAAATGTTGTTATTGTGAATCCAAGAATTTACCATCTCGGAATCAATCTTCAGGTTTTGTTATCGATCCATCAACGAAACCTAATTTGTTCTTCAAAAATAGTAAAATCATCATCGCTCTGCTCCACGAGGCATAGTTTTCTCTATTAAGGAGTTGCGAGTCCAGAATAACTCTTGGATTATCTGAATGATGGAGGAAGTAAGTTGCTGATGGATCATCAATGCTGATTCTGTTCGTAGAAGGTGTGGAGGTAATGCCTTCTTGACTAGATTGGGGTTTTCTGTTCGGTTCGAATCCCGCAAGTATACGGGATCGTTGACAAGTAATAATTGTGATGAAATGAGAGTATCGTTCCCACGAGGAATAATGTTTAGTCCTAAATACTAGTTTATCGTCGACTCAATTAATGAAAACAATTAAAATAAAAGGATGATTTTGTTTGTTTATCTATTCTAAAAATCTGCAATAAATAAAACTTAAATAAAAACAAATGTTTGGGAGTAAAATATAAATGGGGAGCATGTATTGGAATCCGAATCCACTTGTTATCATCTATCTCAATTCAACAATTCGAAGTTTAAATAATTCATGTGTTGCTTGACAATCGATAATTCACATGCAATTAATTTTCTTTTCCAAGACAAATTAAATCTATCCCAAACATGAAACAAATCTATTCCTAGTCCGAATACGTATGTTTAGAACGCATTAAATCACACAATTATCATTTAGATTGCACATGTCATAGTGTTATTCCTAACATCTAGTGTTCGTGTGTTAATCATGCAATGTTCAAACTTATTGTGACTTTTCCAAGACTACAAAAAGTAACCATATATTTAACTACTAGTTATCGAATCAAAATAAATTAATAACAAGTTTCATCTTCATCCAATACATAAAAGAGATTAACCTAACATCTTAATATGTAAATTAAACACAAAGAATTGAAAAAATATCACCCGATTGATTGTGCAAAAATTGGAATTCTGCAGAATTTTTTTTTTCAATTGCTACAGCCGACTCCTTCTCTCTTTAATCCAACCGCCGACCAGCCTTGTTCTAATCTTCCTTTTTCTTTAATTCTCCACCAGCAACTTCTTTTTAATCCCCAAAGAATTCTCTAATTCTCCTCAATTCCAACCTCCCAGCCGTGTCCACTACAATTGCAGAGCCGCAATCCTTCAATACACCACCGACCAACCACAATTGATCACAATTTTTTTGTCCCCTCAACTCCAATTCTTGTCCCCTCAATTTTTGTGTATATGAATGTATTATATTCTCTCAAACAATTCTCTCTTGGCTGACCTCTCCCAACGCACACAATTTTTTAATTCCAGCACCAATCCGAATCCCTAGCAGCCGAGTCCTGTGTATATATATTTTTCTCTCCTCCTCCTTCACACTCGTCTGCTTCTTCTATTTAATTCCCAGCTGCTGGTCTTTTGTGCCTCTCGGCTCTCAGTCTTTTTTTCTGTCCAGCCCTCCTTCTTTTCTCCGTGTGTATATATTATATATATACAATTTTAGGCCCAATTGCACTAAGTAGGGTTTTGTTTAAAGACTAAATTTCCCAAACAAATCAAATTGGTCCTTGTGTTTTTTAATTGTGCAATACATGTCTCCATTCATGTCACTTCGAGTTCTCCAATTTTTGGAAGTTGCACTTGAGTCCCACTTTGTACGGCTTTAGTCCATTTTTTTTCCGTTTCTCATCCAAACGCATTCAAATTTTGATTTTTCCTAAAACAAACAAAATAAATATATAATTAGCAATATCATATTCTAAAACACTTACAATTGTCTAAATTTAAAGCCAAAATAAGTACGCAAAACGTACTTATCAAACCCCCCAAACTTAAACTCTTGTTCGTCTTCGAATAAGATAGAATAAAACTAATGAATCAAAATAGCAAAGAATAAATAATTTTTTTTATTGTCAACATGTATACCATATGCCTCAATAATCCAGATCAAGTTGTACTTCAGCAAGAGTTATGAACAAATAAAGCAAAATAATTCTAGTTATCTCATGCCAGATTTTCAAGTGTGTGTGTGAATAGCCAATGTCAAACTCCTACTCATGTAAATGATATATTTAACATTGTGTAGCTTATTATGCAATATCAAGCCCGAATCCCATGTGGTCACCCTAATGAATCTAATGATTTTCCTTGCATCGCTCATGGATGATCACAACTTACTGCTTTTCTCGAATCCCAAGGTTCCTTCTATTCATGTGGTTTCTAAACATCAAAAATTTGCATTTTTCCACACCAGGTGGTCAGAATTAGCTAAGTCTGCCCAAACAATCAATGGTAAGCGGTTCCCTAATCCATGTCTTTAGTATCAAAGTCTCAATCAACAAGCTTATACCAAACAAATATTTATTTATTTATTTTTTTTGAATGACTTTTTCTTTTTATATCCATGTCTTTTACCATCTTTGTGCAATACTTTTCTCATTTGCGTTCTATGTGACCCCTGTAGCGAGCTTTAGGTCGGTGGCTCCCAAGCCAGACGGCTTTAGGGCACCAGGTTTGAAAGACCCCTCAGACTTAATTACTCGAGTCACACAGTCAACATCAAAAAGTTAAAGATGTTTTATTGTCTTATGTGTAAGTCCACTCTCCGTACTTGCTTTCTAATTGACTCCTGTAGCGAGCTTTAGGTGGGTGGCTCCCAAGCCAGACGACTTTAGGGCACCAGGTTTGAAAGACCCCTCGGACTTAATTACTCGAGTCAAAAAGGCATTTGAAGAGTAGAATAAGACCTTCAGCATTTTTCTGTTTTTATGCCGGCAATGGTTTATACTCGTTGACCAAGACCTCTTCAACCAATGACACATTTCAGGAACTACAGACCCTTAAAAGTTCAAGCCTACCTTCACCACTTCTTTCCACCCCAAACTGCTCTTGAGCAAGTTTAGTTTCTAAGTTTTAAAGGTTGGGATGTCTCATCATCTAAGTTTAGGGATTATCCAGTCATTCCTAAGTTCAGATTGCATAAACTTGCCCCCACATGTATTAAACAAATCCCTACACAAGTAATAATCCAACAATGGCTATGTGTGCGTGAAGATGAAATCTAGCAAGTAGTAACTAGTTCATAAAATTCTTGTTTTCATGCTGTTCAAAATTCAAACCAAAGCAAAAATTGATCCATACTATATCCTAGGCAATATACATGTCAACAAGTTTTTCAATTTTTTTTTTTTTTAATTTTTTTTTTTTTTTTTTTTGAATACATGCTGAATAAAAAGAAAACTTTAGCAGAAAAATGGACTACCCACCCCCAAATTTAAAATATACATTGTCCTCAATGTATCAGATCAAGTATATAAAAAGTATAACTAGGAGAGGTTAAAGGACTTCCCTGGTCGATCTGAATGTGATGGAGATATGCATTCCCAAAGTTCCCTGATCATCTTCCTTTTGCAGAATCAGTCCTATCGAGGCAGAAATGAAATTCTGGCATTAGAAATGTTATTGGATGAAGATGTAAAAATAAATAAATCAAACAAACAAACAAATAAATAAATCAAACTAATGCATATAAAGCTGAATAAATAAAAGAAAATTGGGTTGCCTCCCAACAAGCGCTTGTTTATAGTCATTAGCTTGACTATGATATTTTGGCTACTCTTCATTTGGATTTTCAAGTGGTAGGATTGTCTTCTCATTGGAGTAATCACCCCCCCAATAAGCTTTCAACCTCTGGCCATTAATCTTGAATCGTCTCAAATGATCTTGTGAAACAACCTCCACTGTCCCATAAGGATAAACAGCCACAACTGTGTATGGACCTGACCATCTGGATTTTAACTTCCCTGGAAAGAGCTTGAGGTGAGAATTGAACATCAAAACTTGTTGACCAACCACAAACTCTTTTTCTTTGATATGCTTATCGTGCCACTTTTTTGTCTTTTCCTTATACAACTTGGCATTCTCATATGCCCCCAATCTAAATTCGTCCAGCTCATTTAGTTGTAGGATTCTCTTCTTTCCAGCTGACTTCATATCAAAATTCAGCAAATGTGTTGCCCAATATGCTTTATGCTCAAGCTCTACTGGCAAGTGACATGCTTTTCCAAAGACTAACCGATAAGGGGACATCCCAATTGGTGTCTTGAAGGCTGTGCGATATGCCCACAATGCATCATCCAGCTTCTTTGACCAATCAGTGCGTGATGTATTAACTGTTTCCTCAAGAATTTTTTTTAGCTCTCTATTGGAAATTTCAACCTGTCCACTTGTCTGAGGATGATAAGGTGTTGCAACTCGATGTTTGACTCCATATTTAGCTAACAATGCTGAGAATTGGCGGTTGCAAAAGTGTTTTCCTCCATCACTAATGATAGCTCGAGGTGTGCCATACCTTGAGAAAATGTTCTTCTTTATGAATTGTGTCACAACTCGTCCATCATTTGTTGGAAAAGCAACAGCCTCAACCCATTTAGATACATAATCTACAGCCACCAAAATATATTGTTGACCATATGAAGATGGGAATGGTCCCATGAAGTCAATGCCCCAAACATCAAATAACTCAACTTCTAAAATATTGTTTAAAGGCATCTCATTCTTCCTTGAGATATTCCCTTGTCTTTGGTACTTATCACACTTTTTCACTAATGTATAAGCATCCCTAAACAGTGTAGGCCAATAAAAACCAGATTGTAAGACTTTAGCTGCTGTTTTGGTAGCTGCGAAGTGGCCCCCGTATGGAGCAGAGTGACAGTGTTCTAGAATTTGTTCCTGTTCTTCTTCTGGCACGCAACGACGAATGATTTGATCTGGGCCTCTTCTATAGAGGAAGGGATCATCCCAAAAGTAATGCTTAAGATCACTGAAAAATTTCTTCTTCTGTTGACTTGAATACTCTGGGGGAATCACAGCACTTGCCAAATAATTTACATAATCAGCATACCAAGGTGCTATCTCGATTTTCAAAAGAGTTTCATCTGGAAATACCTCATTGATTTCACCTGGAGGATCCTCTTCTTGCTGCTCCATGCGAGATAAATGATCAGCTACCAAGTTCTCACTACCTTTTTTATCCCTAATTTCCAAATTGAATTCCTGTAGTAGAAGTATCCATCTGATAAGTCTTGGTTTTGCATCCTTCTTTTCAAACAGGTACTTCAGTGCGGAATGGTCAGTGTATACTATCACCTTTGATCCAATCAAATAAGATCTGAATTTATCAAAGGCGAACACCACTGCCAAAAGCTCTTTTTCTGTGGTGGCATAATTTAACTGAGCTTCATCTAGAGTCCTGCTGGCATAATGAATCACATGTAGGATTTTGTTCTTTCGTTGCCCCAAAACTGCTCCAATTGCATAGTCACTAGCGTCACACATTAATTCGAATGGATAACCCCAATCAGGTGAAGATAACACTGGAGCCGTGACCAATTTTTCTTTTAAAGTATTAAATGCATCCAAACAATCCTCAGAAAAGTTAAAAGGGACATCCTTTTCCAACAGTGTGCAAAGAGGTTTGGTTATTTTTGAAAAATCTTTGATGAAACGCCGATAGAAACCAGCATGTCCCAAGAAACTTCTGATCCCTTTTACGGTACTAGGTGGAGGTAACTTCTCTATCACTTGTATCTTGGCCTTGTCCACCTCAATTCCTCTTGCTGAAATTAAGTGTCCTAAAACAATTCCTTCCTGAACCATAAAGTGACATTTCTCCTAGTTGAGCACTAGGTTAGTCTCTTCGCACCTCTGCATCACTGTCTTTAAGTGACTTAAACATTCATTGAATGAAGACCCAAATACTGAGAAATCATCCATGAATACCTCAATGATCGCACCCACCATATCAGAGAAGATGGACGTCATACATCTCTGAAAAGTAGCTGGAGCTTTACATAGTCCAAAAGGCATTCTTCTGTATGCAAAAGTTCCATAAGGACAAGTGAAAGTAGTTTTCTCCTGATCTTCTGGTGCTATGGGAATCTGATTATATCCTGAATACCCATCCAGGAAACAATAATGTGAATGCCCTGCAAGTCTTTCCAGCATTTGATCAATGAAAAGAAGGGGAAAATGATCCTTCCTAGTGGCATTATTGAGCTTGCGATAGTCAATGCAAACTCGCCAACCTGTTACTGTGCGTGTTGGAATGAGCTCATTATTTTCATTTGGGACCACTGTAATTCCTCCCTTTTTGGGAACTACATGCACAGGACTTACCCAATGGCTATCAGATATAGGATAAATCATTCCTGCATCCAACAATTTCAGCACTTCTGCTTTCACAACCTCCTGCATGTTTAGGTTCAATCTGCGTTGTCGTTCAATTGATGGTTTGAACTCATCTTCCCTTAGAATCTTGTGCATGCAAAGGGAAGGACTAATTCCTTTTATGTCAGAAATTGTCCATCCAATTGCAGTTTTGTGATCTCGAAGAACTCTAAGCAATTGATCTTCTTCATTCTCAGAAAGAGAGTTAGATATGATAACTGAAAGTGTGTTCTTCTCTCCTAGGAATGCATATCGCAAATGAGGTGGAAGTTGTTTTAACTCAAGTGTTGGAGCCTTTTGAATAGATGGTAGAGATTTCTCAGAACCTTCACTCAGCTCCAACATGGGTTGTTTTATGCATGGGGGAATTGCTTCCAAATCTCGAATGCATTTCTCCACTTTTTCAGAGGGACATGGACGTTTTCCAGAGTACATCATACAAGCCTCAAGCGGATCTTGATGGTGATCAAGCATGAACTCCTTTGTCACGACTTTGTCTATTGCATCAATTTGATAGCAGGATTCGACTTCATCTCCAAATTTGATTGCGTTGAAAACATTGATTTTTAATTCTTCATCATTGATTCTAAAAATCAATTGTCCCTTCTGCACATCAATCAATGCTCTACCAGTGGCTAAAAATGGACGTCCCAAAATGGGGACGTCTCTGTCTTCTTCCATGTCCAAGATTACAAAATCTGCTGGAAAAATGAATTTATCAACCTTTACCAGAATATCTTCCACTATCCCCCTAGGGTGTTTGATTGACCTGTCAGCTAGCTGTTGGGTGATAGTAATGGCTTTTGCTTCCCCCAAACCAAGCTTCTTGAAAAGAGACAATGGCATCAAATTAATGCTTGCGCCTAAATCGCAAAGTGCATCATCCACAAACTTGTTACCAATATTGCAGGGAATAATGAAACTCCCAGGGTCTTTCAATTTTGGTGGTAACTTGTGTAATAGTCTAGCACTGCAATCCTCAGTCAACATCACAGTTTCATTCTCCTCCAGCCTTCTCTTGTTTGACAATATGTCCTTCCTAAACTTAGCATAGCTGGGCATTTGTGCTAAGGCATCTGCAAATGGTATGTTGATGTGCAATTTCTTGAACACCTCCAAAAATTTTGCAAATTGTTTATCAAGCTTGTGTCTTTGTAACCTTTGTGGGAATGGAATAGGAGGTACATATGCCTTTACAGGAACAGTTGCTTTAACTTGTGGAGCTTCTGAAGCTTCTTCTTGATTTCCTTTTATTGAGTCATCGAATTGGTCCACTTGTTCCTTTTCAGTATTAGGTACCTTCTCTGTGTCAATTGGTGGTCTCTTAACAGTTATTTCAGGTAGTTGTATACCACTTCTAGTGGTAATAGCTTGTACCTGTTCCTTAGGATTTTTCTCTGTGTTGCTTGGTAGAGTTCCTTGATTTCTGCTTGTTAATGCTACAGCCATCTGTCCCATTTGATTTTCCAAATTTTTTATAGCTGCCTGTTGGTTTTGAAAAACTTGTTCAGTCTTTGCCATGTACTGTGCAAACATGTCTTCCAACGACGGCTTCTTTGGTTGTTGTTGTTGTTGAGGTTGAAAACCTGGTGGTTTTGTTTGAAAATTTCCTTCATGACTTTGACTTTGATTGTTAGACCAAGAGAAATTTGGATGATTTCTCCACCCTGGATTATAGGTATTGGAATAGGGGTTATTTTGATACTTCTGAAAATTCTGGGCATAGTTGACATTCTCACATTGCATTCCATGTGTTGAGGCTAAATGACAACTAGCTGTAACATGATCTGCCCCGCATCCTTCGCAAATTGGTGTTGGTTGTTGCACCATGTTCACAGGTCGAGTTAAATTGTCCAGCTTTTTTGAAATCACTTCCATTTAGGCTGCCAATTGCGTAATTGCATCGACATTGTGGACACTAGATACTTTTCTTGGAATTTCCCTTTCAGTAGGCCACATCGCCTGGTTCTCCGCAATTCTCTCATATAGTTCATGTGCTCGGTCAATATCTAATCTCATTACTGATCCCCCTGCCGAAGCATCAAGCATATTGCGATATTCAGGATGCAATCCTAAATAAAAAATGTAAACCTGAGCATTTTTTGGTATGTCCAAATTTGGACACTTTCTAAAATAGTCCTTGAATCTCGTCCATGCCTCAGGGTAACTCTCAAGGTCTCGTTGTTTGAAAGTGTGAACTTCATTTCTGATTTGGAGAACTCGAGATGGAGGGAAAAATTTCATGGTGAATTTTTGCACCATATCATTCCAAGATACAATGCTTCCAGGAGCTAATGAGCGTAACCATTCCCTAGCATTATCTTTTAAAGTATGGGGAAACAAACGCATTCGAAAAGCGTTTGCTGACATCCCTTCGTGACTGATTACATCGCATAGCATTAAAAAGGCTTGAATGTGCTCATGCGGATTTTCAGTCGCCTTACCAAAGAACTTGATGTCTTGATGATTTTGAAATAAATTTATGACATCAGGTCTAAGGTGGTAATTTGCCTGCCCGAATGGTGGATAAACAATAGTTTGTTGTACAGGGGCGGGCGCGGGATTTACATAATCCCCAACCAGCGCTTGAGCATTATCGTGAACTGCTCCTGGTTGAATTTGCACTTCTTGCTCATGAGGAGCAAGTGGCAATTGATTTTGATTTTGATTATTTGCCATATCCCTGTTTTCTCTCTGTTCTTTTCTACGTTGTCTAAAGGTTCTCTCTATTTCAGGATCTATTGGTAATAGTTCAGGCTCGTTAAAACCTAGCATATACTACTCAATGACCATGTGAAGAGAAAAATAAGGAATTATGGATAACCAAAACAAAGTAAAAATAAAAATAAAAATAAATGAAAACTAAAAACTAAAAATCAAAATTTAATTGAATTAAAGGTAAACTAATAATTATACTAAATCCGTTATTCCCCGACAACGGCGCCAAAAACTTGTTCGGTTCGAATCCCGCAAGTGTACGGGATCGTTGACAAGTAATAATTGTGATGAATTGAGAGTATCGTTCCCACGAGGAATAATGTTTAGTCCTAATTACTAGTTTATCGTCGACTCAATTAATGAAAACAATTAAAATAAAAGGATGATTTTGTTTGTTTATCAATTCTAAAAATCTGCAATAAATAAAACTTAAATAAAAACAAATGTTTGGGAGTAAAATATAAATGGGGAGCATGTATTGGAATCCGAATCTACTTGTTATCATCTATCTCAATTCAACAATTCGAAATTTAAATAATTCATGTGTTGCTTGACAATCGATAATTCACATACAATTAATTTTCTTTTCCAAGACAAATTAAATCTATCCCAAACATGAAACAAATCTATTCCTAGTCCGAATACGAATGTTTAGAACGCATTAAATCACACAATTATCATTTAGATTGCACATGTCATAGTGTTATTCCTAACATCTAGTGTTTGTGTGTTAATCATGCAATGTTCAAACCTATTGTGACTTTTCCAAGACTACAAAAAGTAACCATATATTTAATTGATGACCAAACAATCAAATAATAACAATAAAGCATGCAAGATCAATCAAGACAACACAAGAAATTATTCAACTACTAGTTATCGAATCAAAATAAATTAATAACAAGTTTCATCTTCATCCAATACATAAAAGAGATTAACCTAACATCTTAATATGTAAATTAAACACAAAGAATTGAAAAAATATCACCCGATTGATTGTGCAAAAATTGGAATTCTGCAGAATTTTTTTTTCAATTGCTACAGCCGACTCCTTCTCTCTTTAATCCAACCGCCGACCAGCCTTGTTCTAATCTTCCTTTTTCTTTAATTCTCCACCAGCAACTTCTTTTTAATCCCCAAAGAATTCTCTAATTCTCCTTAATTCCAACCTCCCAGCCGTGTCCACTACAATTGCACAGCCGCAATCCTTCAATACACCACCGACCAACCACAATTGATCACAATTTTTTTGTCCCCTCAACTCCAATTCTTGTCCCCTCAATTTTTGTGTATATGAATGTATTATATTCTCTCAAACAATTCTCTCTTGGCTGACCTCTCCCAACGCACACAATTTTTTAATTCCAGCACCAATCCGAATCCCTAGCAGCCGAGTCCTGTGTATATATATTTTTCTCTCCTCCTCCTTCACACTCGGCTGCTTCTTCTATTTAATTCCCAGCTGCTGGTCTTTTGTGCCTCTCGGCTCTCAGTCTTTTTTTCTGTCCAGCCCTCCTTCTTTTCTCCGTGTGTATATATTATATATATACAATTTTAGGCCCAATTGCACTAAGTAGGGTTTTGTTTAAAGACTAAATTTCTCAAACAAATCAAATTGGTCCTTGTGTTTTTTAATTGTGCAAAACATGTCTCCATTTATGTCACTTCGAGTTCTCCAATTTTTGGAAGTTGCACTTGAGTCCCACTTTGTACGGCTTTAGTCCATTTTTTTCCGTTTCTCATCCAAACGCATTCAAATTTTGATTTTTCCTAAAACAAACAAAATAAATATATAATTAGCAATATTATATTCTAAAACACTTACAATTGTCTAAATTTAAAGTCAAAATAAGTACGCAAAACGTACTTATCATTTTCCATTGGAATGGAAGAACTAAGTGATTGGTTGATTGATTGGAAATTAAATCTAATTATAGTGGTAAGAAATAGCATTGCAGAATCATAGTAAAATAAGCAATTAGCTCTGATACCATACTGACCTGAGAGAAGAAAAAATGTGCATTGCTTTATTCTTATGAAAAGCTTACAATTGGAATAAATAGAATGGGATCCATAGCGGAATGAGCAATTAGCTCTGATACATTATTCAGCTGAGAGAAGAAAAATTGTGTATTGCTTTATTCTAATGAAAATCTTATAATTGGAATAAATAGAATGAGATTTATTTATAGACAGAAATAGTTACTAAACAGACTAACTAACAAATGGTTAACTAACTAACAATCAACTAACAAATAGTTAACTGACTTTTTGCAAGTCGTTAGTGAACTCATATGCTTCTCCATTTGATGTTCGGTGTAAAACATTTCACAAATAAATTATTAATTATAGATGATATTATCAAATATCCACGTGATATAGCTATTTATCCCAAAAACTCACAATAAAAGTTGTTCAAACTGTCTCATGACGTTATGAACTTGAATATATGCAGACAGACATCAAAATCTCACTGTTAAACTTTTTGTGTTTAAAAACATGTTTTTTTAGGTAAAACGTGTGGTTCAAAAGTGGGGAGAGAAAATATGTGTGATTAGAAAATGATTTGGGGAATTGAAATGTTAAAAAAACATATTTTTTAACATGGTTACCATACATAGGGTCAGTTATCACATCCATTCAGTAGCTTTCATAAGATGTGAAGAACCCATATAAGTGCTACCTCAACTTCTGGAAATCGACATTCAAAAAGAAGCACACAAAATTAAAAAAATTAAAAAAAAAAATAATAATAATTACTTCACACAACACATTGCTTTTCTCTATGCCGTTGACGATTCATATTTTTGTGACGATAACATCAATAATTTATTACATTCTTTAAGCTTGTTCGCTCACTCACAAGAAAATGAAAATGTGAAATCAAAAATTAAATTTGGGAGATATTTCTATCTTATATACATGGCTGTAAATCTCCCATTTCCTGTCGGGTTTGTGTAAACGAGAAAATCATTTTGGTGGTGGCAATGCCCGTAGATGTGATTCCACTAGTATGGACCAAAGAACATGCACATTTTCATAGGGGCAGGACTTGACATCCTCGTACAGTATATATCCCTCTTACTAGAAAATCAATAGCAAAAAATATTAGTAATTGATGCCTCTTTGAATAGATAGCATTGAACTAGGAAAAAATGTCATGAAACCGAAACAAGAAATCGGAAGCAAGGGATTATTAAAGAGGATAGCTTACTCTTTTTTTGGGCAGAATGCAGACGAATCCACAGTTTCTTCAACACAGAGAAGAGGGATTGCAGCCATCCCATTTTGAGAAGCGGGTGTGGCTATAGTAGGTGAAAGGAAGAATGGAGTGAAATAAGAAACACGAGAAGGGGTAGTTTTCTTAGACAAGGAGGAAGCTTAAGTCACTATTCCTACAGGCTACAAACATTTAACACTACCAATCATGCTCTTCACATTTCATTTTGGTAAAATGTTTTCATACCTTTTTGCCTTGTAGTAGAAGAAGCCACTCTACCAATCAGCTCTTCTATCATATTTTGATAAAATATGTTTTTCCTCCTCCTACGTGACCCTTGGCCTCCCATCCAAATGTTGTTTCTACAATGGTTTGGGTTGGGAATACTTTTCCCTTGGGATTTCTTTCACCTTTTTGGGACCAATACTTGCATATTTATTTCAAGAAAAATTCATCTTCGAGTATGTCTAAAGTATTATTTTCTATTCATCCACTTATAACGGTAGTGTACCAATAGTGAAAAGTAGAGTTTGAGAAACGTTTAAGATAACCCTTTGACTATAGCTGAAGTTGTTGAAAAGATCAAAATTGTTGGATACTGGTTTAATAAATTGATAAATCAAGAAATTGGTTAAGTATTGAAAACCGACTAAAGCGATTTCATGTCGACTTTCTCTGCATGCATTAAAGAGTATATTTGGCATTTCGAAACCAATATCGGATCAATAAGAAATTACGGAAAAGGACAAAAATATGGTAAAAATTTTGCCCATGCAATCGCATATCGTGCGATTGCATGTCAAAAGTATTAAATTTCTGTTTGGCACAAAATCGTGCGGTCGCACAACTTATAAGCGTGTGGTCGCACGGTTGTCCGGAAAAGTTGTGTCTTTTTGAAGAGTTGCAATGTTTGGAAGGGTTGCATGGTTTGACTTCCATTACTTCGTCCAAAACCCTTCATGGTCTATAAAAAGGACCCTTGGGGTGTCCCAAAAACACACCAATGATATGCAATATCACTATTACTCTCTTCTCTATTCCTAAATCAAATTATTGCATTTTTGTTGTATTATTTTGATTTTTGTTGATCATTTCATTTTGGAGTACATAAGCCGAAATTCTGGTTCGTTGTACTTGTGTTTTGGAGTGCTACAAATACAAGTTGAAGTCGTTGTATCTTGGGAGTCGATTGCCATAACCCGTTGGCACATTTGCGGGACAAATTCGACTTAAGGACAAAGTGTTCAATACTTACCTCGACTTTGTCTATTTCTTATTTTTTATTTCTTTTTTCTCGTTTCGTTATTCCGTCCATTTTTCGGCACATATTTCATATATTTCTTTGGCGTATACAAAATATTCCAACAAAAATCACTAAGGAGCTACAATGCGAGTGCTCTTGTGTTTTTTACAAAAGATATACTATAACTTTATTAATGGGACATTCGCATAAATATCCAAAATTTTTGGGTCAAACTAAAATTTAAGTCAATCAAAAAGTATCACACCTTGATACTTTAAAAACTTTATGTCATTTTAAAGTATCATATTATGATAATTTTCAAAAATTTTTGATATTTAGAGCCTAAGTTTTAGTATCACGCCTTGATACTTATGATACTTAGAACGTAATTTGAATAATGAAAAAAAAGATTACATAAATTTCAATAAAATTTTGCAAGAAAGTATATTTAGGTTCAAGAAGAAAAAAATGACGTGGAGTGCAATTATCCCTTTATTAATTCACTCTTACCAAATGAGTAGATCCGAAATGCTAATTTATTAGAATCTTCAAAAATAATTTTCAGAAGTTGATGAAATTTAAACAAACAAGGTAGCTTTGTGTGATAAATTGAGAGAAATAATGAACCGCGAAGATGATGAACTAAAAGGAATGAAAACTCAAGCTACTTTATTCATCATAAATCCTGAGCTATATATACAATTAACTAAGCTAGTAAGTTGTAACAAATAAATAATTATATTCTAATTAACAAACTGATTAACTGTACAAACTAATTAACAGAATTAACTTGTACAAACGAGCAACTGATTTCCGGCAATCATCCGGCTTCCAATCTATCACACTCCCCCTTAAGATGAACATAAATATTATGAATGTTCATCTTGTTGATCGAATAATAGAATTGTGCCGAATGCAAAGCTTTAATAAACGCATTAGCTAGTCGATCCTTCGTTTTCAAAATCTCCAATCTGATTGTGCCTGACAAAACATTTTCTCTGATAAAATGACAATCAAATTCGATGTACTTGGTTCTCTCATGAAAGACTGGGTTTTTGGCGATTTGTATAGCTGAGATGTTGTCACAAAAAAAGACTTGCAGATTGTATGTTTTCCAAACCAAAATCTCGTAACAAAGAAATTAACCAAATGATTTCACTAGTTGATGCCATAGACCAATACTCAGCTTTAGCTGAACTCCTTGAAACAATGGTTTGCTTTTTGGACTTCTAACTAATCAATGATTCTCCTAGAAATATGCAAAACCCTATTAATGATCTTCTAGTCTCATTACATCCACCCCAATCACTGTCTGAATAAGCTTTAATACATACCTATTGAGGATGAAGTTAATACACTTTACATCCTAGTTCTAACTTCTATCTTTTCATAGAAGTAATAAATTGAACATTCATATAATAAACTTAACTTGATACATAAGCACAAGCAACTCTTAAGAACATATTCAATTTAATCACTATAACTTATGAGATATAAGAAAGTCAAACCTCGACACACGTGCTAGTGGGACCCATGATGAGATTCAAGGTCAAGGAGGTTCAAGAGTCAATGATGGAATTCATTCATAAGCCATGGAATCAAACCCAAAACGGAAGACCCTTCAATTTTGGACGAGAATGGGTCGGGAAAGGATCTAAGTTGATAAACTTGGTAGGAGTTCGAGTTTCAATTAAAGTTTTTATAGAGATAACATCTGAATTTCAAATTCACTATTTCTGGAAGAATTGTCACTCTTTTCGTCTAGTTTTCATTGCTTTTTGAAATCACCTCAATTGGACACCGAAATCAAAAGTTATGTCCAAAATACTAAAGATGACGTGTGCAAAATTCAGATATTCAACCATGCGATCGCATGATATTTATATCATGCGATCTCATGACCCTTTAAAATCTAGGCAAAATGTTTTTGGCTATTACCATGCGATCGCATCACATTACCCCATGCGATCGCATGGCTCACTGAAGACAGATTTTGCGAGATTTTTAATGGATTTTCTTTATTTCTTTAATATTTGTACTATAAATACCAAGCACCCACAAACCCTAGGTTAGCTTTAATGTTCATGGAAATGGTCTTGGAGAGACCCTTTTGGGTGAGGTAAAACCCTTCTCTTTTATCTTGTAATCTTTGAAATTTAATCAACTACATTTTGAGTATATAATTCTTGTACTGTTGTTTATTTCCACTACCTTGAAATTTGTTTAATCTTAACCTATTGGGCTGGATTTTTTAACCTTTGAATTTTGAGTTAGATTTAAACTTGGATTAGGGTGTTATTTTACTATTTTATCTTTCTTGGATTTATTCAAATTGTTGTGCGGATTTTTGATCTAAACACCAAAGGGGTTCGCATCAATAACAATGTTCATGGAGAGGTAACATCTATTCAAGCATCATCTAATTATCTCATTTTCAATAAGTTGTTTGTACTTTACCTCCTAACTTTAACATCATTTCACATATAGGTTTTTTAGTGTTTTAGTAAATTAAAAATGATAATATGTTTTGTAATTAGAATAAAATTATAGATGATAATGAATCGTGAATTTAACATAGGTTTTGCAGTGTTTTAGTAAATTATAAATGATAATATATTTATTTTTTAGGGATGGAAGGTGATGACAATGTGTATGTTCCCCAAGTGATCATTAGTGCAATTCCTAAAATTGGAAAATGATTATCTAAAAATAGCAGGCTTCAGTACACGGATAACTGTTAGTAATGCTTTACCTCTTCGTGATTCTAGAAACTTACCTCTTGTCCTGTAATCTTCACAATGTATGAATCCACGGTTTTAGATTACACATATCTAAATGAAAGGTATTTTGAGCCAATAGTGTTTGGTAAACATGTTTATAAAGATTTTTTTTTCCCCCTAATCACTTTTAAACACGCACTTTTTCGAAATTATTTTTTAATCACACATCTTTATTACCTAAAAAACTCAAATTCTATAAACAAAAATCAGCCCTCAATAAGGGCCAAACAATTCTGACTTCCACGAGTTTCACTTATCTCTTGCTTGTCCGTCTCTTCCACAACTTTGTTACATTGAGCTTTCACATCGAGCATAATGAAGATCAGGACTAGCCATGGTAATCCTTTAAAGCTAAATTTGTTGGCAGTCGAAGAATTGAACCAGTGACCATGGTAATTGTTGGTTTGAAATCGCAAGTGTACGATATCGCTAACAAGTAGTAAAAGTAGACTTTTGAGTCCAAATTGTCGATTGCACGAGGACTAGTTAATTCATTATAAATTTACTTCGATTCTAAAATTCCTAGATTAAAGCAAAAATTAACTAAGAAAATAAAATTGCAAGAGAATCCAAAATAACAATAAAATAGAGATTTAATGAAATAAACAATGTGGAGGGATTTCTAACAATTAAATGAATATCGAGACTAACGATTTCGAAGTAATGCTCTAGTTTAATTTCTCATCTCAAGTTATTTTTTAGAATTGTATTTTGTCGAATTCACACTTTTATCTAATTTACTTCTCTCGAGTTCAAATTAGGTCTATTTAACTAAGTCAACCATGCATCTCTACAGCGGGTCAGAGTTCTCCTCAGCTAAATGTATTAAATTTTCTAGGAATTCATAAGTGACCACAAGCAATCACAAATTCATATCTCAATCTTTTTGTTGAAATTGTCGAATTTTATTACGTGATCTAATTGTTAACTCACCTCTTGGATTATGAAAACAGTCATTAAATCATGAATTTGTGATCAAGCAACTTAAGCATTAAATGCAATAATAAAATCGATACATGAATATCAAAACACCAACTTGAGAATTAAAATCAAACATAAAAACATTAAATATACATCGTCAATCTCGATTTAAAATTTAGCTACTCATGTTCTTGAAAGAAAAAGAAATAAACAATATAAATAAAACTCGAAGTTTGAAAAATTCAAGAATTAGCATCGTTCCCAGCCACCACCGTTTAATTCCTTCCAGCCGTGCAACTTCCAGCATTGTATATTCCACCAATGTTGCTCCCCTTTTTAGCACTTCCAGCCGACCACTTCTTTTTAATTTGCACAGCCGCCAACTATTCTTGTATGTGTATATATTCTTGCTGCCTAACTTGTTTTACTTCCCTAGAATCTAACCAATTAATTGTCTCCCAAGTCAGCTACTTACTTTTGTTCTCCCAAAATATGTTTCCAGCCAAGTATCGCAGCCAACCAACCTCCACTTTATTCTCACTACTGACCACAATTTTCTTCCAACCATGTATGTATATCTTCCCAAAGTTGCCTAACTTCCTCCACTGCCAACCACTCTCACGGCTGAATCTAGCCACGGCTGACCTACCCATCAATTGCAATGAACAAAGAATTATATATCTCCAAAATCCACTCCTAATTTGGGCCAAAAGAGTTTTCTTGCAAGATTAAGTACACAATTACAAACCTTTAAACTTGAAATTTTTTGTAATCAAACATTTTGTAACTAATTACACAAGTATCAAAATAATTTTCAAAATCAGGTATTTGTTTTAATTCAGATTTAGGTTTTGTAATTAATTACAATTGTAACTTTTATTTCAATTTATAATTAGTTACAATTGTAAATGTAACTACAATTGTAATTTATTACCATCACCACCACCACCACCACCGATTGCCGCCTAATTTGTAATCAGCCACCACCACACCACCACCGTAGAAAATACAACTGTAACTTATTTCAATTCTGTAACTAATTACAATTGTAACTTATGAATTAAGATTTTATTTCAATTTTTAATTAGTTACAATTGTAAATTTAACTACAATTGCAATTATCTACCACAACCACCACCACCACCACCTATCACCGCCTAATTTGTAATCAACAGCTGCCACAACCATTATCGAAAATAAAATTGTAACTTATTTCAATTTTTAATTAATTACAATTGTATCTTAGGCATTAGAACTTTATTTCAATTTGTAATTAGTTACAATTGTAAATTTAACTACAATTACATTAATTACCGTCGTCGCCGCCGCCACCACCACGGATCGTTACCTAATTTATAATCAGCCTCTACAAAAGTCACCGTCGAAGTCAAGGATGGTAATGGGTCGGGTTTGACAAACTCATACCCTACCCATTATTTTTAGCCTCCATACTAGACAGATGTACCCACCACTTTAAAGTGGGTCAAAGGAGGGTCGGGTGTGGGTCGGAGGTTGGTATGATTCCGTACCCATTAAAAACTCATTTAAGTTTTTAAATTTTTATTTTTTTGTAAAAAGAATTTTTAATGAAGAGAATTGAAGGCAAACATGACAAATTAACGAGAAGTAATTAGCATATTTCAAGCAATCAAACTAATAACTAATTAGTTGAAGAAGTGAAGATCTTGAAGGAAATAAGTGAAAAACTTGGGAAAGAGAGAACGCTAAATTTTTCGAAGATGGACTACGGCTATATGTGGGAGAATAAGATAAATAAGTTTGTAAATTGTATTTGTTACTTGTAGTTGTGCCTTTTAAGGACTGTTATTATTATTATTATTATTATTATTATTATTATTATTATTATTATTATTATTATTATTATTATTATTATTATTATTATTATTATTATTATTATTAATGCAACAAATGCGTATGCGTGTCGATTATGGGTTTTGTAGAAAAACTCACACCTGACCCATACACATGTCGAGCTTTTAAATTTATCTCCATACTGAATCTGCAAACTCATTTAGTCTAGTAATTCTCACCAATTTGTATCGGGTCTCCAACAGGCATCGAGTCCATGTGTATTATTGTCATTCCTAGGTGAAGCAACCGTGAGTGATGGTCAATTTACATTTGTGTGCTCGCGATGTGATGGTGTTTGAATATATCTTAAAAATGGAAGGGTTCGTTTGATTGCAAGAATGAAAAATTGGTGAAAAGAAAATAGTTTACATAGAATTGAATTTCATGAAAATAATTTTTGTGAAAAATATAAATTGGATTTATTTGATTGGATTAATTTTTCTGGTGGAAAATGTCAAGATTCTTAATATTTTGTTGTTTGATTGATGATAAGTGTATTTTATACATTTATTTCTATTCTAAAAGTAGGATTTTATTTGTTTATTTAAGAATATTTGCTATTTATTTAGTTAATATTGTTTGTATTTCATAAATAATTCAAAGTCGAGAGAACAAAGGAAATGAAGCAAAAACAAGTCATTTGGATGATAAAAGAGCTAAAGTGTGAAAAACAAGAGTTGATGAAGTAAATCAAAAGGGTCAATTGGAAGAAAAGTCAAAGAAAGAACCAAATTGGAAGAAATTAGGAGTTCAAGGACTAAAGTATACAAATCAAAAGAAGAAGGACCAAATTGCAAATATTCAATAGCTGATTCGGATCAAGATAAGATACTTGAGGACTTTTAGGAGTCAATTGGATGCAATTAGAAGACAAAAAGGAATGAAATATGGTAAGAATATTACCATAAATTCATTTAAATCAAACAAGGTCTTCGGGCAAATTTTTAGTCAGACTTTGAAACCCAATTTCGGGGTAATAAACGTTCGAATTGGGAAAATCATATTTCAGGAATAATTGTAGCCCTTTACGTTATCTTTCTAACGGACTTTGAAACACCTCAATCGGATAAAATAATAGAAAGATATGATCAAAATACTAAATGCTATGCAATAAAAGGATGAGGACCAAATTGCTGAAATTTAAAGAAGAAAATTGTAGCTGCCGGTATAACCGTGCGGCTGCACGGTTGAAAACGCGTGCGGTCACACGGCCAAAAAAATCAGCTACTGAAGGTTGGCTTTTCGAGGCTGCGATCACGCACTTTTGAACCGTGCGGTCGCACGGTAGTCCCGACTGGGCCGCAACTGGGCTTTTTTCGTGGAATTCAGCAGTTTTCTCCTCCATTAACCTAATTCTCGGGGAAATCTATAAATACCAGACCTAAGGCACGAAATTAGGGGTTCCCAACTTGTGAAATTCATGCCAGAACGTTGTCAAACTGCTGGGGGATCCTTTGAAGGCCAAATTCAAGATTGAAGAACAAGGATCAAGAATATGAACGGGGTGACATCTTTCATACTTCTTGTGATTTATCTTCAATCATGTATTTAGGCTAGGTTTTTAATTGTTAGAATTGTGATGAAGCATAAATTTATTGATTCCATGTTTTGACTTTATATTTATATTATGCGATTTATGAGATTGATGCAATTAATTATGTTGTTATTATCATCTATGATTGTGGACGCATAATTATTGATGTTTGTGATAGATCTCTATGTTCGAAAGAGCAGGAATTTATTAGACCTTGATTAATTGCCGCGAAGTCCGATAGGGGATAGAAATATACCCCTATACTTCGTGTTATCCTAAAAAGTGTTCATAATTCGTTAATGCTTTTCTACATGTTTGGATTGGTCATAGAAATATAGGCTCGTCTCTTATAGAAAAAGGTGTTTATGCATCGCTCGAAAGGGGAAATAAATAAATATAGGAACACGGATTTTCAATACTCATACCTTGTTATTAAATGTTTAAGTCAAATACATGGTTGATATGTTTAATGTGGATTCATAATTCTAATATATTCGTCTCATCGTTTTAACAAATCAAATTTTTTTATTTTCTTTAGTTTAATTTTTAATTTATTTTTAAAAATCAAAATTTCCAAATCCTAAGTTTTTCTTGTTCCGGTTAAGGTAGTAATCTAAAAATACGATATAAAACAATCTCTGTGGGATCGATATTCGGACTTAAAATCCACTTTATTACTTGCGCGACCCGTGCACTTGCGGAGCGCGAACAATTGATATTATTTTCCATGTAGAATTTGACAAAATTGAGCTGTTTTTTTATTTTTTTTGACACATTTATACTTGAAAATATCAATGCTAATTTTAAAAAAATAAATAAAGTCAAAATAATTTTCCACCAAAGGAGGAAAAACCTATTCATTGAAAACAAGACAAATCACATCAAGTGCAATCAAAATGGAAAACAAATTAACTAGATATTTTTTGCAATCAAACGCTACAAGAGGTGGAAGATGTGCTTAAATTTTTCATTTTCCATGAATAAAATGTATCAAACAGGCCTAGGTATTTTTGGAATAAAAAGTATTAATAGCAATTTGAAATTTCAAAACTTTAAAGGGTGTACAATGTTCACTCTTATTACCAGAATCCTTCTTAGGAGTCAAAGCAAATACGCTTCTTGCGTTAAGATTTTGCTATAATAATAATAATAATATACCTATTTTTAAGCAATGTTTGTATATCTATAGATAGCCCAAGTGATATCGATGAGAGAGTGATGGAATGGCTAAATTTAAATTCTCCATATTTTGCTAGTTGCTGCTTTGATTAGTCTGGCTTCGACTTTTTTCTTTGTTTTTTTCCATTATCTTTCCCTTTTGAGGAATATATCAGCTTATTGTCCCCCCTCCTTCCCTAAAAATAAAAATGATAGGTGCATAGATTATGAAAACACATTTTATCAACTAAACGATCAAGAAGCACAACATATATTTCACCAACATACTTCAATCATAGATGTTTAAGACAATAAATCTTCGAATCCTGGCAAATGCTTTGGATTTGACCTCCTTGTTGTTGGGCTAAATCATTTTTAAGCTCATAACTTAATTATGTGGTCCAGCCCATATATTATTATGGGTCATACATTAATTAAGACTTGGAGTACCTTTAATGCAATTTCAATTAAGTAGTTGCATAACCTAATTGATTCAAAAAGTAATAATCACAGGCTGACTTCTTTTGGAGAAAGAGAGACACGCAGCTGAAGCCATTCTACTGGGAGTGAAAAATTACGCACAGTGAGCTGGGGAAATGCTTTCTTGCAATTTATTCTAGACATTCACACAACAAATGGAAAAATAAAAAAGGTGCCATTTATCTTGTTTTATTTTTGGAGAAGAAAGTGTTGATTATTGTGTGTTCTTCTTCTTCAAGATTTGGGGTTCTCTAAGTTTTATCTTAGAATGGTTTAGGTACTATTTATTCTCCATTATTGTTGTTGTTGGGGTTCCATCTATTGTATTAGATGATGTATATTGTGGTTGCCAAGAGTGATTCTTGAAGGTGTGTATTTGGTTACCTTTAAATTTATGGCAAAAATTTAGAGAAGAAAATATTGTATTCCTATTATTTGGTAATAGTGGAATTGTCGATTTTCCCTTCTCGTTAGAGGGTTTTACGACGTTAAATAATTTTTGGTGTTATCGCATTAGTATTTATAGTTTGATATTCTATTGTTTGTGGTTTTGGCTTGGCTTGGATTGAGTTGTTGATTTCCTGTTTTAATGACACGGAGTTTGAGGAAAATATTTGGTGTTGCTACTTGTGTTGGAAATTCTATTTTGTTGTCCGAATTCCCCAACAGTGGTATCAGAGCAAGGTTGGACTATGTTAATTAAAATGGAGGATCCGGTTGGTTGTGCTATGATTAGACTCACTAATCATAATTGGGTAACTTGAAAGCCTAGAACAGAGGATATCCTTTATTACAAAGATTTGCATGACCCCGTTGAGAGTGACACAGCTAAACCGAAGGATATGTCAGACAATGAGTGGACAAAACAGAATAGAAAGACTATCGAAACTATCAGACAGTGGGTGGATAACAGTGTGTTCCATCATGTGGAACAGGAGACTAACGCTCATAAATTGTGGTCGAAATTGAGTCTATGTTTGAGAAAAAGATTGCATCTAGAAAGTCTTTTCTGATCAGAGACTTGGTCAACATGAAATACAGAGATGGCATGGGTGTAATAGAGCACTTGAACAATTTTCAGAATATTGTAAATCAGTTGACTACTATGGGTATGAAACTAGAAAATGAATTGCAGGCTTTGTTACTTTTGAGTTCTTTGCTAGACAGTTCGGAGACCTGATGCAAACCACGTAGCAATTGTAGCTACACAACCCACAAATTATTGGAATCGATCCAAGAACGCCAAAGAATCACGATTTCGAGATTGATTCAAATTAATTGAACCAAGCAACCAACACAATAAATAGATATGTTGACCTCTTGATTACAATGAAAATAAATCTCACCCAAGATTTGAACAAACAAAAATTAAACTCGCAAGTTCGGATTTTATTCAATAAAGAATAAAGTATGAAAGAAAATTTGCCTCTCAATATTAATATCAAAGTTGTCTATGAATAATGAAAATTACATCCCTATAAATAGGGTCAAAATCTAGGTTAAGAGTTTTAATTAAATTAGGAAACAAATAACTAAAAATAAGGAAATAATTGAAAACCTAATTTTACGCGTATAGTTACTTACGGTCATGACCCTTCCCTTTACGGCCTCACGGCCGTAAGACCCTTTCTATTTCACCGTTACGGACGTGAGACTCTTTTTACGGCCGTAAGCCATATTTTGAAAATCTCGTTCTTTAACCCGAGGCTTCGTTACGGCCATGACAACCGTAAGTCCAATTTCTTCAAATTCTCAATTTTCAGCAGTGAGCTCTCCACGGCCGTAAGAATTACGGGTTACGGCCGTGAATTTTAAAACTTTGCAATTTTCTTCGACGGCTTGAACGAGGTTGATCCACTCATTGTTTTGGCTCGGTCGCAACATGAAACTTGCTTCTTTTGATGACACGAACATTGTTTTGGCCATTGTTTCTTGCACTAGCTTGTCCATTGCTTCGTTGGCCCTCTTTGTTTGCAGTCGAGTCATCGGTTCTCCTTTGACCTTCAATGGATCTTTGTGCGGGCTTGTGTTCGGGGTCTGGATCACATCATCCCCTCCCTCTTCGAAAGGACTCGACCTCGAATCTGTACCTGCATCAAACAGAGATAGATCAGAAACATTAAATGACGTCGAAACATTATACTAACTAGGAAGATCGAGTTTATAGGCATTTTTGTTGATCCTTTCGATCACTTGGAATGGACCATCTCCTCGCGGTTGTAACTTTGACTTGCGTTGTTCTGGAAACCGCTCATTTCTCAAATGTACCCAAACCCAATCACCGGGTTCAAATATGATGCCTTTTCTTCCTTTATTAGCCTGCGAAGCATAATGTTCATTTTTCTTTTCAATCGCCAAACTCACCTTGTCGTGGAGTGATTTAACCGTTTCAGCCTTTTTCTTTCCATCTAAGCTACTACGTTCATTCACAGGTAAAGGAATTAAATCCAATGGTGTTAGCGAATTAAAACCATAAACAATTTCAAATGGTGAATAAGAAGTAGTAGAATGTATAGCCCTATTATATGCAAATTCAATAAATGGTTAACACTCTTCCCAATTTTTCAGATTTTTATTGATTATCGTGCGCAACAATTGAATCATTGTCCTATTTACTACCTCGGTTTGTCCATCGGTCTGTGGGTGACAAGTTGTAGAGAAAAGTAGTTTTGTTCCTAGCTTGTTCCACAAGACTCTCCAAAAATGACTAAGAAATTTAACATCCCTATCCGAGACTATACTTTTAGGCACCCCATGTAAGCGTACGACTTCCCGAAAGAAAATTTCAGCTATGTTAGTAGCATCATCAGTTTTGTGGCATGGTATGAAATGTACCATTTTACTAAAGCAATCTACTACCACAAAAATTGAATATCTTCCCTTCTTAGTCCTAGGTAATCCCAAAACAAAATCCATAGAGATATCGACCCAAGGTTCACTAGGGACGGGTAAAGGCATATATAACCCATGGGATTTAATCCTAGATTTAGCCTTCTTACAAGTAATGCATCTATTACAAACTCGAACCACATCAATCTTCATCTTAGGCCAATCGAAATGTTCACTTAGGATTTCAATGGTCTTTTTAACCCCAAAATGACCCATTAAACCTCCACTATGGGCCTCTCTCACAAGTAACTCCCTCATTGAACACCTAGGGACACACAATTTATTTTCTCGAAATAAATAATCATCATGTTTAAAGAACCTATCCACAGCCCCTTTACCACATAACTCATAAATATTAGAAAAGTCCAGATCACTAGCATACATGTCCTTAATGTATTCAAATCCAAGTAATTTAGAATTTAAAGAATTTAAAAGAACATACCTTCGAGAGAATGCATCTGCCACCACATTTTCCTTACCTTGTTGTATCGGATGACATAGGGAAATGTTTCGATGAATTCTACCCACCTTGCATGTCTCTTACTCAGCTTAGCTTGACCCCTCAAATGCTTCAAGGATTCATGATCGGTGTGTATCACGAACTCCCGTGGCCACAAGTAATGTTGCCATGTCTCCAAAGCGCGCACAAGTGAGTATAACTCCTTGTCATATGTGAGGTAATTAAGTGCATCTCCTTTTAGTTTTTCACTAAAATAGGCGATTGGCCTTTGATCCTGCATTAAAACAGCTCCAATGCCTAGCCCTGAGGCATCACATTCAATCTCAAAAGCCTTGTCAAAGTTAGGAAGTGATAAAACCGGTACTTTACACAACATATTTTTGATTGTTTCAAATGCATGTTCCTGTTCTACTCCCCATTTAAAACCTACACTTTTTTTGACAATTTCTGTGAGTGGTGCGGCAATCGTGCTAAAATTTTTAACAAAGCGCCTATAAAAACTAGTCAAGCCATGAAAACTCCTAATCTCAGTTATGCTTTTAGGTGTTGGCCATTCTTTAATAACTTTGACTTTTTCTTCATCTACTTCTATTCCTTTAGCACTAACCACATAGCCAAGAAACACAACTTTTTCCATGCAAAAATCACACTTTTTAAAATTAGCAAAAAGTTGCTCTTGTCTTAAAACCACAAGCACACACCTAACATGCTCCACATGCTCATTCAAAGTTTTACTATATATCAAGATATCATCGAAATAAACTACAACGAATTTACCTATAAATGCACGTAAAACATGATTCATTAAACGCATAAATGTGCTAGGTGCATTAGTAAGTCCAAAAGGCATTACTAACCATTCATACAGGCCATACTTAGTTTTAAAAGCAGTTTTCCACTCATTTATTTCTTTCATTCGAATTTGATGATTACCACTCTTAAGGTCAATTTTACTAAATATGCTAGAGCCATGCAATTCATCCAACATATCATCTAACCTAGGAATAGGATGACGATACTTTACCGTTATGTTGTTGATGGCCCTACAATCGACACACATTCTCCAAGTCCCGTCCTTTTTGGGTACAAGTAACACGGGGACGGCACATGGACTCATACTTTCCCTTATATACCCTTTGCTCATCAAGTCCTCCACTTGCCTTTGGAGCTCCTTCGTCTCCTCGGGGTTACTTCGATAAGCGGGGCGGTTTGGAATGACTGCTCCAGGTACAAAATCAATTTGATGTTCAATACCTCGAATGGGTGGTAACCCACTAGGTATGTCATCGGGAAATACATCATCAAATTCCTGGGAGAGAGAAATAGCCAAACTAGGGAGGGATTTGTTAGTCTCATCAAATGCAAGGAATGATTCCTTGTATAGCAGAAGGACCATTGGCCGTTCTTCCATGAATGCTTTCTTGATTTCACTCATTTTTGCGTAGAAACTCATTTTTTTTCTTTTCTGGCACTCTTCGCTCCCTCTCCTTTTTATGAGGTATGTACCCCAACACTCCTTTTTTCTCTCGCCTCTCCTTTTTCTGGAGTCGTGGCTCCAACTCTCTTTTCCTCTCCTTTTTCTGAGGTCGTGGCCTCAACTCTCTTTCTCTCATTTTCCCTCACTCTTTTTTCTTCATCATTTTTCAATTTTATTTGATCTTCATACACTTGTGACGGTGTCAATGGTACAAGTGTAATGGTTTTTCCCCCTTTGGTAAAGCTATACCTATTTTTATACCCATCATGCGTTACCTTCCTATCATATTGCCAAGGTCTACCCAACAAAATGTGTCCGGCATGCATAGGAACCACATCACACATAACATCATCCACATAGCTACCAATAGAAAAACTCACCAACACCCTCCTATTCACCTTAGTTTCTCCACTATCATTTAACCATTGAAGCCTATAAGGTTTAGGATGTTTTAACAAAGGTAATCCTAATTTCTCAACAAGTATAGTACTAGCGACGTTAGTGCAACTACCACCATCAATAATCATACTACATACCTTGTTATTAATCCGACATCGTGTATGGAATATGTTCTCCCGTTGTTGCTCCAAATCATCCGTGTTGATTTGAGCACTAAGAGCTCTCCTTGCCACTAATAACTCGCCATGCTCCCCGGATAACACATCCTCATCATCACATATTTCCTCCAATTCCGGCATATCGCTATAATCTTCTTCCTCACTATCACTCTCCATGGTTCCATCCTTTCGCACAAGTACCACTCTCCTATTAGGACATTGAGATGCCACATGTCCTCTCCCCAAACATTTGAAGCATTGAATGTCTCCACTCCTAGATGGTTGAGGTTCCCCTTTACGTACGAGTTTATTAGCTTGTTCCTCCTTCCCTTTTGGTGCCTCAAACTTCCCTTTTGGTGCTTCAAACTTCCCTTTAGAAGCAGCCCCATCTCCTTTACTTTCCCACTTCGGCTTCTAAGAAGAATTAGAACCAGATTGATACCTTGCTGTTCCCTTTTTCTTTATTTACTTCTCCACCTTTATAGCCATGTGCAACATATCTTCCATCTCCAAATAATGTTGTAGTTCAACCACATTAGCTATATCCCTATTCAACCCATTCAAAAATCGAGCCATCGTAGCCTCCCTATCCTCTTCTACATTAGCTCTAATCATCAACATCTCCATCTCCTTATGATAATCCTCCACACTCTTTGATCCTTGGTATAGACTTTGTAATTTTTGATGAAGCTCCCGATGGTAATGACTAGGAAAGAACCTCTTTCTTATGATAGCTTTTAACTCATCCCAAGTACTAACGGACCTCTCGCGATTCCTCATCCTAGAAGTCACCAATTGATCCCACCAAGTAATAGCGTAATCGGAGAATTCAAGTACAGCTACCTTAACCTTTTTCTCTTCCGAATAAGTGTAGCAATTGAAAATTAATTCCATCTTCTTTTCCCATTCTACGTATGCTTCTGGGTCACTCCTACCCTTGAATGACGGAATTGTCATTTTTATATTGCTCATACTACCATCCATTCTATCGCCACCAAGATCTCTATCCCTTCTTCCATGCCTAATTCCTCTATCCAAAATTGCTCTATCGTCAAAATCACTACCTTCTTCATTCTCATCTATCCCCTCTATTCTACGACCTTGCCCACCTTGCCTACGGGCATTAGGCACTTCCCGAGGTTGCTCAAGTCTTTCTAACCTACCTAACACATCCCCAAATAACCGCTCAAACCGTTGTACCATCTCTTCCGTCATGTTGACTCGATCGTTGTTTTTTGTAGTAGAAGATTTTTCGGACATCTTAAAACTAAATATTATATGCCTCACGTATATTTCGCTCTTGTATCACTCAAATTTGGCATTTACCCTCTATTGATCTCACCTCTCTGCATTTTTCCACTCAATGGCTTTCACCCCAATTGCTTCAAAGAACGAACCCGAACTCAGACAAGTTTAAGCCCGAACGATTCAAATCGAGTAAGAGTGAGAATTTTATGACCTGTTTGGAAAACTTGAAGAAGACCTTTAGAGAATGGAATTTGACTCGATATAGAACTTGACACTTTTTATGGAAGCTAAGATTGAGTCAAGAATATATTTCTTGAAATCAAATAACAGCTGTTTTTTTTTTTTTTTTTTTGGACTTGGAATTTTCATTTTTTTAGATTTCTCGAAAATTCAACTTCGAGAAAGACGAAACAAATGAAATTTAATTTGGATAACAAACGAAGGAAATAACGACTATTGAATTTTTTTGTGACACTTTTTTGATTAAAGACTCAAGAACTTGAAGAACAAGATTAAAGAAGACTCAAAAAAACAAAACAAAGATATAACCTTGATTTTTGGAGCCTAAGCTCTGATACCAGATGATGCAAACCACGTAACAATTGTAGCTACGCAACCCACAAATTATTGGAATCGACCCAAGAACGCCAAAGAATCACGATTTCGAGATTGATTCAAATTAATTGAACCAAGCGACCAACACAATCAATAGATATGTTGACCTCTTGATTACAATGAAAATAAATCTCACCCAAGATTTGAAAAAACAAGAATTAAACTCGCAAGTTCGGATTTTATTCAATAAAGAATAAAGTATGAAAGCAAATTTGCCTCTCAATATTAATATCAAAGTTATCTATGAATAATGAAAATTACATCCCTATAAATAGGGTCAAAATCTAGGTTAAGAGTTTTAATTAAACTAGGAAACAAATAACCAAAAATAAGGAAATAATTAAAAACCTAATTTTACGCGTATAGTTACTTACGGCCGTGACCCTTCCCTTTACGGTCGTAAGACCCTTTCTGTTTAACCGTTACGGTCGTGAGACTCTTTTTACGGTCGTAAGCCATATTTTGAAAATCTCGTTCTTTAACCCGAGGCTTTGTTACGGCCGTGACAAATATTAGTTACGGCCGTAAGTCCAATTTCTTCAAATTCTCAATTTTCAGCAGTGAGCTCTTCACGACCGTAAGAATTACGGGTTACGGCCGTGAATTTTGAAACTTTGCAATTTTCTTCGACGGCTTGAACGAGGTTGATCCACTCATCGTTTTGGCTCGGTCCCAACATGGAACTTGCTTCTTTTGATGACACGAACATTGTTTTGGCCATTGTTTCTTGCACTAGCTTGTCCATTGCTTCGTTGGCCCTCTTTGTTTGCAGTCGAGTCATCGGTCCTCCTTTGACCTTCAATGGATCTTTGTGCGGGCTTGTGTTCGTGGTCTGGATCACATCAAGACCTTTGTTGTAACAATCAATAATTTTGCTCCCTGTGGAGTTTTGACTATGGAGTCTGTGAAAGACAGTATGCAGAATGAGGAATCAAGAAGAAAGTCCTCATGTGTACATGCAGGATCAAATCATGCACATGATCTTGTTGTAGAGGACAGGGGAGAAATAGAAATAGATAGCAGAAAGGTCGCAGCAAGTCAAGAGGTCGGTCAAAATCAAAAGACAAAAAGTCAGCTTGTTATCATTGTGGTAATGTGGGCCACATTAAAAGAAGTTGTCAGATTTGGTTGAGAGAGCAAAGGGATGGTAACAATCAGAAGAAGGAAGATGAAAAGAACACTACAGCTATTGTTTCTACCAGTGATGAAGTACTTTCTTATATAGATGGTCATTGCCTACACGTGGGTGATCCTAGTACCGAGTGGATTTTTTATAGTGGTGCTTCCTACCATGTTTGTTCGAACATGGACTTGTTTGCAAATTACACAGCTGGTGATTTTGGTATTTCAAAGATGGGAAATACTATACAATCTAAGATTGTTGGGATTGGTGATATTTACTTGCAAACAGAACTTGGCTACTCGTTGATACTGAATGATGTGAGGCATATTGCTGATATGCGCCTCAATCTAATTTGAGTTATGGATCTCGACAGACAGGGTTATTATAATAAATTCGGTGATTTGAATTGTAAATTGTCAAAGGGCACTTTGATTATTGCCAAAGGAAAAGCTTGTTGCACACTTTACAAGACTTATGCAAAAGCTTGTAAAACTGAGGTGAATGTAGTTGAAGATACTTCTCCTGATATATGGCACAAAAGGCTTGGTCACATGAGTGAAAAAGGTTTGCAGGTTCTGGCTAAGAAGACATCTATTCCCTTAGCCAAAAGTATGTCGTTAAACCAATGTAATCATTGCTTATATGGTAAACAACACATAGTTTCTTTTAGTGGTTCATTTAAAAGAAAACATGATATTTTAGAACTTGTGCATTCCAATGTGTGTTCTCCTAGTGATGTAGCTTTTTTGGGTGGAAACAAGTATTTCCTCACATTTGTTGATGATGCTTCTAGGAAGCTTTGGGTTTATAAGTTAAAATCTAAAGATTAGGTATTTTAGAGTTTTCAACAGTTTCATGCCATGGTAGAACGAGAAACAGGGAAGCCCTTGAAATGTCTCAAAACAGATAATGGTGGGGAATACACTTCACATGAGTTCAGGGATTATTGCTCAAAATTTGGGATTCGACATGAGTTTACAGAAGCAGGTACCCCTCAACATAATGGTGTGGTAGAAAGAATTAACCATACCATTCTCGACAGAGTTAGATGCATGTTGAAGACAGCCAAGCTACCCAAAATGTTTTGGGGTGAAGCAGTTCAGACTACTTGCTATTTGATCAATAAATCTCCATCTGTTCTTTTGGACTTTGATATTCCAGAAAGAGTTTGGACATGCAAAGATGTTTCCTACTCTCATCTGAAGGTGTTTGGATGCAAAGCTTTTGTGCACGTACCTAAGGAGTAGAGATCGAATCTTGATGACAGAGCTACTCCTTGTATATTTCTCAGTTATGGTGATGAACAGTTTGGGTACAAATTTTGGGATCCAGAAAGGGGCACCGTGCGGCAGTAGTCTGCTGATTATTGTCCAATTTTATGTGTTTTAAAGAAATAAATAAATGAAAATATATAATTTTGGGATATAAATTTTGTCATTTAGAGTAAAATTTATTAAAGATTCAATTTTATTTGTTTAACTCTAAATTAAATTTGATTGCTAAAAATTTCATTTATTTGATTACAGGTATAGTTTGGACAAATTCAACCCAAAAATCCATAATTTAATGGACCGAAAAAGCCCATAATAGAACGAATTTCCCCAACCTACTCTCACATATTGACACGGTAACCTACAGATGCTCTTCTCCAATCCATCATTCAGCCGGCCACACTTCCCTGTTTTCTCTCTTCTCTCGCAACCCAACCTATTGTCTCTCACTTCTCTCAAAACCAGCCGCAAGTAACCACCCTCCACCTCCAACTGGAACCGAGCGGCACTGACCATTCCCCTCACCCTAAACCCCGGACGTCTCTCTCTCACTTTCACCTTCAACCTTCTTCCAGCCGCAACCCATCCTCTGTCTTCTCTCAGCACCATTCACCAGCACCTCTCTCTTTCGGACACAACCTAGCAGCAGCCTCTTCCCGCAGCCTCTTCCCTCAGCCTCATCCCACAACACGCATTATCTATCTGTCTTCTCTCAATCCCTCCAATCAGCCGCCAGACCTCAACTCAACGCACAGTCACCTCTTCTCTTTCTTTACCTTCAGCCGCAACTCTTGGCGCATTCACCACTTCTCCCTCACTAAGAAACCAGCAATCTAACCTTCACCCTCTCCTTCTGTCTGTCTTCCTTCTTCCAGCAGCAGCTTCATTTTGGCAGCAGGCTGAGGAGAATTGCAAGCTAACATTTTGGGTGTTTTGTTCTAGCTTTACCTTGATTTTTTTTATTTGTTGCAGTTAATTATTTTCATAATTTCAGATTATTAATGATTGGTTGAATTGAGATATATTTGGTTATTGAGTTTTTATTTATAAACTTGAATTCCATCTTCTAGTAATGGTTATAGTTTGTTTGAATTTTATTTCGTTTGATTTAATTATGTTCGGCTAAGTTATATTTGAGGGGAGTTATTCTTAGCGTCGATGGGTGAATGTTAATTTTCTAAAGATGAATTCTTGTGATTGATGATAATTAACGAGTGTTTTAATTTTTCAAATTACTTTACTTCGATTGATGTCGTTGATGTAGTATGTATTAAATATGCACACAACATGCTCGACTAAATGTCGTAAAATATATTGATTAATTTACGTACGAATATGTTTAAATCTTATCGATCTCAAGAAATTCACACTAAATTTATTTGCAAAATCCAATTGATAGCGAAAGAATAACTCCACTCAAATTTCTCTTTCATTGCAATTTAATTATATTCTCTCCAAATTCGTTTCAACACAATCGAAATCATAGTTAAGTTTCGAATTTAGCAAATACTACGATACCAATAAAATCCCTAGGAAGAATGACCCTGGATTATCGCTAGGCTATAACTTGACCCCTTTATACTTGGAGGGTAGATTTAACATCGAGTCATCTGCTCCGCTCACCTTCCACCTTTTCTCACTTACTTCGGGACGAAAGTTGAATTTGATTACAAATGAAAGAAAACTTTACAAGAGAAGACTTGATTGCATTGAAACATCATTGTTCATTGATTGTTGAAAGCAGTAAATTACATCAATTGCTGAAAGCAGTAAATTACAAAGATTGGTACAGGGGGAACACCAGAAAGCTTGAAAGTCTTAAAATCTTATACCCCCTATAATAGACTTCGGAGAAAAAACCTAAGTTACAACAGTAGACGTTAAAAGGCTGAAGAATCATAATAAACTTTTACAATTAAAATGGAATTACAATAATTTACATAATATTTACAGAGTGCGGCCAAAGTTGGGCTAACTGCAGGCCGCGAGTGAGTCGAGGGGCTAAGTGATAGCTGCGGTCCTTGACACTAAGGAGCAGAGATCGAAGCTTGATGATAGAGCTACTCCTTGTATATTTCTCAGTTATGGTGATGAACAGTTTGGGTACAAATTTTGGGATCCAGAGAAAAAGAAGATTGTGAGAAGCAGAGATGTGGTCTTTCATGAAGACAAAACTATTGAAGATTTGGATAAATTGGAGCAGCCTAGAGTGGCTGTAGTTGTTCCTGATCTCGCATCTACTTGCACTTCAACATCACAGCCTATTGTTGAAGAGAATTTCGCTCCTACTGATGAGAATGTTGATGACATTGCTCATGATGATAAAATAGCTGATGAGAATGTTAATGAGAGGGAGCAAATACCTGAGACAGAAGAAGATGAAGAAGTACATGTCAGAAGATCTACCAGAGATCACAGGCCATCTACTAGGTATCCTACTTCTGACTATATTTTGCTTACTACTGATGGAGAGCCAGAAAATTTTTCTGAGGCACAGGCTGATAGAAATAAAGTTCAGTGGATGAAAGCAATGGCAGAAGAGATGAATTCTTTGAAGAAGAATGATACTTATGACTTGGTGAATCTTCCTAAGGACAGGAAAACATTGAGAAATAAATGGTTATATAAAATCAAACGGGAAGACAATGGGGATTTGATGAAGTACAAAGCTTGTTTGGTTGTTAAAGTCTTTGGACAGAAATATGGTGTTGATTTTGATGAGTTTTTCTCTCTTGTTGTGAAAATGACATTCATCAGAGTTGTTTTGGGGTTAGCAGCCAGTCTAGACCTAGAAATGGACCAACTTGATGTGAAGACTGCCTTCCTACATGGTGATTTGGAGGAAGAGATTTATATGTTTCAACCAGAGGGTTTTGAACAAAAGGGGAAAGAACACCTAGTATGCAAATTGAAGAAGAATTTGTATGTGCTCAAACAAGCACCAAGACAGTGGTATAAAAAGTTTGATGCTTTTGTGGTGAGTCGGGAATACACAAGGACGACTGTAAATTCTTGTGTTTATATCAGATCTTTTCCAGGTGACAAATTTATTATTTTACTGCTTTATGTTAATGATATGCTTATATTTGGCCAAGATGTGGGGTTGATCAAGAAATTGAAAGAAGCCTTACATACGTTATTTGATAAGAAAGATTTGGGGCCGGCTAAACAGATATTCGGCATGGAAATAATTCGAGACAGAAAATCTAAGTTATCAGAAAAAAATATATTGAACGAGTTCTTGAAAGGTTCAGTATGAAAGGAGCTAAATCAGTTAGCTCACCTCTTGGGGGTCATCTCAAATTTACCAAAAGATCTTGTCCTTCAATGAGTGAAGAGAAGAAGAAGATGGAAGAAGTACCCTATTCTTCAGCAGTTGGTAGTTTGATGTATGCCATGGTATGTACTCGTCCAGATATTGCACATGCAGCTGGCGTGGTGAGCAGATTTCTGTCTAATCCAGGAAAAGATCATTGGGAAGCAGTAAAATGGATTATGTGGTGTCTTAGGGGAACTTCTACTTTGTGTTTGGGTTTCAGGGGAGTTCAGACAGTTTTGAAAGCGTATACAGATGCAGATATGACAGGAGATCTTGACAACAGAAAGTCTACATCTGGGTACTTGTTTACTTTTGCAGAGAGAGCTGTTTCTTGGCAGTCAAAATTGCAAAAATGTGTGACTTTGTCTACAACTGAGGCTGAGTATATTGCAGTTATCGAAGCAAGTTAAGAGATGATATGCATGAGAAAGTTTCTTGAGGAGCTCAACGTGAAGCATGGTGAGTACATAATTTATTGTGATAGTCAGAGTGCTCTTGAGCTAAGTAGAGATTCTACTTTTCATTCTCGTACTAAACACATTGATGTGAGGTATCATTGGATCCGTGGAGCGATTGATAAGAAATTTATGCAGTTGGAAAAGATTCACACTGATAAGAATATTGCTGACATGTTGACCAAAGTTGTTACCAAGCAGAAACTTGAGTTTTGTGCCAAGCAGGTCGGGATGGATTCCAAGTGATGGAGTCTTGGGTATACCTCCCTCATGGGCTGGAGGGGGAGATTGTTGGGCTAAATCATTTTTAAGCCCATAACTTAATTATGTGGTCCAGGCCATGTATTATTATGGGTCATACATTAATTAAGACTTGGAGAACCTTTGATGCAATTTCAATTAAGTAGTTGCCTAACCTAATTGATTCAAAAAGTAATAAACACAAGCGGACTTCTTTTGGAGTAAGAGAGAGACACGCAGCTGAAGTCATTCTACTGGGTGTGAAAAATTATGCACAGTGAGATGGGGAATAGCTTTCTTGCAAATTTTTTCTAGACATTCACACAGCAAATGAAAGAATAAAAAAGGTTCCATTTATCTCGTTTTTTTTTTTGGAGAAGAAAATGTTGATTATTGTGTGTTCTTCTTCTTCAAGATTTGGGGTTCTCTAAGTTTTATCTTAGAATGGTTTGGGTACTATTTATTCTCCATTATTGTTGTTGTTGGGGTTCCATCTATTTTATTAGATGATGTATATTGTGGTTGCCAAGAGTAATTCTTGAAGGTGTGTATTTGGTTACCTCTAAATTTATGGCAAAAATTTAGAGAAGAAAATATTGTATTCCTATTATTTGGTAATAGTGTAATTGTAGGTTTGCCCCGTGGATTTTCCCTTCTCATTGGAGGGTTTTACGACATTAAATAATTTTTAATGTTATCGCATTAATATTTATAGTTTGATATTCTATTGTTTGTGGTTTTGGCTTGGCTTGGATTGAGTTGTTGATTTCCTATTTTAATCACATGGAGTTTGGGGGAAATATTTGACGTTGCTACTTTTGTTGGCAATTCTATTTTGTTGTCCAATTTCTCAACACTTAGTGAAAATCAATTTGCAAGTTTCAGACTCTGACTAATTGAGACACGTCCCCCGATTTACCTCCTCCACAAAGCTCTAGGGGTAGTGTCACGACCCCAAAATTCAGGCCCTTTTTTTTTTTTTTATAGACACCATTTATATATTGAAATATATATATAAAACTCTTTATTCATTCATTTTCCTTTATACAGAGAGCAGATTTCTGAAGGTTTTCTAATAGCCTTGCACTGGATTAGAAACCAAGCTGCAGGAGACTTCTAATAGTCTAACACTGTATTGAAAACATAGCTGCAGAAGGCTTCTAATAGCGTACTTTCAAAAATAGGGCAGATTTAATATATTTGCTAAAAACTCTTTCTAAACTTGTTTAGAACCCTTTTAAAATTTTCTAAACAATGAGTTTACCTTGTTAAACATTTAGGGTCATCATTCCTATTTTAATTTTGTCATTTTCACAACAACAACATTAAAAATAATTTCAATACTTCATAAAAATAATATTTAATCATCAAGGGGAATTTTAAAGTACATGACCCATTTCTTTTCATAAGAATCTATTTATACATCTCAAAATCGAGCCCCAAATAGTATTTAGCTCTTAAATACTAAAAGAATAAAACTTAATTCTAAAATAGTTTTAAGTACAAAATGCTTAATATTTCATCTCTTTTGGTTACCAATAAGTACTCTTCATTCTCGGCCGGCATCCTCCATAGGGAATCCACAATACAAAAACTAATGCTCCATTGCCTGTAAAAAGAGATATGAAACAACTATGAACCACATGGTCCAGTGAATAAAACTTGATATATGTAATAAGAGGTTAATTTTAACATAAAGTTTATAAAGTCATATAAGTTTATATCATTCTCAATATTTTCTTCTCAAACTTTCACTTACTTAAGAATGAATATAAATCATACACTTTACCTCTTAACTTGGAGGAGAATAAGTAATTCACATAAATATGTCCGGAATCCTCTCAAGTATCTTTTACCATATAAAACATCTTGTCTCACGAAATCTCAACATAAGAATACTTGAATTTGCATATTATATATCATTCTCAACTTACACTCTACCTCTTAACTTTGAGGAGAATAAGTAATTCACTTCAATCTGTTCAAATTCATCTCAAGTATCTTTTACCATATAAAACATCTTGTCTCATGAAATCTCAACATAAGAATACTTGAATTCACATGTTACATATCATTCTCAAATTACATAATGTAATTAAAAGAATATGCATATCATGATGTAATGCATGGACCCTCTAACTTCATTTATTAATTTCTTTGGGCCCCTACCCTAAGAGTAAGTATTCACGGAGCGCTCAATATAAGATTTGATACCCTTCCAGCACAAATCTAGTACCCTTCCGGTACAATTCTGATATATATAAGATCTGATACCCTTCCGGCACAAATCTAGTACACTTCCAGTACAATTCTGGTACCCTTCCGGTACAATACGGGAATTATCCCCTTGGGCATCTAGAATCCCAAACTGGTGAATACTTAACATCTTAGAGTTCTATTCTTATTCATGCACATTCTTAGATATACTTTTGAACCTAACTGCATGCTTAGAGAGTAAAACATGAATACACTTAAGACTTTTCATGAGAGTTACATCTCAACATCTGATACTCATGAAATCAAGACTTCTAAAAACTTCACTTGATCAACATAAAAGCACATAATTTTGTTCAAGTCCTTGCACGCAAGATAGAATTCTTTGAACTTAATATAATAAGAGCTTTAACTACTAAGTTTATCAATTAAGCTCACATGTGCTTCACATAATTAAAGAACAATTACCATTTAATGGAGAAAGCTTACCACACTTAGAGTGATTAAGAGTAAACTTATCTTTAAACAAATTATAAAGATCAAAGGACTTACAAGTTGCTGGAAATAATTTAAGGAATCTGAAAATAAACTTAGACACATCTCCTTAAAGATGTAATTGTAATAAAGTGCTATGAATTCATCAAAAGTCTGAAAATAACTTTAAGATACTCAATTATCTTCATTTAAGAATCTGAATTTAACTTTAAATTCCCCAAATATCATTCAAAATCTGAAAATTTCCTTTAAAGTATCAAATCAACATGATTTAAGAATCTGAAAAATTTCTTTAAAATACTCTAAATAAATTGTTTCAAAAATCTGAAAATGACTTTAAAATATACAACTAACATTATTCAAGAATTCAAGAATCTGAAATTAACTTTAAAATATATAAATAACCTTAAACAAGAGTCCGAAAATAACTTTAAACTATACCACTAACATTATTCAAGAATCTGAAAATTCTAGATTAAGTTTAGAGCTTGTTTTACTTCATTTTATACACATGCAATATTGTCTTGGTGATGATAACCCTCATAGAAATCAAGGATCTAACATGCAATTAAATAAAACATACAATTATTGCAGTAGCTCTTTAGATCCCAAAAGAAACATAAGCTTTTGAACAAAAATAAATTTTAGATTAGGACTAAGTGAAAAAGTTAAGGAAAAACATGAAATCCAACATTGAGTATTAAATAATCACAAGTATATAACTCTAATCTGTCAAGAATATTACTTTACTGCAGTAACTAACTTTACATAACAAAAATTGCAAGAAAACACATAAATGCTTTACTCACACATTTCATCAAACACTTCAAACGCATTTATGTTCTTAACATTAAATCTTGAAACCTAGTTTAAAAATCAACATAATCAATAAATAACATATTAAATTCTATAATTTAAGAATAATACCCCAACATTATATGAAAAACTTAACACAATATTACACAAATCAAGTTTCACTCACCTCTAACTTAGAGAAGATGATTTTGAATCAATTCACCTACAATCATTTAACCAAGTGTTAGAGTAACTTCAATATACTAAATTCTTACTTCTTAGTCCAAGTTTTACCTAGAAAATCCATCCAAAAATGACGATTTCGCAGTTTAGAACAATCTGCCCAGAACTGCGAAAGGCTTCTAGAAGCCTCTCGTTATGCCTCTGTCCAGGCTTCTGATAGCCTCGTCCAGCAGAAAATTTTCCCTTCTTCCATCTTCTTCCCTATTTTTCGTCCAGCAGCTTCTCTCTCAGGTTCTCTCTTGTCTCCCCCAAGAATAGAAGAAGAATTGGGGCTAAAGTTCATCTAATTGGGTATATATATAATATATATATATATATATCAAATAAGCCCCCATTCTTCTTATCATATGCAATTTGGACCTTATAAATTGAAACTAAGTCCTCAAAGCTTTCTTTTCTATCATCCAAGCCTCAAAACTTTTGGTAAATAATTACTTCTCACCAAAATAAATTGATGTTCCAAAGATCACTATATAATCCACAAAATCATTCCAAAGTTGTGCTCATCACAATGGCAAAACTGTAATGAATAGGACTTTCTTAAATTTCAACTTAACCCTCAATTATGAAATTCCATTCGATTGAGTCCAAACATTATATACTACTTTCTTTTATGCCAACTTAGTCTCCAATAATTACAATAAAGGTCAATTTATCCACTTTTCTTATAATTTCTATACTATCTCACCAGAAATTGGCTATTTTCTAAGAAAATACTTGATTTCGACTCCCACAATAAATGAACTAAAGTACGAAATTTCGGGTTGTTACAGGTAGGACAATGAGGGCCGTCAAAATTGCGGTTCAACCTTTTAGCATACAAAATACCCAATGTTTTCAAGTCTAATCATTGTATTTCAAAGACAAACCTTAGCATCAGTGCATCATCAATTGTATATGTACACTAATGCATCATCAATTATACACTAATTGACCACCGATTATGATGCAGAATTCTTGAATAGAAACAGCAGAATTTTTTTTGATAACTCGATTGAGATGAATTGAAAATGTAGATGGACTGGATTTTAATAACTGAAGAGAAGACATTCAATAATCTAAAATTTTGAAATTAAATAGTAATGAACAGTTGGTTGAAATCAAAAGTTCATTAAGGGATTTCTAAGAGAGAGAGAAGCAAAGAAGAACTTCGCAGAGTCAGAGAAAGGGAGGCGTATTGTAAAATTGAATGATTTTTGGTGAGATTTGGAGAGAGGGACTTAGGAAGAACATATGAATTACTGTAATTAAAGATTTTAATTAGTTTAAGGATTAAATTTCATACTGTAATTCTGGATTTTCTTTATTTTTTTAATATTTGTACTATATATACCAAGCACCCACAAACCCTAGCTTAACTTGAATGTTCATGGAAATGGTCTTGGAGAGACTCCTTTTGGGTGAGGTAAAACTCTTCTCTTTTATCTTGTAATCTTTGAAATTTAATCAACTATATTTTGAGTATATTATTCTTGTATTGTTGTTTATTTCCACTACCTTGAAATTTGTTTAATCTTCACCCATTGGACTGAGTTTTTTAACCTTTGAATCTTGAGTTAGATTTAAACTTGGGTTAGGGTGTTATTTTACCATTTTAGCTATCTTGAATTTATTCAATTTGTTGTGAGAATTTTTGGTCCAAAGATCAAAGGGGCTCGCATCAATAACAATGTTTATGGAGAGGTAACATCTATGCAAACATCATCTAATTATCTCATTTTCAATAAGTTATTTGTACTTTACCTCCTAACTTTAACATCATTTCACATATAGGTACAAGAGGTCATAGATTTTTCATATGACTTAACATAATTTATAAATAATAATGAACCATGAATTTAACATAGGTTTTTTAGTGTTTTAGTAAATTAAAAATGATAATATGTTTAGTAATTAGAATAAATTTATAGATGATAATGAACCGTGAATTTAACATAGGTTTTGCAGTGTTTTAGTAAATTATAAATGATAATATATTTATTTTTTAGGGATGGAAGGTGATGACAGTGTGTATGTTCCCCAAGTGATCATCAATGCAATTCCCAAAATTGGACAACGCTTATGTAAAAATAGCATGCTTCAGTATGCGGATAACTATTAGTAACGCTTTACCTCTTCGTGATTCTAGAAATTTACCTCTTGTCGTGTAATCTTAACAATGTATGAATCTACGGTTTTAGATTACACATATCTAAATGAAAGCTATTTTGAACCAATAGTGTTTGGTAAACATGTTTATAAACAAGTGTTTTTCCCCCTAATCACTTTTAACCACGCACTATTTTAGAAATTATTTTTTAATCACACATTTTTATTACCTAAAAAACTCAAATTCTATAAACAAAAATCAGCCCTCAACCGAGGCCGAACAATTCTGACTTCCACGAGTTTCACTTATCTCTTGCTTGTCCATCTCTTCCACAACTTTGTTACATTGAGCTTTCACATCGAGCATAATGAAGATCAGGGCCGGCCATGGTAATCCTTTAAAGCTAAATCTGTTGGCAGTCGAAGAATTGAACCAGTGACCGTGGTAATCCTCTAAAATTAATTTCATTTCATCAACCAACTAAGGTAAGGTTAATTTATTTTTCATTATTTCTTATTCAGAATTTATATATATCTAATCTACTTGATTCAGGGGCCTTTTTGCTCGAGATATGGTCGAGGGCCCGAGGTGGCTGCCTTGCTCGCCTATGCTTAGGGCTGACCTTGCTGAAGATCATGTCTGTCTCCTGCTCAAGTGATAATATGAGGTAAAAAGTAAGCCAAGTGTAAAGAAAATCATTTATGCCCAAAAACATTTATAGAGTAAAATGAGAAAGATAAAAAATTTGAAAACACGAATAAAAAGGGAAAAAATAAATATTTGTAGAGTTGGTAAATTTGTTTTTAAACAAGATTTTTTTTTTCACAATTCTCAAATAACTTTTTAACCACACATATTTTCTCAAACTATTTTTCATCCACACATTTTACGTCAAAAAAGTCAAATTGCTTTATAAATAAAAAGCAACTATCAAACAAAAGATAAAATATTTTAGGAAATTGCAAAAGCTATAATAGGCAACCTCCAATGGAGTTAATGGCACACGAAGTGTTGGTGGTGGCTGTAGATGTGTGCCACAATTACCATTTCAAAAAGCGCACTTAGGCATACTCCTAAGTGTGATTCTCGGTCTTACTGCTTCGTCACACTTCACTCACAAATTGTCAACTTTTTCGCACTTAGGCACGCTTAAACGTGATTCTCAATCTCGCCATTTGTCACGCTTTACGCTTTTTAGAACACTTACTACGAGATTGGTTGCATACGGTGGTGAAGTCAAGGATGGTAATGGGTCGGGTTTGACAAACTCATACCTTACCCATTATGTTTAGCCTCCATACTCGACCCATATACTCATCACTTTAAAGTGGGTCAGGGGTGGGTCGAGTGCGGGTCGGAGGCTGGTATGATTCCGTACCCATTAAAAACTCATTTAATTTTTTATTTTATTTTTTTGTAAAAAGAATTTTTAATTAAGAGAATTGAATGCAAACATAACATATTAACGAGAAGTAATTAGCATATTTCAAGGAATCAAACTAATAACTAATTAGCTAAAGAAGTGAAGATCTTGAAAGAAATAAGTGAAAAACTTGAGAAAGAGAGAACGCTAAATTTTTCGAAGATGGAGTACAGCTATCTGTGGGAGAATAAGAGAAATAAGTTCGTAAACTGTATTTGTTACTTGTGGTTGTGCCTTTTAAGGACTGTTTTTTTATTATTATTAATGCAACAAATGGGTATGCGTGTCGATTATGGGTTTTGTTGAAAAACTCACACCTGACCCATACACATGTCGAGCTTTTAAATTTATCTTCATACTCAATCTACAAACTCATTTAGTCTAGTAATTCTCACCAATTTGTATCGGGTCTCCAACAGGTATCGAGTCCATATGTATTTTTGGCATTCCTGGGTGAAGCAACCGCGAGTGATGGTCAATTTACATTTGTGTACTCGGGATGTGATGGTGTTTGAATATATCTTAAAAATGGAAGGGTTCGTTAGTTGCAAGAATGGACAATTGGTGAAAAGAAAGTATTTTACATAGAATTGAATTTCATGAAAATGATTTTTGTGAAAAATATAAATTGGATGTATTTGATTTGGATTAATTTTTTTGGTGAAAAATTTCGAGATTCTCCATGTTTTGTTGTTTGATTGATATTATTTTCCATGTAGAATTTGACAAAATTGAACTGTTTTTTTGTCAATTTTTTTTTGACACATTTATACTTGAAAATATCAATGCTAATTTTAAAAAATAAATAAAGTCAAAATAATTTTCCACCAAAGGTGGAAAAACCTATTTTTTGCAATCAAATGCTACAAAAGGTGGAAGATGTGGCTAAATTTTTCATTTTCCATGAAAAATAAAATGTATCAAACAGGCCTAAGTATTTTTGGAATAAAAAGTATTAATAGCAATTTGAGATTTCAAAACTTAAAAAGGGTGTACAATGTTCTCTCTCATTACCAGAATCCTTCTTAGGAGTCGAAGCAAATACTGTTCTTGTGTTAAGATTTTGCTATTAAAAAATAATAATAATAATAATAATAATAATAATAATAATAATATACCTATTGAAGCAACATTTGTATATCTATACATAGCCCAAGTGATATCGTTGAGAGAGTGATGGAATGGCTAAATTATGAATCTCCATATTTTGCTAGTAGCTACTTTGATTGGTCTCGCTTCGACTTTTTTCTTTGTATTTTTCCATTATCTTTCCCTTTTGAGGAACATATCTGCTTATTGTCCCCCCTTCTTACCTAAAAATAAAAATTGTAGGTGCGCAGATTATGAAAACACATTTTATCAACTAAACGATCAAGAAGCGCAACATATCTTTCACCAACACACTTCAATCATGGATGTTTAAGACACCAAATCTTCGAATCCTAGCAAATGCTTTGGGTTCCGTCAAAATTGCGGTTAAACATTTTAGTATACAAAATACCCAATGTTTTCAAGTCTAATCATTGTATTGCAAAGACAAACCATAGCGTCAATGCATCATCAATTATACACTGATGCATCATCAATTATATACTAATTGACCACCGATTATGATGCAGAATTCTTGAATAGAAACAACAGAATTTTCTTTGATAACTCAATTGAGATGAATTGAAAATGTAGATGGACTGGATTTTAATAACTGAAGAGGAGACATTCAATAATCTAAAATTTTGAAATTAAATAGTAATGAACAGTTGATTGAAATCAATAGTTCATTAAGGGATTTATAAGAGAGAGAAGCAAAGAAGAACTTCTCAGAGTCAGAGAAAGGGAGGCGTATTGTAAAATTGAATGATTTTTGGTGAGATTTGGAGAGAGGAACTTAGGAAGAACGTATGAATTACTTAATTAAAGATTTTAATTAGTTTAAGGATTAAATTTCATACTTTTTGGGTAGTTGGTGTAATTTTCCCTTCTTTTTATCTCATGCCAAATTTCAACATATTAAACAGCCCAAATAGGCTAAGGTTGATTTGGGCAGATCAGTGCTCTTCAATTAAAAATAAAATAAAATAAAATAGAGGAAATTAGACTAGATACACGTTTGAATTTAAATATTCAAAATTTACTAAAAACATTTTTTATTCCTAGAAATACTGTATCATCAAAGTAAAATTAAATTTCAACAATCACTTATCTCCATAAATTCAGACGATTAAATTAATGGCTCTCATTCCCTCATTTAATTAAATCCCAATGGTTCAGATCCAATCCCAAATCTGTCCTCAATTTGATTGTTGTATAAAATCATTACAATAATGAATACCTAAATTCACTCTACACACCATTATTTATCTTAATTTAGTTCCATACACCGAAAATATCCACTCCAGAACAGAAACCCACAGTTGCATTTAGGTCACATTACCCATATATAAATCTTCAATTAATGAAGGAATCATTGCCCGTGGTCCGCTATAATACAACATCATACATGTGTAATCTTTTCTGCCAAGGGATGATGCTTACTAACTTTACTTACAAACACGATTGCTATGACTGCTGGGCCAAATGATGAGAGAGTGATAGAAGCTTCCTTTTCTGCCAAGGGATTGAAGTGGCCAGTGGTTTGAAGCTATCACAAAACGAGACTTCTCAGTAGCATTAATTTCTGTAATTTCAATTTCCAGTTCTTTGAAACTGGTTTAGGATTTCCAGATTGCCGATGTAATTTCAAGGCTTGCTTCCCTAATCCGAATAGCCAGGAAATCTTCTGCAATGTTCTTCATTCGATTTTTTTAATAATATGATGATGTTATGGAGTAATTAATTAGCGTGATGAATGCTTCAGTTTGAATTTCCATTACGAACTGATTTTGAGAGTAAATTCTGGGAATAGTATTTATGGTTTTATTATGTATCTTATGTAGTATTTTTGATAAATATTCAAAGATATAGTATATATAGTAATTTTATTTTTAAGTAACGTAAGCATCTAATTAAGGAAATAATACATAAACAAGATAGTTAATATTCCACATTTCAAAATTAAAGAAAATAGCTTAAAGATAATTTAAAAATTCAAATATCAATATAATTAAAATGTCATAAAAATCTACCCACCCATCCGCCCCGCCCCGCCCCATTCCATTCAAACCTTGTGCAATGGATTGCGCCTCGTCAAAACCACCACCAACTAGGGGTGGACAAAATAATCGAACCAGACCAGATCAAACCAGAACCAAACCAAACCAAGCGGTTTGGTTCGGTTCTACATAAAAAAAATAATGGTTTGGTTCTTAGAATCAAGAACCATTCGATTTTGGTTCTGGTTCCGGTTCTCTTTCCATAACCAGAACCAGAACCAAGAACCAAACTATATATATATATTTTACAAATTAGTGGATATTCATCTCACCAAAAAATTAAAATCTAAAATTATAAATGTGAAATGTACAAAAATGTTATTTAACATACATTTTATCTCATTTCATATTAGACAAAGATTTTAAATCATAAATCTAAATTCTAATTCTAATTCGTTTTTCTTCTTTTCAATTATAAATACGCATTCACACTACTTTACTTACACTTCTATAACACAACAATCGTTGCACTCCTTAGTTACCATCGACGACAATGATGTTTTTTTTTTAAAAATTTATGTATATATAAACCTCGACCCAATTCATCAATTTTCAAGAGTTAACCCAAACTCAAATTGCAAATTCCATCACTAACTCACACGGCACCACGGTAGAATGAGACTCAGAACTTCATCGTAATCTGTAACTATAAGTCTAAACTGTCTTTATGTTCGATTCTCTAAATTTCAACAGGTCGACGAGCTTCCTTCAGACTAGTTTCTTCTTCTTTGACTTAGAATAACATGTTACTTTTTCTAAATCTTTGTTCTGTTAACTAAAAATTTCATTTTCTATTTAGTAATGATGTAGATGGATTCTAATAAAGAAGCGGATATGAACATGTTTTAATTTACATTTATTATTTAAAAATTCAAGTAATGGTCTCAGAACCAAACCAGACCAAACCAGAACCGAGCGGTTTGGTTCCGGTTTGGTTCCATATCTTTAAAAAAACCAATTGGTTCCATTAGTAAAAAATCATCGGTTTACGGTTTGGTTTGGTTCTTCTAGAACCAGAACTAAACCGAACCACGTCCACCCCTACCACCAACCACCACACCAACACCTATCTTCGACGTATTGTCACCATCACATATCACTTGACTTCGACACATCGCCACCTTGACCTTTGACACATTGTCGCCACCACTACCACTACCAACTTACCACCACTTTTGGACGATACACACAAAGATTTGATGTGTGTGTGTGCGTGTGTGTGTGTGATAAAGTGTATTTGACTTGTTTTTGATGTTGAAATATAAAGTGTTATCTATGAAATGCTGTGATTGGATGAGTTGTGACACGTGACCTGTATAATGTAACTTACAATCTATGAAGTGTGACATGTGGCTTAAACATATGACCTGTGATTTGAATATGTGATTTGAACATGTGACATGTAACTTCAATATGTGACCCATGACCCTTCACTTGAACTATGTGACCCGCGATCCATGACTTCAATATGTGATCCGTGACTTCAATATATGATCTGTGATCCGTGACATGTGACTTCAATATGTGAATTGTAACCCGTGACTTCAACACGTGACTCATGACTTCAGTATGTTGCATGTGACTCGTGGCTTGAACATATGATCTACGACCTCAATTTGTGACCTGTGACTAGTATATATGACCGCAGTTGAATTTTTAGTAAACATGCTCCTGCCTGCTGAATGAGCAAGAGTTAACTTGCCTCCAACTAGGCTAAGACTTCGGTTTTTCTCACATAACTTTCTTTTATATACAAAAGATGTCTCTGCATTTCTATGGTCGTAGTGTGCATTTTCATTTTTGGGTTTGTTCTCTTGGAGAAGCTTTAACTTCAACAATTTTAGTCACACCCATTTATCAACCCATTTGATGCCACAAAACCGTACAGTTGCCATTAATCAACCCATTTACTTCAATCAACAGTCTTAAAATAATTTTAGTAAATCAAAACCCAATTCAAAACCCTCTAATTGATGACACATTCATCAATCACTTTTGTAGCTAGATGACAATGCGATCCGAAATAGTCCACAGCAACAGCTAGTCAAGCTGGTGGTCAAGTTGTGGGATTGAGGGGAAGGGAAAAGTTATTTTAGGCTTAGAAGAAGTCGATTGTGTTTGGCAGGGACAGATTTTCTTTCGGCTGCTCTGTGGTTTCGTTCTGTGGCCAATGTCGTCGTCAAGTTCTTTGGGCGTTGTGTGGGTGGGTGGTTTGCGATCGTTGATGACAGTGGAGGTGTTGGTGAAGGTGATGGATTTTAGTTCGTTTGGTTCAGGTGAGGTGAGGTGAGGTGAGGTCTTGAGCTGTGGCTGATCGGCTGTAATTATTGGAGTGAGAGTCAGAAAGATGACATGGAGATCAGGAGCTTCGTTTAAGATATAAGGCTGATCTTTGCTCCTTTGCTCAATCCACTGGAGAAGACGCTTTCACCGGCACCACTATCAAACCCATGATTGGTTGTAGTTATTGAAGTGAGAGTTCATCTCAGATTTAATGTTAAGGTTGCTGTGGGGGATATGGTGGGAGGTGGGCGTGGTCTCTAGTAAATATAATAATCGATTTTGTTATTTAAAAATTAAAAACGAATTAAGACCTGATTTATGAACTATTAAACTTGTATCTTGATTTGTGAAATGTGGATTTTAGAAACAGATCGGCTTTAATTTTCTCCTTAAATCAAAATGTTTTTCCCTCTTTTCCGCTCATTTTAATTTTTCAATTTTTTACAAGGCCAATTCCGCTTATAAAATTTCCAACTTCTTCTTATCTTTCTCACAAAAATAGAACAAAACTATTAGAAACGTGACCTGTATAGTTTAGCATATAAAAAGTTTAAAACTGACAATCATTTTTGGGCAAGAAACTGCTGCCTCTAGTTGGTAAGAATTCATGCATACTGTTGAATTTGACAAACAGAGACAAAATTTGAATCCAGAAAATTACAAAATTCAAATTAAATTTTTTTTTTTAAAATATATATATATATATATATATATATATATATATATATATATATATATATATATATGCGACGGTACATTTTGGTTGGTGTCTCATCAAAGAATTTACCTTAATGGAGTTCAAAGATGCTTGAATCACTTATTTATGTCGGCCAGAGTCACTCCGTTTCACTTAAGTCATGTTCGTTGAAAACCCTTTCTTGCTTATAAGTTATTTTATAGGGGTCACAGATCATGATGGAAATAAAATTAGATTTTCGAATAGGCTAAATTTTGAAGCTCTACTGAAAATAGACTTAGGAGTATAATAAAATCTATTTTGGACAAATATTTTGAATTAAGGAGAATTTTTTTTTTTTTTTTTTTGGGATTTAAACTTTAACAAGGTTGTTGTCGAATCAGTTTAACCCCTTAAAATGCTTAAAACATTTTCTGAAACTCTTTAAAAGTAAAATGCTCTCTATTTTATAGATTAGAGTCAATCTTTACAGTTATGTTACAAAAGACTTCTCAAATTAATATTTTAAAATAAAGATTGTGAGTGTGTTTGATATTGTTTAAAAAAGTTTTTTAAAAATAAATAGTGATTTTTAGGAGAATTGACAGTTGAAAAATCAAATATTCTGGACTTGACTTTTAATAAAAAAAAAAAAAAAAATTTTTAATGAAAATCAAATAAGGGCTGTGTTTGGAGAGAAAAACTCACTCTTTCAATTATTTTATATTGACCAATTACTTAATTAATAGTATATATAAAGAAAATGAGGATTATAATATAATAATTTGGAGGGAATTTGGTGAAAAGAAAAAAGATAGAAAAAAGGGGTTAATTTCACAAACAGACGATTGTCTTTTTCCTTTAACGCAATATTACAATTTATAAATTAACTTGTTTCACACTCATGCGATGCACAGATATATTTTCATTGACAAAGACTAAGTCCATGTTTGGTAAAACTAAAATTTTAGATTGTAATCTAAGTAAAAGTCAATATTTAATCTTAACCATACCTTTTATGGGACTCACAACTTTTCAAATACACATCTCACTTACTTTTATCAAAATCTACTAAAATATGATTTTATCTATACCAAACAGAGGCTAAATTAGAAAAGAAATACAATTTTAAAATTCAGTTCCTTCCAATGTTAATGCAAAACCGGCTCCTGCCATTCGGTCGAGGTGAGGTTTAGGCTCAGAAAAATCCAACTTCTTGACTCAATCCCTAAGAAATGGCGACATTGAAACGGCATCGAATTCCGTCATTAAATTTTAGGTCAATCTACTCCCCCTTCTGCAATAATCTATATATATACGTACATAGATACGCCTCTCTCTCTCTCTCTCTCTCTCTACATATATATATATATATATATATGAAAGTGATGGTGATATAGAATGCAACACTTGAACACATGTCAAATTCTGGGGAATAGTTCCAAACTTCCTTAACCTCAACCAAATTTAATTTATCCCTTGTAAATCCTTAACATACGCCACGCCAACCCTCCCTAATGTCATTTCCTCTCTATACAAGCAACTTCTTTTTATTACTAATGTGACTCAAACTAAGAAAGAGGGAATAGTGAAAGTAGTGGGGGAGAGAAGAAATATCTCTTTGCCATGTCCAGGGTGGTAGCCAATGGAAGCGGTGGAGGAATGACTTGCTGTGTTGTTGTAATACCACTTTTCGTTTTACATGCTTTCTGGAATATCACCCAATTTCTATGTTGATACTACGATGGATTATTTTTTTTTGGCAATTATTATTGATAATAAGTTGAATTATTTTGCAGTGGAAGGACTTGAACGCCGTTTCGATCAATGTGCCAATTAGAAAGTTTATAAATTGTTAACGTGCAATTTATGTGATTAATTGTTTTGATTACCTAAGCATGCTATAATTTTTATTTGATTAAGTTGTAAGTGACCTAAATTGTGTTAAATTAAAATTGGGGAAAACTTGGTGGTAATTGTAGACTAAATTGAAGTTTGGGACTTACTTATACATATTGTGAGAGTTAGGGGTTGAACTTGCAAATTACTAGAGAAATAAAAAAAATTGAACCCTAACCCCTTACCAATCGATCAGACATCACCCTCAGAACCCTCACATCTCCTCTCTCGCGAACTCTCTCTCGGCTCTCGTCTTTCTCTCATCTCACACACAAATCACCGCCACTCGATTTTCAGGGCACCTCACCGGCGACCTCCCCTCTCCCTCTCGCTGGCAGTCCGTCACTGCCAGCATACCACGTCGTAAGTCACTTTCTCCCCTGCCTATCGCACAACACCCGAACCCGCACATACACAATTTACGCACATAGGCACATGTTTATATGTATTGATGTATATATATGTTGAATGTATGTATGTATGTGAAGATTTTAGATTTGGGTTTTGGTTAAATTTCGTATTTTTAACAGTGAAATTCAGGTTTGGGTATATATATATATATATATATATATATATATATATATATATATATATATATATGTGCGTGTGTGTGTATACATATGTGTGTACTTTTTCAGATTTATGGATTCAGAGAATAAATTGGTTTTGTTGGATTTCTAATTAAAGTGGAAATTTATTATATTTTCAGTTTAGGGTAGATTATGTAAATGTGTACAAATTTCAGATAAAAAAATGTAAAGATTTAGCGGTTAGTTTACTTTGATTTTTAAAGTGGAAATTCAATTTCATGTTTCCCAGATTTAGTTTAATGAAGGGTTAAATTGAGAATTTTAGAATTTGGGGAACGTGAATAAATTTCTGATTTGTTTTAAAATATGTATATATATATATATATATATATATATATATATATATATATATATATATATATATATATATATATAAAGTTCTGATTTTGAGATTTATGAAAATTTGTAATTTAGTTAACTGTTCGGGTAAAGTTTGAATAAATGGTGATTTTCAAATTTATGAATAGTAGAATGCTAATTGGAATTGTCCTTGTGAAATTCAAGTTGTGATGAAGATTCCATAGCTTGAACCTTTGTGTAATTTGATTAGTTAGATTTCAATTTTGGCATCTAAGTTAATCTCTTATTTCGAATGAAGTATGATTTGTATTTGACATGACTTAAGATCCCATTTGGTTTGAATTGTGAGTCACATGAAAGTCTCAACCTTATTTAGAAGTGTGAAATGTGATTTTGAACTAAAATTATATTTCACTTAATGAATGGGTACAACTAGGATTTTGGTACATTGACGACACTGGCAGTCGAGGCTCCTCCACTTGCAAATCCAGAAAACGGTAAATTACTAAGGATTGCAGGTAAGTAAACTTCCCCCTATTTTCATAGAAATTGAATGTAAATGTGAAAGTTATGTGTAAATGGCTGTCGTGCAACTTACTTGCTTTGATGAATTGCATTTACATTATGAAAGCATATGTTATTGAGAAGAATGTTTAAGCATGCACATTATCTTGTCATTGCATCATCAAGCATGCATTGACATCGAAATTTGGAAGTCAAATGTTTTAAATGAAAGAAATGTGTCAAAGTGCAAGTTTGTTCAAAAGTTATGTATCCCAAGTTTTTAAAGAATGAATGGGTGTGCTTCTAGTTCATGAAAGATGCGAGTGGGAAATGGGGCACGGGGGACCGGCGTACCCGAATGTAATGAACCGCTTTGCGGTGGGAAAGTGAATGTTACACCGCTTTGCGGTGGGGAAGTGAATGTTACACCGCTTCGTGGTGGGAAAGTAAATGTTAAACCGCTTTGCGGTGGAAATGCGCATGTTAATCTGGTTCCAAATAAGTAATTGCCCACTGTATTCTGATTGACTAAAAGTTACATCAAGTGAGCTCACGATGGAAATGAAGTGAAAGTTTTGAAATGTAAAGTGAAAGTTTTGAAATGTGAATGTTCTGGAAAGTAAAGAAAAAGGGGATACATAAATGGAATTTTTAAAGCATTCATGTCATGAGCATGCATTCATGCATACAGTTTACTTACTGAGCTTTAGCTCACCCCAATCCCTCCCCAACATTTCAGGTGATGAAAGTTAGATGACCAGAGGGGAGCACTTGGCGGCTGACTAAGACAGTACCCGCTGTCGTCATTATTTAATGAAGTTAAATTTATTAAAGTTATCATTTGAATTTATTCCTTAATTTATTATTATTGATAATTGTTTGGTTGAAGTTAGTTTTGATTAAGTATGGACGACGCATTATGGGTTAAGTTACCTCTTATTTCATTTGTCAATACTTGTTGATATTTTGGAAAAATCTTATGATTGAGGAGTTTGGGAAATGCATGAATTGGTTTTGGCGATGATGAATGTGATTGAGATGTGATGGATGTTTTAAATTTTTAAATGGTTTTTGATGTCCCTCTACAGGTTGGCTATGTCCAATTTATAGAGGAGACTCTGCCGAAATTTTGCTAAAATTTTATAATAGATAAATGAACATTTTAGTCGTGTAAATGATTTAATTCCGCGTTTAATGTGAATGGAAGTTGACACGCCTAGGTTTAAGGTTTTGAAACTTGGGGTGTTACAGTTGTAGTCCTCCAACTGCTCTTCTATAAATGGTAGGATTCTCAAGAGGTTCTCCAACATTTTTGGACATGATTAGATTGTATGTGTTGGGTGTAGAACACTCCTTTACATTTTCAAGACCAAATCTTTTCAACTATTCATTTATATACTTTGTCTGAGTCAGAAGTAATTCGGTCTCATCTCTGTACACTTCGATTCTTAGAAAATGATGTAGTTTCTCCATATCTTTAAGTGCAAACTGGCTTTGAAGTTCTTTAACAAACCTTTTTAGTTGATTGATATTATTGCCGGTCACAAAAATATCATCAACATAAATCAGGGCAAAAATGACACAGTGCTTTTTCCCTGAAATAGAACAGTGAGGAATCAGCATTTGATTGGTTGAAGCTCCATTTCTGCAGAGTGGAATTTATCCTATCATACTAGGCTCTTGGCGCTTGTTTAAGCCTATATAAAGCCATGTTCAATTTATGAACTTCTGTTGGCCTGCTCCTGTCAACAAAGCACTCAGGTTGAACCATGTAGACATCCTCTTCTAGTACTCCATTTAAGAAGGCAATGTTTATGCCTACCTTTTTGATTTCCCAGTCATTTTCAACTGCCAAAGACAGTACAATTCTTAGTGTGGAAGGCTTCAAAACCAAACTAAAAGTTTCTTCAAAGTCAATTCCAGGAGTTTGGTGGAATCCCTTGGCTACTAGACGGGCTTTGAACCTTTGAACTGATCTATCAAGGTTCTCTTTGACCTTAATTACCCATTTATTTCCATAAATATATTAGGCAGGAGAGGCTGGCTCAAGATTCCAAGTATTGTTGTTCATTAAGGCCTTGTATTCTTCTTGCATTGCTTGCTTCCACATTTGATTTTTCTAGGCTTCCAAGGCATTTATGGGTTCCTTCTCATCTTTCCTAGCTTCACTCATGAAGATCTTTCATTTAAAGATTCCTGCTCTTTCTCTTGTTGTCATGGGATGTAATGGTTCTGTGCTTGATCCCATGTTGGTGTTATCAGGTGGAGTGTTTTGGTTGGTTGAGGTTGGTGGCTGAGTGTTATTTGTGTTAGGTGAGGAAGGTGAGTTTTCAGGTGATTGTTGAAGGAACATGGAGTTTTTATGGTAATTTTGTAGGCTGGAAATGCTAGTTGAAGTATTTGGGGATATTGGATTGTTAACTAGTGTTGATATGTTTTCTGTGGTTTTGCTATTTGAACTATTTGGGGATATTGGATGGTTAACTGGTGTTGATATGTTTTCTGTGGTTGAATCCTCTCCTAGAAGTACTGCTGTAAGGGCTTGAACTTGGCTTGTATCAGGTTGATTTCCTGGTTCAGTGAGGAAGGGCAGTTGTAAGAGTTGAGGATTTGGTATTGTGATAACAGTTTCAGGATTTTGTGAGGCTTTATGGAGGATTGAAGTATAAGAAAACTCATTTTCATTGAATGTGACATGTCCAGATATATAGATTTTCCCTGTAGAGCTTAGACATTTGAAACCTTTGTGAGAGGATGAGTAGCCAAGGAACACACACTTTATGCTATGAAAACTGAACTTATGGTTTTGGTAAGGTCTAAGGCATGGATAACAAGTGCAACCGAATATTTTTAGTGATTTGTAGTCAAACTCTTTTTGATATAGGATCCGAAATGGTGATTTGTAATTAAGAATAGGTGTTGGAAGTCTATTTATAAGGTACACAACAGTTTGAAATGCATCATACCAATATTTAAGTGGTAAATTAGCTTGAGAAAGTAAGGTGAGTCCTGCTTCTACAATATGCCTATGTTTGTGCTCTACTCTACCATTTTACTCGAATGCATAGGGGCAGGAATGCCTGAAGTCTATTCCTCATTCTTTAAAAGTGTTTGTGGAGGACCTAAATTCCCCTCCCTAGTCAGACCGCAATGTTTTAATTTTTCTGTGCAATTTGTTTTCTACTAAGGCTTTGGATTGAGTGAATATTGACAATGACTCAGATTTATGTTTCATCGGATAAAGCAAGCAGAATCTACTACAGTATTCAACAAAAGTAATATAAAATCTAAAACCAGTGGTTGAGTTAATTGGGGAAGGTCCCCACACATCACTAAATATCAAATCAAGAGGAAATTGTGAGTGAGATCCAGACTTCCTGAAAGGTAACAAGTGTGATTTTCTAAATTGGTAAGCATCATAAAACATTTTATTTGAATCCGGAATTTCATTACATAGCTTCAGAATTTTTGAAATGACTTTAAGAGAAGGGTATCCTAATCTCTTATGCCACATTAGTACATTAGACTCTTCTTTTTCTTGGAATTGTAAGGGATTGGTAGCTGATACTTCATTATTTTGGATTGATTGGGAGTGAAAAGCAGACTTGTAGTCAGATGGAAGGCTTGAGTCCTTTAGTGAGATATCATATGTGATTTGTTGAGGTAGGTCCAGTTGATATAAGCCTTTCTCAAGCTTCTCCTTCAACAATACTTCCTTCGAGTGTTTGTCCTTAACAAGGCAATGGTTAGAGTGAAATTCAATAAAAACTGGATTGTGAGATGTGAGTTATGAAACACTGAGTAAACGTTTCTTAAGTTTAGGTACAAAGAGGATATTTTTTAGTGTGAGTGGTGTTTTCGTGTTTAGATTTGTCTTACCAACATGAGAAATAGCAAGATTAGAACCATTACGAACCATTACTTTCTGTTTACCTGTGTATTTTGAGGCTGTGGACAGCTTTCCTTCATCACTTGTGACATGATTGGTTGCACCTGAGTCTACGTACCATGACTTATCTTTCACAAGTTTTGGTGTTGCCATTAAGGCTAATGGGGCTGTAGTGTTGTTGGATTGGTGCACTCCAAAATTTCTTGTAGTGTAGCCTCTATCAAATCTGACATAACATATTTCAGCCTTGTGTCCATTCTTGCCACAGATTTGGCAAGTCTATCAGAATTGTAAGTCCTTCCTCCACGGCTTTTGCAACCCCGTTCTTCCTCTGTAGAAGTTAGAGGTTCTGCCTCTCTGAGACTGGTAGTAGCCTCTTCCTTGGGTGAAATTTGCTGAGTTTTGACTTAGGTAAGAGCAGTGATATAATTCCTTAGTGACTGGATGTGTTCAAGTCTACTCTCATATGTCATGAGAGTCTACTGCAGCTCATTCCAGCTAATATGTTTCCTTCCATTGATCTGTACAACAATGGGAGTATAATCATCCTCTAGGCTAGCTAAAACATAGTTGAAAGTCAAATGTTTTAATGAAAGGAATGTGTCAAAGTGCAATTTTGTCAAAAAATTATGTATCCCAAGTTTTTAAGAATGAATGGGTGTACTTCTAGTTCATGAAAGTTGCGAGTGGGAAATGGGACGCGGGGGACCGGCGTACCCGAATTAAGTCGCTTTGCGACGGAATGTTCAACCGTTTACGGTGGACTGTTAAACCGCTTTGCGGTGGGAAAGTGAATGTTAAACCGCTTTGCGGTGGAAATGTGAATGTTAATCTGGTTCCAAATAAGAAATTGCCCACTGTTATCTGATTGACTAGAAGTTACATCAAGTGAGCTCACGATGGAAATGAAGTGAAAGTTTTGAAATGTTAAGTGAAAGTTTGAAAAGTTTGAATTTTATGAAAAGTAAAGTAAATGGGGATACATAAATGGAATTTTTAAGGCATTCATGTCATAAGCATGCATTCATGCGTACAGTTTACTTACTGAGCTTTAGCTCACCCCATCCCCCCCCCCCAATATTTCAGGTGATGAAAGTTAGATGATCCGAGGAGAGCACTTGGTGACAGGTTCAGGCTACACCGCTTCAAGTTTTAAAAAAATAAAGTTAAATTTGAAGTTTATGATTAATTATTTCTTAATTCATTCATTTTATGTTGATAATTGTTTGGTTGAGATTAGTTTAAATTAGTTATGGTATTTCCCTGTGATTAGTTTTTATCATGTTTCATGAGTTTACAAATTTATACTTCAAGTTATTTTGTTGAGGAGTTTGGGGAATTGATGTTGAAGTTGAATTTTGGAATTGTGGTCGGATGTGGATTGTTGGGTTTGAATGAGTTGAGAATTGTATTTGTAAAATGGTTTTGACGTCTCTCTACAGGTTGGCTATGTCCAATTTACAGAGGAGACTCTGTCGAAATTTTTGTAAAATTTCATAATAGAAAATGAAAATGTTGAGGTTTTAAATGATTTGTTTCCGCATTTTAATGTTTAAACGATTTATTTCCGCATATAATGTGAATGGAAGTTAACACGCCTAGGTTTTTAAATTTTTGAACTTGCGGTGTTACAACTTTCTTCCCTGCAACTTCAAGACTGTCAGCTTGTTGTTTAACTGTGGCAAGATTATCATCTATGCTCAAGTTGCCTCTTCTTAGATTTTGGAGCTCCCTAGTGAGATAGTTAATCCGAGCCTTGTTCTTGACACATAAATTTTCTTGAATTACCTTCCACAGTTCTGCAGAGGTATCTAAATCAATAACTCTCATGGCAATTTTAGGACTCATGGCAGAGTACAACCAGCCCAACAATAGCTAATCAATGGATTTCCATTTTCCATATTCAGGACTTGGAGCAGCACCTGTTTCCGTATTTGTTGGGTCTTGAGTATTTAGATTTTCAGTTGGGCATTGTTTGGTTTCTAGAATGAAACCTTCTAGAACATGACCTTTGATTATAGATGTGATCATTTTCTTCCAAAGTAGAAATTTGTGTTTGTCGAGTTTTATGAATGGAGTTTATGAGAGATTGAAACTGAAAGGGTTTTTCTGGTTATCACCCAGCAATGGTGACACTTTCGATGATGGAGGAAGAGTCTGTGAGCCATTTGTAGAGGAGTTATCAGGATTTTCCATGAGCTTTGATACCAAGTGAAAATTTGAAGATAAATTCTATTAATAAAATTGATTGTAATTACAATGTTTAGCTGAGCCAAGAATAAATACACAACAGATGAATATTCTAGAATTTGATCTAATGGCTCAGCGTGATTTATACAGATGAATTGGTTAGCTGTATAAACAAACCATGTGCAGGGAAAAACTATACAGTTAAGGTGAGAGAGATGATCCCACTGTGCTTAAAAGTGTGGTTTGAGGTATTACATTTTGAAAAGGTGAGAAATAAGAGAAGCTGTGTTTCATTTTACAAAAGTGCTAAACTAAGAAACCACGACTTCTGTACATCTTGAATCCGGATTGAATTAGAATTTCCTCCTACTTCTAACAAATCAAGCTTTTATCTTTTCTCTGGTGATGGAAATGGAGGATGAAAAGGCAAGAATAAGCGTCGAATAATTCCTTTTCCGAGCCCCCTATTTATGACATCATCTTCCCACTTCTTTCTTTAGTTTTTTCTCCCGATTTCTCAGAAAAATTATTTTGAGTTGCTTCCCAAATCTTTCTTTATTTTTTTTCATCCAGGCAGTTTTACAACTTTTCCTCATGATTCATAAACAAATAGAAACTTCAACATGTTAAATGTTTCTTAATAATAATTTTGGTAAAACCACACCAATGTCTTCATGTACTAAAATCTCCTCCTACACAATCTACTCCACACTCAACATATGGCATATTTAAATTTTGGAGTATTTCATTAGCCTTCTTCAACAAAACATCATAAATCTCATATGAGAACAGAACAAAGTGCACCTCCTTCAAGTCATTTGCAAATTCCTTGACAGTGGATATAGCCATAGAGGCAGGTCCAACATAAGGGTATCCGTAAACTCCACATGATATGGTGGAAAATGCAGCATGTTGAATGATGTTCTCTTTGGCTACAAGTGAAGTGTTCCTATATGCATTTGTCAAAGAGGATTTAGGGTTTTCATCTTTATTGTAAATGGGTCCAGCTGTGTGAGTAACATGAGACGCTAGCAACCGAAAGCTTGGAGTAATCCTTGCTTCTTCTATAGGGCAGCAAAGTCCGGGTCGTACATCTGGGACCTCATAGCATGCTACTCGTAAACCTGGATCAGTCGCTCGATGTATGGATCCGTCAGCACCACCACCTCCAAGCATTCGCTCATTAGCTGGATTGACTATGGCATCGGAGGAATTGTGGACAGACCATAGAGTAATTGGAAGAAGACCACAGGGACCACCCCACCATGTTAGTGTCAATTATTGGAAATTGCATCTATTTTATTAGAGGATGAGAAAAACGTGCTCAAAATGTGTTTTCTCCTTACGAAAGCTAGTTGGTTAGGAACAGGAAGAACGTCATTTCACCATTAAGCATGAGAACAACAGGAAGAACTTTAGTTTCACCATTAAGCATGAGAACTACATTTGACTTGGAGGGGCGTTCCCTGGGATCTTCTTCCACAAAGAAAAGAGAAACGTTTATGCATTTTACTACTTTAGATCTCTCACAAGATTCAAGCAGTATATGGTCCACAAAATCAAGTGCCTTTTATTCACTCCACAATCTCCATACTCTCTACAAAATCATCTAATATTTGATATAAGAGATCTTCACAAGATAGATCTAAGAGAGTTGGCACTAGTCAGTGATCACAATAATTTAAGTAAATCAATCAATTTATAATTGCTACAGTGTTACCGAACAGAGCCTAAAGTTCCATTTTTACGGTGTTGATAATTGAAGTTACAAATAGTTTTGGGAATCGTCACTCGGAGAGTAACTTTTACCCAAAATTATAGATGAGGACTAGAGGTATAATTTTGATGATATTTTCCAAAATTGCAAACAAACCCCACCCCCACCCTCACACACCACCAACACCACACATCGTCTTTGCCACCATTGCCGCTCCTTTTTCCGATGCAAAATTAGAGCCACATGAATTGCTAACGGAACAAATTCAATGAGAGCTAAACTTTCATCATCAAAGAATTTGCAGCTACTGCAATAGAATTTTGCCATCAAAAGCCCATTGCAAGACTGGTTTGTGCAAACAGGCCCAACTGGCCCAACTGTTTGAATTTTTTTGGAAATTCATACACTTCATCTCAGTCTCTCAGATGTTGCCCTCCTATAAATAAACAATTGAATATGAAGGAAGTTTTTTATTTATAATTTTCATATGATAAAATCATTTCATCAAATGCCACAACAAGCAACACGAAGCTTGCAGTTTCTTTTCTAATGCTCACATCCAAGAACGTGTTTCTCTAGACCACAAAATGATGGGGAACATCCATGTAAATCTTCACCATCTTTATTTTTGCTGGTTCTTGGTTGTGAAAACTTCTGCTATGAAGCTATCCAGTGATTAGATAATAGATGAACGAACCACAATAAGTGAAAGCAGGACATTAATGTTAGATTGAGATCTGAAAGGTCAAGTTGTTAAAAAGTGGAACATGGTCATCAAATTTTGAATATGATAGGCTTTCTTGGATGAAGATTTGAATCATGGGAGACCTCTTATATCTTAAGCTCATTTTGGGTCATTCGGAAAATATCTTTTCATCCAGGCTTAAACCATTTTGGTCCAATGATTCATGCAACTCAAAGCAACTTCTTTAATATGTATTTCTTACTAAAATTCGAAAACGCAGAATTAATAGGGAAAGTTATAAGAAGGAATATATTAAACCCTTGTTTGGTATCCTTTAAATTTTCTCTTTTTTCTACAATACTCAATCTCAACTATCTACTAAACGTCAAGCCTATAATATTTGACTTTTCAACCAAATCTTAACCATTCATTCTCCTAAAAATCACTATTCATTTTTTTAAAAAAAATCTTATTAAACAATACCAAACACACACGCATAATAAGTACAGTTAGAGTTACTATTTTTCGATGTGGATGTTTGTAAAGATGCAACTGGAGTCTCTTCCCACCTTTCATTACCATTCACTGAACATTATGTTTTTAGTTGCTTGTTTCCATGTGTCCATTATTTTATTTTGCTCTTTCGAGTTAAGAGCTAAAGTAACTCATTGTAGCATTGACTAAAGAACTTCCGCTCCTGTTGTTCCAATTATGCGGCCATCAAAATTTTCCTCCTTGTCCACAAAAAAATGTGTGTCAACCAATGGCCAAAGTTCAACTTCTTTCCGCATGACACGATGATCTAAAGTTACTTTAACGTGTTGAGATTGAACATAAAGTGGTAATTATGGATCAAGATGGAATAAATGAAACTTAAAGGATGAAAAGAGATGCAGAACTAATCTATTGATTAAAAACGTAATCAAGTTTCTTTTATATAGGAAATACATTTTTGCTTCTTGGAGAATGAAGGTGCAATCTGTGTTTCTTCCATTGTCTTCAAGAATAGAATCTTCTCTTCAACCAACCATTGTACAAGCTTGTGGATTATTAGGAATTTACCAATACTTGTAAATTATTTATTTGTTAGATATGATATCTTTTGTATAGTTTGTTAGAGAAACTTTTGTATAAATATTTGTAGAAATGAAACCAAAAAGTAAGTTGAATTCATCATTTTATTCTTCTTCCAAAATTTAATTTAGCATCAGAGCCATATTTCTACCACCAATTCGAATCAATCAGGTACTAGCACGTCACTGCTTCCATTGCTGGGAAGCAATAGTTCATCACCATTTGGGGGGAATTTCACACGAACACCTATAGTGAAACTTGACAGGAACAATTTTCTGCTTTGAAAAAATATGATAATGCCTATCATTCGTTGCCATAATATAGAGGATTTCATAAAGGGTTCAATGGAGTGTCCACCTGAGTTTATCACAATCCGAACCACTGGAGGTCAAACTGGAGAAAGTGCAGCACTAGCTGAAACCGCAGAGGTATCACAGAATCCTGAATACAAAAAATGGATTACAACTAATCAGCTGTTGATGAGTTGGTTGTACTCATCCATGAGTCTTGAAATTGCCATGAGGGTAATGGGCTCAACGACATCAAACAAGTTGTGGAATGCAATAGAAGAAAGTTATGGAATAATGAACAAGTCGAGGATAATTTTTCTCACGAGTGAATTACAGAGAACTAGAAAAGGAGCTATGAGTGTGGATCAATAACTCAGCATTATTAAACAATTAGTTGATAATCTTGAGATTGCTAGAAAGGTAATATTGCAGACTGACTTAATCACACAAGTGCTATCCGTACTTGATGATGATTACACACCTATTGTTGTCCAAACCAGCAGTAGAGAAATAATTTCATGGCATGAGCTACAGTCAATTTTGATGACCTATGAAAGCAGGTTCTATAAATCTAGCTTAAGTCATCTGCTAAATATGGACAAAGGCCAAATTCGTATGGCTATAGAGGAGGAAGATCAAGATTCAGTGGTAGAACTTCTCACTTCAAGGGAAGGAGCAGAGGTAGAAACTATAGACAAAATGAAGGTAAAGGTCCATGCCAGATCTATGGCTTTAACAATCATATGGCTAGTGTGTGTTACAGTAGGTATGATGAAAAATATATGGGAGGTAAACCAGATTAGCACCAGAACAATTTACCCTCTGCCTATACTGCATCACCTAGCACTGTGACTAATCCAACATGGTTTGCTGATAGTGGAGCTAGTATCACGTTGCTGGAACAACTGACAGTCTTGAGAATGATGGTGAATATATTGGTAAGCAAAAATTGGTAATAGGTAATGGTAAACCATTGCACATCACACACATTGGAAGCACAGAATTCCCTGCTCTTGATAATAAAAGGGTTATGGTAAAAAATATGATAATTGTTCCTTGTATTAAAAAGAACCTGTTGAGTGTATCTCAACTTACATTTGATAATAAAGTCTATATGGAATTTCACTTAGACCTTACCAAAAGAATAAGTTCAAATTTCACTCCATGAAATGTGTATTCCTAGGATTCAATGGAGTGCATAAAGGCTTCAAATGTCTTAACTCTACGGGGAAAATATATGTATCTAGGGATGTGGTCTTTGATGAGTCTTCTTTCCCTTTTGAGTCCAACAAAAAGGCACCAATTCCTGATAAACTTTCTGAAGTTATACTTTCCTAATGTCCAGAAAATCCCAACTGATATAGATCTTCAATATGCTACTCAAGCAGTTGATTTTAACCCTAATGGTGAGTCTAATAATCAAGCAGCAGTTGTGATAGAATCGAGAAAGTCAAACATCGATGCGCGTGCCAGTGGGACCCACGACGAGATTCGACGTTGAAGAGGTTCAAGATTCGAGGCTAAACAATGTGAATAAATCAAGAAAAGAAGCTAAGGATCAAGTTGGAACCAAAAATGTGAAGTTTGGAGTTCAGCCAAGTTTCGGTCGATCGAACATTCTTCCGGTCGACCAATCTTCTGCAGAGGAATTTTTGACCCAGCTTCAGTCGCTTTCGGCTGAGTGGTGGTCGACCGAAAGTTCCCTTTCGGTCGACCCGGTGATCGACCGAAATAATTTCGGTCGACCAGTTGGTCAACCGAAACACTCCATTTTACAAAAAATGGGGTTTTTCTTGCAATTTCCGAAATTACACATTTTGCCCAATTTTGTACATTATATACACCTTTCTCTTCATTTGTAAAGGATAACTTTGGATGTTAAGAAAATTGCTCTTGAGAACTAGGTATTGAAGTCCCCCTTTTGAGGTAAGGTAAAAACCTCTTTGATCTTGTATTTTTCTTGGAAGTTAATCAACTTTGCTTGAGTATTATTATTCTTGTGTTGTTGTTTATTTTCCGCCACCTTGGAATTTGTTTTAATCTCTCCATTGGGCTAGGGTTAGTTTAATCCTTGAATTTTAAGTTAGATTTAAACTTGGGTTAAGGTGTTTATCCATTTATTTACCACTTTAGCTTTCTTGGGTTGGTATTAAAATTGTTGTGGGAATTTTCGGTCAACGCACCGAAGTGGTTCGCATCATTTGGTATCAGAGCTTGGCTCTAATTTGGTAAACCTATCTTTACTTTCTTGTCGTTGTTCTTGTCATTGTGAAAAAAAAAATGCAAAAAATAGAAACGAAAATTGAAAAAAATTGGGGAAAATTTATATGCCCATGTGTATTGTTGATTCTATGTATTGGGTAGATTGATTGTGAGTTTGTTGGGGGAATTCCATATTTATTCACTACAAAACCTACACTTTCCAAATTGTGTATTCAAAGTGTTTGATAAATTGTCCCAAAGAAAAATACTCCCTTAGTGCTTTATTGTTCGATACCCATTTATTGCTAATTACTTGGGGCTATCCAATTCCCATTATCGAGATTGTGTTATCAATATTGTATCCCATTTATTACTTGCTCCATACATTGGGTAATTGTTGATCATTCATTCCTTACCACAATTTGAGTTGTTGGGAGTTTTCATATATCTACATTATCCACATTCAAGGTCATTCAAAGATTGAGTACAAGTTGTTTGATAAATTGCCTCATTCAAAATTTACACTCTTTGTGCTTATTGTTCTACATTTATGCCTTGTCTATTATTTGTGGTTTGTCAATCCCATTGCTAAATTTTGTTCCTAGCATCCTATCCCACATAAATTTTGTTCCTTTTGAATTTAGCAAGCACATAAATTCTACTTGCTATTTGTGTCTATTTGTTCTAAATTCCTTCTTCCTTGTTGGTGATTTCTTTAACTCCACAAGAATTATACTTTGTGGTTTAGTTGATTACCTTCCTTGGAGAACTTGAGAAAGGAGATTTTGAGTGGGAAAAAAGGTAAGAGTGGTGAGCTCAATAGAGGGTAAAAGCCAAATTTGAGTGAAACACGAGAGAAATATTTTCTTGTGAGAACACTTTCACACTTGCACACCATGTCCATTTCCAATTCTCAAACTCAAGATTTGAAGTACTTGTTGAAAAATCTTTCAACCACCATGGCTAGACAAATGGAGAAAAGTAGGGGTGAGTTGGAAAATTTAGGAACAAGAGGGGAGAGTACATCAACTAGTATGGGTGAAGAAAATAGGGATGGTAGGAGAAGGTTGAGGGATAAATTTGGGAACATTGTGTATAGGGATGGAAGTAGAAAACCAAATGGGAAGTTGAATAGGAAAATTAGAATGGATGTTAGGGATGATGAAAGGGATGGTGAACAAAATGAGAGTTTGAATAGGAAAAGAAGAGAGTGGTTAGAAGGTAGGAGAAATGGACTTGATGAAAATATTGATAGTGCGAGAATGCAAAATTCATCACTCCATGGAATGGGTAGAAGTGGAGAAGTGGAAGAATATTGGAGTATGAATAGGAGGAGAAGAGAATGGGTAGATAGGAGTGGAGATGGAATTGATGATATTATTGATAGGGCAAAAATGAAAAGTCCATCATTCCATAGGAGGGGTGATAATGAGAAGGGAGTGTTGGAGATGAATGCTAGGCCACCAACATCTTTGGCCCATGATAATGAGAAGGAGAAGGATGGAGAAAATATTTTCTACACTAGATGCCTTGTGGGGAATAGGGCATGTAGTCTCATTATAGATGGGGAGAGTGACATGAATTTGGTGAGTGCTAGTAGGGTGGAGAAATTGGGGTTACCGGTTATGAAGCATCATAATCCCTATGTATTGTAAAGGTTGGGTGATGAAGGGGGAGTGAGAGTGAGTGAACAAGTTCTTCTTGCTTTCAACATTGGATCATATTGTGACCAAGTGATATGTGATGTAGTTCTCATGCACACTACACACATAATTTTGGGGCGACCTTGGCAAAGTGATAGGAGTGTGACACATGACAAGAGGAAGAACCGGTATAGCTTCCAAATGAATGGAAAAAGGGTTGTGATCCTATCTTTGAGTTTGGAGGAAGTTCATAAAGATCAAATGAAACTCAAGAAGGAGTGGGAGGAAGAAGGGGAGAAAAAAGACAGACAAGGAAGGTGAAAATGAAGAAGAAAAGAAAAAGGAGAAAGAAATTGAAAATGAAGATTCAATTGAGAGAATTGAAGAAAATAAAAATGAGGGTAAGAGAGTTGGGGTCACGTCCCTAGAAAAAGGAGAGGCAGTGAGAGTTGGAGCCACGACTCCAGAAAAAGGAGAGGCGAGAGAAGCACCGAGAGTTGAGGTTACTACCTCAGAAAAAGGTGAGGGAGTGATGAGTTCCACAAAGAAAATTGAGAGGAGAGATCACACAAAAATGTTCTTTACTCTTGAATTTTCTAACAATGCCCTCCATAGCTTGGTTACTTCTTTGTTGCAGGAGATCGTGAGACCGACTTATCAAAGCAACCAAGAACTCAAAAGTCATGCCGAGTGGAAGAACTTTATGGAGATATTTTCCTACCACAACAAATACAATCAAGGTAAAGAAAATGTGGTAACCGATGCAACATCTAGGAGGTACGCTCCTAACACTTCTTCGAGAGCAAGGTTATTATATTTAGAATACATCAAAGGATTGTATGACATTGATGTGGGCTTGACAAATGAAATTTTGTCATGTGGAAATGTTGCATGTAATGAAGGTCCTTGGCATGATAAATTCATCATTTGTAAATTCAAATTTTTATGTGTACCTAATTGTCTAAGTGCCAACTCATTTTGTATTAAGAATGTTAAGGGCATCCATGTTACTAATCCGAATTTGTTAAACATTTGTGAATCGTGCTATGAGCAATATTTTGATGGATTTTATGGGCATGATAACTATTTGTTTTGGAAAGTTGGATTGTTTATTTTTAAATGTGTCATGTGCGAATTTCTAATGAGTGAGACACATGATGGTTGTTTAATTGGGCACTTTGAAACCAAGGGGGCCGTGGAGATATTTTGTGATCACTTTTATTGGTCTCATTGGAAAATTGGTGACAAACATGTTTGCACTTGTGGTAAAGGCCAAACGTTCAAAATGGCTAAATCTAAGTTTTTACCTCAAGTTTTATACACACATTTGCACGTTCCCAGTAAACCTTGGATTAATCATTCTATGGATTTTGTGTTGGGTTTACTTAGACTAAAGAAAAGAAATGATGCTAATTTTGTGGATGTTGGTAGGGGTATTAAACTTTCACATTTTACTACATGTCATGAAACCCGCATTGCTATCAACATGATGAATCTTTTCTTTGGGGGAGTGGTGCATTTGCGTAAAAATGATGCTCAATTTGTGGTTGTTAAATTTGCTTGCAATAAAAGTGTTTATCCTATTAGCAAATTTTCTCCACTTGTTGTTGCTTATGGCTCTAGCCTACTAACTCTTTTGAGCTTGATGTACTTATTTATTAATGGAAATGTTAGTATAGGTGGGCATAACAAAGCAAATCTGGTTAAGCCCCTTTGCAGGAGGCTCGTGCCTCCATCTGAGGGGATTGGCATACAATGTACGTCTCATGCCAACCATGGTAGGAGGCGATTCGTTTTTGATCCGGGTGGTTGGAAATGGTTCTTTTCAAGGGGAGAACGGGTTCCCGATCGAATAAAATCTAAAATGCTACCCTGCGATGTTGGCGCATCTCAAACTCTTGGCAGCGCCTACAAATTTATTTTGCACGGTGAGTATGAAATTTCAGTTACATTTATTGTGTCTGAATTTTCTATTTTTATTGTAGGCGCCGATTCGTGTTTGAATCTCTTTCGAGATGGAGGAGATGATGAGAATCGCGAAGGTCCAACTTCAATGCATGAACCTGTGGTACACAATGTTGCAAGATCAAAGTTCGAGGAGTCTCACGACAGTGCACTCAAGCAAGATTCGAGGTCGAATCCTTTTCAAGAGGGAGGGGATGATGAGAATCGAGAAAGTCAAACCTCGATGCGCGTGCCAGTGGGACCCACGACGAGATCCGACGTTGAAGAGGTTCAAGATTCGAGGCTAAACAATGTGAATAAATCAAGAAAAGAAGCTAAGGATCAAGTTGGAACCAAAAATGTGAAGTTTGGAGTTCAGCCAAGTTTCGGTCGACCGAACATTCTTCCGGTCGACCGATCTTCTGCAGAGGAATTTTTAACCCAGCTTCAATCGCTTTCGACTGAGTGGCGGTCGACCGAAAGTCCCCTTTCGGTCGACCCGGTGATCGACCGAAATAATTTCGGTCGACCAGTTGGTCGATCGAAACACTCCATTTTACAAAAAACGGGGTTTTTCTTGCAATTTCCCAAATTACACATTTTGCCCAATTTTGTACATTATATACACCTTTCTCTTCATTTGTAAAGGATAACTTTGAATGTTAAGAAAATTGTTCTTGAGAGCTAGGTCTTGAAGACCCCCTTTTGAGGTAAGGTAAAAACCTCTTTGATCTTGTATTTTTCTTGGAAGTTAATCAACTTTGCTTGAGTATTATTATTCTTGTGTTGTTGTTTATTTTCCGCCACCTTGGAATTTGTTTTAATCTCTCCATTGGGTTAGGGTTAGTTTAATCCTTGAATTTTGGGTTAGATTTAAACTTGGGTTAAGGTGTTTATCCATTTATTTACCACTTTAGCTTTCTTGAGTTGGTATTAAAATTGTTGTGGGAATTTTCGGTCAACGCACCGAAGGGGTTCGCATAAAGTTGATAGTGATCACTCAGACATAAGGGAACCATAAATCAGATATGTGGAAGAGACATATATCATTGAAACTACAGACAATAATCAAAGTGATAATGATCAGGAAAATACTCAAAATTAGATGATTATAGGACAACATCACATGATGGCCAAAGCTAAGGCAGGGATGTTCAAACCAAATATATATATATAGCAACCAGAGATAAACTTTCAAAGCCTGAAAATGTAAATGATGCACTTAAAAGAGTAGAGTGGAAGAAGGCAATGCAGGCAGAGTTTGATTCCCTCAGTAAGAGAAAAACTTCGACATGGTTTCCATTCTCCAATGATCTCAAAGTCATTGGAAACAAGTGAGTTTTTAGAACATAGTATAATTCAGAAGGAAGAGTTGAAAGCCACAAGGCAAGACTGGTTGCCAAGGGCTATCTTCAAACACCAGGTGTTGATTTTAGTGAAACATTTAGCCTTGTGATTAAGGCATCAACACTGAGAGTAATCCTAACACTTGCAGTATCAAAGGACTTTGATGTAAGGCAATTTGATATCAATAATGCATTCTTGAATGGGAAAATTGAAGATGTGTATATGTACCAACCGGAGGTTTTGTTGATAAGAAAAGACCTTCACACATTTACAAGCTTCATAAGGCACTATATGGATTAAGACAAGCTCCCCGAGCCTGGTATAATAGCCTGAAGGGAGTTCTTGAAGACTGGGGATTTAGACAGTCAAAAGCGGACAGCTCAATATTTTTCTTGGCGAAGGATAACGTTGTTATTTTTGTACTGATATATGTTGATGACATAGTGATCACAGGGAATGATAAGCATGCTATTCTAACCTTTATTGAGAAACTGAACAAAATATTTGCATTAAAGGATATGGGAACACTCCATTAGTTTTTGGGAATTGAGGTACATAGTCATGAATCAGGTATGCAATTAACTCAAACTCAGTACATTCTAGACCTTGTAAAAAGGTTTGATTATCAACACTTAAAACCAGTAGAGACACTAATGGCAGTAGGAAAAATTGTTTCCAAAAATGATGGAAAGGAGCTTGAAAATCCAAGAATCTACAAAAGTGATATAGATGCATTACAGTATTTGCTTTATACCAAGATAAATATTTCTTTTGTTGTGAACAAGGTGAGCCAATTCTAGTAAAATCCTACAGACATCCATTGGCAGGGATTAAAAGAATCTTTAGATATTTATAACGGAACAACTGAGAAAGATCTATGGATAAAAAGGAGTGATGTGCTAAACATAAACGGTTTTGCAGACGCTGATTGGGCCTCATGTCTTGATGATAGAAGATCGACAGGAAGAAATATATTACATTTATTTTGGAGATAATCTTGTGGCTTGGTCATCAAAGAAGCAATCTGTTGTATCAATGTCATGTACCGAATCTGTGTATAGAGCTTTGACTCAAGCTACTTCAGAAATCTCATGGCTGAAGTCTCTATTTGGTGAAATAGCTATCAAATAGGAAGTTACACCAATACTATGGGGGTGATAATCAAAATGCAAGTGCTCTTCCAGCGAACCCAATGTACCATGTACGTACAAAGCATATAGAATTGGACATACATTTTGTTAGAGACAAAGTGCTGCAAAAGGAACTCAAAATCAGTTATATTCCATCCTTCGATCAAATAGCTGATCTCATGACGAAACCATTATCACATTCAAGATTTAAATTTTTGTAGAGCAAACTTGGAGTCACTTAAGTGCCCTCTAGTTTGAGGGGGGATGTTGAGATTGAACATAAAGTGCCAATTATGGATCAAGATGGAACAAATGAAACTTAAATGATGAAAAGAGACACAACAGTAATCTATTGATTGAAACGTAATCAAGAAACACGACTTTGCTTTTGCATAGGAAATACGTTTTTGCTTCTTGGAGAATGAATTACATGACAATTACATGACAATGACGTTGCCTTACCTTCTAGCAAGTTGGCGCCACATAAGTATTGAAATGGTTTTTTTTTTTTTTTTTTTCAAAGATATCAAACATAGTCCTTTTTTGAATGAAAAATTAAAATTGAAACATCCAAAATGCTAGAAAAATTGAAAAAAAAAAAAAAAAAAAAAAAATAATAAAACTCAAAAAAAAAAAAAAATCTTTTTAAAATTTTATAAAGCTAAAAATTAAAAAATTTGAAAAATAAAATATAAGAATTTAGAACTGAAATTTTAAAGAGGTTAACAAGGCAGCCATATGATTAGCAAATCAAGGATTTGGATTGAATAAAATTCTTCAATTTCATAGATTTGATTTACCTAAGGAGATCAGAGGTATTGTTAATTTAGAAAAAAGTTGTTTGCCTTCTATTAATTGACTATAGGTAGGCTATTTGGTATTGAGAATCTTGTCTGACTTCTTTTAGCATATTGTTATGTAGTTTTTAATAAATGTAAGGGAGTGAGTCACTCCCTGTTTACCGCTTTTATTCACTTCATTATCTCATATATGCATTTGTAATAGGCATCCTTTTTTAAGGTAAGGCTACTCTCCCCTTCATCTAGGTGTAATTTTGTTTTGATTAATAAAATGGAAATTTAACCCCCCCCCCCCCCCACACACCCGGAAAAAGAGTAGAGGAGAAGGCATAAAAACCACTCTGAAGCTCTTGAGGGTGTTCTTTAGAGAGAGAGAGAGAGAGAGGATTTTTGACAAAAAATTATTAATTTATATTTATATTTTAATATTTAATATTTTCTTAGAATTTTTATATAAATACACATCTATTCTTTAAGTAATCATTATAATTTATAAATCAATTTATCTTATGTTTGACCGTGAAATTATAATTTAATTTATAATTTAATCACACATTTTACCTAAAAATATAAATAAATGTATATATATATTAAATTTATTTGTTGAAATTTGTGTAAAAAAGCGTTTTATTAATTTTTAATTTTATAGTATTTTGGATGTTTCAATTTTAGTTTTTCATTAAAAAAAAAACCCCTATGTGTGACCTCTTTTTTTTTTTTTTTTTAAATCACATGTCAATGCTTATGTGGCGCTAACTTGCTAGAAAGTAAGACCACGTCATCGTCATGTCATCACTTAACATCAAACTAGACTAAAAAGTTAAGAGAATAATATATGGTGTAAGAATTTTAAACATAAGTAATAGTTTGCGTCATTTTGAAACATTAATAGTAGATTTGAAATTTTTTGTAAACATGGGTGGTATTTTATGTAATTATCTCCAAAACGATTGAAAAGATTACTCAATAAAAAATAGGAAAATGATGAGATTGAATAGACAAGTCAGGTAAAGAAAAAATATATATATAAGAGAATGATATATGGTGTAAGAATTTTAAACATAAGTGGTAGTTTGCATCATTTTGAACATTAATGATAGATTCGAAATTTTTTGTAAACATTGGTGGTATTTTATGTAATTATCCCCAAAAAGATTGAAAAGATTACTCCGTAAAAAATAGGTAAAGAATGAGATTGAAGAGATAAGTCGGGTAAAGAATATATATATATATATATATATATATATATATATATATGTGTGTGGACAGAAAATTCAACTGAAAAACCTATACAAAAAATATTGAAAAGATAACTCAATAAATACATCAAAAAGGAGAGACAAGTTAGGTAAGGAAAAAAAATTGATGGACAATTCAGCAAAAAATATTACAAAAACAGATTAAATAGACAAGTCGGGCAAGGAAACAAACAAAAAAGGAAAAAGAAAACAAAGCTAAAACGTCAAAACGATAACGAAAAGATAGGTAAAAAGAAAAAGAAAAAAGGGTATGGCTATCACAACCGCACCCTTAAAAAAATAAAATAAAAAATAATTTAAAGGAGTGGTCGAGCCCTTGCACTCCTGCGCTCCAAGCTTAGAAGATCCAGATTCTGTTCTTAGAATATTATATTTGGTATTTGAATTATTCTAGAATATTTGTTAGGATCAGGTTATAGCCATCTCATTTAAGATAATTAAAACTCGATCCTAGCAAGTTATCAAAGCTAGAGTAATGAGTTCGAGTCCCAAAAGTGTCATGTTGAAGTAGAGATTGATGGGGTGCAACAAAATTTCGCTTAAGTTTATGGGTTGGATCACTCATTGATGGTGATTGAATGTAATGAAGAACATCTTTAAATTTAAAAAATAATTTTTTTTACATCCAAACTCTCTATTTTACTATCTTCCAATAATAATTATTTATTTTTCAATTAATTTACACAATTTTAAATGTCAATAATTAAAATATTCAAATATAACATGACAATAAGAACATATATCTCTTAGGGTCCTTTCGTTTGGGTCATCATTGCCCATTATAGTTCAATTTATAACTGACACAATTTTTCGAACCACTTTTTAACTATCCACATTTTCTCTCCCAAATTTTTAACCACAAATCTTAACTAGAAAATTCAAGTAAATTCAAATTATAATTCAAATACGTGGCCGAACGGATACATACACACACACATATACACTGCGCCTTAATTTCCTTTCATTTCCAAATTGGAATGGCATCATTTTAAGTGCACGCCCGCACACAGACGAAAATCATGACAATAAAATTTCTAAAGGCATGAAGAAAAAAGTGGCCAAGAATGGGTCATAAAATCATACATTCTGCTATCCATGAGTACTACAGCCAACTATGTTCTTGGTGGCCTTAAAAGCATAAGGATAAGATCATTCCAAACGACTCTCAAATGTAGAGACTCAAATCATTTTTAAAAAATTGAAATACAGAACGTATCGAAGATACTCTAATAGTTTCGTTACTGATTTATTAGGGTCTTTGTAATCTTGGAATTCGATGTGGATAAGAGGTAAAATAAATTTTCGTTTGGTAAAAACATATTTTTGATTTATAAACCAATTTATAACCTACACAATTTTTCAAATAATTGTTTAACTACACACATTTTCTCTCTTCAATTTTCAATAACTACTTTTTACCTCAAAATCATAAATAAACCAAACAGTTTTACCAAACAGAAAATCGTCTATAGTCTTGACATTATCGTCAAAATGTCATAAAAAAAAAAAAAAAAAAAAAAAAACCTTTGTGCATGCAATTTTTTATGTTAATTAGTTTTTGACGAAGGAACCAATTCGAATTAAAGAACTTTTTTTTTTCCTCAACGGATCATTAGTTACTAGAAGTTTAGAAATCATAATAAGACGCTATTTTTATTTACAAAACGGGAAGCATTTGACTTACTTTAACTTATATATAATTAAATATTTCATTTTTTTACATGTTGATCAAGACAAACTTTTGGAATTACTTTTAGCAAGAAAGGGCTTGGGCAAATGCAACTAAAGTATTTATAGAAATGCAAGAGAATTGGAGCCGCCCTCATTCAAATTTGAACAAACGTTAGGTTATTTACCTATTTTCAAATAAGTGACTCGTTTATTTTTACTTTTTTAGCGTTAAACAAGAAATATATATTTGAAAGTTAAATCGATTTTTTATTTTCAAATAATCTTATTTGTTGATAAATGTTTTTGAGCTAAAGAAAACATGTTCTATTTCTAATTACAATGTTATGTTTTAAAAGGGAGTAATATTATTCATTGCCAATTTACATGATAGTGAACAAAAAATCAGATATTCACTACTATTTAATATTTATTCGAAAGAAAAAATCAATTGAATAATGCTATCATAATTGTGTGCCTAACTTTAATTGTCCAATAAATCAGTCTCAACTTTATTTTAAAAAAAATCTAAGCCCCTCCTCTAAAATTTCATTTTTTCCTAGACACATTTCATTCATTTTCCCAATAAAATAATTTTACACATAAACATAATTTCTACTTTTTAATAACATATTCTACAAAATAATAATAATAATAATAATAATAAAAAAAAAAAAAAAAAACTCAAAATCTTTTGCATAAAAAAATTGGCCTCCAATAGAGTCTAATCTGGTGCTAGATAATAGTACTTAAATGAGTCCAAGTTTTATATAGATTAAAATTTAAGTGAAAGTTAACAACTAATTTTAGAGTAATTATATTGCCACTACTCTTTATTATAGTTACACCAATTTTAAATTGCAAATTGCTTATTGCAATTAAATCCTTAATTTTTATTGTAATATTCTTATTCTTAACTTTTATTACTTAAAAGAATTAATATCGTCCAAAAATCGGTTAGGATGTCATAAAAAGATTTATTTGCACAATATATTATTAAATTAATAAAAAATATAAAAACCCAATATTGTTATAAACTAAAGAGAAAAAGAGAGACAACAATAAACTTGTGTATTATTATGAATCAAAGCCCTCATATATATAGGAAGAATAAGGGCTACATAAGGCAATAATACTTAGGGTTTTAGGGGTACAACTGTCATTCACTAATACAATACAATATTTACAATACTCCCCCTTGAATGACATATGATATTACAAAATATCTGCATCGTTAAAACCTTGTTTGATAAAAACCCAATGGGACAAAAATATCAAACGAAGGAAAAAAAAGTACAGTTGTTCCTGGAATATTAAGATGAATGCTGCCTCGTTAAAACCTCTCCAGGAAAACCCAACGGGACAAAACCTTGGTTAAGGAAAAAGAGTACAGCTACTCCCCCCTAGTGTTGATCGTTGTAAATCATCGAGTTGATGTATCTCAATCTTGTGAACTGGTTTCTTGAATGTAGATTTTGATGGTGCTTTTATAGATAAATCAGCTTAATTATCACTTGAGTAGATTTGTTGAAATTCTGGAGTATTTTGATGCTGCCCGTTAAAACCTTGTCAGAAAAATCCAGTGGGAAAAAATCTGAACGAAAGAAAAAGAGTACAGCTACTCCCCCTGATTCAATATGTATTGAATCATCCATATAGTTACTCCCCCTGATTCAATCTCTATTGAATCATTCATATCTTGATCTCTTCAAGAGTTTCGTATAGGAGAGTATATCAATAGATATTAATGACAACTACCTCATTAAAAACCTTGCCAGGAAAATCTCGTGGGACAAAACCTCGGCTAAGGGAAAAAGAGTGTAGCGTATATTAGCTCCCCCTCATTGGATTGATACTGCATTTAATTATTTCAACTGTAAATCGGTGCAATATCGAATAAGTTTACCAAACATATATAAATGGTGCATATCTTGTATTATTTGTTCTTCAAATATAAATTCAATTATTCCTTTGAACTTGAAGAACTATAAAATATTTCCAATTATTTGAACATGCTACATCGAGCCATGTTCTATAATCAATATTCATCAATACATTTAATGCAGTTTTCAAATCTAGAAGTGACTTATTCACTTTAATGAACAATTAATGTATTCACTTCAGGTGAATAATTAACCATGAATTTGTATCTTGAAAATCAATTGCCTGAATTTTCAAATATAATTTTATTCAACAATCACATTCAATTACAAATTGAATCTTTTTAAGGCATATTAAATATTCAGATCGCAAAGTATATGTATACTTTGATCAAACAAGTTTCTTAAAAACTCGAACTATATATTTCAAATATATTTAATCCTTCAAGGATTATACTGTATGCTTCAGGAATCGTATATGTTTTACATTGCAATTGTCAAATTGCTACCACCAAATTTAAGTCGTGAAACTTTAGATAAGTAACAATTCCTATATTTCAAATAGATTTTCTCTAATTATTTCACCGCAATCCCAAAGTACCGAGGTATTGATTACCCTTTTTAATCTCACTCATTGGTACTTCAAATAATACTCCCAACGTACCGAGTTGATGATCATACATTTTGATATCACTATTTGATACATCAAAGAACGCAAGCTAGGAATCAGAGTAAATCATTTTTCATTATATACATTTCTAATAATCATATATTTATAGGTACTTATTATGCATTTTCAGGCAAATAAAATATTGTATCTATGTCAGATCTTTGAAACATTCGTTGCACAACAAGTCGTGTATTACAACTATACCTATAGGTATTTTACTGGCTTTACACTTTTATGTGTTTGGACTTCAAGTCCCAAAACTTCAGGTTTTATAATAAGTTTAATTTAGCCTGAATGCATATTTTTGCCAACTATTTTTATGTCGATTTTCTTCGACATATTTTCTTTTATTATCCTCGCTATCATTTAAATTATGATGCGGCTAGCTTCGCAATTTGCTTTTGCATAAGTGCTTTAAAAAGTGTGTCAACACAATTATCATCTCAATTTGATTTCTTTCCCCACAAGACATAACTATAGAGATCTCAATTTTCAATATTTCAAGTACTTGAACATCTTCTGGAGATTTACAATTAATTATGTCAATAAATACTCTCTCATGAGTATATGCCTCCTCAATAAGACCATTATAATCATTTGCTCTATTTTTATTTATTTGGGGATCTTTATTCGAATCAAATATCGCTACGCTTCAGGCTTGCTACATATCAATATAAGATAGAGCATTAGATTTTATTAATCTCTTATGCATCTTGTAATTATGTTATCTTTGAACATTTCGTTCATATTTTCAATCGAACTTTTGGTTCGTATTATCAATCGCGATGATATATATAACATAATATGATGCATTTGTTTGATTTTAAGCTATTTCCCCCTAATGTTGAGAAAACTGTCCAATCAAATTGACAATCATTTTTTTTTCGACGTTGTAAAATATCACTCATTTGGGTATATGTTCAAACAACGCATTTTTCTCAACATTCTTTATTTCCCATATCAGTGCGTTGTGGTGGATCAATTGCACTATTAATTATACGAAAAAAATTTGCTCTAACCATAAGCCAATTATAATAGGGAGAACTATGATATTGGCATGATGCGTAATAAAATTCCCTAAACAAAAGGGAAGTATTTTGTTCTCAATTAAATTAATTGGAGGCATTTAACAAGCAAAAATGTTAAACCATTTATCGATATCCCAACTAACACTTATCAAAATGTTGAGATTCATGTCTACTAGCACTATCAAGACACATTCTTGATTATATAATCTAAAAATTTTGCTCATAATTTAAAATTTGAGCAATAATTTCTCAAACTTCAGGTTGCGAATACCATGCAATCATCTAGTATATGTATCAAATCTATTAGATACAAATAATATTTAGATGATCAACGTGGAGATTGATAGTGGCCCATTTATCACCCTAATTATTTTTCAGAAATATAGGGAATTTAATCCCTATTTTAGCTAGTGACAGTCAAGAAATTTCATGAAAGAGAACAAATATCATATATGATTGGATTGAAGAATCTTCTGGTTCTTCATTAAGTATCTATTTTAATTTCGCATCATTATTGATCCAGTGATGGTCCAACTGGTCATGCCAAATAATAAAATCAAATTGAACTTCTGGTTCAATATAAGATATAATTCAATGATTAAATAATATATTATTGAAGTAGTCAAACTAATCAATGTCATTATGACATAAGTTATATGTTTTCCTTCAGGGATAAACATGAACTCAAATGAGATATTTTTCGAAACATATGCTACTTCGAAAAGCACGTTTCTATTACTCATTTAAAATCAATATGTCAATATTCTTCTGAAATATTGTAATATCAAATTAAAAACATATTTCATAATATTGGGCTCTCCGAGAGCAAATTATATTTCATATGAGATAAAATTATGATTCTTCATGAATCATCACAACAATATATTATTCTACATCATAATAATCTTCTGGATTATTAATAAATTCGAATTTCTTTGAGAAAAAGAATGCAATATTTATCACATGAGCAATAAAATAATATTTTCCTATAATATTTAAACGTAGTAATAACGCAATATTCTTCTGGAATATTGATTCGAATCTCATTCAATTATATCTATTGTGCTATTTAGAAGCAAAATAACGAATTATTCTTCTGGAATAATTATATTGCTAAAATTGCAATTCTTCAAGAATAATAAGTCAATATTTTTCTGGAATATTGATATTAATGATTCATTCTACCTTTCAAGCTAACAACATTTGTGCTCTACACTAGTGACGTTAAAATATTCTTCTGAAATATTTATCTAACGTGGGTTGTGTTTATTTGAGAACACCAACACCATATTCGTTTAAAACATATTTTAAGTTATGTTTCTTCAAGAGCATTGGATCAATATTCTTCTGGAATATTGAAATTGTAATATACTGCTCATGACAAGCAAGTAATATTCTTCTAGAATACTACTATTGTTGTCCTACTTCGTGAGCAACAACATTATACATTATTAAATCAGAATTTATGAATGAACATCTACAAATATTTAATCATCTTAAAGATTATTAATTATCATATAAACATAATATGAATTTATATATAAAAATGAATTACCAAACATACATCAGGAAAAAGAATTTTCATATATAGAAGTTAACAAAATTGACTAAATCTTTTATTGGCTAAATCTTTTACTAATATGTAAAAGATACTAAACATGCACGTGAATTCCATATATAAAAATTAGATATATAACTAATATATGGTAGAATCAAATCTAATAATGTATTTGAGAATTCAAAATAACGTAGTGATTTTCAATGACAAAATTGAAAGAGCAAAAAATAATAACAATAATAATTTGCTGGAACAAGGTATACTTTAACGAATTTATTTCGATTCTTCCAAAATAAATAATATATCAATATTCTTCTAGAATATTGAAAATTATAATTCATGCTCTTCAGGAGCAAATAACATCCTTCTAGGATATTAATTATAATGTTGTACTATTTCAGGAGTAACAACAAATTATTTATAATAGACAAATTTACAATTAATATTTTTCTGAAATATTAATCATCTGTTGTGCTACTTCAAGAATAACAACATAATGAATTATAAATTTAAATCAATAATAACAATAATGCTTGTAATCGATAGATCTATAATTAATATTCTTCTGAAATATTAATATATATACTGTTGTGCTACTTCATGAGCAAGAACAAATTATTGTTAAAGATTTTAGATATTTGCTCTTCTGGAGCAATTGAATAATAAATCTTTCAAAATTATGCTCTTCAGGAGCAATTAATATTCTTTACGAATATTATTATAATAAAAATTGTGCTATTTCAGGACCAACCACAAATTATTCTTCTAGAATAATTATAGTTCTAAAATTTTGATTATTCAAGAATAATAAATCAATATTCTTCTGGAATATTGAAAATTTAATTTATGCTCTTCGAGAGCAAATAATATTCTTCTGGAATATTAATTATGATGTTGTGCTACTTCAGGAGCAACAACGAATAATAATCAATTTTATGATTAATATTCTTCTGGAATATTAATGTATTGTTGTGATACTTCGAGAGTAACAACATAATGAATAATCAACTTAAAAAAAAATTAAACAACAAAATAATTATATACATTAAACACACATAAAAAAAGTTAATGTATGGAGTCTGGAGCAAAACTTGACTTGCATCCAAGTCACAATTGTTACACGAGCACAAATTATTGGTTGGAGTATGGAGGCAAATGAAATTGGAACAATTATTGGAATTGAAGTAACCTCTTGGAATTGGAACAATTCAACCACGGTCGGAACAAAAAATTAATATGCTGTCAAATTGATTTCGATGCACATGATTTTACCTTCTAACTAATATTTTGGTATATGAGATTTTGAAAAAGAAAATTCTAACTCAATTTGATAGAGACTCGTGCTGATAACGTGTTATAAACTAAAGAGACACCAATAAACTTGTATATTATTATGAATCAAAGCCCCCATATATATAGGGAGAATAAGTGATACATAAGGTAATAATATATAGGGTTTTAGGGGTACAACTGTCATTCACTAATACAATATAATATTTACAACAAATAGAATATTTTTTCACTCGTTTAGAAGTACGTTGATAGAGTATTTTGACAGGACTATAATTAGAGACCAAATGTTATATTTAGTGAAAGATTGAAAAATAAGAACTCAATAAATAAAAGTTAGGATATAAATGCAACAATAATTAAATATTAAGACTTTGTTCGATAACACTGTAATCATTATAAATTGATTTATTTATATTTTTAAGGTAAAATATATGAATGAAAAATGAAGAGAGAAAATATGTGATTAAAAAGAGAGTTAAAAAATTGTGTTATTTATAAGTTGATTTATAAATTGTAATGATAATATGGAGTCTAAGATTTATTAGTACAATTAAAAAGTGGAGCAACTAAGAAAATTTGTGTCAATATAACCACCCTTAAATTTAATCACATATATTATGAAAACTCACAACTTTTCAATCACATAACCCCTTTTTGATAGAAATTAAAATCAAAATTTTAGCAAATTTTGATAAAAATTAATGAGATATGTAGTTTAAAAATTTTGAGACCCATGAAATATATGATTGTCATTAATTATTAACTTAGACTTTGATAAAAATTTAATTTTTAATAAAAAAACAAATAGACTATATTTTGTTAACTTTATAAAAATTTAACAAAAATCTGATTTTAATCTTAGCTAAATATAAAGAGTATATCTATGGAGGCCCACATATATTTGTATACAGTTTTTAAGGTAAAATAAAAAGCAGCATAATGTCAAGTCAACATGCATGATGAAAAATCATGCAAAACTTTTATCTCTATATTGGGGCCGTTGTGCAATCATATGAAAATTAATGGGTCCCTATTCAATTAAGTGCACTTTTTCTTTGGTAGGTAACGGTACGTTGAGCAAAAAGGCAATTCGATTGTGCAACCCAAATTTGAACAAAAATAATTTGGACTTGATCACTTTCAACTTTATAAAACGTTAAAGGACATTAGTCATTTTACCTTTTATTTTCTCCCACATACTGAATCACACATTTAATGGTATCTATATATATATATTTTTTTTTAAATATTAACATGATGAGATTATGTCAAAAATCAATGTGAACGTTAAAATTGAAAAAAAAAAAAAGTTTTCTCAAAGTAAAAACTCTTCACTCGTACATGGAGAGAGGAATGATTTTCTAAATACATGAACCCTGAAGTCTAAACACGAAGTCTTCACTGGTACAAAACAGGAAAAAGAGGAGGAATATACGTCGATTTTTAATATGGGTGGGCGTTGGGTGGTTCGGTTCGGGTATCTCAAGAACCGGAATCGAACCATACTTTTGTGGTTCTTGTAAAATGGAACCATTCTACTCCATTGAATCGCAAGAACCAAATCAGAACTAAATCATTCGGTTTGGTTCGGTTTCGATTCTAATTCGTTTTTACAATAATAATTTTTTTCGATAACATTATCGAGGAGCATCAGGCCTCAGGAAGTGAGGCATAACCTGAAATAAACTTCTACCGAATATACCAAGATCAAGGATTTCGAAAATCCTTTCACTCCAAAGAAAGTATGGGATTCTCCATGAAACGGAAGATACTCATAAACAGAAATAGGAAACAAATGGCCTAGAAGGTTTTTCGAGCATGGCAATATAATAAACTTGTGTGATGAATCATAAGTTTTAAATGCATTATTATTAATTATTTTATATTTGTATTTAAATATTTAATTAACTCCATCGTGGTCATTTACAACTTCGCTTATTAATAAGTTAGTCTCATTCGATTTTCATTTACTAAGAATTTCAGTCTAAGTGTGAAGTTAAAAGTTACAATAAGGTAGAGACGTAACAAGTTTCATAAAAAGAAATTAATCATTTTCACTTTACCCAAAAAAATTACAAATTCTTTTGATTTTTAGTTTTAGGACAACCAATTAAGACCATAAAAAAAATAAACAAAGATCAAAGACCGAACGGTTCGGTTCTTCTCGGTTTCAAAACCGATTTCCTATTTAATGGATCGGTTCTTCTCGGTTTCAAAATCGATTTCCTATTTTATTTTTTTAACACTATACGGTTCCGATTTTTTCGATTCGGTTACGGTTCGATCATATCGGTTCCGATTTTTTTGCCCACCCCTAATTTTTAATAAAACCGACGCGAACACTATACGGTTCCGATTTTTTCGATTCGGTTACGGTACGATCATATCGGTTCCGATTTTTTTGCCCACCCCTAATTTTTAATAAAACCGACGCGTATAAAAGGCCAGTGACATTTTTGTAAATATTTTGCCCGTCGGTTCTTCAACTTGAACCGGACTTTGCGCATCGGTTCTCGTAAAATCGACGCGCAAAGTCCGGTTTTAATTCCGCGCCAATTCAATTATTTTCTTAATTCATCTTCCTTACACTTTCGCGCATCTCTCTCTTTATCTCTTCCTCTCACTAAAACCCGCCTCCACACCACACCACACCGCGCCTCCACCTCCCACATTGTAAGAACCACCTCCTCTATATGCACACGCGCGCGCGCGCGCACACACACACACACACACATATATATATATATATATATATATATATAAATTTGTTGATTAAATGTTAATATGTATAAATTTGTCAATTAAATCTTAATATGTATATATATATTTGTTAGTGTATATATATATATATATATATATAAATTTGTTAATTACATGTTAATATGTATAAATGTATTAATTAAATATTAATATGTATGTCTATACACACACACACACACACACACACACACACACACACACACACACACATACATACATACATACATAATTGGTATTTCAAATAGTTAATTAATTTAATTTGTTAGTTTTTGATTGAATTTATGATTTTATATGCTAATTGATTTAAATGACTTTTTTATTAGTTTAGTTTGGATATTAATTTTATATTGTTGATTTTGAGTTAGTAGATGGATATATTGTAATATTTGAATTATTGGATTTCGATTGAAATTATGAGATGTTAAGTTATGAAATCTTAGCTTGACTTTTTAGGAATTAGGAATGAATTTTAGATTAATTTTGGAGTAGTTGATGATGTTGAAATTTGATTGGAGTTGTGTTTGAGTTCTGATTATGTCGAGGTTGAACATTTTGGTTTATTGTGGCATTTTGATTCTTCTTACAGGTTGGCTAAGTTCAATTTATAAGGGAGGTTCTGCCGAAATTTTTGTAGGATTTTGTAAATGAAAAATGAAAATTAAAATTTAAAGTGATTTTCACTAGTACAAAATTGACCATACTAAATAAATAACTACATAGAATATAATCATCCGAATAAAATTATGAAGTTTCCAACCTCATAAATTATCATATTTGATTTCAATTATTAATATATAGTTGGTTTAAGGTTGTATCCTGAAAAATATTAACTCAAAACTAATAATTTTTTTTTAATTATATCTTCACATATAGGTCATTAGATATGGATTGGGGTTGGATTTATGGCAGACGTAATAGGAAAAAATATGTAAAAGGTGTTGAAAAGTTTATGAAATGTGCGGATGAACACAAGAGAAAGAAAGGTGAAGCAATGATTCTGTGTCCTTGTTATGATTGTAAGAATTTGAGAAAGTTTCGTAATTTTGATCAAGTAAAGAGTCATTTGATTCGTCGTGAGTTTGAGGAAGGTTATACACGATGAATATGACATGGTGAGAGTATGCTTCCCAGGACGAGCACTGCTGACGATGTTGGTGATCAGCGGGAAAATAATTTGAGCAATATTGGTGAGAATGATGTGGAAAAGGATGAAAATAATATGATAGACGAAATGATGCGTGATATATAAGGGGAATTCAATGAAAAGCCTCATGTATTAGATAGCTTGTTCAACGATTCTGAGAAGCCTTTGTTTTCTGGTTGTAATAAATTCACAAAATTGTCTGCTGTACTGAAATTGTATAATTTGAAAGCAAACAATAGGTGGAGTGATAAGAGTTTCACGACATTATTGGAACTTTTACGAGAGATGCTTTCGGAAGATAACGAGCTTCCTAGTTCAATCGCGAGGCAAAGAAATTATTGTACCCGATGGGTATGGAGATCGAGAGGATACATGCATCTCCAAATGATTGTATACTGTATCGAAATGATTACAAGGACTTGCTTCTATGTCCAAAGTGTGGGACATCACGGTATAAGCGAAAGAACGTGAATGATAATTGTGGTGATAAGAAAAGCCATCCGGAAAAGGTGTTATGGTATTTACCCGTAATACCAAGATTTAAACGTTTATTTGCCAATGCAAAGGACACAAAGAACATGCAGTGGCATGTTGACGGGAGAAAAGAAGATGGAAAACTAAGACACGTGGTCGATTCTACTAAATGGAGGAACATTAATAGGATGTTTCTTGAATTTGGGCGCGAAGATAGAAATCTTAGGTTGTGACTATGTACAAATGGGATGAACTAGCACGGTAACATGAGTAGTCGACATAGCACTTGGCCGGTTCTTTTGACGATTTACAATCTTCCTCCTTGATTGTGTATGAAGCTCAAGTATATCATGTTGTCTTATTTAATATCAAGGCTTAAACAATCGGGAAATGCCATAGATGTTTACCTAGCCCCACTAATTGAAAATTTAAGACTGTTGTAAGATAAAGGTGTGTCGGTGTTTGATGCATATAGCCAGATGAATTTCACCTTATGTATTGTGATTTTTTGCACTGTAAATGATTTTCCAGCTTATGATAACTTGTCAGTTATACTAACAAAGGACCTAAAGCATGTCCCATTTGTGAAGAAGACACGATTGCTCTTTGGTTGAAAAACTGTAAGAAAAATGTCTTTATGAGTCATAGAAGATTTCTCCCTGCTGACCACCCTTATCGAAAGAAGAAAAAGTCATTCAATGGAAAAATCGAGGCTCGAGCAGCTTGCTTGCCGTTAACAGAAGGTGAGGTATATGAACGAGTTAAAAATATTGTTATTTTGTTTGGAAAACCTTTTAAGCCTCCTCAAAAGAGTCTTTGGAAGAAGAGATCCATATTCTGGGATCTACCTTATTGGAAACATTTATCGATAAGGCATTGTCTTGATGTAATGCACGTGGAGAAAAATGTTTGTGATAGCATCATTGGGACATTATTGAACATTCAAGGAAAGATGAAAGATGGTATCAAAGTCAGGATGGACATGGTAGAAATGGGGATACGGGATCAGTTAACACTGCAAGAGTCAGAAAAACGTACTTATTTACCCCCAACTTACTATACTTTGTCTAGAAAAGAAAAAATAAGTTTTTGTGAGTGCCTGCATGCTATTAAGGTTCCATCTGGACACTCTTCAAACATCAAAAGTCTTGTGTCGATGAAGGACCTGAAATTGGTTGGCGTGAAGTCTCATGATTGTCATGTCTTAATGCAACACTTGTTACCAGTTGCAATTCAAGACATACTTCCAAAACACGTTAGACATGTCATTATAAAACCGTGTTTTTTCTTCAACGCAATTTGCAGTAAAGTTTTTGATCCGGAGGCGTTGGATTATTTGCAGGCCGATATTGTTATCACTCTGTCAATTTGAAATGTATTTTCTGCCATCATTTTTTGACGTTATGGTGCACTTACTTATTCACTTGGTAAGAGAAATTAAGATCTGTGGTCCGATGTCCTTGAGGTATATGTATCCATTTGAGAGATACATGGATATATTGAAAGGATATGTGAGAAATCGATTTCGACCTGAAGGCAGTATCATTGAAGGTTATGCTGCTGAGGAAGCTCTTGAATTTTGTACAGATTACCTAGATGACGTTGGGACTATTGGTGTTCCTAAATCTCGTCATGAGGGAAGACTCGAAGGTAAATGTGCGATTGGAAGCAAACCAATCATCCCCAATGTTGAATTGCGAGATAAAGCACACATCCTTGTATTACAACACCTTCCTGAAGTTCATCCATTTTTGGACGAGCACATGTCCATCTTAAGGCATCAGAATCCTTCAAATTTTGAAAGGTAGGTAACTAATCAACATAATCGTTCATTTGCAAAATGGTTAAAAGATATAGTGATGAAAAAGTTGTCACAAACGCTGAATACAATTGTTGAAACGGTAAAATGGTCAGCGTATGGCCCTAGCACGATTGTGAGGTCTTATGAAGCATATGACATTAATGGGTATACATTTTATACTAGACGTCAAGATGATAAGAGTACGGTGCAAAACAGTGGAGTGACACAAGTAGCACTTTCAAGAGATTTTTCAAGTGCTAAAGATACAATGCCAATAGATGTCTCAATGTCCTATTATGGTGTCATTGAAGATATTTGGGAACTTGATTACAGGGAGTTCAAGTTTCCTCTCTTCCAATGTAAATGGGTTGATAATCGATGGGGTGTTTGGGTGGATGAATTAGGTTTCGCTTTGGTGGATTTTGGACATTTGGGTTATCTTGACGAGCCATTCATACTTGCATCCTGTCAATACTAAGTGTTCAGTAGTCCTTTAAGGCAAGAGACACATTGTTGGCAGTGGTGATATGGTAGATGAAGAAGATTATGATCATTTTGATGAAATCCCTCCATTTTTTATTGGTATAAAATGGAGTGCAACTTTAGGGAAAGATAACATTGAATCAAATTACATGCGTTGGGATCATGAAGAAGGATTATGGATTGACCGTCGTTCGTGATTATTAATTCTATGAGTTCATTTACATATTCTTGCTTATAACTTTCTTGTATTCTTTATTTATGCTCTATATGTTGTTAATATTCATTTTGTGGTATTGATAACTATAATTTGATATATATATATATATATATATATATATCTACGTTGTTATATGTGCAGGTATGTGCACAATTGTTTCAATATTATGAGCTAGTCTTCATGCTCTTCAAATGATCATTGTATTGTCCAAACAAAAAGAACAAGAGGGCCAACTATGTACAAGAAAATGAAGAAGGCTGGGAATGATGTGAATGTTATTGAGTTCGATGATCATTATAGGCTGATCGGACCAGGCAAGACGAACTTCAGAAATTTTGTTCGGTCTTTGGTACGTATTTCGTTGACATAAACATCGGTGATTGGCACAACGTTGATCAAGGCCTTAAGACATGATGTGGGATGAAATAAAGGTACTGTCACTATGTACGTATTGGATTGATAAGTGATCATAACTTTTTTTTCATAACATTACATATTATCTTTGTCTTTCAGAAGGAGTTCAACATCCCCGATGACAGTGCAAAAAATGTGTTTTGAAAGTTGCGGGAATGCGGTGGAAAAATTTCAAGACGATGCTGGTTCATGATTACATTACACATGACCACCCGAAATATAAAATTCATACGCAGCTTTATGATTTCTTAACTGAAGAGTAATGAGAGTCGTTCAAGAAAGAACGCCAGACATAGAAATTTAAGGTATAATTAAATTTAAGCATGTGGTTTACTGAGTTGAAAACTAATAACATGTAATTTTTTTCAGGAAAAAATAAGAAGGCCAGGGATAGTCAATTACTAAACGAGCACCCACATTATTTTGGCTCAGCTGGTTATGCGGGGATGAAGCCACAATGGCTAGTAAGTGACCCACTATCTTCTAACTCTTCAGGTGACATGATTAGCTTGTCGATCGTAAGAGATGATCGCGGTTTAGATTGGGTTCGAGCTAGATAAAAAAAAAAAAAGGAAAATGGAACTTACTACATCCCCAACGAGAAAACGAGGGGAGTGTTTGACAAAATTGTAAGTATATCCTCCCGTTTTTTCATATTTTCAATTAAAATTTACTTAAACAGTTATATTTAGTTTTCATTATTTTTTTGAACAAGTTGAAAAAGCTGAGAGGCCACGCAGGGAACATTTGTGCCAAGTAGACAGCATGATGTCTTAAGTGAAGCCCTTGGTAAGGAGGATCACCCCGGTAGGGTAAGGGGGTATGGCGTCTATGTCACCACGAGGGATGTTTACGGTAGGCCCGATGACTACATTAGACGATCATGTGGGGTCGTGTCAGTAGACGATATTAAGGATATGCTCGTGAAGGAGATGGAGGATAGTATTACCAAGCGGGTCAGGCATGAGACCATGTCGGAGATGCAGAGTAAATTCGATAAATACAATGCTATCCTCAAGCCCTTGGACGTAAATCTTGAGGCCGAGGTGGACATAACTCCACAGTGCCAACCACCAACTTGCAGCAGTTGTCACTCCGTGGATCCAGATCCATTTAATGGGCTTCAGGTATTTAATTTTAATTTTTTTTAAATTTTTTAACATTACTTATGTTATTTCAACTGGAAGGGCTAAAATATATGTTCAATCATGTTGTACAATAAAAGTCAATCCCTTATCGTCTCACCGTAAGTGTTGATGGTGAGAAAAAATAGTGGCGAGAGGAATGGTTTATCCATCCGGACCCGAGACTGTGGTCCATCATCAACCACTCTGACTTGATCATGCTAAGGTGTCCGTTGACCATGTTATAGATGGTGCAGAAGCGCTTTATCTTCCAGTGTCATCTAGATACCACACCACGGTGGGAAAAGCTATTGGAAGCTTCTTTCAATGGCCTAAGGAATTGGTGATCTTTGGAGAGGTAATAATATTTTGTTATTGATAAGTGCTTTATTAGCATGTATTTAATTCACTTATTATCTTATTTTGTTATTGGTGTGATCCTATTGAAGTATCGTTTAATGCATTTTCATTTGTTGTGTTATACAGGATCGCAAAGAACAAAAATGAAGGAAATAGGACCAAAGAAATACAAAAAATCAAGAAGTGAGGTTCAAGGTTCAAGCATTTTATCTTCCAGTGTCATCCAAAATGCAAGGATCCTGGTATGTTTACAATCCCTTGTATAATAGGTGAAACTAAATTTGAGAAGGCCTTGATAGATTTGGGAGCGTCAATTAATGTAATGCCTAGGTCCACATATGCTTCTTTAAAACTAGCCAGTTTAACTGAAACGAATGTCATAATTCAATTGGCTGATCGCTCTAACGCCTATCCGGATGGGGTAGTTGAGGATGTGCTAGTGCAAGTAGGAGGGTTAGTGTTCCCGGCTGACTTTTATGTGTTAGACATGAATAATGATCACTCTCCCAACTCCACTCCTATTTTGTTAGGTAGACCATTTCTAAAAACATCTAAGACCAAGATAGATGTCAGTAGTGGCACACTCACCATGGAATTTGATGGTGAAATGATTCAGTTTAATATTTATGATTCCCTTAACTACCTTGATGATGTTAATCATGTTCATTCTGTTAATGTTATTGATTCTTCAGTACATGAAACTTTCAAATTTGGTGGAAATGGTGAAAAGCTAGGTAAAATCTCGTGTATTACATTGCCAACTTCTGATGACATGCTTTTGCCCCCTGTCTTATAGGCCCTAATGAAAATTATGAAAAATAAGTTGAGCTTTGGAAATTCACCTAATTTCGGTTGAAGGAGGAAACAACAAGTCTAGCCAAAGATAGTAAACAAATGCGCTACTCGGGAGGCAACCCGAGAGGGGAGTTTCTTTACTCCCTCAAATTGTTATTTTTTTTATTTTCATTATTTTCATTTTTCTTATTAGTTAATTTCATTCAAAAAAAAAAAAAAAAAAATTCATCTCTTCCTTTGGTTCCATTCACATTCCCCTCTTTTGTTTTGTATTGTCAAGCTCCACATTGAGGACAATGTGGAATTCAAGTGTGGGGGGTATGATTATCTATTATCTTTTGTTATCCCTATTTTATTCATCTTCATTCAGTTTTTTTGTTAGTTAGCTTTAATTGTGCTTAGACCCACATTTCGGTTTAATAGGAAGCAACCCCACTTATGATTATTTTTGAACCACCAACTTCCGAAATTGCATTATCGGATAAACAATGAGCACATAGAGATGAGTTTTCCAATAATTTCTGAATTAGTTTGAAAATGGGGACAAATTGAAAAATTTATGCAACCTAATTGAGTCAAACAAAAATTGATATGATAAAATACCGCCCCGAGTAACTTCATTCTATCCTTATCCCCTACATTTTGAGTTCGGAATGAAGACTGAGCAATGACCTATAACTCATAATTGGATGGGAGAAGCACATATAAACCACAATTTGTGAGCTTTTGAGCCTATGAGCTACTTTTACTCTTTATATTAAGCTCTATTTTTTGATGTGTGTCCTGTATGGTTGGTTTTTGCTTGGATGTGCTTTCTTGTGCATACCGTTGTAGCTTCTTGACTCAAGTACAAAATATAGTAGAGGCATTAGGTTAAACCAAATTTGACCTACTAAAAGGGCCTACCATGATGCATGTACTAATAGAAAGCCCTTTTGAGCATTAGCCTTTCCTTGAAATTTTGATGTCACGCTACAAGCCAAGAAATACCATTTCTTTCGCATTGTCTCTGTTTTGAACCCATAGAGAAGGGATTTGCAAGCTTTTGTTGATTAAGGATCGTGTTGTAGTCTAAGTCTAAGAAGTTGCAATGGTTATCTTGTGTTGGACGATGGTTGTGTAATGGACTGAATTCAGGGGAATGTAATTCTATCTCAAGCCAATTGGTGACTGCGTAATGATTTGAACAAAAGAGAAAAAGTTGCAGTCTATACTCGAAAAAAAAGAGAAAGAGAAAAAGCAATGAAAAAGAAGTTTAGTCATGAAAATTAGTAGTTGAGGATGTCAAACACTCAACTTGTGAAAAAAAAAAAGAGATTCAAGTGTGAACAAAGTTGGGTAGCGGGAAACAATGAAATTCATATTAAGGGGTGAAGGAAGTAATGTCATTGTGAATTGACTTAGTTTGCGAAATTCCTTCTCGACTCAGCCTAAATATGTCATTTTATCCTACCTGACCCGAAGCCCCGTTACAACCAAATAAAGACCTTTACTTTGCACTTGTGTTATTGTTGGCTCCGGTTATGACATTTGAACAGTCTGTGGTAATAGATTCTCCATGCAGTGAGTTGAGTGAAAATTCTCACCCTTATACACTTTGTGCGAAGAGAGAAATATCTAGTGAGGGTGTTAACTCCCATTACATATGCTTATGAGTGGTTTGAACTGCTTGGTCTATATTCTATACTTTCAAGTTGGCCAAAAAACTAACACCCATGTAGTAAATCATTGATAGAGGTTAAGAGAGAACTCACGAGAGGTGGGAGGATACAAGCCACATTGGGAAATGAATTGGATCGGGGGTATTGATTTTCATTTATGTTTAGAGAATATTGGATGGTGCATCTCTTGCACACACTAACACACTTCGGTTATGCAATTGAATTTTCATTCTAAAAGAAAAGTGGGCTGTAACCTTGACTTTCCGATTGTAGGTCTATCTTTTTGTTTGAGTTATGTTTCTTTTCTTTCACATCATTATTCGAGGACGAACAATGGTTTAAGTGTGGGGGGATTTGATAAGTGCTTTATTAGCATGTATTTAATTCACTTATTATCTTATTTTGTTAGTGGTTTGATCCTATTGAAGCATCATTTAATGCATTTTCACTTATTGTGCTATGTAAAGTCAAAAAGAAGAAAAAGAAAGGAAACAAGACCAAAGAAATACAAAAAAATCAAGAAGTGAGGTTCAAGGGCATATTCAAAGAGCTCCAAATCAATAATGACATGTGGGAAGAAGATTAGATGCAAAAATTATGGTCAAAGAAGGTTCGGGGTGAAGTTAGAAATCAAAAACCCGCAAGGATTGTGATCATGAATTTTAGTCATATATTGAAGCTCAATGTTATCATAGAATACTTTTGAATTTGGGAAGAGCTATTTCACAAAGAATTTTAGATATTTGAGTTTTCTTTCCAACGAAACTTGAATCACCACAATCGGACTTCAGAAGAGAATGTTATGACCAAAACATCTAACACAGGCGCTTCTCGGCAGAAATGCACTTACGACCGTAAATGGTAAAGTTACGGCCGTAACTTCCAAAGTTTGAAAATTTTCAGTAGCCTACTTACGGACGTAATAAGGAAAGTTACGGCCGTAACTTTCTCGCGAATAAATTTCCTTATCTGATTCAAGGTCTATCTTTGGTATATCTTTGTGGTAAATGTAGGGCACGATTTTGAGAGTATTAAAAGAGCAAAATCACCACAAAAAGGAAGCTGGACATTGAGGAAAATTGAGAGAAAAATATAGAGCATTCTTGGGAGATTTTCAAGCTCAAGAATATCAACAACAATGGAATTCATGAAGCAATTTGAAGAATCTACCACAATAATGCTAGGCTAAATTCCATATCTTGTTCAAAGGGAAAGTTGTGTTAACTTGATTATGTTATTTTCTTTTCTTACAAATTAGTAGCGTGAATTTATTCTTTTATTTCAATTGTTGGATTATTATGTTTTGAATGTTCAATTGAGTTTATTTGATTAATAGTTTAATTTGGACAATTGGATTATTGATCTTTGGATTCATGAATATGCTATGTTTAGATTCTTGATCCATAATTGTCATTGAATCTTTACTTTAGTAGCAAATAAATCTCGTGCAGGTTTAGTAATAATTCAACTTGGATTTATTAATTCAAGCTTGTGAAATTAACGATCCAATTCAATCTATTCTTCTAAATTTTCATACTAGTCGTGCATTAAATTCTAAGAGCTTGTTTAGGTTTGTCCGTGGCTAGAATTGGTTCGAAGAACATGTTTTGAATCAATATACATAAGGAAAAATTTAGATAATCAGAGCTTGTTGATTATTTATGATTGATAATTGAATAGGGATATAAACACGTTACAAGGAAAAATATAACATTAATTAAGGAAACAACCAAACCCGAGAATAAGATTTCTTCTTATATTATTTCTCTAGTCATATTTAATTCTTTATTTTTATGCACATTTTTTATTCAAGCAATTTCAAACAACAAACCCCCCCAATTCCATTCTAATTGATCGAACAACTAAAATTAGTTTCCGTTCCTCTTGGGATCGACCCTTACTCTCGTTACTACATTATTAATTAATATTTACCAAGTAAGGAATTATTTATTATTTTGGTGCATTGCGACACGCATCAGTCATATAAAATTTTTTGTTTTTTTTTTTAAATGTGTATTAGACGTGTTATGATATTAAAATTGTTTTATTGTAGGAAGATGCACCAAAACAGGTAAAAATATCTAACGAACGGAAAAAGTCTTAGAGTTTCGAAATGTCATTTTCCCAGCGACCTGCGATTGTTGACGATGAAATGTTACAACGTCTAGGTGATAAATGCAAAATGTTACACACTCTGATCCTTCGATTGCCTATTGGTGATGACTTCTATCGGGTGAACGTAGATGACTCTGTGTTCAACTATAAGTTCGACGATGGTATTTTTGTTACAGTCGGAGACATCACCGATTTTCTTACGATGCAATGGTTGGATACGTCTATCCTACAAGTATTTTCATTGTAAGACTTCTGATCACAAATTATAACTTCAATTTAATAAAATCATTACTTTATTTCTTACTTTTACCTGTTTCAGGTACCTCAATGAGTTGTATCAGCAATACAATATTGAATCGATTGGATTCATGTCTCCGACACACACTGCGTCGACTATGGTCAGAACAAATGTGAACGGTGTTGTAACTTATATGGCCGACACTATGAAGGCAATGCAATCTAAAAAATTCATTATAGCACCGTATTTTCAGGAGTAAGACCACTGATATTCTCTCTTTTTACCTCAGTTTATTCGTATGATGTTTAAAGTTGTATTTACACGTTCATAATACGTGGGAACCACTGTATGTTGCTAGTGATTTCTCCTCAGAAGAATACAATGTACTTCTTTGATTCGGCTGCTGCATCGAAGCGTGACATTGATATCAAGCCGATATTGAACACATAAGTAATTATTTCCTTGATCATGGTTTTCGTTTATAATTGGATAAGATAGGATAATTTTCATGAAGTAATTATGGAGTTTGGGTAAAATTGATTGTGGATGAAATTAATTGTGAAGTTGTGGTGATATTGATGCATTTATGTTGTGATTGTTGAGAAGTTGTGATAGTATTCTATAGCAGGGTCTCTCTACAGGTTGGATAAATTCAATTTATAGGGGAAACTCTGTCAAAATTTTTGTAGAAAATTTGAGTATAATTATTATTTTGTAACTTGTTCATATAATTTATTAAAACTTTAGGACTTTCAAAATGTATTGGGCATGTGGAGGCTTTAGGACAAAAATGAACACAACTTGAAAAAATATAAAGGTATGAGAACGCATATTTAAAATTTATTACAAATGTTTGAATTATTTCAATATTTTATTTAGTTTGATTATTAATATTCGTTTACAATTTGAGAATTTCAGTGTCCTCAGCAATCAGGGGGTTCTGAGTGTGGCTAATACGTTATGAGAAATATGTATGAGATAGTCACAGAACACTTTCAACTCAAGTCCTTAGAAAATGTATAATTTAGAAGAATGAGAGTTTTTAATTATGACTTTATATTTTATTAACAAATAACTAATTGTTCATTTTAATTGGTTGTAGGCATTTAAAGAATACTACTCAACGGAGGAAATCATGGAGATTCAAAACTTATGGGCAAAATACTTCGTTGATGTGTGTATGTAAATCTTTTTCATTCAAACTTTATTTAGATATTATTATAATAAATTAACAATCTTGTAAATATAATTGTTTCTTATTTAATTTTATTACAAATTAGTCGATTATATATATTCGATGACAATATATTTGGTGATGTGTATGTGGAGAATGTTCAAGTGATCGCATGCCACATTCAGGTGATTGTAACTGCAGTGACAAGGGTTATTGCAGGTCATGACTTGCAGTGACATAGGTCACTGCAGGTCATGACCGCAGTGACCTGGGTCATTGCAGGCCACTTTCAATTGATTGTAGGTCAAAATCTCCAGTGACCTGGGTCATTGCAGGCCATTGCAGACCACTTTCAAGTGAGTTCAAGTGATCGCATGCCACATTCAGGTGATTGCAACTGCAGTGACAACGGTTATTGCAGGTCATGACCTGCAGTGACATAGTTCACTGCAGGTCATGACCGCAGTGACCTGGGTCATTGCAAGCCACTTTGAATTGATTGTAGGTCAAAATCTCTAGTGACCTGGGTCATTGCAGGCCACTGCAGGCCACTTTCAAGTGATTGTAGGTCATGACCTGCACTAACTTGGGGGCCACTTCAAGTGATTGCAGGCCACGTTAAAATAATTACAAGTCATAACCTATAGTGGGTGTATTAGAAGAAGAAGAAGAAAAAACCGACTTTAGGCGTCGGTTTTAAAGTTACAACCGACGCCTAAAGTCAGTAACTTTAGGCGTCGGTTAACAACCGACGCGTAAAGTCAAGACTTTACGCTTTTGCGTCATATATATCGCCTCTACAACCGACACGTATTGTATTTTACAACCGACACGAATGAGTTTGTCTGTACTAGTGCTTCGCATATAGTCGAGCCCACAATTGCTACCAGTATGATGACTATGGCATCGGTGGTCGTTCTCTCAGTTCATCCCGAAGGAACTAACTCAAGACTGATAAGCTTGAACGAAAAAAAGTTGGCATGCCTTGCAATAAATAGTCGAAGAGATAGATACACAGAGCGGATGGAAGAACTCACTTATATCGATTTTAAAGATTAGATTTATCAACCACTCAGCAATCTTTCTGAAAGACAAGTCGAAGCACGCATACCATTATCAGAGACTAGGTCTTGGCAAAAGAACCGGAACCAACGATTCCAGTTCGGTCCCGATTCGGTTCTTTCAAAATTTTAAATGGTCTTGGATGTAAAAATCAAGAACCATTCGGTTCAAGTTCTGGTTCGGTTCAGAACCAGAACCAAAAAAAAGAACCAAAATCCAACCATAGTACAAAAAATGATTTTTTTTTTTAAATATAAGTTTAAAAAAAAATCATCAATTCTTAATTTTAATGCAGGTTATTCGGTCCATTAGTCATTATTAATTACCTGACAACTATTGACTTATTCAACATTACAATAACTATAAACAAAACATGTAATAAAGTAATAAACAAAAAATCAAAAATCAAAAATCATTTTTCTTTCACTGGTTATGTCATTCAGCTTCAAGCCTTCAACTGTCAATTCTTTAAGAATAAAAATAAATAAATCTTCACTCTTTATCTTACAATCAGTTATCTTATTTTCAAGGATTTGCTGAACTTGTACGATTTTCCCTGAAAAGGTGGAGAACTACGAGCAGAAATTGAAGAATATTTAGAAGGAGCACATATACGCGGATGATGAGATATGTAATGGTCTGGAAATGAGTGAATGTTTCGATGTCAATGACAAATACGACTGTTGTATTATCATATTGATCAAGGTCGATGACCTTACCTTTTTACAACTCTTAACAGTCAGAATCTACCAATTTTTCATTACTTAAGTTTGAAAATTTTAGTTTAGGAAATCGGAATCAGAACCAAAAGAACCGAACGGTTCGATTCCGGTTCAATTTTTCTTTTACAAAAAGAACCATCGGTTCTTGATATGGTTCGATTCTCTGAGAACCAGAACCATATGAAACTACGCACATGTCATTATACTTCGTTCATGATATGCTCTAGTCCTGCAAGAGTCTCATCCGTGCAATGAACACATTGTTACATTGACCATATAAAATTTGTCCACGCTTATTGAAAATAAAATCGTTTTGCGTTTTAGAAATTATTGACTTTTTAAAATCAATTGGGACAGTCATGATAGATTTGCATTTTATTCCTTCTTTGGCTTTATCCCCGGAAGTTGTAGTTTGTCTAGTCTCATTTGGACAAGATCCCACATTATAAGTTGTCATAATGAAGTTGCCAGAACAAACATATAGTCACACATCTCTAATTTGGCTATAATAGCTATTATTATAATAGGTTTGGTACGATGAATTAGACAAAAAATTAAGTACTCGTTTGGGGTAGATTAAATGCAAAAATATTAACGTTGTTATAAATAAATGTATATATATATGTGAATGACATTACCATTATACCCCTGCAAACTTTACAGTATTACGATTGTGCCATTGTCCACTCCTATAAATAGGAGTCATTTCATAAACATTCTTACACCTTGAATTGGAATGAAGAATTCTCTCAATTCTCTCCATCTCTTTCTCGTTGTTATGATTTTGATAGTTTTATAACACGTTATCAGCACGAGTCTCTAACCAATTGAGTAATAACGAGAGTATGCTCTACAGTTGCATCTAAATGATGAACCTCTGTATCAGAAACCTGATTATTACTAACCAATGTTTTCTTTTCTCTCAAACTGAAAAAGAATGATTCCGGCCGATCCAGATATCCAATCGACGATCGGCCACTGCCATCAGAACGGGCTTGTCAAGGAGAAGACTCGCCTAAAATTTGGCGCAGAACCAACGGCTGAAACAAAAGATATCGACTGAAGAAAAAAATCTGAAAAACTGTGCAAAAACAGATATCTGACCGAAAATTGAAATGCTTATTCCGGACGATTCTGAACTCCGATCGACGATCGGCCAGCGACATATCAACGGGTTTTTCTAGGAGAAGACTCGACTGAAATTTGGCGCAAATCCAACGGTTAAAACGGAAGTTATTGTCCGGAGAAGAAGATGCTGGCGGACTGAAAAATGATGATTCCGGCCAAACGGTTGATCTTTTGGAAAATCGGAGACCACCGGCATGTTCAGGACGCCGAGGCACATATTATGGTGATGGGTTAATTTTTCCGATCACCGGCGCGTGGCGGCCGGCGGCGGCGGCGCGTGGCGGATCCGGCGATGACGAAAGGCAGTTTGTCCGTTTTGATGAATTGGATTTTTCTATGATCTTATTTTTCTGTTTTGTGCAGTTTTTAAAATTTTTCGGCGGTCGAACATGGCGATTTTCTTAAAAACTGTTTTTGGAGCAATCCCGACGAGATTTTGAACTTCGGACCAAAAGTAAGTTTGTTCTAAATTAAATTTTAAACCTATTGACGATTTCAATTTATTCATATGAGCAATATATTAAAATATGGACGATTTTGCCCTTGATAATACATACAAGTATAATAATCGTAAATTAACGATTAATATGTTATCAATTGAATTATATTATGCTGCCACCTACATGGTTGGTTTTACCACCTACATGGTTGGCTTTACCCGGTTTAATTATTTCATTATGTCGATTCCGCCTATATGGCCGGTTTAATTATTTCATCACGTTGACACCGCCTATATGGTCGGCATATCAATTGAATACATATAAACACCTCAGTTGTTGGTTAATTCTAACATATTAGAGGGTTGTTGTCAACATATATACTTGGTGGTATAACCCCAGTATCGTTATTGTTAATATATATATACAATATTATTGTTATTTGACACTTCATTAAATGATACCAGAAGTTATCAATACTAAAGTTAGAAAATATTTTATCAAATGATACCAGAAGTTATCATTACCAAAAGGTTGATAAATATTAATAAAATGTTTTATCCAATGGTACCAGAAGTTACCAATATCTGAATTGGTGGATGAAAATTATTCAACAATGGAATGTTGATGTATGATAAGATAATATCACATGATAGCACGGATATAGCTAATGTGAAAATAATCTCATCAGTATTATGAGATGAATATTAGATGATAAGTGTCTGGAAAAGTTCTTGCATAAACACTTATGTACTCCAGAAGAAGTACATATTTACTCCAGAAGAAGTAAACACTATCATCTAAAACATACTGAAATGATATTATTATTGCTCCTGAAGAAGCATAAACGAGTCATACATGCAAAATACAAAAGAGGGAAACATTCATGATCCTCAAAATGAGAGATGTGTTTCGGGAGTAGCCGTATCCTACCACCTCTGACCTTTTGAGGAAATAAAGAAAAAGGTGTGTTTCAAGAGTAATAATACTCCGTATTCTACCACCTTAAATCTTTGAGGTACACAAAATTAAAACATTGATAAAATCCTAGAAATTTATGGTGTGTCTCAAGAGTGAGAATACTCCGTACTCTACCACCACCTATTCTAGAGTTCACAAAGATAAATTTACATTAACCGGACTCCATTTTCGCTTGATTCCCCTTCCTTGCGACCAATCTATCTTTACTCCTGCTGGATCTTGTATTGGAATATATGATTGCAACTTATCCAGCAGTTCCTCGATAGTAGGAGCAGAAATAAGGATTCTCCTAGAAAATGGAGATATGAATCCCTGTTCCACAGCATAATCAAGAAATGTTAGCAAACCATCAAAGAAATTGTTTACATTTAAAAGCCCTATAGGCTTAGTATGGAGATCTAGTTGAGCCCATGAAGTAATATTAAAGATTTCTTCTAAAGTACCAAAACCTCCAGGCAGGGCTATGAAGGCATCAGAGCCATATAACATGCAAGTTATGCGTTCATGGATAGATAAGGTTTGTACTTCATGCCCTCGTGTTTTGCCTGCAATATCAGCTAAAGGAGTAGGTATAACACCTATCACTCTTGCTTTCTCTACTAGAGCGGATTGTGAAACACAACCCATCAATCCACTGCTACCTCCTCCATACACGAGAGTGATACCTTTCTCTCCCAATTTCTTTCCTAAATCCACGGCTGCTTCAAGATACCCAAAACCTTTTCCCACTTTTGATCCACAAAATACACAGATAGTTTTGATCTGTCGAAATTTTGGTCCTTCCATTTTTGAAAGTAAAGAAGGAAAAACTTACGAGAAAATGTTATTTTGGGATGCATGAACTATGAAAAATGTTTGGCTATTTAAAACCGAAAAACTTCACTATTTACTGGTCGTTTTTCGAAAAAGTGAAGATTTACTTTTGACAAAATCATCCTACTCACCTTTCGGTGATTTAATATTTTTAACCAGCCTTTATCAAAACTCGTGAAAGGAAACAGATAAATATTTTATATGTGCATATATATCAAATGATTTACCTTGTATTAATACTGCATAGCCAAAGCATCATTGTTTATAACAGCTTGGCAAACAGGATCTTTTGCTATTATATTTTTGAGACTATATCTCTCTTTATCGCTGATGAATTTAGCCCATAAAGATAGTAGCTCACGCTGCACATACCCACTAGGGTGCGTCTCAAGAGTCAATCGGATATCATCCAATGACTCCTTACTCAGTCCACCCTTAATGAAGTCTATCTTATCATCTCGATTTATGGATGAATATCCTATTGATTTACAACGGGTATCACATGTCCATCGAGCACATTTGTAGCAACTATTTAATCTTTTTGCTCTTCGCTTCTTTGCAAAAGTACTCTTACCTAAGCCAGGCTTGTGCTTAGAAAATGAATCTGGTAATTCACCAGCTAATCGAACTTTTGCTTCAATCAACCAGCGAACATCTTCTGGCATGCCATGATCCATCAGCAACCTCAATCTTTCGAGCCTAATTCGATAAATTTTTCTCAAATCATTTACTGGAAGATTGGAATAATATTTGCGAATATTTGAAAGTATGATATCCATTTTTGATGGATCTAGCCTTCTTCCCAAGTCATCTATTTAAATGCATTATTCAACGCGTAAAAGAGCGATGGCTCCGCGTGTCAGTGATATTGATTCCATCAAGAAATAATGGAATAAATTTTTAAAAAAGGTGGGAACAATGAGATAATGCGTCGTTACCTTTTTCGATATAAGGGAAGATTTGGCGACAAGATTGAGATCATGAGATATTTCCTTGGATATTGTACCTGATTCTTCGGTATAATAAAAATAAAGGTATACTAATTTGAACTATACAGGAATATGTACTGATGAAATGAATACTGTATTGAACCAGAAGTTCATACATATGTACAAGTGAAATATCTTGCTGAACCAGAAGTTCATACGTACAAATGAAATATGTATATAGTATGAACCAGAAGCTCATAAATGAAATATACATTGTATTGAACCAGAAGTTTAGCGATATTGTTTTGAATCAAATATTCATACATAGAAATGAAATAAAACTGTATAGAACCAGAAGTTCTATAATAAACGGTTAGATTATCAAAAGTTTCAAATTATTTTCTATGAGAATAACTTATTCAGAAATTGTTTATCATACAACAATATCCTATGTCAAACAGGGAATAGCTCAAGAAGCTTTATTATTTGTAAAAGTGCGATATGCATACACTCCACCAAAGCGCACTGAGATATATGATTGAAATTACATTCCTAAAAGAATGACATGTGTTATGGCATTTTAGCCGATTGATAATATTTGAGAACATTATGGTGAAAACACGCCTGAAGCGTAATTATGCCTGAAGCATAATGACTATCGATTCCAAAAATAAATATCTCTTGAATGATTGAAATGATCCCTTTGAGGCTAAATACTCAAAGTAAGTAAAAGGGACATAGTTAAATGATGAGATATTCAGGTACCTGATGATAGAACATATAAAGAGATCTCTCCACGTTATATTGAGATGGAATCGATAAATAAGTCGACTGCATACCCTCTTATAAAAATGAGGTTGATGAAATTATAATACTTTGGCCAAGTATATAAACCCAATGTAGGGATTATTGTTCAAGGACCTGAAGTCCAAATTGCGACCTGAAGTCTAAATGCTTAAATGTGTAACATGACATATGGTGGATAGACTATAGTCTAAATCACTAGCTTGAGCTCTTTGATATACCAATGAGTGAGATCAAAATGTATGATTCTCATCTCGGTACTTTGAGAGTATTCTTTGATGTACCAGTTGATCGCGGTACGTTGGGATTTCAAGTAAAATGATTGTAGATTATATGTCTAAATTGATATCTATTTCAATGATTGATTATACTCCTGCAAAATTAGAAATTGCAGTTTATAAAGTGCAAGAACATACATGTATAAATCATTGAAAGATTCAATATGCCTAGATTAGTATCACTATAGAATGATACAAATGACTCCATGATATAATATGTTGAAAGTGAAATTGGAGTGTACTATTTATGACATCTGGGAAATTGATTATTCACTAGAAGTGAATACGAAAATGAATATTCACCAGAAGTGAATTTGAAATTGATTATTCACTAGAAGTGAATTTGAAAATGAATATTTAATTATTCACTAGAAGTGAAAGATGCAATCTATGAAAGTGAATTATAGATTTGATTATTCACCAGAAGTGAATTCTAAATTTGATTATTCACCAGAAGTGAAAGATGCAATGAAAAGATTCGTGATTGCACCAATATACATGTAATATTCCATGAAAGGAATAAATACGCGTTGCACTCTTTTTCCCTTAGCTGAGGTTTTGTCCCACAGGGTTTTCATAGCAAGGTTTTTAATGATGCAACAGTTGAGGCGTATTGATGAAAATTAATGAGAATAATGTACTCTTTTTCCCTTGAGGTTTTGTCCCACAAGGTTTTCCTAGCAAGGTTTTTGAGGCATCATCATAGCTATCAACAAGCTATAATTCAGCAACACATTGTTATACTGGAATGATATCAACAAATGAAGAAAATCATAGACATCTTATGAAGAATGCTATACAAGGAGATTTTTATATTCCAGAAGAAAGATGATATCAATGTTCGAGAAGTTCATGAATCCTCAATTGCACACTTCAGGGGGAGAAACATGCTGTACTCTTTTTCCTTCGTTCAGGTTTTGTCCTAATAGGTTTTCCTGACAAGGTTTTAACGAGGCAGCGGCTGTACTCTTTTTCCTTGGTTCAGATTTTATCCCACTGGGTTTTACTGACAAGGTTTTAATGAGGCAGCACTTCAGAACTTCAAGATTTAATACACGATTTGTTCTACTTGAACATTATACTCAACGATTGACGATGGCCAACATCAGGGGAAGCAACTGTACTCTTTTTCCTTCGCTCAAGTTTTATCCCATTGGGTTTTCTTAGCAATGTTTTAACGAGGCAGAAATTGCGTAATATGTCATTCAAGGGGGAGTGTTATAAATAAATGTATATATATATGTGAATGACATTACCATTATACCCCTGCAAACTTTACAGTATTACGATTGTGCCATTGTCCACTCCTATAAATAGGAGTCATTTCATAAACATTCTTACACCTTGAATTGGAATGAAGAATTCTCTCAATTCTCTCCATCTCTTTCTCGTTGTTATGATTTTGATAGTTTTATAACAAACGTTAAATTTTACAATTATTTATAATCATATATTTCAGAGGTCTGCATATTTTATCGATTTTTCAATTATACATTTCATCAAAATTTTAATATAACTTTCTAAAACATTTATAATTTTTTTGTCAAACAACCCATAAAGGGGAAAAAAAAAAAGACATGTAACTAAACTCATCATCTTATTATTCTGAATAAATATAGGGGCATTTGCACATATATCTAACTTTTGGTATCATAATTAAAATTTATATTATTTTAAAAAATCACTGAAAAATAATTCAATTTTCTTTAATTAAAAAATACGTTCTTTATCACAAATATCATATTATGAAACTTATGATACTTTCAAATTTTTTATTCCATAACCTGAAACTTTTTCAAATTTTTATGATATTCAGGGCGGAACTTTAGTATCACACCTTGAAACTTTTAAACTTTTTATGACATTTTCATTATATTCGGTCAGCATTTCATCAAATCATCAAATATGTTGTAGAATTGGTGAAAAGTTGATGAAAACTCAATGATGACGTATTTCAAACAATATTGAGCCTCATCGAGGAAAATGGAGGTGACACGAATGGTGGCGCAGTATTGATGAGAATATTGTAAGTTTTTAAGAAGAAAAATTAAAGGAAGTAAAAATCAATTAAAATACTAAAGAAAAATTCGAATAAATGATAAAATTATAATATGAAGTGCAATTACATGTCTTATTAGATGATTTATTATCATATCCGAAGTTAGTTTCATTATATATATGCTTCTTTTTTAACATGCTCTATGAAAAATCGTGTCAATCTAAATGAACGACTTCTTCTTTCAGTCTACGCATTAGTCAACATGCGAAACATGGTAGCAATTAATTCTTGAAAAACATGAAACATCAACATGTCGATTAGTACTCCATTTTATTAATGGTGACAGGTGACTGCACAAAGCATATACCCCACAACCCTCAAAGTGAATTATAGTACATAATAATTATGTTTAGAAATGAAAAAGTAAATTATTCAATTTAATTTAATGCTGATGGTATGATGAAATATATAGAGATGGTGGCACGTATGGCCCAGAGAAAGGGTGTTCAAAATTTGAATCATATGTCGTACGTAGTTTTATTTTATATGATCAGTTTAAATTCATTGGAGAAAGGACTCGAGTAGTTAAAGCAAGTGAATTCTTTGAAATTCTAGTCATTTTATTGAATAATACTCGTTTGTACATAGTTTATAATGAACGAACTAAAGTATGTGTAAGTGAAGAGAGAGGGTGATAAAGTTTGGAGTTACTAAAGAGTGAAATGAAAAGGGGATCAGGGAATCTAGCTAGAACATATTTGAATCAAGACAACTGAAAGAAGATCTTCACTACGGACTACTTTAATATCAATACTTTTCTGACCGTGACAAAGTTTATTTATTTTTAATTTTAAACTTGGAGAAGCCCAATTTATCATCCTGCATCCGCATTGGATATACTAAATTTTAATTAGCCACATAGATAAAAAAAATAAATGTTCAATGACACATGTACATGATAAATTTAATGAATGTATTAATTTTTAGTTAAATCCAAGAATATGATGATAATTATTTTAAAATAGAAAAATTTATATATTAATATGGTATTTATTTTGAAGATCTTATTAAATCAAATAATGTGAAATCAATATTTTTGTTTCCCCTCTTTTTATCGATGTTAAGAATTTAATAAGAAAGAATAAAAAGGAACAAGTGGGGGTGGGGGTTTGGAATGGACGGTCATTGAACATTTTTAACTTAAAATTGTCATGTCATCAGTTAAAATGTTAATTAAATTTAACAAGAAAGTTAACTTGTGGCTAAAAAGACTCTCTTAACTTGTGTTTTAACATATACTTTAATTCGACTCATTATTAACTTATTTTGCTAACTTCTACTTTAACACATCTAATGCGGATGCTCTAAACTATGCTTTAGCTACATCAAATAAACCTAAATAAATTAAGTACTTATATCCTCTTTTATTAATTTATTTGATAAAACTGTTTAATTTATAAATTTGTTTATTTATAATTTTAAGGTAAAAAGTACTGGTTAAAAATTGGAGATAGAAAAAATATGTATGATTAAGCTCCGTTCTTTTATAAATTAATTTGTAATTTATTTCACTGCAAGACAAAAAAGACATAAAAATTAATTACACAATTTTTCATACCACTTTTTAACAACCACATATTCCCTCTCCAATTTTTAATTCCACATCTTATTTAGAAAGCACAAATAAATCAATCAAATAATTTCAATTCCAATTTAAATCTAGCCAAATAGAGGCTAAAAAGTTGTTTGAAAAATTATATTTTTTATAAATTGTTTATAAACCAGTTTATTTTGGTCCAAACGGAGGCTTAATTGCACTTCATAGGTGAAACCATGCATTAACATGCTCAAGTTAGAATGTGGATGACATAATCTATTATTTATTCTAGGTGGAATAGTATAAACATACGTTTTCTTATTTTTTCCCTACTTGAACTCATATTCTCCTTCCATGTTATGTTTTTCGCTAAAAAGGTATATTGTCGAATGATTTCAATCTCCATGACGAAAGCAAGATACTTGCTTCAAAAATCCATTTTTTTATTGTTTACTCTTCAAATTTATCTTGCTATCGACTGACTAACGTATAGAATGAATGTCATTTACATTTACACTATCGATGATGTACCGAGTCCTCGGAAATTTTTACTACATAGACTTGAATCTACGCATAAGAAAGCGATAGTATCATGCCTAATAGATCTAATTGCTTACATAAAAAATTCATGGTCAATGGATGGTTGATGGTGGTTTGAATTTATGAATCATGACAAAGAGATGTCACCAAATAACACAAATTCAGCACATTCCATCAGTGAATAGTAGATGAAATGGCCGCAGTTTGATGGGAAAAACAGCAAGGGCATGAAAATGACTGTGTAAAGTAACATTCGAGGTTTGTAATCCCACAATATCCGTTCACGAGCTCATTAGTTTCATTTTATTTCATCATTGTATTTCGGACCCTTGACGTTGATCTGCAACTATCTAGTCTCCACTCCTGCAGTTTTTTCTTATCCACCCCTAATTATTTGAGTACCATTCAAATTCAATGGTCCTCTGCACAAATGAGAATCAAACACGAAGAATTATTGGGATCAGTCTCCGTTCGGTAAAGTGTGTTTTTTCGGTTTATAATCGTTTCAATTTTCAATGCAACTTTTTAACCATACATTTTTTTCTCTATCTAATTTTTAATCCTAGATCTACCTCGAACTCCATGAAGAAACCCAGAAAAACTTATTTTAATCCTTCTGAACAGAGGCTTACACACACCCAACAAGTTTGTGACAAAACCTATCTTACAATCGTACTATTTGGTGCAATTTTTTTTTTTTTTGGCCCCCTTTTTTATAAACATAAACAAAAAATGTGATGTACTCAAGTAAAATATATGATTGAAATGTAATTTAGAGAAATGCATGGTTTATTTTATCTTAACAACGGAACTTACTAAAAATCCCAGTACAAGAACTCGTATTGACAGCAACTCTAACCTCCTGTTATAATATGTGAGCGACCTAAAATTTTTACCCTTGAAGGTACAAAATCATGATTAGAGGGGTTTGAATAAAATATTTATGCAAAAAAAAAAAATAAAAAAATAGAGAGAGAGAGAGAGAGAGAGAGAGAGGTGTTACTGGTTAAAAAAAGGTATGGCTGAGTTCTATATTAAAATAATCCTTTTTTTTTTTTTTTTTTCCTTTTGAGCTGGATTCGTCAAGATCTCTATATGATAAGAATAATGTTATTTGATCTCAACGAAATTAAGTAGTGTTGGGAAAAATGTTAGAGAATCAAAATAAATTAATCAAATCAAAGGCCCGTGTTTACACGATTTCCTTAAATCGAATTCGTCGCATCATCGGGGTGCACGAGATTTTGATTGGTGTTCGATTCCAAGAATACAATCGGTTGTCGTTTCACGCTGCACTACGTTAGCCGCCTACGAACTAGCTGCATCTTTCTCTCAAAGAAATTCAGAAATTCGAAAAAAAAAAGGGTCAAGTGCTGGAAATGGAAGAGGATATAAAGTTGGATTTGCCTTTTTTTTTTTTCACTTCACTGTCTGTGTGCCTCTTCCAGCCGAGAATGGTCACTATTTATAGGAAAGCAACATTAACTTCCATTAAATCAAATTTTGAAACATAAGAATTGATGAAATGGAAACTGATGTAACTGCTGAAGAAAGAAAGAAAGAAAAAACTGATTTTCATTCAAAGAAAACTGATGGAATTTAAGGGATTTGAAACTGATGGTCTATGGAATTTAAACTGGTTGATCAGTTTTCCAACAAGTAGCAGTTTATGTGGTACTGTGGATCACTGCATTTAATTGATTAGAAATTATCAATGTTTTAATAAATTCGATTAGGCTACAGATACGATCCAAGGACGAGGTCCAGGGTTAATTAGTGTCATTAGGAGTCGATCAGGGGTGGACCTAATGTTCGCTCCGCAAGTGCACGGGTCGCACAAGTAATAAAGTGGACATGAGTTCAATTATCGATCCCACAGAGATTGTTTTAAATTGTATTTTAGACTACTACCTTAACCGGAACTAGATATTTGATTGAGTTTGAAAATTTAGATTTTGAAAATTAAAATAAAGATTAAACTAAAAAGCGAGAAAATTTGATTTCAAACGAATGAAAATAAATGCGTTAGAATTATGAATTCATTTTGACTCTATCATCTATATCTTAACCAAATTATTTAAATAAAATTCACGGGTTTTGAATTTCCATATTCCAAATATAGTTAAAACTCCCTTTCGGACAAGCATTAACACCTATTCCTGCGCACAATCCAACTATTTTTTTATATTGAGTCCGAATGTGTAAGAAAGCATTAAAAAATTTGTGAATACTATAGCAGAAAACACAAAGCATAGGGGTATATTTCTATCCCCTATCGGACTTTGTGGCAATTGAAACAAGTGTAATGAAGTCCTAATCTTTTCGAACTTAAAAAATCACAACCTAAAATCATACAACTAGTGATCAAGTAATTGCACGATAGAAAAAGTATAATTCAATTGCTCAAAATCATGAATTGCATAAATTAAATAATAGATTAAAATATAGAGTCAAGAAATCAAAACTTCATCACAATTCCAACACAATTAACCTAGCCTAAAAACATAATAGAAAATAAATAATAAGAGATATGAAAAGATGTAACCCAATTTCCTTCCAATTGTATCTTCAAACTTGATCTTAGCGTGGTTTGGATCCCTCGACACTTCAACAGCGTTTTGGCATAAATTGAGCAAGTGGAAACCCTTAATTTCGTCCCCCAAGCCATGTATTTATAGATGTTCACAAGAATTAGGTTACTTGGGGAGAAAGACTGCTGATTTCGTCTCAAAAATCCCAGCTGCGGCCCTGTCGGATAACCGTGCGACTGCACAGTTCAAAATGTTGCGGCTGCACGACTCTACACGTAATCTTCAGTCGCGGATTTTTGTGACCGTGCAACCGCACGGTATTAAGTCATGCGAATGCACGGTGTTGCGGTTGAATGCAATTTTCGTCTTTTAAATGTTACAAGTTGGTCCCTGTTTTTTAATTGCATAGTAAGTCCTCCAACTTCTGATCGTTACAATTTAGCCCCTGAACTTCTGATTTCTTCCAAATTTGATTTCTTCTTCCAATTGGCCCTTTGATTAACTGCATCAACTCTTGATTTGCTTACTTTGACACTTTTAACATCCAATTGCTCGATTTTGGCTCCAATTCCATTGTTTTCCTGACTTTGAGTTATTTCTGAAATATAAACAAATACAAACAAAATAAATAGCAAATATTCTTGAACAAACAATAAAAATCCTACGTTTAGAATAGAAATAAGTGTATAAAATATACTTATCGCCTAATAATTAAAATAATATTAACAAATAATAAAGATATTATTTTTAAAATAAAAAAAATATCGTATTAAAAAAAAAAACCCCTCGGATGAGTTCAAGTCAAACGAGTTTCGTGGGTCAACTCGAGGTTTTGATCGAATTTGACCGAAAGGATTTTAGGGGTCACTAGACCCCTTTTTTGTCTGGGTTACCGATTTCTCGATCGATCAAGTCGACTTTGTTTACCACCTAATATTGAGGTGCTTGCTTCAGCCCATATTACATGAAGACCCATTTTAAGTTCCAAGTTGACAAAAGAAAGATTAGAGGTGATCATGAGGAATGCGAACAAAGCTAAGACATCGGCTGGTCATCCATGGATGACCTCCCACCTGACAGCTTGGCAGGTCTTTAATGGATGACCTCTCACCTGAGAGCACAACAGGTCTTCTACGAATGACCTCCCACCTCAGACCTCGGCAGGTCTTCCATTGATGACCTCACACCTGAGATCTCGGCAGGCCTTCCATGGATGACCTCACAACTGAGACCTCGGCAGACCTTCTATGAATGACCTCCCACCTGAGACCTTGACATGTCTTCCATGGATGACCTCTCACCTGAGAGCTCGATAGGTCTTCCACGGATGACCTCCCATCTGAGACCTCGCAGGTCTTCCACGAATGACTTCCGAGTTAGGAGGACCTTGAAAATAAGAATACCTGGAAGTGTCTTTGAAGACTTATAAGTCTAAATTAAGGTCTTGAAAAAGTTTAATATTTGGTGTTGAAGTGAAGACCGTCATATTGAGCTCAGAATACGAGATCCGGCTCTCCACCTACCTCATAAATAGAATATATTTATCCAACCAAGTATTAAAGTGTCAAGTGGATCAAATTGGTCCACTTGATTAAATGTATTCTATCTTTCAAAATTTCCAATTCATATTCTTGGAACTTACAACTGTAAGAGAATTGCAACAGCCAAATAATGCAACAAGTTGATAAAAATCAACATTATAGTTGATTAAAATATTAGCAACTTGTCAGTATAATTTGCATATAAATAGCAATGTTTTGTAAACAAAAGGGGAGGAAAGTTTTCCCCAGAGAAGGAGAAGAAAACTCTCTTAAATTACTTGTATTCTTTCAAAGATTCTTCTCATATATACAAGAGAAAAATCAATTAAGGTCGGGCTTCGAGTCCGGCCCTACCGTGTGTTCGAGTTTCTTTACTTTGACCTCTTCCTTTTTTTTTCATTTAAGTTGACTAAAAGAATGCCACGTTTTCAAGTCATTTTTGATGTTAACAGACTTTAACAACATTCAAAATATAACTTATTTCTCTTAGTCAACTGGATGCAATGAAAATGTCACATAGACCCGTGCTTTGGTAAGTCAAATAATAACATCCATGAAGTTAAGAATTTGATATTCAAGATTTGGATAATCAATTCATCCTTTTTAAGGGGAGAAACCAATTCAACATGTTTAATCAAGCTTAGTTTAGTCATTACCACTTCTATTATTCCTGAGTCATATATCCGTCTCTCATTTTTTGAGAACTGTTCTTTAGTAAATGATCGAATAAGATCAATTAGGCCTTCAATTCACTAGGTTGAATCTCTATATGCGACATATGTATTAGCCTATGTTCGGTAATGTGTTATAACACAGATTAATGATCATTTCAAATTTCAATACCACTTTTTAACCATACACATTTTTCGAAATCACTTTTCAACTACAAATTCTACTTCAAAAATATAAAAAATTATAAATAACGGTGGCTACTCAGCAGCCGAACACAGACTTAAGCACTTATTCAATATTACAATCGAAATTGAGGCTACATTTAATAAAATTACAAGACCCAATTGCATAATAAAATATAGATTTTATTCTCTTTTACTGTAATCTTATTTAGCCCCTATTTGATAAATAGAATTCCTTCAAATGCTAATAAATTTGACATTTTTGAAGAAAAAAAAAATGTGGTCTAATAAGTCTCTAGATTATTAAAAACTTAAAATGTTTGGCTATACAACCTATTCACACCAAAGTGAAGAGAAACTTGAGCCCAGATACTTAAAGTGTGTCTTCTTAGGATATGGGGAAGAAAATAAGGGAAATAGATTATGGGTTAAGGAACAAAATGGATTTAAGATTTTTGTAAACAGAAATGTCATTTTTAATGAGAATGATATGTCTTGCCTTGCTTTGCCTTGTTTCTTCAGAAGAAGACCTTAGTTAAGCAGTTAAAGAAATTGTTATTGAAAATTATATTCTTGACTCTGTTGAGCCTGTTATTCAGATTGAGGGGGAGTCCACTCAATCTAGAACTGGTCGGAATTAAAGTGATGAATGCTGCTTAATCCATTGAGACCATTTTCTCTGATTATCAGTTGACCAGAGGTAAATATAGGAGAAATAGAATTCGCTCCACTAGAATCAATAGTGATGACTTTGTGACATTCTTCTCAGTTTCGAACTCTGTCAACTCTGAATCTAATACCTACGATGAGACTGTTAATTGCAAAGATTTTTTTCCTTTGGAAGGAAGATATGAATGATGAAATGAACTCTCTAATCAAGAATAAAGCATGAGTTTTAGTTAACAAGCACAAGGATCAGAAAGTTGTAGATTATAAGAGGATTTACAAAATCAAAGGAGACGAGTCTAATGTAACTATGAGAAGGTATAATGCTTAGTTAGTAGCTAAAGGGTTCACACAAAGGAAGAGGATTACAATGATATTTTTTCTCCTTTTGCTAAATATATTTCGATTAGAGTTTTGCTTGCTTTCTCTGCTCATTTTGACTGGTAAATGGATTGGCTTGATGTTAAAATTGATTTCTTAAATGGTGATCTACATGGAACTATTTACACGTGTCAACCAAAATAGCTTGAAATAAAATCCCAAACTAAAAAGTTTCGCTTGCTAAAGAAATATCTATGGCCTAAAACAAGCACCTAGGAAGTGGTATGAGAAGTTTAACTCTTATGTTCAAACACTAGGATTTGTTAGAAGTAGTTTTGATTCCTATTTCTTTTATAAGTGTTTAGGTGGGCTTGAATCCATTTACCTTCTGTTATATGTTGATGACATGTTGCTTGCCTGTCATCATAAATCTGAAATTGATATGATTAAATAAAAACTGAAATCTGAGTTTGAAATGAAAGACCTAGGAAATGTTAAGCTTTTAGGCATAGAAATTAAAAGAGATAGAAAAAATTGCACTTCATATGCAAATCAACAATCTTATGTGTAAAAAATGCTTGAAGAATTTTCTATGTTGAATGCATACATGTTACACTTCCTCTTGCAAATCATTTTAAATTGTTAATTGATCGATCACCCAAATCACTTGAAGAATCTGAAAGAACGGATCAAATATCTTATGCTAATACTGTTTGATCTATTATGTACTTAATGTTATGCACTATACCTGATTGGCTCATGGTATAAGTATTTAAAGTAGATTTATGGTTAATCTTGGTGAAACTAACTGGCTTGCTATAAAATGGGTGCTGAGATACTTAAAGGGGTCATCTGGTTCGGGACTAAATTCAATGGATGTAAGGAAGCTATATTTTGTTGAAGGGATTTACAGATTTTGACTTTGCAGGCGATCTAGATTAAAAAAAAATCTTACTATATTTTTGCTCTTTATAATGGGCGTATTAGTTGGAAATCCCAACTACAGAAGATAGTAGCCATATCTTCTACTGAGATAGAGTACATTGCAGCTTGTGATGTTGTTAAGGAAGCAATGTAACTTAGACGATTATTAAAGGAAATTGAGTTTATTGAAAATAACAAAGGTTGTATACTGACAACCAAAATGTCATCCATCTTAGTAAGAATCTAGTATATCTTGATAGAACTAAATATGTTGATATTAAATATCACTTTGTAAGGGACATGATTGAAAAATGTATGATTACTCTTGTCAAAATACCTATTGAGTTCAATGTTTCTTATGTTGGAACTAAAATTCTTCCTTTAAACAAGTTTAAAAATTGTTTGAATATTTTGAATATTACTTGTTAAAGTATATTAAAATTATTTACATACTTCAAAATTCTTAAAAATTGCATTTTTTACTTGTTTTATTTTCTTTAAAATTGACATAACCTTGTGTTTGCAGGTTCACCAAATCAAATGAAACCTGTAAAATAATCTAGTGAAATTGAAGAAAGGCCAAGATTTTGTTTTAGTATGGTGAATATTATTCATATTGTCTCCCTCAAAAAATGTTTGTTGAAATTTTGATTCGAACATGTGAGCTTGTCAGAAGAAGCTGTAATTTGGAAACACGCTTTTATTAGTTATAGCGCCTATTCTCTTGACCCTACGGGTGGCTCATCTGTGACCGTTGGATCCACTGGCTTTTGAACTGCTTTATATATGCGTCCTGACTCTTGGGTTGGTATTCTGCAGTCACTTTCCTTCTTCGTCTTCTTTCTCTCTAGTCTAAGTATTGGTTAGAGTTTTCTCTAGTTCATCTTCTTCAACAATCAAACTGTAACCTTTTTTGTAGAATAGTTTGAGATTAGTATACTTTGTGTATAGGTGGTTGAGTTATGTTGTTTCGTTGGTAAACATTGTATAGAGGCAATAGTGAGTGGAATCAGTGGATTCTTACATCCTGTAACTTAGGTTCTTAATTGACTTTAACGGATTTGGGGCGATTCTACTTTGTAGATGCTCAACGGATGATTAGCGCTTGTCGTGAACACTCGGACCCATTAGTGGGTGAAAAATCTTGTATTCATTCCTTATACGTTTTTCTGCAAGTTTACTTTATGCAATCTTTTGGTTAAAATCTTGTTTACTTTATGACTTGGTTTGGGACAACATTTCTACGTAGTGAACAATGTGACATAACTTTACACTAAAGACCCTCCTATATTCTCTCTGTGTCTAAGTACTCTAAACTAGCCTCTTGTTTGGTAGAAGTTATTTAGGATTTGTTCGGTAAAGTCCTGTCATTTTTTTGTGTGTAAAATGCGTGGCTAAAAAGTGATTTCGAAAAATGTGTGTTGTTAAAAAGTGTTTTGAGAAATTATTTTATTTAGCAAGAGTAAGTGATGATAGAGCCGACCTATCAACTTTCCATGACTAGAGGAAGGGGTAGGGAGAGCCTTATCTCTTCAATGTTTATACTTCTGGTCCGCGTAGTTGGTTCGAGTTCAGTTTCAGAACCTCCTAGCCTATCCCTTTGAAAAATGATTTGAAAAATGTATTGATTATTAACAAGTTAAAGAACATACTTTATTTATAATGGTCAAATGTAATGTGTTATTTAATGAAAGAAGAGGACCAAAAGTGGAAATAGCCGTAATGGGAGGTGAGCGACGTTTTCCGTTAGGCATCGCTTTCGGGCCGTCGTAAGAACTGTTGACTTATGACCGTCCCCATTAACGGCTTCCATAATAATTGCTATAAATAGTAAATACACGCACACTCTCACACTCACGCACACTCACAGACGCACACAGACACACTCTCTCTCTGTACAAACTAGTGAAGAGGTTGCGTGAAGAAGAAGAGTGGTATCTTTGTGTTTTCTTGGGAGTTTGTGGTTGTCTGTCTTGTTGAGAATGGGAAAGATAGATCTGAAAGAGAAAGCTCAAACAGTAGTTGATCTTCTAAGAAAACAAGCTTCTCTCACTGTCAAACAGGTATGAATAAATCCATCACTTTCAACTAAACACTCTTATAACTCTGCGCATTACAGCAAAATGTGCTGTTCAAACTCAGTGTTTCTTGTTTCTATCCAATACCCATTTTTCAGCAGATAAAGATTTCGAATATGTCAAATTTGCATTTTCTTGTTGAAACATACAAATGATTGTGCGTTGTATGTGTGTGTGTGTAATCGTAACTAAAGATTGATATCGTTCCATTTGTGACAGGAGAAGTTCTGTAACAAAGCTTGCGTAGAGAGGTTTCTGAAAGCCAAAAACGACGCCGTGAAGAAAGCTGCGAAGCAGCTGAGAAATTGTCTTGCTTGGAGAGACTCCATAGGCACTGGTCTGTGTCGTAATCTTGCTTTTTTATATTTTCAAATTTAAGCCCTGCTCATTAAAGTACTCAAGAATATGGTTACAATTAAAGTAGATTATCCCAAAAGAGATTCAATTTTTTCTCACTGTTTTTTATGCTTGATTTCAGACCATTTGATAGCGGATGAATTCTCTGCTGAGCTTGCTGAAGGCCTTGCTTATGTTGCTGGTCACGACGATGAATCAAGACCGGTTATGGTAATTATTAATTAATAATTTTTTATTTTATTTTTTCAGTTTTTCTCTCTAGCTTTTGCTTTTAATTAGTTTTTTTGCCCTTTAAGCAAATAGTTTTTGTTTCTTTTTTTGTCCTCCTACTTGCAGATTTTCCGCATAAAGCAAGATTATCAGAAATTTCATTCACAGAAACAGTAAGTACTTGTTTTAACCATTTGCGGATATCATCTTTTTCCTTAATATTTTACGATAATTACCTTTTTTTGTGTAAATTTTTCAGTTTTACTCGGATGCTGGTGTTTACACTAGAGGTGGCTACTCAAACAATGCCCAAAAATGTTGAACAATTTGTTCTTCTATTTGATGCTAGTAAGTATTTTTTTTAAAACGAAAATTGACTGTAAAACTCTTTTTATAATTTTTTTTTTTTTTGGAGTAAATTAGATTTCGTAAATAGCATAGAGTATAATGTTACTATTTCTATACATACTCTGTCAAACCAAATCAGAACACAGCTTTCACAGTCAGGAACAGTGGAAATTAATGTCCAAACTCACGCCTAATCACTTAATTAGTAATTAGTTGACTAATCCAAACGAGATTTGTGCATGCCATTATACTGTCGGAATATAGTCGAACTGTGTGAGGTTTTTTTCAGATCTTGCCCTGAGTGCCCTTGATGTTGGGGGTGGTGGTAGGGCTACAGGGGTTCATTAATTATTATTTTTTCGTTTAACTAGACTTTTATTAAAAAAAAGTTGATATTCAACTTTAGGCCGTCCATCGTCCCTATTTTGAGAATTGGTTGAGGGTGTAAATCGTAGGTTATACTTCAAGTTGTTCAGGGTTTGGATACCACCCATTATACTGACAAAGTGTTTAGTAAATTTAAACATATGAGGATTGGAATATGAGACATCTGCCCTGCCAGCGTGTACTAAACATTGTTAATGTAAAATGACCATAATTTTCCTTTGTTTTCTCTTTGGTCAGAAGGCCAAATAGAATATGAAAGGGATAAGAGATGATTTTAAATTTTCTTTTTTGTTTAACAATTTTAAAACAAATAATTGTATTTGAGAAATATTTTGTGGGTGTGTTGACTTATGCTATATAATTGTGTGGAAAATGCAGGCTTTTTCAGGTCAGCATCAGCTTTTATGAACATGTTGCTCGCAACCCTGAAGATCATAGGGGACTATTACCCGGGAAGGCTTCACAAGGCCTTTGTCATTGACCCTCCATCTCTTTTCTCTTATCTATGGAAGGTTGAACTCTACACTCACTACAAGATGCATTAAAATATTGTTCATTATTGCTTAGCGTAAATGCTTATAATGAAAAATACTCGTAGTAAATGTTTGTCTTATAAAAATTGCTACATTATTAGGTGATAAAATTTTTTGTTTCACTAGTGAACTTTAACATGATTGTAATATTTCGTACGTAGGGAGTAAAGCCATTTGTTGAGCTTTCACCACTTACTACGGTGGTTTCATCACTAGACTTCGAAGAGTCCTTGGAGTTCGACGACTTCACATCGTATCCAAGGGCGGCATCCCTTCGATTTGATCCAGGATCGGCCAAAATCGGTTCATGTTCTTCTTCAAGATTTTCCTTCACCGTTTCGCACCACAGTGATTCACTCAAACCTTGGCATCTCTCATTGACGGACACGTCGGGATCTAAATTGGGGACCAGCAAAGCCTCGTCAGCAGCCTTATCGGGCCCTGCAATCTCACCTCTCAATGCAAGGTCCCACTCCTTTGCGTCGCCCTGTGCCAGATCATCACATGGAAACATTCGCACAATCAAGAAAGGCTTCTTCCCATCGACCCCATTGCCACAGAAAACACAAAAATTAGATCAATCGATGATCAACCACCCAAGGACTCCAGGACCCTCGTTCCTTCAATCATCGGCATTGTTCTTCAAAAAGGATTCCCAAGTCAACAAAGTTACCAAATGCCGTGAATCATTTGTCCCATTTTTGAAGTTCTATCGACGACCGTACGACGAGATGATTTACCGATCGAAGATGCGACCTCCTCTCGGTGGCCTTATTTCCATTATCTCTCCACAGCTCAAGCGAAGGCACATGTCCGTCTCTCAACGATTTTGATTCTCTATAGTCGTACATAGTATTGATATTGACTAAAGACTTGATCAATAATAATTTATTGTTTCTAAGTTTCAATGTCAAATGATCATTTAATGCATGGTACATTTATATTGTCCCCAATATATCCTAACTATATATATTATAAAAGAAGAGAAACAAAAACACTATTTATTTACTATTCATAAGGCTTATGTAATTGTGATGTCATCTTTCTTTCTTTTTTTTTTTCTTTTTCTTTTATTTTTTATATAATAGTGTTATCCATTTCTTTCTAATTTAACTTGTTTATACTATTTATTTACTATTTATAAGACCGATGTCATTGTGATGTCTTTTTTTTTTTATTACAGTGTTACCTATTTCTTTTTAACTACTTATTTATATTTATGTAATATAATAACTAATAACTTATTTTATTTAATTTCCAAACATATATAAAAGAGGTTAAGGACTTCATTATTCATTTACTATTCATAAGCCTGATGTTAAAACTCATAAATATCCTAATATTTTATCTTCTATTTTTAATTTAGAATTTATTTTGCAACTATCTTTGTTCATATCAACATGCAATGCTATGTAGTACTCCCCCATTTCATTCAATAGTCTTTACTCCTTTTTCCGATGAACACCATTTTTCAAATCACCGTCATCCAGAAACTGCTACAGGTAATATGCATTCCCCAAATTACCACCGTTCACAATTTCTATTTGTGTGGTTCTTCCTTTTTTGTATGTAGTACTTATTCAAGTTTTGATCGATTGCCCAAATCACCATTGTTCATCATTTCTATTTTTGTGTTCCTTTTTTGTATCTGTTTTATATTCAAGTTTTGATGGAGTTTTCATTTTTCCTTTTCTCATAAGTTTAGAACTTAATTTCTCTTATGAGACATTGTTGATTATGATTTAAGTCAGAAAAATGAATGAAAATTGGTCACAGCTTGTGAGTCTAATAATGATTGTAGACTCTAGCATATGTGACCTTATTCGAGTTTTAATATAGTGTTCAAATTCTAAGTAATATTTTTTGGGAGACTTATTTTTTTTCGACCCATCGACGTTATTACATACAAAATTATTATCACATCTCGTGCGTTATCACCATCATCCAGAAACTGCTACAAGTAATATGAATTCCCCAAATCACCACCGTTCACCATTTCTATTTGTGTGGTTCTTTTTTTTGTATGTAGTACTTATTCAAATTTTGATCGATTGTCCAAATCACCATTGTTCATCGTTTCTATTTTTGTGTTCCGTTTTTTTATTTGTTTTATATTCAACTTTTGATCGATTTTTCATTTTTCCTTTTCTCATAAGTCTAGAACTTAATTTCTCTTACGAGACATTGTTGATTATGATTTAAGTCAGATAAATGAATGAAAATTGGTCACGACTTGTGAGTTTATTAATGATTGTAGAATCTAGCACATATGACCTTATTCGAGTTTTAATGTAGTGTTCAAATTCTAAGTAATATTTTTAGGAGACTTATTTTCTTTTGATCCATCAACTTTATTACATACACAATTATTACCACATTCCGTGCAACGCACGGGAGACCACTAGTATTATGTAAAGAAATAGACTACGTGCAAACTGGGTTATGAAATATCGTGCAATATGCCACATTTGATGCTATGTGGAAGTAAGACAGCGTGGTCTATACGGTGAACATCACTTTGGTACAATAAAACAAATTATTTTCTTACATTTGAGATATTTTAATCAATGGCTGAATTTTGTAATGCCAAAAATAATTAGAAAAAAAAAAGGTCAAATTTTGAAAACAAAATAAAAATTCACTTGGCAAGCTTGTTTTTGTATTAATTTAGCGATTCATTTTTTATTTACTTCTTGGTTTCAACAATTGGTAGGAATATGTGTCTGTGTGCTTTTGCATTCAAAAGTCAAATGAAGTTATGAGAGTTAGACGTATTATATTAGTAGTTTAGTACGGTGAAGAGGGGGTGGTATAAAAAGCTAGAAGTTCGAGCCCATGCTATACTATAAGCCCCTGTTTGATATTCATAAAAATTAAATTTTTAGTAAATTTTGATAAAAATTGATAAGATATGTGGTTGAAAAGTTATGGACTTTATAAAAAATGTGATTTAGATTAATGAATGTTGACTTGAATTAGATTAAAATCTAACAATGTAGCACTACCAAATAGGGGCTAAATGAACTTTGAGCGATGGGGAGACTCGACATTTCTTTTTATTACGTGTGTTTTTAATATTGTTCAAAAAGGATTTTTTTTTTTTAAATGAATAATGATTTTTAAGAGAATGAATAGTTGAGATTTGGTTGAAAAGTCAAATTTTGTGTACTTGACTTTTAATGAATGGTTAAGATTGAGCACTGTAAAAAAAAAAAAAAAAATTTAAAGAAAACCAAACAAATGCTACGTTACGATAAATTATATATAATACCTAAATGAGAACAAAAATGAGAATTGAAACATAAGAGAGATGCATGTAAAGGTGAGAAAGAAAATAACTTGTAAAAGGTAAAGATGTTAAAATAATCATTTAATATTTAAAAATAATTTAAAAAGTTGACAATTTTCATTAGTCATTACAACTTACAAGAGAACTCGCTAGCTACTTTAAAAAATTGTCTTGTATCCATTTGTCCTCAAGTAATCCATGTTCTATGTCCTAAAAATTGAGTAGAAGGAAATTTTGTTTGGGACCTATTGTTTGATTCATTTGGTGTGAGAGTTTGGTTTTGTATTTTAGTTAATGAATAATTTTGATATGGACAAAAAAGTTCTGTTTTCACCACGTTTGTGTTTGGAGTTTAATCTTTGTTGGTTTTGGAATTTCTTGAGTTTTAAAAATCTCTTTCACTAACTCCTAGATAGAGGCCAACGTGATCTACAATGTCACACTTAAATGTTTATACTTTAGTGAGAAAAGGCCATAGAAGACTGTTTCACATTTGGAATTTTATTCTTTGTTGCTTTGGGGACTTCGATTATCAAGTTCCTGGAAAGGACTTCGGGTGAATAAAATGATGAGACATGGGATCCATTGTTATTTTTATTTGTTATTGTGAAAATTGTGATACTAGTCCTAAGTTGTGTTCCACTCACTAAAAGCGCGTTTCTTAATAATGCACCTTTCTCTTTACAAAGGCGTGATACTTGGTTGCTTCAATATGAGCCGTTTGATTCAGCTTTGTGAATCTCGACCGTTGAATGGTGAAATATTTATTCTTGGTTCTAGCCTTTGAGTTCCAGATGCTTCCTCTCGAACCCTAATCTCTGCCTCTCCCTCTCTCTCGTCACTTCCCTCTTCAACTGCCTCTGTTGAAAGCTTCGTGTTTCTGCCTATTTTCTGAGTGAAGAGTTTATGTAGGTTGTAGTGAGGTTGATATTGTATTTTGTTTCTTTGTGGTTTGTGCCAGATAGATGGTTTTCTGGTTCTATTTCTTAGTTGATCTTTCAAGATCTATTATTTAAAGACTTATTTCTTTGTGAATCTTTAATCAACTGAAGTTGTAATCCACATTAGTGGAGCTTCAAAGTTACGTAGCCAAATATTGTGTGAACTTGGCCTTTGGGCACCAAAACCTGGTGTTTTCACTTTGATTCTGCATATTTATATATTTTGCTGTTCATAATTTTTGAGTTATTTGCGAACCCTTGTTATTGTAACAAGTGGTATCAGAGCCCTATTGAAGGGTTGTTGGCTTATTTTGGCTATCTACGAGATGATCTGGTTTTCTTTGTGATGGATCTTACGATTGGGCATTCCGATTTTCTGGTGTTATCGCTAAAAGGATTCGAATTTAACGAACACTGGGTGTTCACTTCTCTAATAAATTGAGTCATATATTCTGTGTGAAACTTATTTGATTGTTCTCTACTTGTACTCCCTGTTTGACTACTATCTTCTGTGTGATAATTTGTAGAGGTGGCAATGGGCCGAGCCGAGCAAAGAGATCGGGTCAGGCTCGGCTCGTTTGACCCTGGCCGAGCTCGGCTTCGCCCACGAGCCGCGAGCTCATGGGCCGAGCCGAGCTCGGCTCGTTTAGCTCGATTTTTTTTTTTTAATTAAAAAAAAAAACCTCTCTTACCGTTTTTTTTATTTAAAAAAAACCCTCTTGTCTTACCGTCTTAAGTTTATTTATTTAGTCAACAATCTTCGATGGCTAAAATATTTGAAATCTTGAATACTAATAAGTATAAATATAAGTATAATATTAATAAGTAATAAGTTATGTATTAAATAAATTATTAATAACTTAATAAGTAAAAAAAACAATGTTTTTTTTAGTTTTCAACGTGAAAAAATGACGTTTAATTTTTATTTTTTTTTACAAGAGCCGGCGAGCAGCTCGGCGCGTCGGCTCGTTGAGCTCGTTGGCACGAGCTCGTGGCTCGTGCTAATGAGCCGCTCGTGGTTCAACTACAATGTTTGGCTCGTCCACGAGCTCGTCCGTTTGACGAGCCAAGCCGCCCTCGGCTCGTGTTTTCGCGAGCCGAGCTAATGAGCCGACGAGCGGCTCGGCCCGTTTGCCACCTCTAATAATTTGTGGTAATATGAGTGTTAGTAAATTTGATCTTGAGACCTTTGATAGGAGGGTTGATTTCTCTATATGGAAACAAAAAATGAAGGCTCGTTTAGTTTAGTTGAAAGTGTCTAAGTGTCTTAGGATATAGATGGTACCTCCCCTGTCGATATGATTGGCGTTCAAGAAAAGGATATGGATGAACAAGCCTATAGTATGTGATTTTGCATTTAGATGACAATGTGATAAGAAAAGCTAGTGAATGCAAAAACATTCTTGAACTGTGGACTAAACTTGAAATTTTTTATCATACTAAATCTCTTCCAAATAAATTTTTTCTACTCAAAAGATTTTTTGGTTATAAATTGGATCAATCTGTGGGTCTTGAAACTAATCTTGATCATTTTAAAAAACTATGTCAGGATTTGGCCAGTTCAGGTGAAAAATTTTCTGATGAATACCAAACTATCATTCTTTTAAATTTTTTACCTGATACTTATAAAGAAGTGAGAAGTGCTATTGAATATGGTAGGGATACCATTACATCTAAGATTTATCAACTCTTTAAAGACAAAAATTTTTAACACTCAACAACAAAATCATGACAATGTTAGAGGGGAAGGGTTATATGTCAGGCTAGACATTTGCATAGACATTTTGATAACTCAAATAATGAAAATAGCTTTAAAAAGAAGTTTAGAAGTAAGTATAGAAGTAAGTCTATACCAGGGATCAAAAAATGTTATAGCAGTGGCAAATCTGGACATTTTATTAAAGAATGTTTTAAAAGGAAAAATCAGTTTAGAGAAAAGGGGAAGGAAGAAGCCAATGTTGCCTCATCCCATAATTTGGACCACACTTCCACTTCTACATGTGATTTATCTGAAGTATATGTTAATGTTTCTCAATCTGTAGAAAATTGTAAGTCAAATATAACTTGTCATGACAAACTGAAAAATGAATGGGTTATTGATTCACCTAGTGGGACAGATGGTAGAGATATAAAGGCAGCAGATGCACAAACAGCAACTATGAATGCTTATATGGCGAGTGGATACATGGCAAACAATCTAATTGCATCTCCGCATCACAATAAGATCAACCTAGGTTTCAAACCTCTAGCATAGATCCTACAAACTACTACCCCATACCTTCAAGATATGGATGTAGATTCCAATGCAAACCAACGTAGGAGAAGATGAAAGACAAGAGTTATAAGAGGATAGTAACTTCCCTCCTGAATACAATAGAGAGAGGATGCGCCCTCAAGGTTTGGCAGTGTGTTCAGCAAAATAGGGGGTCTCTAGCCTAGAAATAGGAGTGAGAGAAGGGATGAGGAAGCCTACTCTCAAGCACATATGCCTAGAAATAGGCGTGAGCGAAGGGTTGAGGAAGCTCGTCCGCTAGCATAGGCACCTAGAAATAGGTATTAAAGGAGAGCTAAATAAGCCTTTCCCTAAACGCAAATGCCTATAAATAGGATATTGCTCCTTCATATCCTTTAGAGCCATTCGAGCAATAGTGTTTCCAAAGAAGTGTTGCTTCACCTCATACTCCTTGGTGTTTTCAAACGTATCTTTCAGATTTTTAACACCCTTAGCCACCTTGGCCCCAACAATTTGCTCCATCAAGGCAAGCTCTTCCTCAGCCTTCCGCCAGGTCTCCTTCTCTTTCTCCAGCTCGTTAGTAAGCTCGGCCACCTTATCCAAAAGGCTACCCTTCATAGCATTGGCCTCACGGAGGGCCTCAGTAGTCACATCCTAAGCCCGATTCAGTTGGTCATACTTCTTGCAAAAGTTAGCCACGTCCCCTTCAGCAGCAGTGATATCCTTATTTAACTGCTCATTCTCATCCTTGATAAATCTTGCATCATTCTTTTCAACACGAAAAGACTTCTGGTCTTCCTTCATAGAATCTTTAAGCTCCCGGATCTCCGCCACCATCTTATCTGCATTCAACATTGTTGTCTTAGAGTTCTTGTTGTGCTACCCCAGCTCCTTAATAGATAAATAGATCTCATCAATTAGAACCTGAACCCTGAAACTCATAAACTTGCTCGCGGCTAGCCTCTGAGCACGTGAACTATTGGAGGAATACACTTTTCATCCCTCAGTCCAGATGGAATCCATTATTAACACAGCTTGGGCAAAAGGAGAAAAAAATAGATTACAAAGCTCCTTTTTCAAGAGCAGTTTGCCTCGGAAGAAGGCTAACCTTTATGGCACCGAGCTCATCAGCCACAACAAGAGTGGCCTCCTCATCAACTCCGGGCAAAGATATGGTTAGCTCATCCATTTTCTCAAATAATTTCGGTGGCGGATAGAGGAGCTAGCCTTGACCCTCTTCAAGTAGGTGGCTTGGTGTCGGATTCAACTAGCACCCCGTCATCAAGAGTGTGCTCGTTAGAAAAGCCCCCTCTTGGACTTCTTCTCTTCTTTCGGCTCTGGGTTCTTTTACTTCTCTTTGATAGAAGCCAATTTAGAGACATGCTCCTTCATTGCCACCAGATGTTGGGCAGCGGATGATAGAGCTGGAAAAGCTTCCGCAAGCTTCTTAATAGCATCTACTTGAAAAATGCACATGAGGTATCTAGTCATCACTCTGGAAAATCTTCAGCTAGCTTCTTAATAGCATCTCCTTAATGACTTGAGGGACTAGTGTTACGACCATGCCTAAATACACATGACACGTCCTCTATAAAAGCCCACATGGGACCCACCGGTATCTAGTCATCACTTCGGACTCGTAGAGCCGAACTCATTTTCACGTGATTCAATCACTCTGGATACATGCCGAAGTCCAAAGACTGCCTTTACTTATACATATCAGACTGATTATATCAGAGTAGTATCAACCGGAGTCTACACCCCGAAAAGGTGAGGTGACAAGACTGGTGAGTGAATCAGAGAGATGTGATCCGTCTGCAAGAAACAACTTGATATGACAACATCTTCAAGGGGATGTGACAGCAGCCGCAACCCGATGATAGAAGGAGGTGATTATTACCAAAGATATGGTATACCTCATGAAGGGATGGAATTCTTCCACGTGTAAATTGTAACACGTGTCACAATCTTAGATAACAACTCCTTCTATAAGTATATCGTAATTGTTTCAAAGAAAGAGGTTACTAATTCAATACATTAAGAAAGATACTCATTCTCTGACTCCCTTTTCTCTTTTTACACATTTATTTCCCGCATCCAATTGTATCTACTCACAATGAGTCCTGACTTGAGCGTCGGAGTACAAACAAGAGCCACCCCGATTTTGTCTTTTGACCTTGTTTATCCAAGTGCGCAGGAAAGCTTACGTGTTCAAGAGGGTGAAGCTGAGACGTGTTGATCCAGGTTTTACCAGATTTTGTAGTCAACAGAATGTATCTTTGTAAGGGGTCAAAGTAATGCTCAAAAGCACTTGGTATGTAATTAGAAGTCAAAAGAATATCAAAAAATTGCCTGGATTATGCTTCATATTTCTAGCCACAGGTTAAAACCCAGTTTTTGTATAGCAAAAGTTCAAATTGAATAAATATTATTTCAAGTAGAATTATAGACCCTTGAGTTATTTTTCTTAATCAATTTGAATCACCTTAATTAGACATTGGAAGAGAAAGTTATGAGAAAAATGCTAATGACTATTCATTGATTGCTGAAAAATCACTCGAGCGATTTTGGCAAAGCAATGGCACTCGATCGGCGTTCAAGCCTGAGTTGGCCTTATTTATGGCAAGTCAGTTTTTGTGATTTACTAATTCCTTGTCCACTGAGTTTTGGTTTATGGTGGGGCAATAGGTATATTTTTCTAAACTCGCGGTTAACGTTCCCAGCATTACCATCATGAAATACTCGTGTCGATATTCCAAGAATCCAAGTTGTTAATAAGTTTGTAAAAAAAAAAAACCATACTGCAGGTTTGTTAATATTTCTTTTATTTGTTGGATTTATGGGAAATGAAAGGCCATTGCCATATTAATTTGTAGTCTGGTGTAACTGTTGTGAATAATATTGAGTCTTGCACACTATCTTCTTGTAGTGACAAGAAAAAATGGCGAGAAAGTAATCTTAACTTCAAAGAACGGATACAAAATTCTGTATGTAGACTATCTTTTCAAACACTAGTAGAACTTTTGATAAGAAAATCATCTAGACATTAGATTGTGATACTGTTGGGAATTCCCCTGCCTGTAAGTCCTCCTTTATTACTGTAATCCGAGGTGTTGGGATATAACAAGGTATAAGGCATATTTACGAGCCCGACTCGATTCCTTAAGCCCTGGTCTTCATTCCTCTCTGTTATTTCTTTTTCTAATATAACTAGCTTGGTGCTAAATCTGGCAAATGCATCTTTTTCTTCATTCGAATGCCACTCACTAGTGTCTCTTTGTCCAAGGTAAGTCTCTTCTGTTGAATACTGGGAGAGTATCTCTATTAGTGACACACCAAGGAGGGTTTGGAACTGGGCAGTAATTGTTTTCAAGAAGGACAAATCAGGGTCATTCTCAAGCTCAGTGTGCTCAGGAGTGTTAGGTTCAGGCATGAATCGGCGGCTTACTGTGGGGCGATTTGGTAGGTAGCCAGCATAAGGATATTGTCCGAAGTTGACAGCTGCATGAAGAGCTGAAGCTACCCATATGATTATTGTGCATGTCTGAACAAGTTCATCCTTTGTCTGCATTTTAGGCCACCAAAGCTTGTCTTTTAAGTCTCCGTGGCCTTCTTCTCGAAGCTCCTTCCACCATGATTGAAGTTCTGAATCCCCTTGGATCATGTCATCAGTCTTGTAATAGATAGAGCAATAGTCAGTGACCCAGTCTTTAATTGCTGACCAAATCTCAAGCCCATCAACAGCAAAAGGATAATCCTCTATCAGAAGTCTAAGACCATGACGATAGTTCGGGTCTTCAACTGCCACTCCTCTGAATAAGCCAAAAGTAATTGAAGGTTAGCTAGATAATTGACTTTCCTTTTCTCACTAGTTTCCTTCTCCAGATTCTAGAAAGAAACATTTTAAAATGTAGACAGGACCCTTAGTCGACTCTGTAACACACGAATTGTCTTGTAATGTTGAGGGTTCGAATTCCTAGGGACGCATCCATCCTTGACTGGGACAAAACTCCCTTCTCAAGGACAATTCGTGTGTTACGGTTCGCCGAAGGGTACTGTCAATATAAACCATTTGTATTCTTCGAATGACATAATTCTAAATCCCTCTGCATATGTATATACTATAAAACATTAGGACTGACCTTTTGATTAAATCCCGTGGAAGTGCCTGCTCAGTAAAGTTCCAGTTCTTATAAATAAAAGCAGACATTTCCATGGCATATCTTGCTGGAAAGACTGTTCTCTCAAATATCCCACGTGCATTGATTAGTGTGTGCCGAGCCAATGCATTTATGTGCATTGTGTCACGGAAATGGGGCTGGAGTAACTTGTATATTGGGTGAAGCACACTCAACTGTCTGTTCGTTGCGATCACAAATGGCTCTATCACTGCATGGGTGTGCAACCTGCATAAAGTATTTCATTACTGATAAGGATAAAATCTCACATCGAATACAAAATGAAAATATTGTCCAAGTTATAAGGATTTGAGCTATTCCTTGACAAGGTTGACCTTCTAAGATGGACCTCCAAGTCTTATCAGTTACAGCTTGAACAGTTAAGCTTCTAAAATACACTTCTTTCACATATAAACTTACCAGTGGCTAACGAGCTGATGATAACCTGAATCATTCACTGCTGCGTAGGCTTTAGCCAGCTGCCATTTTGAGTTTTCAATTTTGTTCTCGGAAGGAGTAAATACTTGGCTGCTGGGATCATATACTTTTTTGTCTGGTTGCTCTCGGCTCAATTCAATTGCCAGTGGCTTCAACGTCCCATTATCTTGGAGGAAAAGGACGGTTCTGGTAGCATACGTCTGTGTGGTCGTCGTGTTAATCTGTCTAAGGTATGGTATCAACACGTCGTGATAATCCAATATGAACAACTTGTTATCTGCAATTGCCTGTGTTTTACGCGACGAAATTAATTAAAGTATGAATTCAAGAACTCTGATTTTTCCCTTTCTCCTTCTATGTATGAATTAGAAAAAATGAATAAATAGGGAAGGAATGATATACTTCTTCTACAGTTAGCCCGTTCATGTTTTTCTCAATCTGCTCCCTTGTCATTGAACTATTCTGATTACCATATACTTCGGGATCTAGCTTGCTAGTAGGTGGAAAATCCTATTAGGTAGAAAAGTAGTAAATATATGCTCAATGAGGAAAAACAGTTGTTTCAAGGATAAGAATGGAGTAAGAATGTTTTTTTACCTCGAGGCGTCGAATAATAAGAGGGTTCACTCCGGCTAACATTTCTCGGCCAAATTCGTCATCGGTTCTCCATGCTGTTCTATCATCTGCGACGATTCCGTAGAAAGCTCATATTTGTAATGGTGTAAATTTCATCAAAATCTAATTTAAGACTCTTACAAGATAAATATATATATATATATATAGAAATCAGAGTAAATACGTTTGATAATATCAGGCGTCGGGAATTGAAGTGGTCGTATGGAATGCTTAATCCTGTATAAGTTATGCACGTCTTGGAACTTGTCAAACTCATTGATAGTCTTGTCAAATACAGCTTGGATCTCTGGGATCAATACCTGACCCACGGATTTAAGAGAAGAACTGATGAATTCTGAGAACTTCCCAGGACTGAACCGCTCATCTCGTGGAACATAAATATTCAAATTCAATAATGGCAATCGACTTTCGATGTTTGGATCTGTATGGAAACTCTTAAAAGTTAATTCCTAGCAAACAAACATAAAAATCTGAAATTATGACCTCTCAATATCTACTTACCTTTTTTATTTGGTCGACGACCTGTTCTGCCTCTACGAGGGTACGGGAATTCCTCGGAACCACCAAGCACCCGGCGTTCATATTCTGGTCCTTTTTCAGGACTTCCTAAGTCATTATAGAATGCATAGTCATATACTCTGTCCCACTCCTTTAGCATGCCAGATCCGTCTCCACGAAGATTGGTGAGTTCGTCTTCCCTATATGCCCGAAGTGGTTCCGGAGTATTACATGGAAGGTGTGTCTGATGATACATACAATTACTAAATTGTGTTAAAGAACATACGGTTAATGATCTAATTGCATTTTTCAGGGGAAGGTAGAAATACCTCGTATGCGAAGAAGACACGATCGTAATTGTAACGATGTGCAGGGTAAACCCAAGAATTGCAGACAAATTGGAGGTGACCGAGTCCTGGAACGTCTTCTAAAGTAACCTTCTTGAGGTAAAACTGGCTATGGTGATGGTTTTTGATAAGGAAAGCACCAGGGATTCCTATAGACTCGTCCCAATCAAATGTAATGTTGAATGTGGCATCATTATTGGCAGACAATGAAGTGAATTTTGATACCCAACTCTCCAAGTACGCTTCTTTTCCAAGTTTCCCTCTTGATCCATTTGCTATAAGATTAAGCATCATTTTGATATTTTTTAGCTCCTTAAATGGTAATGAACAAAGTAATAATTTTTAATATTTATTGTTTTTTAGAGTGTGTTTGGTATTATTTAAAATGAGTTTTTTTGAAATAAATAGTGATTTTTATGAGAAATGATAATTGAGATTTGATTGAAAAGTAAAAAATGGTGAGCTTGACTTTTAATGGATGGTTAAGATTGAGTAGTGTAGAAAAATGAGAAAAATTTAATGAAAACCAAACAGGGACTAAATTAAGAGTCGAACTTGAGCCAAGGCAAACCAGACCGACACTTTGGGCCACAAAAAAAAAAAAAAAAAAACACATATTTTGTGTGTGTGTAGTATAAAATGTCCATTCAACCTTTTTTTTTAAATTTATTAAAAGGTCCAATTTTTTCAAGATGTATTATTCGTTTTGGGTCATAAGAATTAAAAGTACGGCTCTGTACATTCAGGGAGCATACTTCTTTCTTGGCAATTTTGTTGCATAGAAATTAAATAGTGAAAGATTACAAAACTGACCTTTGTTTTCACAAGGGGTTCTCAGAATTTTGTAAATATAAGATGTACTTTGTTTATAAATGGATTTATATCCAAACCATTTTTTTACCGCACACTATTCTCCAAATAACTTTTTCTATCTTGAAAACACCACTCTCTCTCTCTCTCTCTCTCTCTTTTTAAGGTAAAAAAATGAAAAAGAGAGAACTTCATCCATTTAGGAGCTAAATTCAGTTCTAATAATTACACAGGATCTCAGTTAAGTATGCTCTTCAAGTATTCCCAGTTTCCATTCGAAAACACACTCCTAAGTAAATTCCCTGTTCAATTATATGTAAAATTGGCTACAAAGAGGGACAAAATGGATCAAAGAAGCAAGCAAGGAAAAAAAATGCTGTTCGGCAGCAGTAAATAACCTGGATCTGCATGAGTAGCGCTGATGAGCTGCAATGAGACACCTTTTCTGAAAATCTCATAAACTCGATCAATAAATGAAGCACCAACATCAGTCATCACCAGAACATTCTTTTTCCTCAGTACCACAGTGCCTTTAATCTTCCTCTCCTCAATCCTGGGTGAATCTCGAATCTTTCCACACACTGTTCCAAGTAATTTCTCCAAAATTTCTGAAGAAGAACATGGTGGAAAATTCCCCATTGGAATACTCCTCTATTAGAATGTAGTCAATACCAATCAGAAAATAAAATGGCAGAAGACAGCAAGCTCTTATAGCCAGTGGCGGACGCAGAGCTATTATATTAGTGGGGCACACGGATGGTACGGGGGCAGCGCCCCCGAAAAGAGAGAACTTCATCTATATTATATAGTCTCCGTTATTTAACGTAATCATTATAATTTATAAATTATCATCCCAGTTATATAGATTTATTTGACTTTTTACACAGATTAAGAAAACATATTTAATGTCATTTAAAAAGTAATTTTTGTAAAAAAAAAATTTCAACTTACCTTTATTTAGTGGATTTTGAAAGACTTTTAAAGATTTTGAAAAATTTAAATGTATTAAGTTTAGAATTTATTAACTCCATAAAATTTTTGACCAATTTAATATAGATTTTAGTTAATATTTTAAAAATCTATAGAAGTCATGGGACATTATATTAAGAATTTAAAAAGTCGTTAAAATCATTTGTTATTCAAAATGTCAATAACTTTTAAATACTCTTACGAAATCCTCTATATACTAACTTCTAAATAGAAAGTACAACTACAAAATTTCTGTAATTGGTCTCTCATTAACTTCTAAGATTTTGAAAGGCTTTAAAAAAAATCTTTTAAATTTAAATTTTATTTTTTCTATATTTTTCTCCATTTTTTCATGTTATTTTTAGAAACTCACGACTAAACAAATTATTATTTTTCTTCTCTTTAGCTTTTTATTTTTTTTCTTTTTAATATTCTTTCTTTATATTTTGATTCTTTTCCTTTTAATCTTTTTTTCAATTTTTCTACGAAAATAAATAAAACTAAAATTTTATAAGATTTTATTGAAAAAATAATAATTAAATTGTATCAAAATAAATAAATAATAATTAAGTAAATGTAATTCTAGAAATTTCTTCAAAGAAATTTGTATATACAAAAATATTAATTAAAAGTCAATTGAAATCTATAAATATTTGTATATTCAAAAAATTTTATCAACATATTACAATTTTTATGTCGATATCAAACATGATTATATTTTTCCCCCATTTTTTTAATCACAAAATATTTCTCTATCTTAAAGTTATTTATCTCTCAGGTTGTATTTTTTTATTTTTTTTGTAATTCACTTGACATATAATTATTATTAACGATTCACATTCACACGATACGAAAATTAATCTATTAGTGTTCAAGTTTTTCAATTAAAAAAAAAAAACCGGCAAAAGTTTTTGAAAGACTATAAAATTCTTTCAAATCAATCTACAAAAATATTTGAAAATCCAAGAAAGTCTTTTAAATAAATATCTACAAAAATCTTTGAAAGTTTATAAAAACCCATAAAAGTAAAAAAAAAAAAAAAAATCTAATGAAACTCATTAAAAAAACCTTTAAATGTCTTTCAAAATCTCAATTGAATAAACCTCCCTTAATATCAAAACTATTATATTGGAAGTAATAAATAAATGTATATTCCCAATGAAGAAACAAGTTTATATAATTAGGACAAACGAAAAAGGAAATGCAGTCTATATAATTAGGACGAATGGAGTAATTTATAAATAATACAATTTTTCAAAATATTTTTTAATCACGTACATTTTCTCTCTCTATTTTTCAACCATATATTTACTTCAAAAATATTAAATAAATAAATTTACAATTTTTACAATGTTACCGATCGAATCAGAGCCTATGTTACACTCTGGATTTTGATTAAAATTTAATATTAACTAACGCTCATTACGGGTTCATCAAATGAAGCACGTTCGTTAAAAGAATTTTGTTTAAAAATAAAGAATGTAATGTTTTCGAGGTAAAATATGTATTTGAAAAGTAATTTTGAGAAACTTATCGTTTAAAAGTGGTTTGAAAAAATATATTGCTTAAAAATATATTTTTAATAACTGTTTGCTATACATATGTTTGTAGAATATACGAGTATTGGGCAACAGGAAATTTCGATCAATGTGTCCTTTTGTTGAAGAGAAAAAGCTGAAAGAATTTATTCCACCTTGGGATTGGAATATCTTTGTTTTAGTGTGTTTGATTTTAATTAAAATGAGTTTTTTTGAAATGAATAGTGATTTTTAGGATAATTAATAGTTGAGATTTGGTTGAAAAGTCAAATATTGTGGGCTTGACTTTTAATGGATAGTTAAGATTGAGTACTGTAGAAAAATGAGAAAAGTTTGATGAAAATCAAACTAGTTCTTATTAAGAAATAATTTCGTTTGATCATTGATAGTTTGAGAAATTATGTATATTAAAAACTTAATTAAACTAAATCCGCGGAACGCAGCATTAACTCCGTTTCCTTGTCCTGGCACGAATTAAATATTTGCTCTTTCCGTGTTCAGGTACATTTTATACTGGTGGTCAACTCTTTAATTGATTTGTTATTTGGATCTGTCATCCCAATGACTCCGGATCATCGTAGGAATTAGGAAATTTCGAGTGTATAAGTTATTGTGTCAGCTTTGAGTCAATATTTAAGTGTAAAATAGATCTAAATTGTGATTTATATTACCAATGTGATCAAAACCGCTCAAATGGAAAGATGCAAAGGAAATGCATTTTATGACAGAAAATTTAAAAAATGATGTGCATTTTATTTATTTATTTATTATTAATATTATTTATTTATTTTTTAACTTTTTTTTTTTACATCCATTAAAGGCAAAAGTGGATTTAGATCAGAATATAAACGAGGATGAAAATGTCGTTTTTTACACCCGATTTTACATCACTATTGAAGATGTTCTTAATGAGTCATGTTACGACCATGTTTAAATTGTGTTTAACACGTCAGTCCTGGGATCCATAGACCATTTAAGTGATCCCACGACCACATGGTTATTACGTGGCCGAGGCAGTCCGGGGCTTGATCCTTCTATAGTCGAACTACTTTTCCAAGCGAAGCCATCCGAGGCAAACTCAAGGGCCGGCAGCGAGGTTAGACAATAATATCATTAGAAAAGGATATGTAAGCAAACTGCAACTTGATGGGACAATGCATTTACCGCTGATGTGATGGTAGCCGCAACTCTATAGTAGGTTGTAATGATTAGAACCAATTAAATGGTTAACTTGGCCAACGGCTAGGGAGAAGCCACGTGTAAATGCCAACACGTGTCATGTTACTAGTAAGTGGATTCAACTATAAATAGAACACGTTGTTCTCCAAACAAAAGGTTAGAAACTCAATATATAAAATCTCACTCCCTTTTCTCTCTTTGACACACTTAAATTTCTCGTACTCAATTTATATTTACTTGAAATAAGTACTGACTTAGGCATCGGAGTACAAATGGGAGCCACATCGGCCTCCTTTGCAAGCTAATTGTTTGTCCTAGTGCGCAAGAGATCCACGTGTTAAAGAGTGAGGAATTGAGACGTGTTGATCCAAAGCCCTACCAGATTTTGTGATTAACATTTTGGCACCGTCTATGGGAAACCACACTTCTAACCACGAAATCGCGTGGTAAAAAGCCACCAAGAGCCTTGGCAGAGAACCTTTTTGAAAAGAGTGGACAATCACAAGAAACATTGAAAAATGCTTAAAACTTTGAAATATAAGTTTACTGACCTTGAAAAAGGCTTAAAACTTTGAAATATAAGTTTACAAACCTTGAGAAAGGCATAAGAGCTTTGAAATATAAATTCAACTATCCTTGAAGAAAGGACACTGCAAAAATTGTTATAGCCATGAATGAAAGTGATAATGATGTTTACCCTCGAAGGAATAGGGAAGAACAACACGGCGAAGAGAATGCCCCCCAGGAACCTCCTGAGAACGTCGACGAAGGGGTTGCCCAACCTAACCCTCCACGCCGGCATCGAAATCGTCGCATGTTGCGAGATATGACACCATGGCTGCCCAGATGTTGGAAATGCAGAAATAGCAAATAGAACAAATCGCTGCGATGAACGCCTACATGGCTAGAGGGTATGCTATAAATGAACCAATGATGCCCCAGCAATACTCACAGCCACATTACTCACCGTCTGACGCGGCCACTGCATCGTATTATTACCAAGAACCGCAAGTGTATGCCGAGGTGGATTCTGTTCTTTACAACGAGGAGGACCCAGTGCATGCAGCACCGGGAGAACAAGGTTAGCCACCTAATTATCATGGAGAGACCTCACCCTCAAATTCGGGCAGCATTTTTAGCCGGATAGGGGGACTATTCAAGTGCAAGCGTGGAGGTCGAACTGAACAAGCTCGGCATCACATGCAAGCGCCTAGAAATAGGCGGGAACGAAGGGCTGAAGAAGTCCTATCGTGGAGCCAAATGCCTAAAGATAGATATGATACAAGAGCGACAGAATTGCGCCCCACACATGAGCTTAGGAATAGGTGGGAGAGAAGAGCCGAAGCAGCTCGCTCCCGAACCCATGGGGACCCTCGACTTGTCAAAGGCCAAATTACGGCCAAGTTTTGTCACCACAGAGGCAGAATCATATTTAGCCACCATATAACCGATTTCATAGTGCGATGGATTCTGACCACGACGAGAACAATGAAATACCGTCGTACGAGTTGGATGATGACGAGGAAATAAGCCCTTTCACGGAAGGCATCCAGAGGTGCCCAGTGTCCCGGACTTTGAGATGCCGGAGATAACGAAGTACTCCGAGAGAGACGACCCTAATGATCACCTATTAAAGTACTGCGATAGCATGAAAATAGCCGGAACTACTCCTGAGCTAAAATGCAAGGCCTTTACTTTAACACTTGAGGGAAGTGCAATACGGTGATATAAAAAACTCCCTCCAAGATCCACAGTTGGAGAGAGTTGAAAACGACATTCAAGAACGGCTTCATTTCCTCTAGGCCAGGTCAACTCCCACTCCATCGTCTTCAAGATCTAAGGTAAAGAAGAGAGGAGTCTTTGAAGAGCTACTTAGCTAGGTTCATGGAGAAAATGCATATCCGTGAAAACATCACGGAGGCGGAAATATTTTTTGCCTTAAAAGGAGGTTTAGACATGACAAGTATGTTTTGGAGGGATGTCCGAAGCAGGAAGCCAAGAATATAAAAAATATAATTTTTTTTTATATTTATAGAAATTTTTTTCTAAATTTACTAAATAAAAAATAAACAAAATGGTATATTCAATTGTATAAAGAAATGTTTACATAGAATTTAAATTTATATCTTATGTTACATGAATTACTTCGAACTTTGTAAAGTTAAATATAATATAATAAATAAAAACTAAATGCATTTCTAATTACATCTTAACTAGGCTCACACATACTTAACCTAGTGGGATGTAATTATTTTGCTATAATTTATAGTTTAAGTAGATCTCACTAGATTGACACATACTTAACTATAATTTAATTGTTAAAAAGTTTAAATTTTTATTTTTCTTCATTTTTTAAATTATTTCATAGGCCATCGAATTAATAACGGCTCGTGAAGGTGTGATCCGTGAAACTCGCGGTTCATCCCTTCTTGATCCGTGAACCGTTTACTGGATCAATGGTTCATTTCGGGGTCGATTTGTCCAAAACCATAACCTAACCACCCATTTTTTGCCCATACCATAACCACCTAAGTCGGGTCGGTTTCAGTTCATGTCTCGGTTCGGTGCGGTTAATAACCACTTGTATATAAATTAATTTTTGCAAGTCCAACCGAAAATGTCGTTTTTTTTTTTTAAAAAAAAAAAAGCAACATGGCAATATTAAACATATTTCGTAAACAATATCTCAAATTCAAATGCAAAATGCAAACAATATCCAAATTCTTAAATTCAAAATTCGAATTTAGCAAATAATATTACGAGCATAACAATATTTGTATAATAACTTAGTATAAGTTTACATGGATTTCAAACTATTCATTGAAGAACAATAAAGCAGGATAACTTCAGCCGTGACCTAAATATTTCTAAAAACATACTAGTAGAGAGAACTTGACAATAAAGCATTTTGAACAACCAAAGAAGAACCAAGTTACTCAAACAAGTACTCTCATGTTAAAGCCAATTTGAGAGTATTACGACTAGTATAACCCTCCAATACAAAGTTTTCTTTCAACACCATTCACTTAAGCATTTCCTAGAAGTACCCTATTATCTGATAAAATTATACAAACACCGACCAACAATATTCTAAATGCGCAGCCTGTGGAGAATTTTCGTCTGTCGAAATAGAGATTGATTGAGGGAGTGGAGATGAATGAATCAGATATTCAAATGACTATAGACTCAAGGTTAATGGATTTGGATTGAACTTTGGTCATGTGGGTTTGGTTAATTGACTTTTAAATAGAAACTATAATTTTGAACTTTTTGAGTTTTAAATATAGCCAAAAATCATTTTTTTAATTGGGTATTAGGTTCGATTCAGGGCATCGACACAATTACCATACACACCCATCAAAAATTTGGTAATGAAATTAGTATACCATACCCGCCCCATCGCCCAGATTCAATTTTTTCGCACCAATGGCTTCAGTTCATCGCGATTTTTTGTCCAGACGGTTCAAATTGCCATCCCTAATCAAAGGTCGATCCGTGGTTCCGAACCATTTTTCACTAGTCCAATCGACCCATCCGTCTTGACATTTTTACACACAATTAAGCTAGTTCGAATTGCATTGTCAAAGTTTGGTGACATCCCCTCACGCCGTTGAAAGTTTTAAATATACTTGATTAGTTGACATCTACTATCTAGACAATTAAGGTGTCCATGCCTATGCCGTTATTCTCAGTTCGGTTAATTGTTTATAAACGATTGTTAATAAATAATTATGTGACAACATTTTGTTGATAAATTTTTTTGAAAAGTCAAAATTACTGAGCGAAAATTTTTATCCAGTCAAAATTATTGATTTTTTTCCAAAAAAAAAAAAAAATTTCTAATAAAAGGTTACCATTGGTATTTTTCTCTGTTTGGCGGGGGGAACAGAGAGAATTGAAATTATTTGTTGATTTATTTGTATTTTTTATGTAAGATATGAGGTTAAACATTGAAGATGGAAAATATAGAAAGTTTAAAAGTAATATGAAAAATTGTGTAAATTAGATTTTTTGTGTTTTTGTGTTTTGTTTTTTTAAATTAAATCAAGTAGTATAAACAACTTTTTTATTGGATCCCCAAAACCTTTTAAAAGTTCAGACAAAAGCTGTACTTATAATGCTTTTTGTATCACGGAGGAAGAGAGTGTCAGAGAGATATGTTGGGAAGGATGAACACGATAATAGCATAACAAAAATGGTGAATTATTGAAGAACACAACAGAACGCACGTTTTACACATGTTCATTTACACAATAATTATAATTTATAAATTAATTTATAAATAAAATAATTTTTTAAACTACTTTTTAATCACACGTATTTTTTTTCTCTAATTTTTAATCATACATTTACCTAAAAAAACACCAAAGTAAATATAAAAAAATGGCGGCTCAGGTTGCCGAACGCATTGTAGCCTTTATTTTGCAAACTCATAAAAATATATATTTTTAAACAATATAATTTTTCAAACTAGTTTTTAACAATATATATTTTTTGTCTCTACTTCTAATCATACATTTTACCATGCAAATATGAAAAATATTTTCAAAAATCAAAATTTTAACAAACAGGAGTTTTAGGAGTAGAAAACATTTGTACTGCATAGATGCTCAGGGGTGGGGTGGGGTGGGGTGGCGTGGCGTCGGGTGGTGGGAGAGGAGGCGATAGGTAAAGATTTGTTTGTAAAATTTTTTTATTTGGTAAATAGTTTATAAATGGTTGTTTATAAATAACATCGTGTTAACATTTTATTGATCCATTTTTTTCTCTCAAAAGTAAAAAATGGCATGTAGGAAATTTTGACCAATTGATATTGTTAACTTTTCAAAAAAATTGATCAATGAAATGTTGCTATGTGGCTGTTTAAAACAATTTTTACCAAACAGTGCTATTAATAAAGAGTTATAATTTCAAGATAAGTGTCGTATGAAAGTAATTTAAGAAATAAGCGCGACTGAAAAGTCGTATGGGTTAATATTTTGAGATGTTTCTGGTGAATCAAAGTGTGGAAAATGAAAAATAAATGATTTAAAGTGTGTGCTGTAGGTAGTTTTCGAGAATATTTTTGAAAATTTTGATCTTTGGAAGAATGTATGGTTAAAAATGATTGAAAAACATAAAAAGTGATAAATTTCATAGAAATGTATCATTAAAAATAAATTTGAAGGAAAAGTTGAAAAAAATAAGTAGAACTAAACAACCTCTTAATACTCTTAAAGGATATACTATCTATTGCAATAGGGACCGGTGAGCTTATCTATCTGTATGAAGGAAATGTTTGATATTGGTTTCATTAAGGTCCCATTTGGTTGCGCTTAAGTTTTGTTTTTTCCTTTTGTAGAAAAGCTTTATGAGGAAGTTACTTAGGGCTCGTTTATAATGATTGTTTGAAAAACCAAAAGTTACATTTGACCAATTTGGACAATTTTTTAAAAGTGATTCCACCAATTTGAAGAACTTTTAAAGAAAGCTATCAAATGTGACTTCTTCTAAAATCACCTTCAGAAATTAATTTTCAAACAAAAATTAAGACAACTTCTTCTGAATGCTCATTTTCAGGAAGCGAAAGTTAAAACAAAAACTGTGCCAAATGGACCTAAGTCATTCTCTTTAAAAACTCTTCTAACTACTTCATCTGAAAGTAAAAACCGTATAAATAAGAAGTATGTGTTATAAAAATGTTGTTCAAATATAAATATCAAAGTATAAAGATGAAAAAGTACAAAAATCGTATTAAAATGATGAGAAAGTCCAATAATATGAACCAAGCGATCGCTTCAATCGCTTGGCTCATAATCGGGCGATCGCGTGGTTAAGAGATTTTGAAACTGCTTATGAACATGAGTATCATGCGATCGCGAGACATTTAAATTGTACGATCGCGTGGTTAAAAAATCCTACAATTGGCAGATTATTCCAGAATTTGTCTTGCACCTTTTCATCAACAAGTTGCACTTTTTGTTTTTGAAGAGTTGTGTGAATCACGAATTGGAGTGATGAAATTCTATAAATATGTATATAATTCATGTTTTTCAAATTCTTGTTCTTCATACTTATAATGTCTTTTCATTACCCTTCTTGTTCCTTATTTCCAAGTTTTCAAATGTGGCATTTGATACTTAATTTAAGACTTGAAATCCGTTAAAATAATTTGTTTGAAGGCCCTTTAGCATTCTCTATACGAGAGGATGAAAATTTAGCTTTTAGGATAACTTTCTATGCGATTCAAGTTCTTATTCTCTTATTCCTTATTTTCTATCATTTTCTTGGTTCTTTGGTTTAAGTTTGTGTCTACTTACACAAAGTGAATATTTCATTACGAGAAATGAATTTTGTCAACAGTATGCAGTAAAATTGTAAGTCATCGATTGTCAAACATGCTAAATACACCATTAGTTAACCAAATATTCAAATACCCGTTTAGTGTTAGACATCACTATATTATTATTATCCCAACTTGACTGACAGGGACAGGGAAGTTAATAAGAAAAGGGTGTGCACCAAACTATTTATTTATTTTCTATATGTGATAATATTATGTGCAATAATTTTATACCTCGACAGTTGGATGGGTCCATGACGTGAAATTCTTTAGGACTGATTTATGTTTACATGATAGCCTTCATTTAAATGACGATATCTTGGATGCTGAGTGGGTTCACTCATTCACTTTGTCTATTTCTCTTGCATTCTCGACGTTTATAATGTCGTGATTTAAATTATAGATCATCCCACGAAGTTATTTCTCGACCTAAGCGGAGCAACGTATTTCAAAGTTGTGCTTGTGCAACCTGTGGCCACACTAGTCCGACGCTTTCAATTATTCGTTATATGAGGGTCCGATTTGCCACTTCAAATCAACCACTTGGTCAACTCGACCATCAACTTCTCAGTCTCAACTCTAAACTGTGGTAGGAGTTCACAAACGTTTGTAATGTGTCGTTTATGTTGGGTTTTAACCCAAAAATATCTTGGAGAATTAGCTTTCTTGTTAAAGTGGTTGACTTGAAGATCAAGTTAAAAGTAGAAGGAAAATGAAAGAAAATAAAAGACAATTTTTGGAAACTTTGGACGCGATTTTCTTTCCTTATTCCGATTAGTCTACTTCAATAATGAAATATTCTTGAACATAAACATACTTTACATGATTTTAGGAATGTTTTTACCATATTGAAGCACTAATTAATTGTACATCAAGAGTGTCATATTGTAACCAAATAGAGAGAAAATTGGTGAACTTTATCTTTGTAATTTCTTTGGAACTCTTTGTGGGATAAATCAAGAGGTAAAAACTTGTAATTAGATAGAAATTCATTATTAATATTTTATCTGTAGTCTGTAGGATTGGTATTGTGTTGGTGAGTGAGTGAAAGTCTATATATTTGTAACAATTTAATATATAGTGAGAGGTTTTAGCAATTCGAAATTTCTGCGTTGTTATTATTTATTTTCTCATTTGCTTTTTTACTTTAAACATCAAAAGATCTCGTGAGTTAAAGATATGGATAGCAACAAGGTAGGGAATACTCAAACTCGACTGAGACCCGCCCCAACGGGGCGAGGAATCCCGACAAAGATCGGGGGCGGGGCGGGGCGGGGCGGGGAGGGGGATGAAATAGTATCTCTGAACCGAGGAAGGAGATGGTCATTTTATCTCCATCCCTGCTCGTCCCCGTCTCCAATTAAAAATTTTCATTAAAATTTAAAGACACAAACAAATATATATATATATATTCAAAGGATGTGTAGAAATTATTAGATTTAAAAAATGTTAGGATTATTCTTGCATGTTTCCTTTTATTGTCTATACAAAATTATTTTAGAACTTAAAAAAATAAAAATTAATAATAAATGAGGATGTAAACGGTAATTTGCACATCCCTCCCCCGCTCCTGATTAAATGGGGACGGGGTAGGGATGATGATGGTAAATATTTAACAGGGCAGGTAAGGAGAAAGACATCTCCTGCCTCATACTCGCTACGTTGCCATTCCTAATTAAAGAAGAGGGAATCAACGTATAATTCTTAAAAGTTTAAAGTTCATACTACTATTTTTAACCATTGTGAAAAGGTAAATTATTAATTATACACGATGCAATGAATTTGTGAAAAGTCGGGATGTCAACCTAAGATCACGTAGTAAAATTACTCCAAACTTTGTCGTATTAACCATTGAAAAATCATCAATTTATTCGCATAAATAGGTATCATGTACGAAATCGAAAATATCGAATAAAGAAGGTAGGCATAATGTATTTCAAGGAACGGTAATGTGAACAATGTACCTTGGAAGTGCCCCCATGGCACATCTCCAAGTGGCAAGGGAATGGGTGGTAAGTGCTCAGCGCAGCTGTGTGCTTGGTTCGATTCCCCGCAAGATGGAATTGGCCTTGTAGCAAGCGGAAGTTATTGAGATTTGCTCATACTTACCATAAGCCCATCCACCCTGGCTCCTTGGAGGCATAACCTAAATCTACCTTCCCGAACCAAGAGTCTTGGGCGTGATCGGTTCGGACCCTCGGGGTGTGGACTACACCTTTTTTTTTTTTTTAACAATGTACCTTGGAAGCAGATGAGATAACGAGTGGATCAAATTGAGAATTGAATATACACATTTTTGGTCAAAGTCTTTGTTTATATCATTTCACAAGGTTTATTGACAGATAGATAGATAGGTAGATTTCACATTCATCATTAATTTTTTTAAAAATTATTTAATAATTCTCTCTTTGAAATAGTCAGAGACTCACATGGCCATTTATTGAATTGTCTCTTGTGGGTTTTAAATGTACTTGAGTTGGACTTTTCAAATCCACGTTCACATACAAATGTATGTGATGGTCTTGATCACGATTGCCTATTGATTATTTTAATAAATTAAAACTATGGGTGTTTTTGAACGGACGGATCGAAAACAGATGTTTCAAGTTTTGAAATTAAATATTGATTCAAATTTCGTTTCAAAATTTTCGTAATACACAAACTTCATTTTCAAGTCAAATTCAAAAATTTCGAAAATTTTCAATATTTTATATTTTATCAAAATTTATAATAACTTTATATATATATATACGGGAAATTAAATGTTTAAAATTAAATGAGTTCAAAATTTCAACTAGTGAAAGACTATAATTAAAGTTACAAATACAAAAGATAACATAATAACAACATAACATAAAAAAAAACATATTTAACATAAGATTTTCCATTATGATTCAATAAAAGTAAAAGTAAAAGTAAACGGGAATAACAATGCTACAATTATTGCATTTTTTCATCCCACAACTCTATGTAGATCTAACATTTTGCTTCAAAAATTTATTTTTTAGTAAACAAATAGTGACACACTCCAAAGTCCAAGCGTGATGATTACACAAATAGTGAATAAGTAAAGTAAATTTTGTGATACCACATCTGATAACACATTTTGATCTTTTGATTTAATTTGAAATTTTTATTATATGTGAAGTGTAAAATATTCTTCACCACTAATTTATCTAACTTAAATCTTATGCTAAAATTGAAGTACTACTCTTTCTCTCTCTCACAATACTAAGTAAAAGTATTACACATTAATTATATGATAAATCTCATGTTAATATTATTAATTGTTCAATAAATTATTTTTTTAGATTTTATATTGTTAATTGTAATGCAATAAAAAAATTTGGAATTTATTCCGAAAAAATCAAAAAAAATTTATTGGAATACTTTGGAACTTTTTGGATCGGAATTTCGAGATTTTTGAAAATTTGAAACTCGTTCAAATTCATATCCGGTTTTTTTGAAAAATTTCGGAATTCGAAAGTTTCAGATTTCGGATCAGTCGGAATCAATTTATTTATTTATTTGTTTTTTTGAAAAAAAGCGAAATGGAATAGGACGGAATTAGATTTTCCAATATAACTTGTAGCTCTAATTTCAACCAATCACAAAAGTAGTATTAATAATTAGGAATGTAATTTAATACTAATTGCTTGAAACTATGTCACTTTCTAGTTTGTTTTAAGTCTATGCTATGTAAAGCAATTATTATTCATTTATAAATAATACAATTTTTTAAACTACTTTTAATCATATACATTTTTCGAAATAAATTTTAAACACACATTTTACCTCAAAACTAAATTGCAAACTCAGTCTAGATGGTAGCAAAGCCTATTGCCTTATACTTTGTTTACTTTAAATTGGAAAGGAATACATAATCTTCATCTTTATGTATGTATGTATGTATGTAAAAATAATATAACCGTCACATAAATTCGCACATAGTTTTCCATCTATTTTTACCTTCTATTTTTTTAAATTTCTAAATTTTATCAATTTATTTTAATAACCGAATTAGGATGTTTCAATTAATGCAACTTGTAATAAATTATTTATGGATTTGTGAAAGAGAAAACATTTATGAAAAGTCAAATTATATTTTATTTTTATTATTTTGATAATTATTTCATTATTTTAAAGTTGAAAAATATGTAATATATGTGTCAAATCTAAGATCTCAACGAGAAATTTAATTCAAGCTAGTAAACGAGAACAAATTCTAAACCTATTAATCATAAAATCATCTCAAATACTAACGAAAATTCTATGGAACCAGGTACTTGGTTCCTTATGGAATTAGGTGATGAGATGCTGCCTAGTCAGGTACCAATGAGACATAATTTGTGGGCTATAATTTTGATTTTAAAAACTCTAATTGGGCTGACTAGACAGCCATCTCATCACTTGGTTCCATAGAATTTTCGCAAATGCTAAAGGTAAAAATTTTAATTATACTCTTTACTTTTTTCTAATATTCAATCTTTTTAATTTATATCTCATTTAAGTTTTAAAATGATCTTTTTTTATTATTATTTTATTTAACTAAATTCAGTTTGACCTAAATAATTAATTTCAAAACTTTTTCTTATCAAATTGAAATAAATAATAAACATTCAATATTCTAAGTAAATTCAATTATCCTTTAATTTCTACAACTTTATGATCCGATAAATTCATTGGTTCAAATTGTAAAACATATATTACAAACTTTAACAATTAGTACATTGAATTCTATGAAAAATAGAAGATATTAGCAAACTCATTCTATTTAAAAATAGATATACACATTTATTTAAAATGCACAAATTTTATTTTTTTCGATAACATGACCATTTGACTACTCTGTGAAAAATATAAAGTTACGTAGCATTGAAAACCATTGAATAAGAATATATTTGATAGAGAGTAGAGATTAAAATAGTTATAATGTGTGGCTGGAAGTGAAGAAAAGTGATACAAAATAAAATAATTATCAAATCAATCAATTGAGTCGTTGGAAATGAGAGTTGAAAGTGATTTTCTTTTCTTAGAACTAGTGTTTTTACCTGTGCGATGCACGAGAATATGTTTCTGATAGTTATTTTGATTAAAATTTATGAAAATATGTTAATTATACAATCATATTAAATAAAATCATAGTATAATAACATTTTAATACAAAATATTATCGAATTCATAACTTTAAAAAGACAAAACTAATCAAAAGACGAAATTCAAAATGTACAAAACTAATCAAATTAAAAAAATCCTGATCTTTAAAGGATTTTCTTTCTTTTTTCTTTTTAAAATTGTTTTTCTTTTTTGAAAAAAATATTTTTATTTATTATTTATTTGTTTTTTGTACTTTCTTTTTCTAAATAAGTTATTTTTTAATTTTTTTATACGTTAAAATATTTTGAAATAAAATATAATATAATAAATAGAATTAACAACCATAAATCTATATTTGTTTTGAATTGGTAATTGTGAAATTAAAAAAATATTGTTGCTATATTTTTTGTGTATTAAATTTTATCTCCAAATAAGTAAATGTTGCCTTAATTGTAAAATAACTTTTTTTGTAAGAAAATTTTGTGATCTTTGAAATAATTATTAATTTTTTAATTAAAATCGATTCGACCTTGATTCTACTCAATCCGATCATCTAACCCTTGACTGCTTGACCTGTTACCATTTTCGGGTCGAACCGATTTCGAATTTTCTAAATACTTAGTATTTTATAATTTAAGTGATATAATTAAAATGAATGAGATATTGAGAAAAATTAAAAATATAAAATAAAGTTTTACATTTGATATTTAGAACGTTTTTATGGATAAAGTGTTTATAATTTGCTTTCACTTGTTATCTTGTATTAAACTTCTCGTTGGGATTTTCTATTCGACACATATATTACATATTTCTCGACTTTAAAATAATACAATAATTAACAAAAGAATAATAATTATTACAAAAAAATAGTTTAAAGATAGTATTATAGAACATAAATGATATAATTTAAAATGAATGAGATATTGAGGAAAAGTAAAAATATAAAAGTAAAACTTTTACGTTTGATCTTTTAGACGATTTTTATGAACAATATATTTTCAGTTTTCTCTCACTTGTTATCTTGTATTAAATTTCTCGCTGAAATCTTCGATTTGATACTCATATTACATATTTCTTAATTTCAAAATAATACAATAATTATCAAAAGAATAGTAATTAATACAAAAAAAGATCTATAGATAGTACTATAGAACTTAGATGATAAAATTAAATATAAATAAGATATCGAGACAAAGTAAAAAAATATAAAAAACTTTTTCATTTGATATTTGAGAATATTTTACGGACAATATTTTTATGGTTTTGCTCTCACTTGTTAATTTGTATTAAACTTCTCGTTGAGATCTTCAATTTGACATCCATATTACATATTTTCGAATTCAATATAATACAATAATTATAAAAAAAATAACCATAATCATATCACAATATCATAATCATAATCATAATCATAATCTATCTATACATATATAATAATAGGATAATCGACAATATTTTACGCACATAGTTTCCGGCCCATTTTCACCTACTATTTTAGGAAATTTCGTATTTTTATCAATTTATTTTAATATATGAATTAGGAAAGTTCAATTAATACATATAGAAAATGATTTATGGATTTGTGCAAAAAAAAAAAAAAATCTATAAAAAGTCAAATTATAGATAATTTCTTTTCTTTTGATAATTATTGCATTATTTTGAAGTCGAAAAATATGCAATATTGTTGTCAAATCAAAGATCTCAATGAAAAGTTTAATACAAGTTAATAAATGAGAGCAAACTCTAATTATATCATTCGTAAAATCGTCTTAAATACTAAATATAAAAGTTTTACTTATACTTTTTACATTTTTAACATCCAATCTTTTCAATTTATCTCATTTAAGTCATAAAATGATACCTATCATTTCTTACATAAATTCAATTTGATCTAAATGATTAATTATGAACATTTTTCTTATCAAATTGATAGAAATAATAGATATTTGATCTTTCTAAATAAACTCAATTAAATCATTTAATTTTCTATAACTTTAGGTTCCGATAAACTCATTGGTTCAATTCGTAAAATAGAAGGTGTTAGCAAAATAATTCTATTTAAAAATAGAATATGATCAACACGTTTATTTAACTTACATTAAAATAGTATGTGCAATTATGGAATATGAGTTTTAAAGATTATGTAATTGAGAATGAACATTGAAAAAAATTAGTTTTGAAGAATCAATTATATACAAATAAGTGATAAAGTCTTATGTCTTGTGGGTTAAACCCCCATTTATAGATTGAGATGTATAGATGCTTTTTTGTATATAAAGTTAATTATATTTGTAATATTCATTCAATAAAATTCAATTAAAATTTATATTTCATATTATTTATTTGTTACATTCATTTAAATATAGGACTGCGTATAAGTTTGTCAAGTGTAAGTTTAAAAAATTAGAACATTTAATTTAAGTTTGAGCAATTTTTTTATTTTTTAAAATGTCAGGTAACTTCTTGTCGTAACGTATTTGTTTTTTTACATGTAATGAAATGAAATAATTGTTTAATATATTTCAATATCAATTATTGCATTAAGATAGTTAGTACAAATTCTTATAGTGCTATATTGTGAGTCGATAAATTAATTATGTAAATGTCTATTAGCCACTTTATTTCATTTTACGTTTTGAAATTTGTAAACATTTCAACTTTAGAAATCAAATAACTGTAAGCTCGACTTCAGTTATCGAATCAAAATTGTAAAATACAAAATAAGTCACATGTCCATATCTTACTTCATCTAAATAGACTAAGAAACACAAGAGAATGAACAATTAGCTATTAAAATAAATATGCAATTCGAAATTTTATGTTTTACTTTTCTGTGTATTTTTCGTTATATATGAATGCACAATTTATGTCGGGCATTGTATTTTTACAACTTATATTCAATAAATAATGATCAATTATATCTTCATTGCATCGCGCACGGGTGTGATTACTAGTTACTAGTGTGTGTGTGTGTATATATATATATATATATGTATATATATATAAGTAGAATAGCCGTCACCAAAATACACACATAATTTACTGCCAAAAAACTTTCTAAATGTGGAGATTTTTTGCTAAAAAATAATATATTAAATATTTTAACAATTATTATTTTACACGTATCATTAATTGTATTGACATTCGTGCTATGCTATTAATAACATCAAAATGTTATTTTTCTATTTTATTATTATTTTTTTGAATAATTATTGTATTACTTTGAAATCGAAAAATATTTAATATAAGTATCAAATTAAAGATTACAGTGAGAAGTTTAATATAAGTTAACAAGTGATAGCAAATTGTAAATATATTGTCCATAAAATCTTATGATAATATCTTAATCTTAATTCTATACATATATAATAATAGGATAACCGTCACCATTTTACGCACATAGTTTCCCGTCCATTTTCACCTGTCATTTTTGTAAAATTTCTTATTTTTATCATTTTATTTTAATACGTGAATTAGGAAAGTTTAATTAATGCATGTAATAAATTATTTATGGATTTGTGAAAACTAAATACCTATAAAAAGTCAAATTATAGATTTTTTTTTTCTTTTTGATAATTAAAGCGGCAATACAGGTGTCAAATCTAAGATTTAAACGAGAAGTTTAATACAAAATAAAAAATAAGAGCAAACTCTAAACATATCATTCGTAAAATCGTTTTAAATACTAAATGTAAAAGCTTTACTTATACTTTTTATTTTTTCCAACATCCAATCTTTTTAATTTATCTTATTTAAGTCCTAAAATGATACCTATCATTTCTTACCTAAATTATTAATTTTCATTTTTTTTCTTATCAAATTGAAAGAAATAATGGATATTCGATCTTTCTACATTAATTCAATTAAATCATTTAATTCTCTACAACTTTAGCTTTCGATAAATTCATTGGTTTAATTTGTAAATAGAGGTGTTAGTAAAATCATTTTATTTAAAATAGAATATGGTCAACTCATTTATTTAGCATACACATAAATAGTATGTGCAATTGTGGAAAATGAGTTTTAAAAAATGTATGGTTGAGAATAAACATTGAAAAAAATTATTATCAAAGAATCAATTCTATACGAATAAGTGCTAAAGTCTTATATCTTGTGGGTTAAACCCCCATTTATAATATGAGATGTATGGATGATTTTTTTTATTATATAAAGTTAATTATATTTGTAATATTCATTCAATAAAATTTAATTAAAATTTGTATTTCATATTATTTATTTGTTACATTCATTGAAATATAGGACGTCTATAAGTTTGTCAAGTGTAAGTTTAACAAATTGCAACATTTAATTGAAGTTTGAGTAATTTTTTATTTTTTAAAATATTTGGTAAATTTTGTTCGTACTGTATTTGCTTTTTTACATGTAATATAATGTAATGTAATATAATGAAATATTTGCTTAATATATTTAATTATCAATTATTGCATTAAGATAGTTAGTACAAATTCTTATAGTGCTATACAAGATTGAGGTCTTGGGTTCGATACTCCTTGGGGGGGAGGGGGGGGGGGATCTGGGTGGATTTGTAGTTGTATATATGAATTTGTAAAAAAAAAAAAAAAAAAAAAGGAGGTGTCACGCAAAGTTATTATTTAATGAGAATATCCTTAACGTTTATTAATACTCTATATGATTAAATGAAATATTATTTTCCAAGAGATTTTATTTTTTGTTTTTTGGTGGGAAGTAATATATTTGATAAAAGTTTTGTATTTAAAAACATTTTTTTATGTTTTCGTGGTAAGAGTGATTGAAAAGTGAAGAGAAAAAATATATCTGATTAAAAAATAATTTGGAGAATTATGTTTTTTAAAAACACGTTTTTTGGTTTTTTCAAACAAGGCCAAATCAAAATAATCACTGTCGTATTAGTTGGTTTATCCTCTTTCAAGTATTAATTCTTATTCATCCCATAATTTCGTTGAATTCTCCCCAATATGCAATATATAATGACACAATTCATTTTGCACCAAGCCCCTATGGTTTATAAAATTGACAAAATCTAAGTCAAAATTAATAAAATAACTTTTCAGATATATACAATTTGATTAATTTTTATCAAACTATATTGAACATTTTAAGGGTAAAACCGTAAATGACAAAAAAATGTCTATGTCCTTTTCCCATTTTCGCAAATAGTTTCTATCAATTTAATTTAGCGCGTTTTGTACTCAGGTTAAGCTGACGTTATGCAAATCATTCATGTCATTCATTTCTTACGTTTGTAAAATGACGAAAATACCTTCATCTTTAAATGAAGGAAATAAAATAAAAGAAACTAACATAAAAAGGACATTTGCATGGACGACATAAAAATGCATAATACACAAAAATTTGACAACTTTTGAAAAGGGGCTAAAAATGATTAATTTTGTCCATGAATTGTCTACTTTGCCCCTATCACTAGATGACAAAATTTGTAATAATCATGTTGAATCAATGAGTGATTGATGTGATGTACATCAAATTCCACAAGAAATCAATGGACAAAGATTTTAGACAATGAATAAAAGCTTTAGATAAAAACGTTAATTCTTAAAAATAAATAGAAAAATGCAATAATATATTTTTTGAATTTCATTTAAATAATAAATCTCTTGCACTCAAGACTTTTTAGTCCATCTCCATTAACACTTGAAGAAGATAGAATTAGAATTTTGAAATTTCATTTTTGAAGATAAGCATTTTAATTTTGTTATAAGATATTTATGGGGCATTAAATATCTTGGATTTTTTTAATGAATCATCTTTCAAACTTATTGAGATCTTGAAAAACATAGATTTGGACTAAGATGATACACTAGTACAGAAATGACAAAAAAAAAAAAGAAAAAAGAAAAGAGAGGAATATATGTCGGTTTCTAGTAAAATCGACGCCTATAAAAGAACGGTGACATTTTTGTAAATATAATCGAAGAATACGAGTCAGTTGTAACGCATAAAGTTTAAGGCTAAATAATACGCGTCGATTCTTAGAACCGACGCGTTAAACCGAGTTTAGGCGTCGGTTCTTCATCATTTATATACTTATCAGCAAAACGTGCAGATCATCTCTATTTTTTTTCACTACTTAATCTCTTCCCACCTCTCTCTTCATCTCTCTCTCTCTCTCTCTCTCTCTCTCTCTCTCTCTCTCTCTCTCTCTCTCTCTCTCTCTCTCTCTCTTTCTCTCTCTCTCACTCGAACCACCGCACTACGCCGCCGCCGCCATTCCTCCATTTCCCTGAAAATGCTCACCACCACATTCCTCCCCTCGCTCTTTATCTCTTTCTCTCATCCTAACCGGACTCGCAACTCCACTACCGCCGCGCACCTCCACCACCTCCGCTGCCCCCCGGCCTCCTCCCTCCCACCTCGTAAGAGACCCACCTCCCTCTTTATATACATATGTTTGTATCTACATAAATCTACACACACACACACACACACATATATATATATATATATATATATATATATATATATATATATAATGTATGTAAATAAATTGTAAATATATGTATTATATATAATGCATATAAATGTATGTATGTTTATATATTTTCTCTGTGTATGTGTGTTAATTAATATATTTAGTTAATTTTATATATATATATATATGGGTATTTATATTAAAGATGTGTTTGTATATATGTATGGGTATTTCAACTAGTTAATTGATTTAATTTTGTATTGTTGATTTTTAGTTAGTAGATGGATAAATTGCAATATTTGAATTATTGAAGTTCTATTGACCTGCAGCGGAATGGATGAAAGAAATGTGGTGCTCCCCCCCCCCCCCCCAAAAAAAAAAACTTTAACCATCGGTTGTAATATTACAATAGACGCCTAAAGTCAAAAAAAAAAAAAAAAAAAAAGTTTAGACTTAGATGTCGGTTGTAATATTACAACCTAAAGTTACAGCCGACGCCTAAAGTTCGACTTTAGGCGTTGGTTTTTACAACCGACGTGTAAAGTTAAGACTTTACGCGTCTGCGTCATATACATCGCATTTACAACCGACACGTATTGCCTATTACAATCGACGCGAATAAGTCTTTCTGTACTAGTGACACCCTACATGTCCTCTTAAATGCATAAAAATATTTCATTGTTATGATTTTCTTCATTTAATAAAGTATTGTGGTAGTTGAGCATTGATGAAATACAATAATTGTTGATGAAAAAGTTGAGGAAAACCCTAGTTTTTATAACCTAATTGTCTAGTACTAACTGTCGTTTTCGACTAGTCATCTGTTGATCTTGACAGTTTTGAAACGTCGAACCTGACAGTTGAACTATTGAATATCCCAATACACCAATAACATTAAGAACAAACGGATGCAATTTTGTCTACTTATTTCTGAATTCTATCATGTCAAATATGTGAATTGTTGATATATATGTACCATTGTTTCAGGAATGAGTGGTAATTTTTCTCATCGTCTCGTATGACGGAGACTTCATGAATGTAGATGATGAATGGAAGAGGTGATGGAACAAAACTACATCTATTGTAGTGCCTAGCGGTATCACAGTGGAAGGACTAATTTAAGATGTGGACGTGTTGGGCTCAATCATTGTGACTTGTACAAATCCGATTGGGGGGAGTCGTGGTTAATTCTTTTGTTTGTTGTTTAGTTATGTATTTCAGAATGCCCTTTTTGGTGTGACCTTTTGTAGGTCTGTGATTAGGAACTACCTTTTGTATGCTACGAACAAATCAATCATTGAGCTGGAAATAGTAGATTTCATATATTTCTGTTAATCAACTGTCGATTCCGACAGTAATGTTCTGTAATTCTTGACAGTTTTTAATAGCTGCGTATGTTACATTACCGACCTTCACCAAATGGATTAGAGTTGTCCACACAAAAATTTTAAACGATATTGCTGTATTACATTAACATAACAACATAAAGGATTTTTTTGAGTAAAGACAATTTTTAAAACACATTCAATTGTCATCAACAACGGACTCGTCAGTTGCATTTCCTTGATGAACTTCATCATCTGAACTGATAACAATAACTTCTTGTGCTAGGTATGCAGGTGCATCATCCGAACTTCTTGGGAAGTTGACCTTTATATAGATGTGGAATATAGATTTTGATCAATTAATGTTGTCAACTACCTTAAAGTTCATTTAATGTTGTCAACTACCTTAAAGAAAAATTTTAATGTTACACAAATACCTCAAAGTAAATGTCCTGCAATCAAAACATTGTTGAACTGCTACACAAATACCTCAAAATTAATGTCTTCAAAATTAGTGTTAAACAAATACCTCAAAATTAATGAAAGACATTAATAGTTGATGAAGAATTTGAGAAAAACAATAGCATTTGAAACCCAGTCTTGCAGTATGAACAGTCTTTTTCGACGAGCCATCAGTCGATCTCGACAAATTTCAAATGTCGAACCCGACAGTTGAACTGTCGACTAACTCATTACACCCACACTATTATGAATGAATGTATGCGACGTTGTCTATTTTCGTTATGAAAGTCTATTGTGTCAAAAGTGTGAATTGTTGACATACATATAGCATTTTTTAAGGAATGAGTGGTAATTTGAGATTCATTGTCTCGCAAGGCGGAGACTTCGTGAACTTAGATGACGAATGGAAATGGTAATAATGAAGTTTTTTACATTGGGCATTAACATTATATTTTGGTTCGAGAGATAAAAAAAAGTCATTGTTTACATAAACGCAACTATCATGTTGATGAAAATCCTATTACGGAATTCAATTCTGCGTACATAACAAATAATTCATGTAATGGCTAAATTGTTGTTTTTCACCAAATCCTATAAACCAAAATATAAGAACAAAAATAAATTTGCAATGGATTAAAAAATATGATCATTCACTTCTTCGAGCGCATTCTTCCAGTCCTCCTGAAACAAGTACGTGTATTGATCGATGGTACTCTAGTGGGGGTGGAACGACGTTTTTCTTTTTGGCCGAATTGTCAACCTCCACATCCTATGCATTTGTTGGAGGTACATCTTGCGGATTTACAAAAAAAATAAAAATAATCATTTAATATACACAACACAATTAAAATTACATGGAAATGAACATAAAACACATGAGACTAAGCGGAATATTAATTGCTGCAAACACATGAGACTAAGCGGAATATTAATTGCTGCAAACCCATCCTATCACTGGGCGGAGAATTGTAGCTCTGCAAACCCATCCGAAACATGAATTGCAAAATTCTTGTTTCTGAGCTTCATCCAATTTTTCTAACACCAATTTCACTTACTTCAATTGGCTAAATTGTGAAATATGAGTATGACATTACTTTTCCTCATTTAATACAAATGAGATCATCTACGGAACAAAATATTGAGGATGTAAGTTTCAAACAACAACAAATTTCAATAACATCTAAGGATGACATTTTCCAGTTGTACACAGTGATACCAAATGACTAATGATTGAAGGAAACATGATGAACTGTTGAGAATTTTAGAACTAATCTGTCGAGAATGATGATTTTTTCTTGATAGATTGACAAACTATTGTGAAATTAATTCAGCAGGTAAATGCATGCTTGAGAACAGAAAAACACAAATAAAACATAAAGTTCATCAATTTCGAACGACCACAAAATATTCATTTGGATCGAAAAGATTGGAATGTGAAGTAAAAGTGAAATTAAATTATTCAACCAAATTTCACAAAACTAAATGATGTGTTGAATAATAATATTTTATCAATTATTTCTCCATAACATAGCTTCATTCTATCTCAGTTTAAAGTTCATTTTATCTCCTTTCCATTTTCTTCACTAGAGTTTTGAGTGAAAATTTTATATGTTCAACAAAGATGAGTGAGAACATAGATAAATCTACATACGAGTATTATAGAATAACCCATTTCGAATTTTTAAGAAATTCAATGGCAGATTTTTTTTGAAACATTTACAAAACACATTAGATAACAACCCAATACTGTTTTTTTTTTCTTCCGAAAAAATCAAAGTTAAAGCCAATAGAGTATTCACCTTGTGTTCCTCTAGTTTCTTTTTCTGTATTTTCTTTGTTCACACGGTTTCTTTGGTCAATTAATAAGCTATCTGAAGTTAATATTTCTGGTAGGAATGATTTTTGAAAGGAACAGTTATATATGGGGAAGAAGAAGTGTGGGAAAGATAAAGGAGGTTTTTTTCTGTTTCTTTGTCTCACAAGATGCCTATAATTCAAAGTGATAACTAATATAGATTTTTAGGAGATTTTTTGTACAATTTTTGAAGAAAAGTCAAATCAATAGTAAGACTCATGTGGGAAAAAAGTTTCTTTTAAAGGAAAAAAGGTCAAAAAGTGCTAGATTTGTCAAAATTATTAAAATGTGTTATTTTTGTTGATGCAAATCCAAAATATGTTATGGGATGTAATTTGCTCTAAAAATAAACTCCAAAATTTTCTCCTCCAAACTTGGTGCTTTGGTCCAAGCCCCTTTCCACCACCAACTTCCACCGACCACAATTAACCAATTTTTTAATTTATTTTTTTTAAATTTCCATGTGCAACAATCAACTGGTGGTTGTGATTGGTGATAAATTTATTTTATACACTTACTTGTATATCTAAATTAGAATAGTTTTTTTCATTCTTGAATAAATTCTACTTAATAGCCTTCTATTTGTTTCCATTACAGAAATAATCCCAAATTCATTTGAATGAAGCAATTGAGTGAAATATTGCACAATTGAAAGACATTTGAAGCGAAACTAGACAAAGTGGATGTTGATGATATCAACTGGGACTTTTAAAAGGAGCTAATTATGAGAAAGCAGAGTTCGATGATGTAATTAAAAAAGCATTCTTTAATTACTCAAACCCACAAATTGTATAATTTAAACAATAGTCAAATCATAAAATCAAAATAATAATGTTTCATCACAATTCCCAACACTTAACGTCTAGCCTAGGTACATGATTGAAAATAAATTACAAGAAATATGAAAAGAGATAACCCCGTTCATCTTTTTGGTCTTGTATCTTCAATCTTCTTTTTGGCCTCGCGTGGATCCCTCTTCGGTTGAGCAGCAAACTCGCATGAAAGCACAATTGAGAATAATAATGGGAACCCCCTAATTCGTGCGTAACAATTGGTATTTATAGGTTTAGGTCAAAAAGGGAGAATAAACTACGAAAATCTATGCAAGGGCCGAACAGGCCACTGGGCTGGAAACTTGCGTGGCCGCGCAGTAGTAAACTTGGTGGCCGTGCAGTTATGCCAAATAAGGTTCTGTTAATTTGCTGATTCTCGTGCGGCCACGCTGCTTGAAACTTGTGGCTGCGTAGTTCTCCATCCAGTATGCAATTTCCACTTTTGAAGTACTACAAGTTGGTCCTCGCCTTTTATTTGCACGCATGGTACTTCATCTTCTAATTTGAGCGATTTAACCCCCTAAACTTTTGGTTTCTTCTCTTTTCTTCCTTGTTCTTCTCAATTGACTCTTTGCACTTCTTCATGTTTACAAATTAGCTCCAATGATCATCCAATTCCTCGGTATTTGCTTCATTTGCATCAATTTCTCAATTTTGGGTAGTTTTCTGAAATATAAATAAAAATATAGAACAAATGAATAGAAAATATTCTTAAACAAACGTACAAAATCCTACTTTTGGAACATAAATAAATGTATAAAATACACTTATCAATACCTCCAAACTAGAACTTTTGTTTGTCCTCGAACAAAATAAGTGAAACTAAACTACAAAGTAGAAGGAATGCAAAATGATAGATATTTCTGGTTTTGAAAATTTGTTTACCATATAGCTCAAAGGTCCAGATCATTATCACATTTTAGCATAAAACCTTCAACAAGACAATAAAAATATATATCTATTTATCCATTGCTCGAATTTAGTGAGTTTGTGAATAGCCAAAAATTAAATGCAAACTTATGCAAAAATAAACTTGATAATGTGTTGCTTTTTATGCAATATTAAGTCCAAATCTCATGTGGTCAATCATGATTTTCTTTTGCTTTTTCCTTGGATCACTCATGGAAGATCACACTTTCTGCTTTTCTCTCTTAGTCCCAAGGTTTCCTTAATTTGTGATTACTAAAGATTTATATAATGCATTTTTCTTCACACAGGACAATTAGAATTAGATATATGCATGAACAACAAATCGATGGTAAGTAGTTCCCAACTCTCACACCTCCAATTTCATAAATTCCAATCAACAAGCTTATACCAAGCATTATTCTTTTTCCCCCTCAATGGACGACTTTTTCTTTTTATATCCATGTCTTTTACCATGTTTGTGCAGAAATTTTCATACTTGCTTTTTATATGACCCCTCTAGCGAGCTTTAAGTCGGTGTCTCCCAAGCCAGACGACTTTAGGGCACCAAGTTCAAAGCACCCCTCAAACTTAATTACCCGAGTCATAAAGGCTTAAACAGAACAGTTAAAGATGTTTTTAGTGTCTTATGTGTAAGTTCACTCTCCGTATTTGCTTTCTAATTGACCCCTGTAGCGAGCTTTAGGTCGGTGGCTCCCAAGTCAGATGACTTTACGGCACCAGGTTCAGAGAACCCCTCAAACTTAATTACTCGAGTCAGAAAGTCTTTTGAAGAGTGAAATAAGACCTTCTGCGTTTTTTTATTTTTATGCTGGTTTTGGTTTATACTCGTTGACAAAAACTTCTTCAACCAAAAGTTCAAAAATCAAGAACTTCAGACCCTCAACCCATTAATTCATACATGCACTAACATTTCCACCCCCAATCTACTTCTTGAGTAGCTTTGTTCTGTATTTAAGGTAGGGATCTAACAACTTATGGTTTGGGATTTTTAGTCCATTCTATGTTCAACTTGCAAACAGATACCCCGCAAATATCAAGCAATTCCTACACAAGTAATTATTTGACAGGGCTATGTGCTCAAGTTATAAAAGTCTAGCATGAATAAATAGCAAAGATAAAACATGTTTCAAAGTTGTACATTATTCTCGCTAAAATGCAAGAATGATCTAAACTATGTCTTAGACAATAAACAAACAAACAAAAATTTTAAAATTTTCCAGTTTTTTTTTCTCTTCTATCTAGATGATCAAACCCAAAAATCGAATGAATGCATTGCATGAACGCGATTCTCACCCCAAACTAAAATTAAACATTGCCCTCAATGTTTTGAAAATAAATAAATAAATCAAATAAGCTCATAATGATTAAGAGGGTTAGAAACTTCCCAAATTTTGGAGAGGTGGTGTCTCGTTTTGAAGCTTTGCTTTGTGTTTCATCTTGGATGATTTGACTTGTTTCCAGCTCCTCCATGTGTTGGCCGAGGCGTATTCATAGTTTCCCATGCAAACAGAAAGATAAACTAAAATAGAGTACATCAATATTGCATTAGGAATGACAGAAATAAAGTAAAACCCCCAAACTAGGACTTAGAGAAATTTTGAAATTCTTGAGAAAGTGGTCGACTAATGATATTCAGCCCTTGACATCCCCTCGAAAAAATAAAAATTTCCAGAGACATTCCCCAGCATATGAAAGTACATAACTTGGTCTACTACATATCAAAAATTGAACACGTTAGAATTCATTTGAGTCATGAAAACATATGGTAAAGTTGTGACCAGAAGCTGAAAATCAAGTGCAGTGAATGCATTGTGCATGCAGTGGCCTTGGAATGGGTGCAATGGTATGCAATTATGTTCATGTTGAGTTTGCTACCTAAATTCTATGTAAAGTATGAATGAATGAATGATGCAAAAACTCTGTATAACATATGGTGAAGATGATCATACAAAAAGATTTGCAAAAACTCAACTAAAAACTCATTGTGGCAATTCATCAAACACTTGGTGTGCATTGAAAGAAATCAAAGCAAAATAGAGATTTGGATATATGGATCAAACCAAAGATTTTCACCTAGATAACAACAATCCAGTGTCCCAATTCCTATTATAATCCAAGCACCAATCATACACAAGTTCGACTTTTGTATAAACCATGAATAACACTAAAATTTTGATGAAAACTGAAAGTTATGGGAAAAATTCATACTTTTGATGTGATTTGCAAGTGTTGATGAGGATGAATGTGACCCAATGCGTAGTGCAAAAGATGGGAAATAATTGGGGACACATTTAAGGGCGATTTGGGGGTAGAGAAAACGTGTTTGAAGCTTTGAAATTTGAGCAAGATGTGTTTCCTATTAAAAGCTGCTGAATTTCCTTCCAGAATACCTGCTCGGCCGCTCAGTTGAGGTGTTGGTGATCGTACAATACAAACATGTAGAAACACAAAATTTAATGTTCAAATGTGCGGTCACGTACTTTTTAACGTCGTGGCCGCGTAGTACTTTGGCTGGAGGTAAAAAAAAAAAAATTTTTTTTGAATTTTTTAAACCCAATCTTCAATTCATAAATTCCCTTCTAATGCATGCAACCAACTTCAAAATACCATATTCATATCCTAAGCTAATGTGTGCTGTGGGTTGTTGTGATGAGCAATGAAAACAAGCAAAATTTTCAATGAAACTAAAAGTGCCACTAATTTCCCAAAACATGCAAAATGCAAGCACAAGTGAAACTCAAGACACAATATACATTCATGCGTCTCCCTAAGCTTACTTGCACTCAAATAATGCAATTTCAAGCAATGACTAACTCAAAAAGCAACAATTCAAACAAAATACTACTAATACTTTAACATGAAAGACTAAACTATAAACAAACTTAAAACACACAATATGGTGCAAAGCATCTAATGTATGCATCCTAAGTATGCTAATAGACAAAATTTGCAATGTTAAGCATTCAAGTGAATCAAAAGTAACAAACAAAATAAACTAAGCAAAAGGTTTGAGAAATTGGGTTGCCTCCTAATAAGCGCTTCATTTATAGTCTAGAGCTAGATTTTATGGCAAGAATCATCAAGGAGGCCTGAAATCTGATGTTGAGCCCCTACAATCATCTCGGGCCCTGTATTCAAAATGCTCCCAATATCTAACTGTCTGATCTACATCAATTCTGGAGCAATTTTCAAGTTGTGAATCATGAGCATTCATTTGCATCATAGTGAATGTCAGCTCCTCATTTTCAGTTCTAAGTACTACTTGTCCATTTTCAACATCAATCAATGCTAGAGCAGTGGTAAAAAAATGGTCGACCCAGAATCAATGGCATATTTTCATCCTCCTCCATGTCTATAATTATGAAGTCAGCAGGAAAGATGAACTTATCAGTCTTCACTAACACATCTTCCACGACTCCATATGGAGAGCAAGTAGAATGATTAGCTAACTGCTGCCTGATATTACTTTTCTTTTAGCTCTCCTAATCTCAACTTTCTATACACAGATAGAGGCAACAAGTTAATGCTCGCCCCAAAATCATACAAAAATTTGTTAAACTGTAGGTCTCCATTGATGCAAGGTATCGAAAAGCTTCCTGAATCCTTCAGCTTAGTAGGCAGCTTCTTTTGCAAGATTGCTCTGCACTCTTCATTTAGTGATATCTCTTTGAGGTCCTTAAGCTTATTCTTACTTGACATCATCATTTTCAACAGTTTGGCATAGTTGGGAATTTGTGTTATTGCCTCCAAGAATGGAATATTGATATGTAGCTTTCTGAGCATGTTGAGAAATTTATTGAACTGTTTATCCTCCTTATTCTTCTACAACTTCTGTGGGAAGGGGACTTGTGGATTTTGAGGCTTGATTGTTGATTTCACCTCATTTCCCTTATCCTTCATTCCATACGAGCTCTCAGGCACTTCCACATGCTTCTTACCTCTCTCATCTCGAACCTTAGCTGATCTTTTCACTTGTACCCCAAGTAATTGAAGACCACTTCGAGTAGTAAGCGCATTTACTTCTACCTTCTCAATGTGATGTTGAGCCCTTTGAGGGTAAGGAATTGGAGGTACATAGATCATGTCACAAGAAGCAAGACTGATCCTTCCAGGCTCATAGTCCTTTTCTTTTTCCACAACTACAATAGCCATTACCTGCTCCCTTGGGTTAGTTTCTGTGTTACCAGGTAGTTTCCCAGAGGCCTTAGTTTTCAAGACTTGTACGATCTGCCGCACCTGAGTTTCCAAATTCTTTATTGAAGTTTGATGACTTTGTAAGACCATCTCAGTTTTCTTCATGAAGTTTTATGTTTTTGTTAAGAACCGATCTGTCTTTCCCATGATTTGGTCTGTTTTATCCATGAATTTCAAAACCATCTCTTCCAGATTGGATTTTTTCTCCTCTGTTTGATATTGAGCTTTATTGGTCGAGCATTGTGATCCTTCCAAGCAAAATTTGTGATTTCCATAACCTGGGTTTTATGTATTAGAATATGGATTGTTTTGGCGATTACCCCTGCACTAGAGGTGAGCGTGGGTTGGGTTGTGTCGGTTTTTTGCCCAACCTGAACCCAACCCACTATGGTCGGATTGATAAAAAATCAACCCAACCCAACTCAACTACGAGTTTAAACATAATCCAACCCAACCCAACCCAACCCAATCAAGTTTCAGTCGAGTTGGGTCGGATTGGACGGTTTGAACTTTGGTCCAATTGGTAAAAAATCTTGAAAACGAAAAAAAAGCTCATAAATCAATCATTAACTCAAATCAATCATGTACAGAACAATAACACCAAATACAATAAATTGGATACTTGCTAATAAAATTAAAATATGTTCAAACAATATTTAAATAAGTTAAGTTTAAAAAAAAAAGACTTTTTATTCGGGTTGGGTTGGCTTGGGTCGGATTTTTCATCCAACCGCAACCCGACCCAACCGACTAACTTTTTAAAAAAAAATCCCGAACCAACCCGATTTTCATGAAAAACCGACCCAAACCGATCGGGTCGGGTCAGTTTGGGCGATTTCAGTGGGTTTGGTCGGTTAATGCCCACCTCTACCATGCACAAAGTCTACCTGCTCCATTGGACATGCCAGAATGGGGCAATTTGAGGTAGTGTGGTTTGTGACACATTCATCACAACTCAATTTGGCAGATTTAGCTGAATGGTTCACTAGTACTATACTATCAACCTTGGCAGCCAGCGAGTCAAATTTGCAAAAATTGTAGTGTAGGCATGAACTTTATACACTCCAGCTGCTTTCTTTTGGATCACCCTATTAGAACCCCACATCGCTTATTGGCTATCCTCTCGAACAACTCCAAAGCTTGCCCAATTGTTTTAGTAGTCACAGCTCCATTCGATGATGAATCGACCATGCTCTTAAAATGGGGAAGTAGCCTTACATAGAAGAATTTGAGTTCTTGTGTTTCATACACCTAATCATTAAAAACTACTGTCTAGAAACACGGTTGAGTAATTAGGTGGAGTTGATTTAAACTAGAGAGAGGAATTTCACATGCATAAGTGAACACCATCGATCACATTATTAAATTAAAACTTGAATGGTAGAATTAAAAGTATTGACTACGAGAAATTGTGAAATCCCAACTTTTCATTCATTATTTACAAAAACACAATTTACTTTCTTTTTAAATTGATTTTAGTTTAATTATTTAGTTCACATTAAAATCTCAATTTCATTTGTTCAAATAAAGTAAGAGACTTTGGTAGTTAATCATAATCTCTGTGGGGATGATAATTTGTACTTTTTGTCCACTTTATTACTTGAATGCGATATCATAGACTTGCGATTAGCACAAACCAATTGGTTGGATGTGGAGGTGGCAATGGAGTTGGTAGGTAGTTTTCAAATGATGGAGGCATAGGTGGTTCATGCTGACCGATTGTTAAATTAATCTTATTGTTTTGATCATAACAAACAAGATGATTTGTGTTGTTAACACATATGATTCAAGTGGTTCATGTAATGATATTCTCAAATCATTCTATGTTTAGATCGTCTCTCAAAGAGACATGATCAAGCACACAAGATGCGAAGTTCAAAAATCAAGATAGAATTGAAAATATTCAATATCAAGATTCAAGGCGTAAAACATGATATGAAGATCAAGAATCCAACCATACAAGATTAGAGCTCGAGTTCATGTTGACTAGACCTATATAGAGGTACAACGCTCTCAATCTTTAGCGATAAATCTCAATGATCTCGAAAATGATTTTCACATATTAATCACATTTCATCACTTGCATAAAAATGTTTTTGATTCATAATATGAAATAGATTTTGGGAAAATGAACATTTTGGTATAAAAAACTATTTCCAAAATATTCATATTTCGGTTGATTGAAATTGTCTGAGTTTCAATTTCTTGAGTGATAAATGGCAATCTCTTTTGCATTCAATTAAGATAACTCAGAGGATATATTAAGAAAATCTTCTATTCAGAAATTCATCATTCTTACTTGATTAATATTCATCTATCTTGATTAGAAAATTTTGATCGATCCAAACTTAGTTTTATCAAATTCATTAAGATTTTTGCAAGAAAGTTTTTGTGAAGATTCTTGGTTGTATATTGTTTAAATTTCTTCAACATATTCACATCATACATTGGAATTGATGTGTATTTCTGTCTTGTGCTAAACTTATTTTCAATCTTGGAACGAGTATTTCTATTGAAGAAACTTTGATTATTGTATCATATTTTGATTCATCAAAGTTCAATTGTTCAAACATATTTTAGATTAACTTATTGTTAAATATTCAAGCGTTATCATCTTTTGGTACTTAACATGATCCTATCATTTTACAAAAGATTATATTCTTTGAAATTTTTTGTTTGATTGCATTAAGATTTATCATTATCATTTGAATTAAAGTTTTTCTCTAACACTCGAGTTTAGTTCATTGCTACTTATTGAAGTGTTAGCCAACTCTTCTGAGACTTAATTTGAGTATATCATTTGTCAAGAGATTTATTTCAATTGTAAATCAATTCTTTATATTTTATGGTTTCGAGAGCCTCGTGATAACTCGATTGTTTGGATAAGGATAGATACTCCTAGTTGTAAGTCACCTAAGGATAATTGCTCCTTTTTGTAAGTCACTTGAGGGTAGGTGCTTCTTGTTGCAAGTCACCTAATGATAAGTGCTCCTTGTTGAAAGTCACTTAAGGGTAGGTTCTCCTTACTATAAGTCACCTAAGGATTTGTACTCTTTGTTGTAAGTTACAAATTTAGTGAATTTAGACTCGCTCGAAACAGAGAGCTTCATAATGGAGGACGTAGATCAAGTTGTTTGATTGAACCTCCTTAAAATATCATTTGCATCCTTTATTCCCTTCTATTTACTTACATTGCACTTGCTATTGCTTATCAATCCATATTGTGCAATATTGTCTCTAAGTGTTATATTTACTTCATTTATTAAATATACATCTTTATAGCACTCTACCTTGATCGTTAAGTTAATTTACACATCTCATTACATTAAGTGTTTATAATTGATTCATTGTTTTAAATTCAAGATTATCTATTGAAATTTTTTTTATAAAACCAATTCTCCCCTCTTGATTAGTTAGTCTTGGACTATCAGTTTGAACGTAATGGGGTGGTGGGCACCAGTTAGTGGTTCTGTGGTTTAGGTGGGGTGAGTGTGTGCAGTAGGGTAGAAATTAATATTGATTGCGAGCATTAGTTCGTTATTTGTGACCAGTAAATAATACATGACATAAAAAATTTTGAAATTGCCCCTAAATTTGTAATTGTGACTCACAATTTCTTAAGTTGTGACCAATTAATTTGTAAATTATGACTGAATAATAAGCCTTGACCAATCCTTTTCATGATTTGTGATCAAGAAAGAAGTTGTGACCAATAAAACTTGTGATTTGTAGTCGAGAAATAAGATATGGCCTTTAAAATTCTTGATTTGTGACTGAGTAAAAATTTGTGACCAATTAATTTGATAAATTGTGAACGAAGAATAAGATTGGATCGATAGATTTATAATTTGTGGCCGAAAAATAAATAGTAACCAAATAATTTTGCAATCTTCCCAATAATTTAGAACGTACAATAATTTTGACTTAAAAATATCGTGTAAAGATTAATCACAAATAATTCCCAAATCGCAGATATATCATCGAAAATCGATAGAACAAATTAACTCATTTATGATTTAGTTCATGCTGATTTTATTTAGTTTTCTTCAATTCTTCTAAACGTAATTTTACAGTTAATCAATGTATAATAAGAATTAAAAAACTAAAAAGTGTATTTATTAATTTTTTACTAAATGGGCTGTACTCGAAAGTGTGGTTAAAAATTGATTTGGGGAAATATGTTGCTTATAAACTTGTTTATAAGTAAGTTACCAAATACACTATTAATCAATCCACACCCATAGTTGAAGGCGCTAAGTTTTAGAGTGCACTTAGGCAAAGAAACAAGAAATAATAGTATGGCAAAATCTAGCGCTGAAAATAATGGTTTTATTATCGGAAGCAGTAGTGTATATATATAATCAATCAATTTGAAATATGATGGTAGTCTGTATAAGTACTAGTAGGCTGAGAACACCTTACATGTATGGTGCCAAATATAGAACACAGATGGAGCATCGTGACAAAATAATACTATTTCTAACCTGATTATATTCTTAATTGTTCCTCTTTGAAGCATTCCCAATAAATGTTAGATGATGACATTTAAACTCGGAAAAGAAAACACTTGTGAAGTTAATCTGAACAACATGAATTCCCTTTGAGGATTCGTTCACGAAGTTTTTTGCCTGCAATGGGTTTAACGATGGGGCAAGAGACAGTAACCTCTCTCTCTCTCTCTCTCTTTGGGGGAACTTTTCTGTGTCTCACTATGGCTTCCCATAAGATAAAATATCAGTCTTATGATCTAATGAAATCTAGAGCATGTATCATAATGGATGTCTCTCTAATTTATTTTTAAGTTGCGCAAAGTTGATAGAATAAATTGAAGCTCTACCGTTGTGATTCCGATGGGTAGGGAGGATTAGCACAATAAAAGAAAAGACTTGATACCTTATTCAATACTAACCGTTCGTATTATCACATGATATGTATCAAACATACACTTAAGAAATGTAGATCTAGTCAAGATCCTTACAATTAATTAAATAATAAAAACAGAAAAGAGATGAACATATGATTCTAGTCCCTCTAAATTTCCTCATTATGTTTTTCAACTGTGGTTTCTCTCTGCTAAAATAGATATAATTAGTTGATTTGTACTACCAAATTACTATATATTTAAGTTACCAATATTCCAACTTGAAATGAAACACAACTACACCTTAAAAGTTAAAAGGAATGAATGATAGCTTTTGAAGCATATTATTTTGCTCGTGAATGTAGATAACTGATAAGAACCTGGTTGCTGTAGATAATTTCTATTGAATGAGCAATGTAAAACAATTTAAATTGAAAGAACAATTCAAGCATTCGAGAGGCTTGATCTTTCCTATCTGATTCCCCTAAAAATATGTGTGGCTATGAATTCCGCATACTCATATATTTATTGATCCTTTTACCCTCATTTAACTAATTTGGTATACTCTAGAATTATTTGAGATCTATCATTACTCGCCACTCCAAAATCCACCTTGTCCTCAAGGTGGAAGCTCAACTTCGCTTATCCCGCCACTTATGTTATAGTCGTTTACATTGCAAAAATAGCATCATTGCACCAGAAAGTAATTTGAATGAATTCCATATTTTATGTTATAAATTGTAGATTTTATTAGAAATCTGGGCCATATTCTTGTTATATTCAGAAGCTGGGCTGCTGTAAAATGAATAATAATTCACTTGGGCCTACTTCACATCTTTTTCCATGTCTTCTGCGAGTTGTATCAACTCCTTAATATAGTCCAACTTAACTCCAGCCCACATTACTAGTTTCAACACATTAATGAAGTCATGCTCCTTTTCTTTATTTAGGCCCATATCACTTAGGACTTGATTAATTTTTAACTCAATTGGGCTGAAAGTTCCTTTGGCCTGCTTAACCAAAATTCTCTGATATTTTTCCAATTAGCATTGACCCAATTCTTGCCTCAACCCATTACCCAATTTCTCAAACCCTTCTATCGTCTTCTCCAGCAGTTCATACCTTGCGATCTGAGCAAAGACTGCAACACATTCTCTTCTCTTCCCCACCATTAAATCCTCGCTGGACGCACTGCTGAAAAAAATCTTTATAGCAACTTTTCCCTCAAATCACTCCAATTTTGCATGGGTTGAAGTCGATTTTCCCCTTCAAACAATGCTAAATTCTTCCTTGAAGTAAGCTGTAGCCTCTTCCATCTTCTCCTTTTTGGTCATCGGATTCTCTGCAAAACATTGCTCCGCTAGAACCAGCCACTCGTCGAGGTTGCTACCATTGTAGTTTTGCGTTTCTAGACCTCGTTCCTCATCCCTATTTTTTGGTGCGATTTTGATCTCTGAAAATTTATCCTTCTGCTGGTAAGATTTACTAATTTTGCTAAATTCTTTCTACATCTTGTACCAAATATCAAAAATCTAATCCATGCTTTTCTTCATCTCTTTGCTGAAATCTGTAGCTATATACCCCATAGTCGTTGCTTTGATACCAATTTGATAAGAACCTGGTTGTTGTAGATAATTTCTATTGAATGAGCAATGTAAAACAATTTAAATTGAAAGAACAATTCAAGCATTCGAGAGGCTTGATCTTTCCTAACTGATTCCCCTAAAAATATGTGTGGCAATGAATTCCACATACTCACATCATATTTATTGACATCTATAACAGCTTTATTACCCTTTTAACTAAATTGGAATTCTCTAGAATTATTGGAGATTTATCAATAACCTCCCCAAATCCTTCAATATAAGTCTTGAAAGTACCGTAAAGCGTCCGTTCATGTGGATAATTTTTGTCAACCTCTTCAAGTTCCTCAAAACATTGTCTTTGCCCTTATAGTTCATATATTTCATTCACAAGAATACGTGCACAACCAAAGAGGTTATGGTATTAGATTTATTCACAAAACTCTTTCCATATATCACAACGTTGAAGATAAAAGCTGAAATGGTGGATTAAAGCATGATTGCACATCAACTTAATATAATAGTATTTACAAAATTCCATTTTCACCATAGGAATAATTAAGCTTAAATCACTGTTGCTACAAGGATATGGAATATTGAAGCAATTCTATGTCATTATATATAGAAACAACCTAATTCTTCTCCCCTATATACTTGGGTATGCTAGTAAATCGACACTTTTGACCTTGTGTTTTAGCTTACCATGTCCCCCTACCCTGTTTAGGACCCTTTTTTAACCAATCTTGGAACAGTTTTTTGACTTCTAGGGGGACCCACAACATTTTTGCTCTCTAGGGCATACAATTTTTGACTACGTTACATTGTACAAAACTGAAAATTGGCAAAAATTTCTCACAAAACACGGTCCTAGACAGGGGCTTAAAAAATCAGCAAAAGCAATTACATGATTTCAACATTGACCATCTTAACTCGATTCCAAAACATTGTACAAACAATAGACAAAAAGTCGAAAATAATTTCCACGCACAGCCGGAAAAAAATATATTTTCCAATGCAAAAAGATAAGTGGATGGATATTATGCAGTCTACTTCATTAAACAAGAAAAGTAGCTGAGGATAATAACACCCGTGTGTCGAAGAGCACCACCTAATAGAAGTATTAGCATTTAAGTATAGATCCCATTTGCCAAGGAAAAAGCATTGAACATCATGGTTAAACCTCATATCAAATCAGTCTAGTCTGTAAATTTTCATGTTCAATACACTAAAACTTCAGCATGTTTAGTAGTGAAAAATTAATAAATAAATCAGCTCTTCCAACCCCATGAATATAGAAGCTAGCATTAATCTTATGCCATTCATCTCAAAAGGCTACTTCAATCATAATTTTTGACAGAAGATTTGGTCCATGAACTTGCGTGTTTGATGAGCCCCCTAGATTTATTGCTAGTTTTTAATTGATTAAATTACACTAAAAATTTGAAATTAGTATATAATACCTTTTCGTAATGAATGTTTTTTTCCATATACCACTATAATTTACTATTACACAAGCAGACTTCTGATATAAAAAAAAAAAAAAAAAAAAAATCTTTTTGAAGCATTTACTACAAAGAAGAGATTAGTGGCCTTAATAGAAGTAGCAAAAACCTCAGCGAACTATGTAGAGTATATAACAGAGAGAAGCAGTGAAAGTTGTTAGTGAAAATTGTTCCATTTTGATGGATTTCCCAATTTGGTTGAGAAACCTTATGGACATAAAGAAAGATTTTAACTAATTTTAAACTAATTTTTGCATGCTTCATCAGTATTCAAGTCTAATTCAGCAAAGGTTTGTGAATCCCTAATTCATAGAATTCTACCAAAAATATACCTTCCATTAACCCTCCATTTGTCTAATTCCCAAACACAATAACCATTCCCAGTTCCACGTAACCTAAACCTCAATTACAAGCTAACAGAGCTGGTCCTACTAATTCCAACTATGGGATGCAAACCACTAGTGATGGCGACGGGACGGATCGGTGCCAATCCAAAATCCGCCCCGCGGAATTTCGGATTTTTGAATGGGGTCAAGTTCGGATTGGATCGAATCGGAACAAAAATCAAGAGTTTTTTTGTTATCTATTTTCGTTAATGACAAACAAGTCAATACATAATTCATAAAACAACTAATATAATATTCAATTCATACAACAAAACAATACATATATAGAGAATTAGAGATTTTGTACCATATTCAATAAAAATATTACATATTTTAGATTTAATAATTAAATTTTTTTACGAAGTTTTTAATTTTTTTAAAAATAAATCAGATCATGGATCGAATCGGATCACCCCTGATCCATCGATCCAGGGATTGGAATTTTTCAGATCGAATCTTCGGATCGACGGATCAGATCAGATTTTTTTTGTCATCTGTATTCAAGCAACCAGAAGAAGCTAGCTCGGAGAAAGGTGAATTTGTTTCAATACTAATCATTTTCAGTAAATTTGTTTCAATACTAATCATTTTCAATTCCTTAGGGTAGAATCCATATTCGATTTCTTAAGTTATAGAACAAACATTTTGTAAAAACTCCTTGTCGAAGACTTGGCTTTAAACTCATATTGCTCTATGTATATTGGACAACAACTTTATTGCATAGAATGATAGTTTGATGATGTCTACAGTTAGCAACAATACCAAGTGGAAAATGGTTGTCTAATAACAACAAAACATTGAAGTGAATATGTAATTAACCTTGGTTTAAAATGTTATCAAATTTAGCATGTTATTTCAACAATGCTTTCCTGGCCTAAAAAGAAATATGATTTGGATCTTTTAATATAGAGTATTAACAGAAGTTACACTCTTTAGCTACATAAAATGAACTCCAGTAAATTAGTTGGTTTATCAGTGGATTAAAACTGAGTCTCAAGGACTCGTAAATATTTTTAGTCCTTGAAGTGAACAGTATGCATATTCTATTGCCTGGCTTCACAAAAGTATAGGTGCACTTTAGCAGTAATCTATCTATAACCTTATAAATTAAAAGACCTGGAAGAAAAGAAACGAAGATAAATTGTTGGAATGAAACTATGCCTAATTCATCACCTAAGGGAAAAACAAATACAACACCTAAGGTACTCATACAATCCACATACTACAGTAAGATGGAAAAAAACCCCAAGATCCCTAAAACGTCCTTCACACATCCTTAAAACACCCCAATAGGTCTAACACATGCAGAAAATCTGTATAAAATTCATTGATGCACAAATACATACTCAGAATAAATGGTTCCAACATAAAACATTAAAAATAACATTTTTGAACAACCTCATTCTAGCCAGCTTTTTAAGAGATGAACATCTACACGGTAAAACAACTAATATTGCTAAAAAAAAAAATTGACAATCACAATCAATCCAGAAGAACCTTAAAAATATGTTCTTAAAATCACAAATATCATTATAAAAAATACAGATTTTGACCTAAGCTCGCCAAATAAAACCCCTGTTTGGGAGGGATTTTTTTACAATTTTTATCAAAATTTGAGAAACCCAGGCACTCAACTGTATATAATTGACTGCAATATCAGATGGTACGGTTGATCATGGCAGAAGCTTTTTCTTCCATTTGGACTTAGAAAAATGCTATTTGGACAACAAATATGGACAACATTGTGGACAACACTCTCACATGGGGTGAGGTCCAACAAAATGTAGGACCCCACCTCATGTGAGAGTGTTGTCCACCATGTTGTTCAACTATGTTGTCTAAGTAGCAAGGACTTATCTACCCTTTTGTGTTTTGCTGGAATATGTAATCCTAATCAAGTGGAGGGGCAAAATTGTAATAAAACATAAAAAATGGGAGACTCTCTGACATCCATTTGAAATGCATATGCATTGGGCAAAAGAGTTGGGGGATAAGGAAAGTCAACTATATACAACTGATTTTATCAAAATGTGATAAAATCCCCCCAAAATAAAGGCATAGTGTTCGCGAAGGTACCTTTGAACTTCAACTGCACATAGAAACTGACAATCAACTTCTTCCAATGTCCTCTAATGCAACAACTCTACGTTTAAAGAGTGAATAATGCATCAAAAAGCAAATTCTAGAGAGAAACAAAAATAGATTAAAAAAAGGAAAAAGCGAAGCACTACCTATAACCTAAGTGAACCAAAGAGTATGAAACTATGGGTGTACATGATTCCATTTGGTTTTGGTTCTAAGAGAATCAAACAGAACAAAACCATAAACCAATAGGCTTTTTTTTTTTTTTTTTTTTTTTTTAACAATGGAACCATTTGATTTTTTTAAAGATAAAGTATCGAACCAAACCAAACTAGTTGGTTCTAGTTTGGTTTGGTTTTGTTTTATTTCCATTACCTAATTTTTTTCAAATAAAAAATACAATTAAAATCTATCACCACATTCATAAGTTAGTAATATATACGTAAGTTTTAGAAAATAAACATCAACGCCGTTGATGGTGACTAAGGAACACAACAATAACTGTGTTGTAGGAGTGCAAGTAAAGTAATGTGAATACGTATCGACAATTGAAAAGAAGATAAATGAATTAGAATAAGAATTTATAATTAGGATTTAAAATCTATGCCTAAATAGGAAATGAGGTAAAATGTATCGTAAATAACAATTTTGTTCATTTTACATTTATAATTTCATATTTGAATTTTTTGGTGAGACGAATATATATATATATATATATATATATATATATATATATATATATATATATATATATATATATATATATATATATATATATATATATATATATATATATGTCAATTCAATTAAGTGAAACAATTAAAAAGTTTTGTTTGAGCTATTCTAATTTTGCAATAATTTAAAAAAATGGATAGTAAATATGAATGGAGGAATTTTTTATTGGAATTCGAATCAATCAATTTTTATCTATCATAATTTAACAATTTATAGTTTAAATCATTCAAGCATTACTTGACAATAGATAATTTTTATGTAATTAATTTTCTTTTTCAAGACAAATTAAATCCATTCTAAGCATGATCTGAATCCGTTCGTAGTCTGGAAACAAATGGTTAGAACACATTAAATCACCCAATTATCCATTAGATTACATATACATCATAGTGTTGTTCCTAATACTTAGTTTTCATTTGTTAACCATGCAATGTTACAACCTATTTTGACCTTTTAATACTACAATAAGCAATAATATATTTAATTGGTGGTCAATCAATCCAACAATAGCAATTAAGCATGCAAGATTAATCAAGAAAATACAAGAAAACCTTTAACTATTAGTTCTTGACTTGAAATAAATAACAAGTATCATCTCCATCCAACACATGCGATAGATTAGCGTAACATGTTTCTATGTAAAACATACAAAATTAATGGAGAAGACATCACCCTTTTAGAAATAATGAGAAAAACGTAGGAGATGAATTCTTCGCCTTGAATCTTCAATCCGGATGTGTGGATCTTCAAATTTGACGTATGATCTTGTTCTTCTTGCCCAATCTCTCTCCTCTGATGAATAATGAAAAAGCAATACACCAAAATTGAATCTAGTTTCCTTGTCTACTATTACTAAGAATGTAGTAGTGGAAGCAATGGTCGATCTCAAGAAGAACATCAACTAAAATAGTATCAATGTTAATTAGAACCAATTGAGGGGGTTTTGAGTTTGATCTATTTATAAATAACTTAAATAGTAAAGCAAAGCACTTAGATTTTATTGAGAACATCAAATGTGGAGGAATCCCGATTCTTAGGGTCGGTTGTATCCTTTTGCTAATGTCACCTTCCAAGTAACGTGTATCTATTCTATTCTTGATTTATCACCCTTAAGTAGTTAACGAACTCTAACTACTCTAGTTCTTCCTCAATTGTATTCATTTTTATGAATTTTGTGCACCTCATATTTATATCTAGGGTACAAGCCTTGTTGAAGTATACTAGGTTTTCAAAAAGTTCAGAAAAAATAAAAAATTGTGGCACCAGATTACAACCCAGTGATCGCTTGGTTTAGAGGCCGGGGCTCGCTCAGTTTTAATGAATTGAAACATGTCGGCTTTAAAACACAACACGCGATCACTTGTGTTTACATTTCCAAACTTTTTCTTCATATGCAAGTTGGTCCTTTTTTATTGCATCTTCTGTCGTCCATCTTTCTTGGTTCTTCAATTGAGTCCTTATAATTTTACATTCATTTCAGTTAGGTCCTTTTTATTTGTAGCTCAAATCCTTCAACTTTTGGAGATTTTCACATTGGTCCTCACTTTGACCTTTGTACGATTTTAGTCCTTTTTCTTCGTTTAACTTCCAAATGCATTCAAAATTGACTTTTTTTTTCCCAAAAAATCCAACTAAATACGTAATTAGGAAATGTCTAACTCTAAAATACTTTACAATTATTAAAATTTAAGGCCAAGATAAGAATGAAAACATACTTATTAAATCCATAAACTTAAAATCTCGTTCGTCCTCGAATAAGAAAAAGCAATACAATTAAACCAACATAACACATAAAATCAACTAAGCTCTTGACACTGATACATGTTAAGTAATCCACCGTATTTGCTTCAGAATTTAAAATTGCTTATAATACCTAGACAATCCACAAACAATGTCATACAAATTTTAATTCAGTCTTGCTTGGTGTGTGTGTGTGTGTGTGTGTGTGTGTGTGTGTGTGTGTTTAGTCAACCCAGTTATTTAGTGCATTTAATAGGTGATCTCCCAACCCTTAGTGCTCAAAATTTCACTTTTCCTCTCGTGAGATGCACTTCCCCCTAAACTTGTTATTTTCTCTCTAACCTGGGGTATAATTACTAAGGTTATTTTCTATATCACTACTCATTTCCCTCTCATGTTTGGGTGAGTTTAACCAATAATAGCCACTATCTAGGTTCCTGAGATTCTCCATTATTTGAGTGCCCCAACCTTCAAATATCGACTACACAATTCAAACCCACTAGCTGTCTAAATCCCCTTAATGAAACTATTGACTAAAGACTATTTTCATCTAATAACTCTCTCCATAAAGCCTTTAGAAGACCTATAATGAACTTTAAGCCTGTGACTCCCAAATCATATGACTTTTGGACACCAAGTATAGAAATGCCCCTACATACTTAATGACTCGAGTCAACTACATTCTGAAAAAATGTGTCAGATGTATGTAATATTCTAACAACAATATTTCTTTTTCTTCTTTTAATCAAAATAAATATAGTTTTATTACCTCTCTCTCTCTCTCTCTAGCCTCCTAACTGACAAATGTAACGAGCTTTAAGTCGGTGACTCCCAAGTCAGATAAATTTAGGATGCTAGGTATTAAAATACTCTTACAGGCTCAATAACCCGAGTAAAAAAGGCTGCAAAAAGAGGTAAAAGATGCATGTTCCTACTTTATGCAAAAGTTAAATAATGGAGATTAGACTACCAGCATTTGGACATTACCTAGTTTCGACATGTCAGTCAAGATCATTCCATACATAGGTTTTCAGACATGGAATCAACACATCCCCAACCAGTCACTGCTAGATCTACTTCCCTAAACTTATCTATCTAATAGGTCAAATGATTAAGTAATATTTTTTTGTGGGTATGTATTCTTAGTTTTAGACTAACAACATATTTTCTATCCAATGCACCCATATGTGTAATAATCAAGTTGACCACATGCTAAATAAATATCTAGCATAAATCAAATTAATCATAGTATACTAGATATGTCCACAGTTCATGAATCAATCAGTCTCAAATAAATGACATCATGAATCGGCAAGACTATTTAACCTACCACACAAATATGCATTTTTTTTGGATGCATGCATAATAAAAAGGAAAAAAATGGACAACCTACCCCAAACTTAAAATATACATTTTGCTCAATGTACCAAATTAAGCATATAAAAGTATATTCAGGAGGAATGAAATGAACGAAAGACTCCTCTTATCAGTCTGAATGTGATGGGGTGGAGACTTGCATTCCTTGAGCATCCTCCTGTTACAGAGTCAGTCCTATTAAGGAAAAAATGGTTTTAGGCATCAGGCATGTATTAGATAAAGATTGAAAAATAAATGAAAACAAAAACACTAATGCATATAAACTTGAATAAATAAAATGGAAGAAAATTGGGTTGCCTCCTAACTAGCACTTGTTTATAGTCATTAGCTTGACTTTGATGTTTTGGCTATTAATCATTTGGATTCTAAAGTTGTAGGATTGTCTTCTCGTTGGAATAACGGACTCCCTAATAAGCTTTCAACCGAAGCTAATTGATCTTGAACCTTCGCGAGTAATTTTGAGAAACCACTTCCATTGTGCCATCAGGATGTACATCAAAAACTGTGTATGGACTTGACCATCTTGATCTTAACTTTCTGGGAAAGAGATTGAGGCGAGAATTGAACATCTGGACTTGTTGACCAACCACTAACTCTTTTTCTTTGATGTGCTTATTATTCCACTCCTTTGTCTTTTCCTTATCTAGCTTGGCATCCTCATATGACCCCAACGTAAATTCGTCTTGCTCATTTAGCTGAAGATTCTCTTCTTTCTAGCTGAGTACATATCAAAATTTATTAATGTGTTGCCCGATATGCTTTATGCTCAAGCTCTACTGGCAAGTGTCTTACTTTTCCAAAGACTAATTGATAGGGAGACATTCCAATTAGTGTCTTGAAGGCTGTGCGATAAATCCATAATGCATCATCTAACTTCTTTTACCAATCAGTAAGTGATGTATTAACCATTGCTTTAGCAAATTTTTAAGCTTCTTGTGGTAAATCTCAACCCTCCCACTAGTCTAAGGATTTTAAGGTTTTGAAACATGATGTTTGATGCCATACTTAGCCAAAAATGTAGAGAATTGATTGTTGCTAAAGTGTTTCTCACCATCACTAATGAAAGCTCGTGGTGTCCATATCTTGAGAAAATGTTCTTCTTTATGAATTGTGTCACAACCCGTCCATCATTTGTTGGAAAAGCTATAACCTCAACCTATTTAGATACGTAGTCCACATCCACCAAGACTACTGACCATAAGAAGATAAGAATGATCCATGAAGTCAATGCCCCAAACATTAAATAATTCAACTTCTAAAATATTGTTTAAAGGTATCTCATTCTTCCTCAAGATATTTCCTTTCCTTTGGCACTTCTCACATTTCTTCACTAAGGTGTAAGTACCCCTAAATAATTTACTCCAATAAAAACCTAATTTAGGACTTTAACTGCTGTTTTCATAACAATGAACTGACCACTGTATTAAGCCAAGTGGAAGTTCTCTAGAAGATCTTATAGAGGACGGGGTCATCCTAGAAATAATGCTTGAGATAGCTAAATAATTTCTTCTTTTGTTGACTCGAATACTCTGGTGGAATCACTGAAATGGCTAAATAATTTACATAATCAGCATACCATGGTGCTGTTTCAATTGTCTCATATGGAAATATATCATTGATTTCAGATATAAAATTTTCTTTTTGTCGCTCCATGCGAGATAAATTGTCTGCTACCAAGTTTTCACAGCCCTTTTTATCCTTGATTTCCAAATTAAATTCTTAAAGTAGAAACATTGATTTGATAAGCCTTGACTTTACATCATTCTTTTCGAACAAGTATTTCAATTCTGAGTGGTTTGTGTATACTATTACCTTTGATCCAATCAAATAAGATCTGAATTTATCAAATATAAACACCACTGCTAAAAGCTCATTTTCTGTGGTGGATTAGTTTAACTGGGCTTCAATCAGAGTCTTGCTAGCATAGTGAATCACATGTAGGATTTTGTTCTTACGTTGCCCCAAAAGTTGCTCAAATAGCGTAGGGACTAGCATCACACATTAATTCAAATGGACAATTCCAATCAGGTGCAACCAATACTGGAGTTGTGACCAATTTTTATTTTAGAATATTAAATACGGTCAAACACTCCTCAGAGAAGTTAAAAGGGATGTCTTTTCCTAGTATTGTCCAGCGAGGTTTGGTGATTTGCGAGAAATCCTTAAAGAACGTAGATAGAAACCAACATGTCCTAAAATTAATTTGATCCCATTTACTGTATTAGGCGGAAGTAGTTTCTATATCACTTGTATTTTGGATTTTTCCACCTCAATACCCCTAGTTGAAATTAATTGTCCCAAAGCAATCCATTCTTGAACCATAAAGTGTCACTTCTTCTAATTGATCACAAGGTTGGTTTCTTCACACCTCTGCAGCACTATTTTTAAGTGACTTAAGCATTCATTGTATAAAGTCCTAAATACTGAGAATTCATCCATGAATACCTCGATAATTTTTCCCATCAAGTTAGAGAAGATAGATATCATACACCTCTGAAAAGTACCTAGAGCATTGTATAATCCCAAAGCCATCCGTCTGTATGCAAAAGTCCAATAAAGACGGGTGAAGGTAGTTTTCTCCTGATCTTCTGGTGCTATATGGATCTGATTATAACCTGAATACCCGTCCAAAAATAGTAATGCAAATGGCCAGCGAGTCTATCCAACATTTGATTAATGAAAGGAAGGGGGAAGTGATCCTTCGTAGTGACATTATTGAGTTTGCGATAGTAAATGCAAAATTGCCAACCTGTGACTGTGCGTGTTTGAATGAGCTTGTTATTTTCATTTAGAACCATTGTAATTCCTATTTTTTTTGGGAACTACATGCACATTACTTACCCAATGGCTGTCAGTTATAGGATAGATCATTCCTGCATCTAATAACTTCTGCCCTTCTTCTTTCAAAACCTCTTGCATATTTGGATTCAACCCGCGATGACATTCTATCAATGGCTTAAAATCTTCCTCCATCAAAATCTTGTACATGTAAAGTGAAGGGCTGATCCCTTTTATGTCAAAGATAGTCCATCCAATTGTTGTTTTGTGATCTCGAAGAACTCTAAGCAATTGATCTTCTTCATCCTTTAAAAGAGAGTTAGAAATGATAACTGGAAGTGTGTTCTTTTCTCCTAGGAAAGCATATAGTAGATGAGGTGGAAGTTGTTTTAACTCTAGTGTTGGAGCTTTTTGAACAGATTGTGGACATTTATCAGAACCTTCATCGAGCAGCAAAACGGGTTGCTTTTCAGACTGACATGGACTCCATTGTACATAAAGCATGCCTCAAGTGGATCTTGACGGTGGTCGAGCATGAAAATCTTTATCACTACTTTGTCTACTACATCAATCTTAAAGCATGATTCTTCTTCATCACCAAATTTGAGTGGACTGAAAACGTTGATTTTTTAATTCTTCATCTTTCATTCTGAAAATCAGCTGTCCTTTGTGCACATTAATCAATGCTCTCCCTGTTGCAAAAAATGGGCATCCCAAAATAAGAGGGACATCTTTGTCTTCTTCGATCTCCAGGATTACAAAATCTACATGAAAAATAAATCTGTCAACTTTCATCAAAATATCATCCACAATTCCCTTTGAGTGTTTGATTGACATGTCAGCTAGTTGTAAGGTGATAGTACTATCTTTTGCCTCCCCAAACCTAGCTTCTTGAAGAGGGACAATGGCATTAAACTAATGCTTGCACCCATCACATAGCGGTTCATCTATAAACTTGTTACCAATATTGCATGAGTTAATGAAACTCCCAGGATATTTCAATTTTTGTGGTAACTTAGGTAAAGGTCTAGCGCTTAGTCATTTGTCAACATCACAACTTCATTATCCTCCATCCTTATCTTGTTCGACAATATGCCTTTCATAAACTTAGCATAGCTGGGCATCTGGGATAAAGCATGTAGGAATGGTACATTGATGTGCAATTTATTGAACACCTCCAAGAATTTCTCAAACAATTTTTCTAGCTTGTGTTTTTACAACCTTTGTGGGAATGGAAAAGGAGGTACATATGCCTTAACAGGAGCAATCGCTTCAACTTATGGGATTCTGAGGCTTCTTCATGATTCTCTTTCGTTGAGTCATCACACTGGTCCACTTGTTACTTTCTCGTGGTGGGTACCTTCTCTGTGGGAATAACTGATATCTTAATAGTTATTTCAGGCAATTGAACATCACTTTTGGTGGTAATGGCTTGTACTTGTTCGGTAGGATCTTCTTTATATTACTTGGTAATGTTCCTTTAGTTTTGCCTGTTAATGTTACTGCCATCTATCCCATCTGATTTTCCAAATTTTTAATGACTTCTTGCTTTTGAATGTTAGGTTCGATTTTTGCACAAACATGTTTAGTCTTTGCCATGTACTATACACGCATATCTTCCAATGATGACTTCCTTAATTGTTGTTGTTGTTGATGCTAAAAGATCGATGGTTTGATGTGAAAATTTTCTTCATGTCCCTGCCCTTGATTGTTGGTTCAAGAGAAATTAGGATGACTCTTAGGTATTGGAATAGGGGTTATTTTGATACTTTTGAAAAATTTGGGCGTATCTAACCTCCTCATATTGCATCCCATGTATTGTTGCTAAAGGACAACTTGTTGTAACATGATCTGCCACCCATCCAAACAGGAGTTGGTTGTTGCACCATGTGCACAGGTCGAGTTAAATTGTCCAGTTTTTTCTAAAACTTCCATTTGAGCTGCCAATTGTGTAACTGCATTGACGTTATGGACACCCACTACCTTCTTGGGATTTCCCTTTCAGTTGGCCCCATTGCTTGATTTCTTGCAATTATCTCATATAGCTCATGTGCTCGATCAATGTGTAAGTTCATCACTGAATAAAAGATATAAAATTGAGCAATTTTAGGAATGTCTACATTTGGAAATTTTTGAAAATATTCCTTAAAACTCGTCCATGCTACATGATAACTCTTGAGATCTCTTTATTTAAGTGTGCGAACTTCATTTCTGATTTGGAGAACACGAGATGGTGGGAAGAACTTCATGGTGAAATTTTGCAACATGTCAATCCATGAAATGATGCTTCTATGAGGAATGAGCATAGCCATTCCCCTGCGCTATCCTTCAAAGTGTGGGAAAATAGACGCATCCGAAAGGCGTCTATTGACATCCCTTCATGATTTATTACTTCACATAGAATTAAAAAAGATTGTATGTACTCATGCAGATTTTCAGTATCTTCCAATGAACTTGATGTCTTGCTGATCTTGAAATAAGTTGATGTCATCAGGTCTAAGGTGGTAGTTTGCCTACCCAAATGATGGATATACATTTTTTGGTTATGAAGGTACATGAACGGTATTGGAAGTGTGATTCCCAAATTACAAGAGTTCAAACTTGGCGGGCCAACTTATGGCAACCAATGAACCTTGAGGACCTCATGTGCAATTTTGGTTAAATAAAGTCTTTATCCCTTCATTTGGGGAGAATGCTGAAGTTCACGACTATCTCTCTCTCTCTCTCTCTCCCTCTCTCTCTCTCTCTCTCTATTTGAAGATATTTTATGCACAAATTTCTCTTGTTGCTTCTAGTCTCGATTTCTTCTCGGTTTTAGTCTCATTTGTACACCAAGTTTTGTATCTACTTAGATTAGCGATTGAGTTATTGAGTAGATCAATCTGTGGACATTTTATACGTAATTGGTGCGATAATTTCAGAAAAATAGGGGTTGTATAGTGCGTTTATTCTTGGGCTGAAATTGGTTCGTGATTCTTGTAATCTTTGACAATCTTGGAAGGTTATTTGCTAGTGGAAACGGGTTCGGTCTTGAGCCCCCCAGATGTAGGTGTTATACACCGAACTGGGTCACCAAATCAAGGTTGTTTCGTTTATTTTGATTCTTGATTGTTTAATGTATGTTATCCGCGTTAGTTATGTGAAATAGGCTCGATTCTAACCTAAGTATCAGAGCCACTATTGTAATTTTTGTGTTATCTGCTGATTTTTTAGGGTTGACGAAAATTAGGGATTTTTTTGTTTTTGGAATTAATTGTGTTTCTGAATTGGTATTGCACTGATTGTGTGATTCTTGTGAATTATTTCCAGAAAACTTCAAGTGGCTGAACTTGGACAGTGCAGGCAGTGTCCATTCTTGATTAGTTCTTCTTGTCTTGATTACTGGTGAGATTGTTTCAATTCACCCCTTAAGAATTAAATTCTTAGTATTGGTTGGAATTTGGGCATTTAGTAATTGTGTTTATTGGCATGCTATAATCTGCGTTTTTCTTGATTAGTTCATAATTCGTGATTTGTGAATTGTGCATGTTGTAATTAATTGGCTGAGCTGTTTTGATAAGTGTTGGATTGTTATTTAAAATTGAAAAATTATTCGTGAATCTTGAAATTTTTCTCTGAAAAACTTTTCTGTTGATTTGTGAATTTGAATTATAAATTTACGAATGACATCTAGTAGTCATTCCCCATTTTCCGAACCCATTATGCGATCGAGTGTCGAATTGTCTCAATTCGATGGTAAGGGTGACTACTGGATATGGAAACAGAAAATAAAGGCCATTTTGGTCCAACAATGAGTAGCGAAAGATATTGAAGATCCCGATAATTTTTCTGAAGAACTTAAAGCTAAACCGGATCTTATTGCTGATATGAATGAGATTGCTTACAGTTCTATTATCTTACACTTATATGATAATATCGTTAGACAAGTAGATGAACATAAGACAGCTAGAGAATTGTGGGAAGCTCTTGACACCATGTTTTTAACTAAGACCTTGCCCAATAAGATCTACCTTCTTGAAAAATTATTCAGTTTTAGAATGGACCCTGGGAAGGAACTAGAATCGAACCTAAGTGACTTTAGCATAATAGTGAAGAGTCTGGCCTATAATGATAAAAAATTTGACGATGAGGACTTAGCGGTGATTTTATTGAATTCGTTACCCCAATCCTATAGCGAAATTAAGAATGCAATAAAATACTCTAGGGACAAACTGACTCAAGCTATTGTGATAGATGCTGTAAAATCAAAAGAATTCGAAATGAAGAAAGAACAAAAAAATAGCCAGAGTCATGAGCATGTTTGTTAGAGGTAGACCCGACAAAAGAGACAAAAACCCTCACTTTAAGAAAGGTAGAGGTAAGTCTAAGAGTAGGTCTAAAACAAGAGAGAGGGCCGAGAGGTTTAATGGAAAGTGTTACCATTGTGGAAAAGAAGGACACTTTCGGAAAGATTGGCCTTATTTGAAACGAAAGCAACAAAGAGACCAAAGTAGCGAAGAAGCTAGTAATGCTGCTGTTGGTCTAGATTTAGACAGTCTACATGTCATGACCGTGATGGGTAATGACATGAGTGAGGAATGGATTCTAGATTTAGGATGCACATTCCATATGTGTCCTGTTAAGTCATGGTTTTACAACTATAAAGAAATTGAACCTAAGAAAGTGTACACGGGGGATAATAATACCCAGACCGTTATCGGTATTGGTGACATTGCTATTAGGATGCATGATGGCATTGTCAGGACCATGCATAATATCAGATATGTTCTACATCTAAAAAGGAACCTCATTTCATTACATGTTCTAGAAGATGAGGGACATGTATTTAAGTCTGACAGGAACACTTTGAAAGTGTTGAGAGGTTCAATGGTTGTTATGAAGGGACCTAAGAGAAATGGGTTATACTACCTTGCAGGTGAAGTTGTGTCTTCACAGAACTGCAATTCCTTCACAGTGACTGAGAGTAAGTCTGAGTTGTAGTATAATCGGATGGGACATATAGGAAATAAAGGGATGAAGTTCTTAAATGAACAAAAATTACTTGGTAAAGAAGTAATTGAACCCATAAACTTTTTCGAGACATGTGTTCTCGACAAATCGCATAGAGTGTCATTTAAAGTTGGTTCCCACTGTTCTAAGAGACCCCTGGACTATGTCCATGCAGATTTATGGGGACCTGAAAAACATCCGACATTCGGTGGGAACAAATATTTTCTATCCTTAGTTGATGACTACTCTACGAAGGTATGGGTATTCCCATTAAAGGCTAAAACATGAAACATTTCTAAAATTTACAGTCTGGTTGAATGTTGTGGAAAACAAAATGGATAGAAGGCTAAAAACTCTAAGAACGGATAATGGGCTTGAGTTTTGTAACTTTGAATTTGATAACTTTTGTAAGAAAAATGGGATAGAGAGATACAGAACTGTTAAATATACACCGTAACAGAATGGGGTGGCTGAGAGAATGAATAGAACCTTGATGAATAAGGTTAGGTGTATGTTGATTAGTTCAGGCCTAGCTAAAGGCTTCTGGACTGAAGCTGTCAGTACTGCAGCTTATCTTATCAATCGATCCCCATTGAGTTCTGTCGATTTTAAGACTCCACAAGAGTTGTGGACTGGTAAACCCCCCGATTTGACCCACATTAGGGTATTTGGATGTGCTGCATATGTACATCAGAACGAGGGTAAGTCAGAGCCGAGGGCTACAAAATGTGTGATGTTGGGGTATCCGGACGGGGTAAAAGGGTATAGGCTGTGGACGATTGGAGTTCAGGGTATTAAAATTATTATTAGCCGGGATGTAGTGTTCAATGAATCGGAGATGCCTGGTTTGAAGAAGAATGTTAAGGCTGATGAACCTGAGGCTAGTAATGGGATTAAGAATGTAGTAGAGTTGACTAGGTTGACTGACACCCATAGTGAGACTCCTGAGCATGTAGTTCGTCCGGTTGGAGAGGAAGAAGTTGCACCTGCTGAGCATGTAGGTGATGGGAATGTAGAACCCCATGTTGAGGCTGAACCTGAGATACCTAACCCTACAAATATTGATACCACCATACAAGACTACCAATTAGTTGGGGACAGAGAAAGAAGACAAGTGAGACTAACCGTAGGTATGAAATTCAGAATTTGACGGATTTTGCCTTAGTTTCAGGTGAAGCTATTGAGAATGTAGAGTCGACTTCCTTCTAAATCTGAAAACTGGTTAGAGGAAATGAGAGAAGAAATGAAATCTCTAAGTGAAAATAAAACTTGGAGTTTGGTCAAGGTACCGGAGAAACAAAAGATAATCCAATGTAAATGGATTTTCAAGTTAAATCAGGGATTAAGTCTCGGTGATCCTTTAAGATATAAGGCTAGATTAGTAGCCAAAGGATTCACTCAAAGAGAAGGCATTGACTATAAAGAGATATTTTCTCCTGTGATCAAGTACAAGACCATTAGATTGGTGCTTGCTTTAGTTGTTCAATTCAATTGGGAATTAGAACAACTAGACGTTAAGACTGCTTTCCTACATGGAGAGCTAGAAGAGGAGATATATATGAGTCAGCCTCAAGACTTTGAGGTGAAGGGAAAATCGGACTATGTTTGCAAACTCAAAAAATCTTTATATGGTTTGAAACAAAGTCCGAGGCAATGGTATAAGCAGTTTGATACTTATGCCATAAAGATAGGTTTTAAAAGGAGTGAATATGACTCATGTCCTTACTACAATAATAGCAAATATGGAAGTGAGGTATACCTACTTCTATATGTGGATGATATGCTATTAGCTAGCCCGAGTAAAGGTGAGATCATGAAGATGAAAAACCTTTTGAAATCCGAGTTCGATATGAAGGACCTAGGAAGTGCGAAGAAAATCCTTGGAATGGTCCTTAAGAGGGATAGGACGGAGAACAGACTATCTATTACACAAGAAGGTTACTTGAAGAAATAAGTAACCAAATTTGGCATGAAAGATGCCAAGTCCGTCTCAGTTCCTCTGGCTGCACATATGAATTTGTCATCACTTCAGTCTCCCAAGACTGAAGCCGAGTACAGAGAAATGGAAAACATACCTTATGCTAACGCGATAGGGTCTGTAATGTTTTCCATGATCACCACACGGCCGAACATGGCCTATGCCATAAGTTTCTTAAGCAGATTTATGTCTAACCCAGGAAAACCTCATTGGGTTGGGTTAAAATGGCTGCTGAGGTATATAGCGGGCACTACAGGTGTTGGGTTAGTTTATGAGAGAATAATAGATAGATTGACTCTTAAAGGATACGTGGATTCTGATTTTGCTGGTGATAAAGACCAGCGGAAGTCTACTACGGTTTACTTTTTCACTTTAGGAGACAATTGTGTTACTTGGAAGTCCCAACTACAGCCCATTGTTACTCTATCCAGTATAGAAGCAGAGTATGTGGCGATCACCGTGGCCGTTAAAGAATGTATATGGTTAACTGGTATTTTAAATGACTTTCTACATGATATTCCTATAATATACACTGATAGTCAAAGTGCACTTCTATTAAGTAAAAATCCTGTCTATCATGAGCGTTCTAAACATATAGAAGTTAAGTACCATTTTGTGAGAGAGAAAATAGCCTCGGGTGATTTAAAACTTGATAAAGTTCATACGGATAAAAACCCATCTGATATGGGAACGAAGATAATATCTGCTTGTAAATTTAAATCTTGCTTATCAATGCTAAAGATTGACTATGGCTAAATTTCTTGTGCAAGTATCGGGTGATGATGGTAAAGACAGAGCCTACCCACTTAGCTTATAGCAACCAAGAGAGTTAAAGATTGGTATTTGGCGATCAAGGTGAAGTTTAATGGAAGTATGATCCCCAAATTACAAGAGTTCAAACTTGGAGGGCCAACTTATGGCAACCAATGAACCTTGAGGACCTCATGTGCAATTTTGGCTAAATAAATTCTTTATCCCTTCATTTGGGCAGAATGCTGAAGTTCAAGACTCTCTCTCTCTCTCTCTATTTGAAGATATTTTACGCACAGATTTCTCTTGTTGCTTCTAGTCGCGATTTCTTCTCGGTTTTAGTCTCATTTGTACACCAAGTTTTGTATCTACTTAGATTTGTGATTGGATTATTGAGTAGATCAATTTGTGGGCCTTTTATGCATAATTGGTGTGATAATTTCAGAAAAATAGGGGTTGTATAGTGCGTGTATTCTTGGGCTGAAATTGGTTCGTGATTCTTGTAATCTTTGACAATCTTGGAAGGTTATTTGCTAGTGGAAACGGGTTCGGTCTTGAGCCCCCCAGATGTAGGTGTTATACACCAAACTGGGTCACCAAATCAAGGTTGTTTCGTTCTTTGATTTTCGTTTATCTTGATTTTTGATTGTTTAATGTATGTTATCCGCGTTAGTTACGTGAAATAAGCTCGATTCTAACCTAACAAACGGGATTCACATAATCCCCATCCAAAATTTGAGCATCATTATAGCGACCGAGAAATTTTCGTGATTTTATTCAAATAAATATTTTTAAAAACGTGTCGCTTCGACCTTGCCCATCATTTAGTTATTTTATTTTTAAACGCGTGCTCGTCTAGCCAGTTAAGTGGAAAATTTAATTTATTCAAATACTTAGTCAAATTTTAATTTTTATCAAATATATTTCCATATCACAGTTTATTTTCAAAGTCCAAGTATTAATTATATTAAGTCCAGATTTCAACTGTTTTAATCCAATCCAATTTATCGAGCCCAATTATTTTTACCAATCACTCAAGCCCATTTAAAACTCAATAAGTCATTCTTGGCCCAACTAAATCAACAACTTATTTTCCAAGTATTTCCTTACACAACCATATTCACTTCCAAAATTCTCACAATTTTTCATGAATCTAGATTTAACCTAATCTACCATGTTTAACACGTAAATCAACTATTAAATACATCCCTCACCTCTTTCCCCTTCGACATACCAGAGCCTCACACTGCAGCCACCATTTTTGAACCCAACATCACCACACGGTTTCATTCATCCACCCATCACTGCCTTCATTCACCTCTTCAGAACCGCCCCTGCCCACTGCCATAATGCCGCCACCAAGCTGCCAAGTCTCCATCCATCCAACTGCAATCAAACACCATCGAGCCCAGTTTCACAATCACACCGCCGCCTAGACCTCAACACCCCGTCACGCAGACTCCAAACCAACCCAAACCGTTCGAACACCACCATCATCATCCGACCATCTATGAACTGCAATTTCAGTAACCACCATCTGCCCAGTTCTCCAACAGCCCAATTTAATGAACTCCACCACCGTCTGCACCAACCAAGAACCACCACAATACCACCACACAGTCGAAAATGGAACCCCCCAAATCTCACACTAACATCATCAATTCATCACCCAACCGAAGCCAATGTCACAACCAAAGTCACTGCCATGAATCCGCAGAGACACGCCCGCACTCGTCACCTCCATCTCCACCATCGAACCTCCATTTTTAGTCCACTGCTCAACCCAAAATTCAAGAATAAACATAACCTATACACGTACCTCAATCATCACACGGATTTTCGCCGGCGGAGCCCCCAAATCGCAACCTTCAAACAGCGATTTGGCCCTGTTTTCGTACCCAAACCACACCCACCTCCTCCGTCGCTAAATGATGGCGGCGCTATCACCACCGGTGCGCCGGTACAAGAACGCCGGTAGACCGAACCGGCAATGGTCTGATCGCTCACCTCCGTCGTGTCTCCCTCTCGTCTCTTTCCTCTGTTAACAGAAATGAGAGAGAGAATATGGTTATACATATATATTATATATTTAGATATTTTGGAAATTTAATGTTTAGCCCCAACATTTAATTAATGATCATTTCAGTCCCTAGTCTTATTATGTTTTAAAAGTCAGTCCCTATAGTTTTAAATATTTTAAAATCTTGATTTAAGTTTCAAAAGTTATTTTAGTCCCAAAATTTATGAACCGTTTAATTCAATCCCTGCAGATTTAAAATCTTATAAGTCAGCCCACTAATTTTCGAAAAGCCCATTTTAGTGACCAATTTTGAAAGTAATAAGTTTCAGTCCCTGTTTGTTTAAAATATTTTATTTCAAGCCATAAAGTTTTAAAACTTATAATTTCAGTCCTTAAGTTTTAAATGGTTTTCAATCAGCCACTTCACTTTTAAATCAATTATTTCAGCCCTATTGTTTAATATTCGTTTTGAGCTCCGACCCAACTTTTGAAAATTTACATTTTAGTCCCTCAACTTTCAAAATATTCATTTTAGTCCCTCGCCTTTCAAAGTACTCATATTAGTCCCTCAACTTTCAAAAAATATTCAATTTAGTCCATCAACATTCAAATCATCAATTTCAGTCCTCAAATTGTAATTTATCATTTTTAAACTATAAATTTCTAAATGACTAATTTAAATTATTGGCTAGACGAGGAGTACGGAGATTTGAAAGATTGAAGTCATTCCCGCTCAACCACACTCGTTAAGTTTAAGGTAGACTCGCCCCCACTAATTGATTTATATTATAATTGCATGTGTTATGTGGATTTGTGTGATTTTATGCTTAATTGCATGAGAAAAGAATATCTCTTTTGAGATAAAGAATTTTGTTATGCTGGGCATAACTTATCTGCTAGCCAAGAAAAGAATGTGTTCATTTGCGTTCACTATGTGATGCCTATGAATAAGAAAAGAATGTCACTACATTATTTGCATAATTTCTTGTTCAATTATCTTGTAGATTAATTATTGGCGATGAGTCTACTGAGTATTTCATTTTTGAAATGCTCAACCCGTTATTTTAACAACTTTTGCAGATTTCGGAGACGATGGCGAGTGATGGGCAATGACGGCAAATTACAAATTGATATTTTTTTAAAAGTCGTGAACTTTGAAATGATTATTTCATTTTATCAAGAATTTTCATTTTTACAAATTTGTACGAAAATACTTATTCCATTTGAATTATCGCTAAAATTTTATTCGATAAATGCGATATTTAATATTTAATCATTTTTCCGCAACAAAGTTTATTCAAGAATTTAGAAAAGTGACGTTCCCGCGCTCCTCGAAACTCGGGGCGTTACAATCATTAACGACTGCATCCGGTTGAATTTGCACTTGTTGTGCAGGAGGAGCTAATGGAAATTGGTTTTGATTAGGATTCTGGTTGTTCGCCATATCCCTATTTTCTCGTTGTTCTCTTCTAGATTGTCTAAATGTTCTTTCTATTTTAGGATCTATTGGAAATAGTTCAGGCTTGTTAAAATCGTACATACACTACTTAGTAACCGACGAGGAGAAAACAAGGGATTTCAATTAGCAAAAGCAATTAAAAATTTAAAATTCATTCAATTAAAGGTAAACTAATAATTATGCTAAATTCGTTATTCCCTCATAACAGCGTCAAAAATTTATTCTGTAAAATCTCGCAAATGTGCAAAATCGTTGTACAAGTAATAATATTTGTGAGTTAAAAATATCATTCCCATGAAAATTAAGTTCTAGTTGTAATTATCAGTTAAATGTCAATTTAATTAAGTGAAAAAATTAAAGAAATCTATTTAAGCTATTCTAAATTTTGCAATAAATAAAAACCTTGGATAGTAAATATGAATGGAGAACATGTATTGGAATCTGAATCAATCAATTATTATCTATCACAATTCGACAATTTGTAATTTAAATCATTCAAGAATTATTTGACAATCAATAATTCTCATGCAATTAATTTTTTTTACAAGAGAAATTAAATATATTCTAAACATGATTCAAATCTATTCCAAGTTGGAAAATAAATGTTTAGAATGTATTAAATCACATAATTATCCATTATATTGCACATGTCATAGTATTATTCCTAACATCTAGCGTTTGTGTGTTAATTGCAACATTCCAACCTATTGTGACTTTTTCAATACTACTATAAGCAACAATATATTTAATTGGTGGTCAATCAATCAAAAAATAGCAATTAAGCATGCAAGATTAATCAAGAAAAGACAAGAAATCTATAAATTACTTGTTCTTGAATTGAAATAAATAAATAAATAAATAACAAGTATCATCTTGATCCAATGCATGAGATAGATTAGTCAACGTGTCTCCATGTAAATCATACAAAATTAATGAAGAAAACATCACCTGGATATTAAAATTAATGAAAAGAGTGTAAGAGATGAACTCTTCGCCTTGAATCTTCAATCCGAATGTGTGGATCTTCAAAATTGATGTATGATCTCGTTCTTCTTGACCAATTTTTCTCAATTTGTACCTCTTTTTCATGAATAATGAACAATCCTAGTGAATTTCATGCACCTCATAATTATTTCTAGGGTAAAAGCTTTGTTAAAATATACTAGGTTTACACAAAATTCGGGAAAAAATAGAAAATTGCGGCGCCAAATTACAACCAAATGATCGCTTGGTTTAGAGGACATCAATTGTTTGGTTTCATTGAATTTAAATTTGCTGGATCACTTGGTTTAGAGGACATCGATTGTTTGGTTTTATTGAATTTAAATCAGCTGGCTCCAAAACACAACGCACAATCACTTGCATCATCAGTGCGTTATCACTTGCGTTTACGTTTCCAAACTTTTTCTTGATATGCAAGTTGGCCCTTGTTTAATTGCATCTCCAATCCTCCTTATTTTTTGGTTCTTTAGTTGAGTTCTTATAGGTTCACTTTCATTTTATTAGGCCCTTTTTATTCGTAGCACAATCCCTTCAACTTTTGGATATTTGCACATTGGTCCCCAATTTGCTCCTTTCGTACTATTTCAGTCACTTTTCTCTGTTTAGCCTCCAAATGCATCCAAAATTGAGATTTCTTTAAAAATTTCAATTAAATACATAATTAGGCAATATCTAACTCTAAAATAATTATGATTGTCTAAATTTAAGGCCAAGACAAGTACGAAAAATGTATTTATCATTACACGTAAGTTAGAAGGAAAAGATAGATCTAGAATTGAAAATATCACACCAAGCAAATACAACAAGGTGGAAAATGTGAAATTTTCAAAATGATAATATAAAATTGAAGTCAAGACAAGACAAGCCAAAATGAAATGCAGTGAAAATATTTCACTAGTTTCAAGTTGAGATTAGAAGCAAAATGCATAGCAGTTATAGTCCCAAACTATAGATAATGTTTAGTTCTATAACTATTTCCTAAATCACTTAAAGGACAAGTCACATCATAGAAGTTATATACATACTTCCAATGCTTAAACATTTGGCATCATATAGATATTGGTAGAATTAGGTATAGGCTTGAATATTATGTAGTAACATGAAATGATGATTTTTAGGAAAGTAACATATATTTTGTCCATTTTGCAATTTTTTGCTGAATAACTTTTAATTAAAAAATTGAGAAACATGTTTAATATGCAAAAGAATATATAATATTTTCAACTACACCTACAAGAAAATTCAGCCAGTATATAAATGAACATAAGAATATGAAGGCCTAAGACTTGAGATAGACAATTCTATGAAAGAGTTTGTAGAAGTACACCACGTGTTATTGTCAATGTAGCTTCTTCATTTGGAATTGGTTCATCAATATTATCCTTCATATACATAATAGAATATAACATCAAATAAAAATGCATTGATGTGAAAAACTTATTTTACCCTTTTAATAGTTGACCTACAGATTCGTACTTTTTTTTTTCTTGTGAAATCAGCACTACTTTATATTAAGAAATATACATCAAAATAGTAATCTTTATATCCAATGAAAATTACTATTGGGATTGAAATTACAACAAAGAAGTAGAAACACAAAGATCTTTAAAATTCGCCTCTATTACTCCGTTTTCTTGTAGTGCTTGTGTTTTGCACTTGATCCTACAAGTTTACTGAAAATTTAAAGTAGTCTAAATTTTAAGTTTTAAACGAACAGACAGTCGCAAATATGTCTGGACAGTAACAAATTAACAGTGAATCGTTGAGATATGTTTTATCGCAAGACCAGATGAATCTTGCTGATGCAGATTTGTCTGGATTGTAAAACGTAAGTAGACAGTGTAAACTATGTAGAATTATAAGAAGATAAGAACACGATTATTTGAGCTTAATGTGGGAAAAATCCTAATAGGGAAAACCCACGGCCCACACCTTACGGACAAAAATCAATTACTATATAAGAAAAGAGTTTATACAAATTAATTTAAACTACAGGATAAATCTATGCATAGACTTATCAAACACCCAAGAAATAAATCACTCACTGATCCTTCTATGTCGTGTAATATGAGCTGGCATCCCACCACTCTTCAGTAGCTTTCTTTGAATCTGCAACACTCTTCAACAACCTCGAACTCTCGTTCGAATATGATTCAAACCTCCCGTTTGATCTTCACGCCTAAGGTCTTTTCTTCTCTTAGTGATTGATTCCTCCTCCCAGAGAACCAAAGTCACAACACAATTGGAGCCTTGAAAATTAGTGCACCACACAAAAATAGGCTTCCCGACTTCTTGGAGAAAAAAGGTCCATATTTCTCCTATTAAATACACTTGGATTGCTTGACCATCAAGAATCCTTGTTGCATTCAATCTTGATTTCCTGCAATAAAATCAAGAATAAGATAATTATGAATAATGGTAGGATAATCATAAATCTTACCATAAGTGAAGATAAGGTAAGATATTCCCAATTGATTATGGAATAAAAGATCTTACCAAATGAAGTGATAAACTTGACTTACCAAGAGTCAAGATACTCGGCCATATCAAGAAGGATCTTACCATATTTAAGGATAACCTTGAATATGCTCGGTCATATCAAGACCTAGATCTTACCATATGTAAAGATAGACTTGAATGCAAAGAAACAAATTACAAGATTAATCACAAATAAATCATCAAGAAATCTACCATAATATCATACCATAAGTGATCAATGTTCTTGATTCAAATCACAAGATTTCGAGATCATGATCCTAAAAATTCAATATTTCTTGATTCATTATTATCTCCAAAAATAAAATGATTGACACAAAAATAGGAGATATTATATTCAAGAAAATTTACGTAATTTAATTAAAGTTAATAATTTACTAAATACACGTATTTAGTAATTATATTAATTTTTTCTTAAATTACATATTTGTAGAAAAATAAAAAATGCCAACTTATACTAAGTTAACAATCTCTCCCTTTGGCTTTTTCTATTTTTTCGAAACCTAATCATCTTTTCATAATCTCAAGAAGAAGTATAGCGTAAACATCAAGCCCCCTATCAAAAATCTCCCCCTCAAGCTATGCATCATAACAATCATTAAAACGTACTTCAATGGTCAATAAAACCAAAAAGATGATAATGATTTTCAAAAACCTACTACTCCCCCTTTTCGGAACAAAGAGGAGAAGCCATTAGTCTCATAGAACCTGCACGCAAAAACTGAATGTAGACTAAAGTAGATCACAAAAACAATTGTTTTAAAACAAAGCACAAGAACATTGTTTCAAAATCACTAAAAATGGACAGATGGAACTGGTAGGGTGGAGATCAGTCCTAGGTCTTCTTTTGTTTCTTTGAGTCAGGGAGCTTCTTGACTGCAACCTTCCCCTTTTCTTTGGCTTCCACTGGAGCCACATCTTTTGAAGAACCTCCAACAAACTGATCTAGTGTGTCTTCAAGTCATTTGACACACACCCTGAGGTCAGATACGTCAGCCTTTAACCCGCCAATTTTCGCTTCAAGCTAGCCAATTCTGGTATCCTTCCAAGATGAATCCTGTTCTCCAGCAGTGTCAACCAAAACCTGTTTCCTATAAGAGGTCTCCACCTCCAGTGTTTTCCTGCATCTGACCATGTTTAACACCTTGGGAGTGATCACCAGATCATCCTCTAGCTTCTGAATACCTTGATCACGAAGAAATTGTGAAATAATCCAAGGATAGACCAACAAATAGGTATTACCTTGCCGAGGACCACTCCCCAAGACCCTACCAACAATTGAGTTCCAAGTACGGGCATCAAGGTCAATGTTCCGTTTAGTGCCAAGGAGAAACAAGGTTCTAGCAGACTCTCTCTTAAACCTTGAATCATGGATGAGTTGGTCAAAATCTGCCTTCACAATTTTATGAAGAATTTGATATTTCTTGGACATCTCCAACCTAGGTAATTGTTTTAACCCTTTCACCGGCCACATAACCTTTCCCCCCAACAACTCCATAGCAATTTGATCATTTGTGGCTTCCATTGACTCATCTTCATCAGCCACATCTTCATTCAACCCTAACCACTTTCTAAGTTCCTTTGCAGAGATCTTAACCAATTATCCTCTAACAAATAAAGAAGTGGTAAACTGGCATTTCTTGGAGTTAAAGTCAATAGGGATATTGGCATAAAACTGTTTAACCAAGGTCTCATTGATCTCCCCCTTACATTCAGTCAATCTTTTCAACCCATAGTGGGATACTGTATCATCTACCTCAAAATCATCAAACTCTTCTATAGCCACCCTAGATTCATAATGCATTCGTTTCCCCAACATATGCTTTTGAAAATCAGAATATGCCTCAGACAACCAAAATTTAAAATTAAAAGGGGTAAACATACCTCTTGCCGACCGGATAGGGGTGCATACGAATAAAGTAGTATCAAATTTGGATCTCTCTGGACCCGCAGATGCGTCTCCCTTAGATTTTTTCTTCTTCAAACTTACTGTGGCTTCCTCTACCTTCTTCTTTCCATTTCTTCCTGGGATAACAGTTTCTTTCTCAGTCTCCTCTTCTGATTGCTCAGATTCGTTCGCGTCCTCAGACTCCTCTATTTCATCTGGTTTTTCTTCAGTTCCAGATTCTTCTTCTTCCTCATCCTCCTCAGATTTTTCTACCTCGCCAGACACTTCCTGCTCTTTTGATTTTTCTTTTACATTACTAGACTCAGATTCACCGACACCTTCTTCTTACACAATTTTTGCATCTTTTGCACTTCTCATGGTTGCAAGTTTTCTTACTCCCTGCAGTTCACTACGAATATCCAAGGGGAAAAATGACTTCGTCCAAGATTACTCGATATGGGTTCCAAGTTTGTACCCATGGTATGTGGAATGATAGAGGTGCCCTGGCTCAATTTGGCCATGAGGAGAACGAGAGTTGGGGTGGTACCAGAGGTAGAGAGCGAAGTCAGGGTATGGCTGGTGCCGGAGGTCGGCATCGTCACAATGTCGCCGATGCTTGGTGTTCGTATCTCCGATGAATTCGGTTGGGAAGATTCTGCATTGGCACCGCCTCCTCTAGTGACTCTCCTCCTTCCAGACTACTTGCTTCTGGCCATACTCAGGATGAGTATCGGGTTTGTGAGAGAAAAAGGAAGAAGGAAGTTAAGGTTTAGATGAGAGGAAACTTAGGTTTTTTGGGACACGAGGTTTATGGAGAAGTGAGAGGTTTTAATGTTAAGAGGGACTCAATTACAAAAGGAATTATAGTTCAATATGGTAACTTAGAAGATCTTGAGAGTCCTAATTCCCGCCAACTTCTTTCCTTCAAAAACTAGGATAAATATGGAAACAGAATATGTTAAGAATTAGGAAACAAGTAAATCACCTCCCCTTTCTTCTTTGATATTTCCACATTTACCTCAAATCATTAAATTTTGAAGCTAAAGGGTATGAACTTAGCTTGGATAGGCAGCCTTCTTTTCCACTGGTCCTGCCCTTGAATAATAAGAAAAATGCCTGCAATACTAAAAGCAAGATTCAGATCATAGGTCTACGCACAAAATATGAAATCTCATCTAGTAGCAAATCATATGACTTAGACAGCAGTGACTTATCCTAGGATTGTCCAGATTTGAGTGCTAGTTAGATTCCTCCGGAGACATGTTGACTAAAATCCACCATACGTATCTTTCTCGTTATCTGCCTCAAGCACTCAGATATATCTGCAAGCAAAAACATGATCTACTTAGTATAAGAATAGGAGAAGTTAATCAAAATTCATGCAAAAAGAAAAAATGAGTTTTTTTTTTTATAAATATGCATGTTCCTATTCAGGAGGAGGTGATACTCCAATTTGTTTCCTAATGCTTTCAAATTTGACAGTATCGAGAGCCTTAGTGAACAAATCTGCAAGTTGTAGATTAGTCTGTATGTGCTCTAGATTGATAAACTTTTGTTCCACTAATTCTCTTATGAATTGGTGTTTGACGTCAATGTGTTTTGTTCTGGAGTGCTGGACAGAGTTTTTTGAGATGTTGATAGCACTAGTGCTATCACAGTACATAGTGGCTTGTTCTATAGATATTCCATAATCTTTCAACATTTGTTTCATTCAAAGGAGCTGTGTACAGCAACTACTGGCTGCAATATATTCTGCTTCAGCTATGGAAAGTTGAATTTTGTTTTCTAGTTAGCCATGCCACCAAGTTATTTCCAATGTAAAAACATCCTCCAGATGTACTCTTTCGATCATCCAAATTTCCAGCCCGGTTTGCATCTGAATAACCTGCAAGATGGGCAGTGGTATCTTTTGTAAACCAAATTTCATAACTTAATGTACCACTTACATATCTGATGATTCTTTTCACAGAGGCAACATGAGACTCCTTAGGTTTTGCTTGATATCTTGCACAAACTCCAACACTGAAGGATGTGTCTGGCCTACTGGCAGTAAGGTACAGAAGACTTCCAATCATGCTTCTATAGAGGGATGGATCTACATCCTTGCCACTGTCATCCTTCGAAAGTTTCACTGTAGTTGCCATGGGAGTTTTCATGGCCTTTCCATCTTCAAGTCCAAATTTCTTCACTAGATTTTTTGCATATTTTGCTTGCGATATGAATATGCCAGATTCATCCTGTTGTACCTGCAAACTAAGGAAAAATGTTAGTTCACCGACCATACTCATTTCAAATTCTCTTTCCATTGTATTTATAAATTCATCAATTTTGGACTTAGATGTAGACCCAAATACAATGTCATCAACTTATATTTGAGCTACAGTTAGTCCAGGATTCTGATGCTTAATGAAAAGAGTTTTATCAGTTCCTCTCATTTTGTATCTTTTGCTTAGCAAGAATGATGTGGGCCTTTCATACCAAGCTCTAGGGGCTTGTTTCAACCCATATAAAGCCTTTTTGAGTCTAAAGACATAGTTCGGGTGAGATGGGTCTGTGAATCCTTGAGGCTACTCTACATAAGCTTCCTCATTGAGTACACCATTTAGGAACGCACTTTTGACATCCATCTGGTATAGTCTGAAATTGATGTAGCAGGACACAGCTAGCAATAGCCTGATAGATTCCAATCTGGCTACCGGAGCAAATGTTTCGTCAAAGTTTATCCCTTCAATCTGAATATAGCCTTGGGCAACAAGTCTGGCTTTATTTCTAACCAATTTCCTTGTTCATTTGATTTGTTCTTGAAAATCCATTTGGTTCCAATTACATTACCTTCTGTAAGAAGCTGTACCAATTCCCAGACATTGTTTCTTTCAAATTGGTTGAGCTCCTCCTACATAGCCTGTACCCAGTGTTCGTCTGTCAAAGCTTCCTTGACATTTTTTGGTTCAATCTGTGACATACGACAGATGTTTCCCATATCGGCAGCAAATTTTCTTGTGGTCACATTTCTTTTAGACAGACCAGTGAGAATGTTAAAGTGGATGAGTCTTTTGAATCCGAGTAGGTGGTTGTCTTGATACTTCTGATTCTGCAATATCAGGTGTATTTGGGTAGTCAGATGCGTCTGGATCTGCAAATGTTACTGGGTACCCAGACTCATCCTGGTCGCATTCTTCAGTATCATTGAGACTTCTAGCTTGGTCTCGTTCTTCTTCTGACTTTTCAATTCGAACTTGTTCTTTTGGTGGAATTTCCAGTTGATCAGCATCTGCTTCCTGCAAATTTGAGATGTTCCCTATCGTTTAAAATGTAAGCAGTTTGATTTGTTCATGATCTAAGCATGACTCTATTGATAATATAACAAACAGTGTTTATGGCTTCTGCCAAAATTTTGTAGGCAATTTGTTGCTGTTTAGCATGACACGAGCCATCTCTTGTAGATTTCTGTTTTTCCTTTCCACCACTCCATTCTGTTGAGGAGTCTTCGAGAATGAGTACTCATGATTGATTCTATATTGGATACAAAAATCAGTAAAGTCAGAGTTTTCAAACTCTCTTTCATGATCACTTCTGATCCTTTACCTGTTCGTCTGCCTTTTCATTGCTCAATTTCTGAAATAGATTAGCAAAATTGTCAAAGGTATCAGATTTATAACGAATAAACATGACCTAGGTGTATCTGGAGAAAACATCAACACATACAAAAATATACCTCTTGCCACCAATACTTTCCTTTTAAATATGACCCATCAAATCTATGTGAATTAGTTCAAGTATATGAGGGGTATTAATAGATGTACCTAATTTGTGTTGACTTTTGATTTGCTTACCCTTTTGACAGTAACTGCAGATTTCATCTGAAATGTTTTTTATGCTAGGCAAGCCTCTCACAGCCTGTAGTCTGGTCAGCTTCATGAGATCATAGTAGTTTAGATGCCCTAATCTGTTATGCCACAGTTTCTCATTTTTTGTCCTAACAGAATTGTAGGTTATGTGACTTTCAAGTGTATAGCATTTGTCTCTAGATCTAACTCCCTTAAACAAAACACTTTTTAACGGATTAGAATTCTTGTCACAACTTAAAACCTTGCAATATTCTTTAGAAAACATGACAAGCAAGTTATTATCACACAGTTGTCCTACACTGATCAAATTTTCCTTAAGTCCTATAACATATAAGACATTAGTTAATGTAGGTAGTCCCTTGATGTTGATGATATCAGATCCATCTATCTTACCCTTTTGGCCATCACCAAAGGTAATAGCACATGTCTCGCCTTTTTCAAAATTTATTAGTAAGGAGAGATCACGTGTAATGTGTCTAGAACATCCACTATCAAAATACCAAGTGTTCGGAATCAAAGCACTTAAAGATAATTGAACTACATAAGCGTTAGTTCTAATTTTCTTTTCTTTCCTAGGAACAAGTCTTCTTTTGTGCGAATTGATTAATTTTAAGTACTCATGACACCTAAATACATCATGAACAGATTTAGCACAAAAATTATAGAATACCTGGAAGACAGATGTGTCCTGCCTATTCTGACGAGGTTGAAATTTTCTGTCGTCCTGACGAACAAACTCATCTTGCTTATACAGATTCGGCTGAAATTGTCTTCTTGTATAGTTCCTGGCTAGATGAGTGTTTTGAGTTCGAGTAGCATTGAATTGATGATGATAGGAGGTGGATGCATCTGTATAATTTCTACTTTGCCCCTTGTATCCGTATCCAGAATCTCTAAAAAATTTGTTTTATAGTCATGATTTTTATCTTTGCCTTCATATCCAAGACCTGTTTTCAATCTAACAGGTCTGCCACTGTTCAGGATTTCATCAAGCTGGATAGATCCAAGTGCCAGTTTTTTTTTTCTTGTGCTTTAGCAAGTTTTGAGCTTAACCTGCCAACCTCATTTTGTTCAACATCTGGGAATGCAGATGCGTCCAGATGTCTTTCACTGCTGTGTTTTTTGGTGAAGGTCTGCAACAGTTGGATCTTTTCTTCTGCATCTTTAAGTTCCTTTCTCAAGTTTTCAGTGTTTGGTCCAGATTCATCTGCATAAGATGAGTTACCAGATAACTGTAAAGCAGTAAGGGTAGTTACCCGTTTTTCAGAATTGCTGCCGTCTGATTCTGATTCAGATTCATCTGTGTCTCCATCGCTCCATATAACATTCATGGCCTTCCTTCCTTTGGTCTTCTTTTGACTATTAGGACAATCTGTTGTAAAGTGTCCATATCCTTCACATTCTCTGCATTGAATTCGACTCTTAGGCTTTCCTTCAGACGAGTTAGCATTATTTTTGGGATAAAAATTGTTTTTCCTCCATTGTTTTGTGATTTTTGATTCTGGCCTTGAGGATTTGTGGATCTTTCTTTTTATTTGCCCTTGAGGAACTTTTTAAATTTTCTGGTGAGAAGTACAAAGTTTTTATCTTCATCTGTCTCCCCAGATTCGTCAGGATCTTCGCTGCTCGCCTTGGAAGCAATCCCTGGTTTTTTGTCTTTCTTTCTTTGGGCCAGATTTAACTCATATGTCATTAATGACCCTACAAGTTCCTCAACTGACATGGTAGAAAGATCATTGCTTTCCTCAAATTTGAATACAAGCGAATGAATTCTTTTGTTCTTCAATGTACTAGTGTTTCACCTGTGCGATGCATGACGTCATGTCCAAACATATAATTGCGATTTCAATATTTTCTAATTTTTTTAATTATATGTAAAACATGTGTATAAGGAAATAGATAGAAAAATAATAAAATGATACTGTAATTAATAGAGTTGCAATGTTTCCACTATAAATTGTGAAAAACTTCTATATAAACTACATTTGTAGTTAAGTTTGTTCTATTTCCATTTTTTCTCAAATGATCATCTTCAAGCTACTGTGATTGGTCACTCTAGAGACTGCAAAGTACAACTATCCGTAGCTGAAAACTGACTTCTTTAAACAAATACCAACCTTGAAAATTGATTTCCCTTGACTCTTATTGATATTCATAGCATACGAAGTTACCAACTGAAATTGTTGCATATTGAGTTTGAAAGACAATCTTGCATATGTTTAATTGAAAATATGAAAAATTGATGGTAAGAAAGTATGTTCTAGGAATTAATTTTCCTAGAAATTATTTTCCTGAAAAATGTCAATTGGAAGCGTCGGGTGAAAAAGTAGGAAATTTTCCTAAATTTGTTGTTTGATTGATATTATTTTTTATTGCAAATAAAACAAAATTTATTTATTTTAATTAATTTTTTTTTCACTTATTTGTACTTGATAATAGTAATCAAACGTGACGAAAAAATATATTTTCCACCTGAGGAAAATGTTCTCACCAAATAGGTGAGAACATATTTTTCAAGGCAAATGAGTTAGGTGTGCTTTAATTGATTGTACTTTGAAAAATATTTTTCAAGGAAAATTTTCTAAATGTTCTCACCAAATAGGTGAGAAAATATTGTTCAAGGCAAATGAGTTAGGTGTGCTTTAATTGATTGTACTTTGAAAAAAATTTTTAAAGGAAAATTTTCTAACTAAACACCAAACAAATACAAAAGGGGAAAATATTTTCCATAATTTAAAATTTTCCATAATTTGTGTCAGTGCATCCTCGAAATAAAAAAATTGTACCTTGCAAGATTTCTATCGAGAATTTTGTTTCAACAACGTGATTTTCAAGTTTTTGTAACAATTAATCTCGTACCATTACACAACCCTACAAAGTGATCATCACTCCGTAACAATATAAAGATATAATCATTACATAATAAATTTGAAAATAATTTTTGTTTGTATTCACAAAAAATGAGAAAACTTTTGCAACAAAAATTACATGAACTATTTAATTTTAAAAATAAATAATAAAAAATATTTTAAAAAGTAAAAAATTTAATAAGTCTAGGTAAATATAATTGTGGTTCGAATATAATCCAAATGTAAACTTAAATAATCAACACACGAATTAAACAAATAGTTAACCATATTGTAATCAAATATTTACTAACCAAATAAATATTAATATTAATCAAATAGCTAATAGCATTGTATTAACACACTGTGTTCATACTGAATCACTAAATATTAACCAAATAGTTAATTATATTGTAAGCAATCATTTATTAACAAAATATAGTTAACATAACGATTTAATCTTTACATAATAAGCACATATTTGGTATTCATTAAAAAAGAAAAAAATATATTTTTATTATAATATTCAATTTTAATCACACATTTCAATATTAAAGTATTCTACACATATATCCAATTTTTTTTTTTTTTTTCATTTTCAACCACACAAAATCACATCAATCACTATTCAATTCAAAACATTTTTAAACAATGTACATCAAGTTTGGAAATAATTTTTTTTTTTTTTTACTTAACAAAAATAAAAGGGAGAATAATTTTAAAAATATACATCTAGAAAAGTATTGCTACAAAAATTACTTTAACTAGTTAATTTAAAAATTTAATAAACTTAAGTAAATATAGTAGTGGTTTGAAAATAATCCAAATGCAAACTTAAATAGTCAAGCATTCATTAACCAAATAGATATTTATCAAATAATTAATCATATTGTAGTCAAACATTAATTAACCAAATAGTTAACTAAATTGTGTTCACACTATTTGTTCACATTGAACCACTAAATATTAACCAAATAGTTAAACCACATTGTGTTCACACCATGTGTTCACATTAAACAACTACCTTACTTTTATTTTAAACTAGTATTTTCACTCGTGCGTTGCACGGTCATCATGTCTTCTCATATAATTACGACTATAATATTTTTCTATTTTTTATAAGAACAAACATATGTACAATGATATAAATAGAGTAAATACAATAGAGTGAATATTTCTGCTTATTTGTGTTATATAGTTTGCTTATATACTCTGCATACCAAAAAAAGGTCCCGCGATTTTTACAATTAAATGTAGGATCACCAAAATTCAAGTACTCTGCAACATTCGTATAAGAATTAGATAAGAAAAGTACATCATTATATTGTAAATGGATAAAAAATACTATTGCATGAGAGAAATAATTTGAAAAAGTTCATAGTTTAAACAATGATAAACGAATGCATAGTTTTTAAATGAAAAATAAAAAGTCATATATAGGAAAATCATTTATATATGGAAATTAATCCATATGATTTAAAAAATTGTAAACTATAAAAATTAAAAATTATTGTATTGTAATATTTGAAGAGAGAGAGAGAGAGAGAGAGAGAGAGAGAGAGAGAGAGAGAGAGAGAGAGAGAGAGAGAGCAGAAAATGACAAATAAAGTATCAAATGAATAATAGTCCATAACAATTACTACCCAAGTACTCCAAAAAAAATTATTTGAGGATTATACCTTATACTGTTGATTAAATAATATTGTCATGTCAAGCATGAATCATTAAAAAAAATGTAAATGAATACAAAACACATTCGCATGAGAAAAATAAATAAGAAGATAATAAAAAATTAATTTTAAGAAATTCATATTTTAAACAACAACAAACTAATGCATAATTTTTCAAAATCACCATTGATTATCATAAAAATAATAAATGTCATTAATTTACAACATATGTTCATACTAAACCACTTACTCACAACATGTGTTCATATCATATTATAGGAAAATCATTTATATATGGAATTTAATCCATATGATTTAAAAAAAATTGTAAACTATAAAAATTAAAAATTATTGTATTGTAATATTTGAATATTTAAAAAATAAAATAAAATAAATAAAGTATCAAATAGAATAATAGTCTATAAGAATTACTGCCCAATTACTCCAAAAAAATTTAATCGAGGATTATAGCTTATGCTGTTGATTAAATAATATTGTCATGTCAAGCATGATTCATTAAAAAAGAAAAAAAAAACACATTCGAATGAGAAAAATAAATAAGAAGATAATAAAAAATTAATTTTTAGAATTTCATATTTAAAACAACAATAAATTAATACATAGTTTTTCCAAACCACCATTGATTATCATACAAATAATAAATGCCATTAATTTACAACATGTGTTCACACTAAACCACTTATTCACAACATGTGTTCACACTAAACCACTTACTCACAACATGTGTTCATACCATATTATAGGAAAAGAGTAATTATATTAACACCACATTTTTTGTTAAGTGCACAACAATTTAATTGCAATGATAATCCTTAGTCTTTATTAATTTTTGCACTTATACCTCTTAACTTTTTTGTCTTATTTTTATCCTTAATTTCTATTAATTGACATAGTTTATCGCACTAATGATTCCTAAAGAATTTTTTAGGAGTGAATAAATTTTTTTATATGCCTCACTTATATTTAAATAAGCAAGATAATAATAATTGCAAGAATTTAAAAAATATTTTTTTCAATGTAATAGAATATTTAAAATAAAATTGTCAATAGAGATAAGATATAATAATTAATTATTAATGATAAAAATAAGAATACGACAAAAAATAATAAATGATTAATTGTTAAAATAAGTAAAACAATAAGGACATTTATTGTAATTAAGATGTGGTGTCATTAACAATAATTGCGGTGTGGATATAATTTCCCATAGGAAAATCATTTATATATGGAATTTAATCCCGTCTCATCTATGGATTGTTTGCAATTTAGTCATTTTTGTACGATTTTAGTCATTTTTATTCTTTCTTGCCTCCAAACACATCCAAAATTAAGTTTTTCGTAAAACAATCAAAATAAACATATAATTAGCAATATAATATCATAAAACACTTACAATTATCTAAATTTAAAATCAAGATAAATACGAAAAACATACTTATCAGACACTTCCCATCAAACTAAGAGCACATGTGCGAGACAATTTCGTTTTAAGGAGAAAGAGCTAAACTCATGTATCGGCCCATCCATTCTAATTTCTTTTTAATTCCAACTTTAAATTAAGTATTTTGTGTGTGAATTTTGTTTACAAATAATTAGAATATAATCATATATCACCTTAATAACCAACAACATTTATTAAATGAAAACATATTTCAAGAGGTCGAATTTGAATGGAGAATTCATTGTATCGTCTTAAAGTGCAAGATTATCTTACTATAATTGGTGAAACGGTCATGAAAATCGGCTCAAATCAACATTACGGATAGATGGAAAGATATATATGTGTTCTCTTACATTGTGTATGGAAAGAAATCCTAATATGTGCTCTTAGCCCAAAGAATATCACTTATTCTGCCTATGGAGGACACGGGAAGCCACCCGACCTCGGGCTCTCCCTTCATCACCCCGCATGGGGATGGTTTGAGAAAAGGCTGACTAATTCAGAGATAGGATGATCACTAGCCCTCTTCTCTTTACCTTAATGCCCTTTTACATTATCTCAAAATGGTAGTGTTAAATACATCATTACCCTTTACATGTTATACTAAGTGTCACCATGAGTGCCCGAATTGACTTTAATTCATTATAGTCTACCAACTTCATGTAACGCTTCACAAGCAATCCGATTAATAGATCATCATTTATTTAACGGGAAATTCTATGTGGACTAAAGACTAGCTGAAATATTCGTTTAATATATTCAATGATAAGTACGTTTTTATACTTATCTAGACCTTAAACTTAGACAATTGTAAGCACTTTATCGTTCGATATTGCTTAATTTTTTATTCATTTTGAGTAAAACTCGAATTTGGACATGTTTAGAGGATAAATGGAGAAAAAAAAGACTAAAATTGTACAAAAATGACAAAGTAGGGACTAGTTTGTAAACTTCCAAAAAATCGAAGGACTCATGGTGCAAATATAAAATGACCTAATTGAAATGATTAGGAATCAATTGAAGAAGATAGAGACTTGGAGGACTGACTGTGCAATTAAACAATGACCAAATATTTAAAAGTGGAAGATGCCAAGCTTTTGCGATCACATTAGTGAATTTCCTTGCAATCACAAGGCAAGGCATCACTTAGACAGAATGTAAATCAGTTACTCCATGCGTTCGCAAAGATTATAGCATTTTGATCGCAACGCTTTCTAGCCAGCATGAATTAATACTTATTTGGTAACTAAGATTCCTTCTTACCTATTTTTGGACTCCATCTAGGGCATTAATTGAGGGCTTTTTTGGGGGGGGGGGGGGGGGGGCTATAAATACGTTTCTTAGTCTACATTAAGGGGTTATTTCATTATAAAAAATGAGGCAACTTACGTGAGAGATTAAGCCATGAATTAAAAGAACACGTCAAGAAATTGAAGATCCTAAATTAGGGTTAAAGATTCAAAATGAAGAAATTGACCTAATTCATTCCTTCCATTGTTCTAATTTCCAGATGATGTTTTTCAGATTATTTGTTTGTGATTTACATAGAAAGATTCTAGGCTAAATACTCTTATGCGTTGGATAAAGATTAACTTTAGTTTTTAATTATTTTAATTCAAGATTAATTAATTTAGTATTTCTTGCTTTCCTTGATTTATCTTGCGTTTTCATTGAATTATTTGATTGCTTGATCACCAATTAGATAATCAGTTACTTGTTGTAGTGTTAAAAACTCAAAATAGGTTTCGAACGCGACAAGATTAAATACAAAAACACTATATGTTAAGAACAATAATATGATGTATGCAATCTCTTTGATAATCGTATGTATTAATGCATCATAATCATTCCTCATTCGGACTAGGAATCGATTTGTGTCATGTTTATGGTAGATTTAATTTATTTTGGAAAAGAAAGTTAAATATCTTAGATTTATCGATTGCTAAGAACGCATGAATAAGCTAAATTATATAATTGAGGATTATGATAAATATTAAAAGATGGATTCAAATTCCGATTCATTCGTTTAACATACATACAATTTTTTTTAATACATATTTGCAATTTAGAATAATTTTAACAAAAATCATATTTTATAAGTTTTACATTGAATCAATAATAGATAAGTAACTGAATAATGGAACTTATTCTGTGTTAGACGAACTAGACTCATTAAATTTATTACTTTTCCATGATTAAGCACACTTTTGACGTTGTTGCTGGGGAATAACGCATTTATTATAGTCACTAGTCCATTTTTTTATTCATTTTTTCTTATTTTAATTTTAATTTATTTTAATTTTAAATTAGGTATTCTAAATCTCTTGTTTTTCCCTTTTAAGGAACTTAAAAATTCATGCAAGATACGACGAAATCAAACTTCTTCCAATAGATTCTAAAATTGAAAAAACTTTTAGACAATGCAGAAGAGAACAATGAGAAATGAGAGACGTGACAGACAATCAGAATCAGCCTCAAAATCAATTATCACTATCTCTACATGCGCCGCAGGTGCCGATTTAGCCAAAAGCAGTCGTTAATGATGTCCAAGTTGTAGTTAGGAATTATGTAAATCTCGTGCCCGTCCCAGTACAAAGACCTTTTTTTATCCACCTTTTGGGAAGCCAACTACCACCTTTGACATAATGTCATAAATTTGTTCCAAAATCATCAAGACATCAAGTTCTTGGGAAAGACAACTGAAAATCCACATGAAACATACGATCATTCTTGATGCTATGTGAAGTAATAAATCACGAAATTTTGTCAGGTGATGCCTTTCGAATGCATCTATTCCCTCATATTTTAAGGGATAGTATATGAGAATTGCTACTCTCACTGCCTTCTAGGAGTATTATTTTGTGGAGTTGTTTCCACCATATCGAGTTCTTCAAATCAGGAATGAAGTCTACACTTCAAGTGGAGAGATCTCGAGAGTTATCTAATAAGTTTATTTTATACACTTATTTACATGCTAAATTTAGGATACTGGTGGTTGTATGGTCGACGGTGGCTGTGAATCTGATGGAAATTTTTGAGTGGGGTTCAATAAGTTGTGGTCTGAGTGGCTAGTGTGGTGATGTTGGTTGTGGATTTTGTGGAGTTCGACTTTTGCAGATTATGGGAGAGTCGGCTATGGAGTTTTGAGGTTCGAGTTGTGTGGTTGTTCAATTATGTGAAATCTACCATTACAATTTTGTTTGTGGTTCGAGGGATGTTTGAATTCGGTGATGGAGGTTGAGCCATGGTGGTGTTGATTGCGTGGATTTGGAATTACCAGTGGTTGGTATTGCAGATTGTGGTTTGGGTCTATGGCCTGTGAATTTTGTGTGTAGATTGAAGGGTGTAATGTGTGTGAAGTGTAACTGTAATCTTATTGAAAGTTTGCTAAAATTCTATCTGTACATTGTGAACGTGAAGGGCTTGTATATGTATAGATTGATGATAGGAAGTATTTGATTTAGAATATGATTATGAAAAAGTTATGATACAAGAATATCAACACGTATAGAATAACTTAACCAAGATAACTATTTAAGAGATAAAACTTGGATTAAAAATAAATTTTGGATAGTAATAAAAATAAATAAAATTGGAATTTTAGATTTAAAATAATAAATAAAATTTTGGGGTTAAATCGATTTGGACTTAAATTATTTTATTGACTTAAAAATAATATTTGACAAGGCTAGACAAACACGCTTTAATTAAAAATGGGTGAAATCGTAATAATATGTTTTTAAGAAATTAAATAATTATTAAATTATTAAATGAAAATTCGTGGTCGCTACATAGCGTGATCCTAGAAGGTAGGATTGTTGACAATTGTTATGGGATACAGTCTAATTCTGTTTATGTACGTTCTAGTGCTAAACTTGATACGTATGAATTGTGCCATCAAAGATAGGTCACATTAATTACAAAAATCTACCAAAGTTTTCAAAACATGAATTGGTTGGTGGTCTTCCTGAGATTGATAAACATGATAATACTGTGTGTGGACCATGTCAACAAGAAAAACAACTTAAAGTAGCCCATTAAAAACCTCTAGCATTTTAATTAAAAGAACTCTAGAAAATAGCCTTCAAAGGAGACGAACAAGTGAGAAAAAAGTATTTGGCTTGGTTCACCGCTTCTGGGCACTTCTTCAGGTATTAATAGGGCACAAATCAACGGCCAAAGATGCTCAACTTGGTTAATCTAACGGTCCAGAACTGATTCAGTTGTAACAGAAAGAGTCGCGTATTGGAAATGCGACTTGAGTCCTAGTTTTGGACTTTGGGGTGAAGTCTAGTAAGATGCAACCGTTGGGCCTTCAGTCTGAATTCTTCAACTGGGCCTAAATGGATGGGCCAATTACATTAACAGGTTCCACTTACATAATCACATAATCAACCGATAATATGAATGCTACATAGGATAACAATATGCATGTACTAAACTGAAACCATTGTGGTGATTATCAATTTAATATAATATGTATATTGTAGTTCAGATCATATGCATAACTTAACAGAAGCATCCAAAATATCTTAATTGTAACGCCCCGAATTCTGTGGAGCTCGGGACGCTATGTCGTCCTTTAAAATTTACTTTATTGCGAAAAATAAATTTAATTCAAAACGTCAGATTCATTATTTGAAACCTTCAGCGAAAATTTGATTAATTTAAATATAGAACAATTCATAAAACTTGTGTCTCAATTATTTAAATGAAATTAACGATAAATAATTTAACGAGTAACATTCATAAAATTGTCTAATAACATCATTATTTATTTAATTTTGCCAACACTGCCCATTCATTCGCTAACATTTTCGAGATCTACAAAAGCTTTTAAAATTGGAATGAGCATTTCAAAAGAAATACTCAGCAGACTCATCGCCAATAATTAATTTACTGAATAATTTAACACATACTTATGTAATTGTACAGTGACATCATCATCATCATAGGCTATTTTAATAAAATAAAAGGCACTTTAAAAATCATAGGGTGTGGGTAGTCTCGTCTCATGCATTTAAAGCATATAAGTTATGCATAACATCATTTCTCATTCTTATCTCATAAGAGATATTCTCATCTCGTCTCATGCATAAAAGCATATAAATCACATAATTTCACATAAGACATGTAAATTATAATTTAAACTAATTAGTGGGGACGAGTCTACCTCAAATCACGAGTTTGAAAGTTGAGCAAGAGAGTTCACGTTGTTCTTCTAAATGTCCAAGCGCCTCGTCTAGCCAATAATAAATAAACCTTAGAGTGGTATTTGGAGATCAAATGCTTTAATTGAAAGAGTTTTAAAAGGAGAAATAAAAGTTTAGGGATTAATTATTTTCATTTTCGAAATAGTTGGGACTAAGATAAATTATTTGCAAAGTTTAAGAGCTGAATAAAATATTACAAAAAAAAATTAAAGGATCGAAATAATACTTTTAAAAACTAATGGGGCTGAATTAAAATATTTTAAAACTTGAGACTGAATTAAAAGACTTTGAAAACATGAGGGCTAATTATTAAAAACTCTTTTAAAATAAGGGTTGAAACAAATACTTTGAAACTAAGGGGCTTTAATAAGGATTTAAAAATCAGGGGACTGACTTACAACATTTCAAATTAAGCAGGGACTGATGGATTCGATTTTCAAACTTTGGGCTAAAAAGTAAGGCGCTGCCCTACTGATTTTCGCCGGCGGTCCTGCCGGCGATGGCACCGACGGCGTAAGGCGGCGGGGAGGGGAAATTTTTATGTGTGGGGATGTAGTAAAGGCGGATTTGGGTGCGAAGAACGAAGGCAAATCGAGGCTCGTTTTTGGACTTGTGGACCTGCGATTCTCCGAAGAAGAAACGGCCGGTGGTTGAGGTAAGTAATGGGTTTGGTTTATTTCTTGATTTTAGGTTTGATTTTTGGATGGAGATTGGGACTGGGCAGTGGTATTGCGGGTGGCGTGTGGTGGTTCGTTGGTTGTGGTTATGGGCAGTGGCTCGGTGATATTGGTGGTGCTTGGTTTTGGATGTCACAACTTGAAGAGGATGCTCGAGGTTCGGGTTTGGTGATTTCTAAAAGTGGGCAGTGCGGGCGATTGTTGGTGGCGGTTCTTGGTGGTTTTTTTTTTAATCTGAATTGTGCATCAGTGTTACGCGTTTGAGGTGCGAAGATTGGTTAGCTTCCGGCAATGGTGATGACAACAGTTTGGTTGTGAAAATTAAATTGCAGATTGGAGCTGTGATTTGTTGATTAAGGTTGATGGAGGTTAGAAATTGGTTTGTGGTAAATTGTGGCTCGATTGGGAGTGTGGATGTGGGTTATGAAATTGGAATTCGGCTGGGCAGTAGATGGTGGAGGCAGTAATCTGGTAATGTTAAGCTTGAGATGATGAAACCAAATTTGATCAGTTTGAGGGGGAAAGAATTTTTACCAGTGAAGTGTTCTGTGTCGTGAAAGTGAGGCGATGGAGAAATTATATCATTTTGGTTGTGTATCAATTTTTGGTGAATTGTGGCATATTGCAAGGGAATGAGGTTGATTGGTGGCTGTAAATATGGGATTGAAGGTATCTGCAAGAAGGCAATGGCTGATTGAGGGGAAGAAATAAACATGTGGATGGAATTTTGGCTATTAACTCTGTGTCGTGAATTGAGGAAATGATGGATATTTGGAACAGAGAATTTTGCTGTGAATGGAAAGAAGAAACGTAGGGTCTGTTATGAGAAGGATTTGGGAGAATTTAGCTGTTGAGTTATATGTTGGTTATTGAATCAAACTTTGGTAGGTGATGGCAGATTTTGGCTTAGACCAGAATTGTGGTATTTGTAAAGGAGTTGAAGTTGATTGAGGGATTGAAGAGTGATCATGGGAAAGAAGGAAAAAAAATGTGCTGAATATGCAAAATGGAAGTTGGAGAGGAAACTTTGGGATAAAATGAATGTGAATTGGTGATTTAAAACATTTTGGACATAAATAATTAAAATTTGGATTAAAATACATAAATAAATAAATAATGAAAATAAGATACTTTCATAAAAATTGAAATCGAACTACGATAAATTTAAATAATTTAAATTTTAACTTAAATAGCTAGACGAAAATGCGTTTAAAATAAATAGGTAAAGTCGTAGCGATACGTTTTAAATAATACTTATTTAAATAAGTCATGAAAAATTCTTTGTAGCTACATTAATGTTAACAAAATAATAATATTTACCAAAACAATGAGATTTTTAAACCTTAAGGATTAAGTAATCAATAAGATGGAGGGTTAAATTACAATTTGATTAAATTTGATTGATCAATTATGAAAGATTTTAAACTTGAAGGATTAAATTGCAATTTTTCCAAACTTCATTGTCCAATGAATTATAATCTCAAATTTTAGGGACTAAATTAGAAAATTTTCAAATTTTATGGACTGAATTAGAAAATCCAGAACTTTAAAAGGCCCAACTTAAATAATTACATAACTATAGGGGCTGATTTTACAAATTCAGAAGTCTAAAAAGCTCACTTAATTTTTTTTTATAACTTTAGTGTTTAAACTTTATTCACAACAAATAGGGGAGACTGTATATAAAAAGTTCCAACACCAATAGCCCTAGTTATTATTAAAATTGCATCTCTAATTCTTCTTTTATATGTATATATGAGATTTTGGTTCTTAATAAAAGACACCAATTTATTGACTTCTCTATTCTCTTTTCTTCTATTTTTGTCTCAAGTTTATAACATTAACAAGTTTTTATATTGTATTGTAAAAAATTAAAAAATTAAAATTATACTAAATGGTTAATTCAGATTTGAAAATAAGCACGTGCACAAAGTTTTATTGAATTTATTTTTGTCAGGTGACACCTAAACTTTTCACACGCTATTGTTGGTCTTCACCGGATAAGTCATATTAAAGTGTACACCTAAATCTTTTCGGGATTGATATCTCAAAACGTTTAGCGATTACAATCTTGATTAAATTTTTAATCAAACCAACGTAATTGACTAAAAACCCGTTGACCTTGGTATCACATTGTTTGGTGGCTTTATTAGATCAGATTGCATTCAAAGTAATGAGAGCATCTCCAACGGTGTTTTAAAATAGATATAATTATTATTTTAGATCTTGAAATTTCGTTGGAGTGATCTCCAATAAAAGGATGGAAAGGAGATTTAAATTTGAATTCAGGCAAAAAATGTAAAAGAAGATGTGAAATTACATATTCTTTTACATCTTCGTATGAAATAAATTTCATCCAAAAATAGCTATTAATTCATAAAATTCTGATGTGAGAATAATTTATATCTATTGTATTAATTTGAATTACAATTTGAATTTGTTATATTAATTTGCACATCTTGAATTTTTTTATTTTCTTAACTAGATTTTGAATTTTTGTGTTGATTTGTTCGTAATATTTATATATATCTATACACAAATAAAAAATAGATTAACATAAGATTTACGAGCTAAAAATATTGTGCAAAAATTGAATTTAAATGTTATAATTTGCATCTATCTATTGGAGCAAAATTTTAATTTAGATCAATCAGGATGTAAATAGATATGTGAAAGTAATTTCAATGATGTTAATTTATATTTAAATTTGCACTACGATTGGACTTGAATTTGTTGCTGTAACTCTTACTGAGGCAACTATATAGAAAAGTTTTATTGACAAAAGTAATCAATGAAACTTGGTGATTTATTCGAGTAGATGGTATACAATGGCTATGATGATCAAAATAACACGAACTCAAAATTTTAGAGTATATTAATACCACTTTCCCATTGATTGCTATTGTTAAAAATGTGGCCATAGTTCTTTAATATTTTTATATTCAATGTCTTGATTAGGTACATTCTTTGATGAAAACTGAACATCAGGCTGAACTTTAATGAATTTTCTTGGTTTTTCTCCTGTCGATGGGTGCCCAAGACTTTTGGTCCTCAAACCGACCCACAATACGTGTGAAGTGGAAAACTTATCTGTATCCTTATCATAAGCCTAATCCGTGTCACATGGGGTGTTGGGGGGGGGGGGGTGGGGGTCGGGGGATTTTTTTTTTTTTTTTTTCTTTTTAACAGATTACAAGGTAATTTTTTCTGGAGTCATTTATATAAACTTCCGAGCTCAATCCAGACACCCATCAACAAATTAGCAAAGAATTGACAATGCTAGATTTGAAATAACCTCAATTGATCCAACTTACACATAGAGGGGGTGAATAGGTGTTATTGTGAAAATTAATTGTAATTACCAAATAATTGTTTATAGACAAGTCAAAATTAATTACTCATGTAATACAAACAATCCACAATAAATACTCTCGAAAAAATAGATAACACCAGATTTGACAACGAATAAAAAAATCATTGAAGAACACTTCAAGAGAAACGACCCAAGGGCAAACATGCAAGTATAAATCCAATAGGAAATATGTGACTTTAATATTAGTTCAGACACAACAAACATTTGATATATTCTGACTCACAATCTGTAAATCATCAAAGACCCTTTTCGATCGTGCTTCCAGTGCCTTCTAGTAACTACGTACTCTTATTATCGTGTGTATTTCGAAAAACGAACATGGTTCTTCACCAACTAAACCAGCTATCACTTTCCAAATTTAAAACTTAGAAAGCTTTATGGAAAAAGAATCAAAGTTTGATATTTTTGGATTGTGAACGATCTTGAATTAATAATCAAGAAATCACTGGTGAATTAATATTTTTTCTCAAAGTACAAAGTCAAACTCGGTGTTATAAGGACTTATTAATCAAAACAACTCATAATTTATTTTTTTAAATCTTTTTCTTCCTCCCCCTTTATGTGAGCATATATTTTTTTTTATCTAATGTGCATACTGTTATTCATTAGGCTAACTAAATGGCTCTTGTAATGAGCTTTCAACTAATGACTCCAAGTCATTTGCCCTTGGGACATAAGTTTGCTCTTATTTATTAGGTTGCATTAAACTTTTCACTGAAATATTCAATTTGACACCAATAATACATATTTTTCGTCTTCAAAATAATACAAGAATTATTAAAAAGAATAATAAAATAGAAAAAAATAACATTTTGATGTCATTAGAAGCATAACACGGATGCTAATGCAATTAATAACACATGTACCACAATAATTGTTAAAATATTTAATATACTATTTTTTTAGCAAAAAATTTCAAATTGAGAAAATTGTTTTTGGTGGGAAACTATGTACGGATTTTGATGACGGCTATTCCCATTTTAATATATATATATATATATATATATTTTCGACTTCAAAATAATGCAATAATTATTAAATAGAAGAATAATAAAATAGAAAAAAATAACATTTTCATGTCATTAGAAGCGTAGCATGGATGCTAATGCAATTAATGGCACATGTACCATAATAATTGCTAAAATATCCAATGTACTATTTTTTGACAAAAAATTCCAGATTTAAAAAGTTATTTTTGGAGGAAACTATCTGCGGATTTTGGTGACGCCTATTCTATTTTAATATATGAAAAATAGTATCATACCCCTGCGTTGCAGGAAGAACAATATGAATGATTTTACTGTAAATATCATTTCAAAATGGAAAAAAAAGTTTAAACACACAATTTGCTTTGATTAATGGTTAAAACCGTCAATAAATGGTTAAAGTATAAAGATTTTGGAAAACCTTAGGTGGCGTTCTATTTGTATTTTATTTTATTTTGTATTTTCATTTTCGAAAATGTTTTGTATTCCTGTTTTTATTTTTGTTTTCAAATTTGCTGAAAACGCGTTTGGTTTGTCATTTCTGAAAATTGTTTTTGAAAATGAAAAGTTGGAAAACACGTTCTGTTTGAAATTTTACAGAATACTACTTAAACTATTTTTAATTAATTTGCTTACAGAGTACTACTGACTCAAACTTAAATTTCCTTTTACAATACACTGAAAACATGGTTACATACAACACACTATTATGAGCATTAAGAGTCTATATTAACACAGCTTGATCAGGTTCGGGATTTGAGGAAGCTCTAGTTCTATTAAAATCCAAAAAATGCAAGTTCTTTCAAAACCATCAGAGTCCATTTATCAATGTATTTTTTGAAATATAACAAGAATTTTCACTTAATTTTTTTTTGTAATGCTGATATTGAATTTAATAAAATTTTATTTAAACTTAGTTCTAAGTTAGGATAATTTAAAAAAAAAAAATTATTTAGTCTTAGTTTCGAGCTAGGATAGATGATAAAAAAAAAAAAAATTATATTAAGCTTAGTTCCAAGTTAGTATAATTCTTAAAAAAAAAAAAAAAAAAAAAAAAAATCTCAAAACGCGTTTTCCGCGTTTTGAACATTTTTTGCTGAAATACACACAAAACGGCCAAAACGAGGTTTTGGGTGTTTTGCATTTTGTATACAAATTTTTTTTTTTTCCAAAATGCATTTTCGAAAATGGTAAAGAGAACGCGTTTTTAGTGTTTTCAAAAATAAAAACAGAAAACGACCTCAAAATAGCAAAGAGAACAGTGCCTTAGATTTTGGAGAATGCATGGTTAAAAAATAAGGATTTTTTTTGGATTTATGTGTAGATTATTTTATTGATACAATGTGTGACTGAAAAATAATTTTGAAAAAATGAGGATTAAAATAATGGGTATCAAACAGGCGCTAAATTGTGTATACAGTTATGGTTGTTCACACCTATGAGACACACGAAAGTTATTATAGACAAAATATATTTTAAACAACTGCTCAAATTTAAATTAGAGAATGCAATTTTTGCATTATATAAGTAAAAAATCTTGACTAGTTATTTTTGAATGCCATGAATAAAAACAATAACTCTCAAATTTATTAAAATTTATATAAAATATAGTAATTGCAACAAATTAAATATATGCGATCCTATATTTAAATGAATGTAATAAAATTAAACAATATCAATGATGCATGAAATTGGAAATTAATCTAAAAATTTGCGATGCAAGAAAGTAAAATTCAACCCAAGAAGTCCTTTGCATAATTAATTTTTTTTTTAAAATTTTTTTCAATAAAATTTTAAAAAGTAAATTATTTAGGAAAATCTAAATAAAATATATATAATGAGCCTTTTATCTATGCCCTTGTTTTATATTGTTTAAAAAGAGTTTATTTCTTTATTCATTACATTATTATTTTAATATTTAATGAAAAAATTGATTAACGATTAATAAAGATTATATGAACTATTTGTTAAAATCTGTAATACATATTCTTTATATTGTAGTCATTTAAGTTTATAATAAAAAATAGACAATGAACATAATCAATAATAAATAAAAATAATGTCAAAATGGTGAATAAATTGATCAAAATCTGAAGTTGTAAAAATTAACACAACTTAATTGAATTCACTTTGAAAATTCGTATATTTATTATTTGTTTTAATTTGATAAGAAAAACTCAAATTGAGATTAATCATCAATGATTGAATTGAATTTAGTTAACAAATTATTGATTGTATTATCAAACTTAAATGATATAATTTATAATGAATGTGATATTGAAAAAAGTAAAAAAAATTGAGACAATTTTATGGATAATATATTTACTGTTTGCTCTCACTTGTTAGCTCGAATTAAACTTCTCATTGAGGTTTTCGACTTGACATCCATATTACATATTTTTTCGATTTTAAAATAATACAATAACTATAAAAAAAAAATTATTATAAAAAAATAGTTTATACATTAAAAAAATAACATAGTGATGTCATTAATAACATAGCGTCTAAGAAAATAAAATTAAGATTAAGATATATATTATGGATTAAGATTAAGATAAATATAAAGATAATTAAGATAATATTAAGATTAAGATTGTAACGGGCACAACTTTTCGTAGTACTATTTTTTAACCATATATATTTTCTCTCTTCAATTTTTAACTACGCATTTTACCTCGAAACTCAAATAATACACGTTATAATTCAAATTTTTTTTATTAGCCGAACGGAGCTTAACGAATTCAATCTTAATGATTGACTAATTGTCGCAACCTTATCGATATTGATACTGAATTATATTATTATTGAGTGCTCGGGTTAAATGGAAATGACTATAATCTGGCCCATTGATCAATTTTTATTTTTTATTTTATTTTGTTTTATATAAATAATTGCATGTGTATAGATTTTTCAGTGAATTCATATTCATGTTTTTCCATTTTTCAAATTGTAGATTCTGTACTCCGATTTCTTTGATATAATCTCTCATGAATAAATCTTATCGATAGACGAGTGAATCTATATGTATGTAATGGATGACCTATAATTTTTCAAATTTTGTATAAATTTCTCTATACTAAATAATTTAAACGAATAAAATATTTAAATATGTTTATGATATTTATTCCATTTTTTTTATCATTGTTTCCAATTAGAAAACAATTTTGTCATCGGGGTATAACTCAGTTGGTTAAAAGGTTAGAGTGAGAAATGTTAACTGAGTTGACAGCTATATGGTGGGAGTTCGAATTCTACCAAATGTATGGATGAAGTTCCTTACAAGTGCAATTAAATAGTAAGCTCTCAACTCTGCTCCACTGAGGCACATCCTGCGATTTAAATCGTCTACAAATTCTCAGGATAGAAACTGTAGGGGCTCCTAAGATTGGAGTTTAACTTTTTGAAAAACAATCTCTTTCGGAAAATAGCACAAGTGCCAAAACTTAAACCCTTCTCGCATGAAATTGTTTACAATATTGCCAAAATTATGACTTTTATTAGGTGATAAATGGAAATTGTTGTCCGTGATAATTACAACTCAATACACGTGACATTTTTTGTTCATGGAATTGCCAATTACAATTAAAACCTAACAATCTTAATACTCTATTTTCACTATGTATTTAAGAAATTCTAACTTGACCTTAGATTAGTACGAGTCACCCTTTTTTTGGACGTGGTCAAGTTTAGTAACTATTCAAATTTTAGGTTTCATCTTAAAACGTCAATATAATTACGAGTAGTACAAGCCTTTATACATTGGTCTATATTTCGAAATTTAACCGATGTGAAATTTATCCTTAACATACCCCACAATATGGTATATGCACGCACTACGAGCAGTAAGATTTCCAAGAATAAATGAAGTACTCGAGGCCTAAAGTGCAAAAACAAAAGTAGTGTACTCTCCCTTCCTTCACTTTTGGGGGGGGGGGGGGGGGGGGAATGAGTCGGAAAGTTCGACTCGGTTCGACTTGTTAAAAGTTTGGCTCGTGAAAAAATGGACTTGGGCTTGTATCAAACAAAAAAATCGTGAACAAGCTCAACAAACCAGTTGGCCCATTACTATTGGAAAGGAAAGATCAATGATTCATTGCAAAGAATATATTGTATTGATTGTATAATTATTTAGTTTCCTTTTATCTATGTATACCTAGAATAGATCAACATGATTGTAGGGAATATCTTGTATAAAGTTACACCTTCTAATTCAACGAAAAATTAATTTCTGCAGGCAAGTATTTTTTCTTTGACATGGTATCAGAGCGGGGAACGTAACCTAGCTTTCTACCCTCCTTTTGCCTTCTTTTCATTTCCATTCTCACATCACCATGACAGAACAACACTCTTCCAGTAGCAGGATTGATACTGCCAATCCATATTTTCTTCACCATTCCGATTATCCAGAAATTGTGCTTGTTTCCAAACCTCTCAATAGGGATAATTATTCGACATGGTGTAGAGCCATGAGAATCTCTTTGAACGCTAAATCAAAGTTAGGTTTCATAGATGGAACCACCAAAATGCCTTCTGCCACAGACAAACCAGAAGAATATACTTCCTGTAAAAAATGCAATGATATGATTCTTTCTTGGATCCTCAATTCACTCACACAAGATCTTGCAAATAGTGTTATCTTTTCGACCACCGCCTAGGAGGTATGGAAAGACCTTCAGGATCGTTTTTTCCAAAGTAATGGCCCTCGTATTTTTCAGATTGAGAGGGAAATCGCTTGTCTTACTCAAGATCAAATGACAGTTGCAGCTTATTACACTAGCCTTAAAAAATAATGGGATGAGCTAGGATCCTATAATGACACTGTTTACTCTTGCGGGGCTGACCATAAGAGACACAGATTAATGCAATTTCTCATGGGACTCGATGAATCCTACAGTGCAATACGAGGACAGATTCCGTTGATGAATCCACTGCCTGATGTTGCCAAGGCTTACTCTTCCGTTGTACAAGAGGAGAAGAAGTGAAGTCTAGGGGATGCACGTGAAACAACGGAGAACTCATCCATGGTTGTTCGAAGGGCTGAATTAGTGGCTCTGGCTATTTGACACGGATAGAATTCTTCTTCCCGTTCCATTTTGTCTAATCAAAAGCCTTTCAATTGCTCTTATTGTCACTGTGACCATCCCAAGCGAGATGAATGATGGAAACTAAATGGGTACCCATCAGGACACCCTAAACATGCATCGAACATGCCTCATCAAAGACACAATCATTTTAAGCACAATAATCATCAACCCTTAGCCAACAATGTCAAGGAAATTCCAGTAATGCAGGAAGTGCCATCCATAACAAATGGGCTCTCAGATTTGCAAATGCAACAAATCTTATCCATCATGCAAGGAAAAGAGACAACACAGTCCAGCAACCCAAAAGATAATGCTACTTCCCTAGGTTTGTTACAACCATTGTTGCGCCTCCATCAATTAATTATTGACAGTGGTGCAATAGACCACATCACTTCATCTCCATCTTTTCTGGTCAATAGCAGTCAGAACACCCTTTTGCCACCAATCGCTATGCCAAGTGGAAAACATGCTCCAGTTTCATCCATAGGGAGTTTACCTTTGAATTCCGCTGTTACTTTAAAAAATGTGCTTGGTGTGTCATCTTTTAAGGTGAATCTAATGTCTGTGAGTCGAGTTACCAAAGATCTCAATTGTTCAGTAACTTTTTTTCTTCATTGGTGTATTTTGCAGGACTTGATCATGAGGACGATGATTGGTTTGGGTGAACAACGACACGAATTTTATTACTTGGTTGCATTATCATTAGAAAAGCCAGAACCTCCGATCCCAACTCCGTTTGCAGCAATCACTGCTTCATGTTCATCCAATTTCCAGGACACCTCTTCCACTGCTTTGTGGTATCGCCAATTGGGGCATTTGTCTTCCTCTAGATCAGATTTTATGGCAAAACATTTGTTAAATTTCCCTTTCCAGTCTAATAATACTTGTGATATTTGTGGCTTGCAAAACAAAATTGACTTCCATTTTTTGTTAGTTCCATTTCATCTGTTAGACCTTTTGAATTAATTCATTGTGACATTTGGGGCCCATATAAAACTCCCTCAATTTCTGGTGCGAAATATTTTTTGACTATTGTGGATGATTATTCTAGATTCACATGGGTATTTTTTATGCACTACAAAAATGAAACACAACATTTACTTTTTATTTTTTTTCTCATTTGTCTACACACAATTCAATGTTTCTATAGCTAACATTCGGGTAGATGATGGTGGAGAGTTCTTTTCTATGCGAGATTTTTCTAAACAAAAATGGACCACTTACCAACATTCTTGTGTCTATACTCCTCAACAAAATGGAGTTGCAGAGCACAAACACCATCATATTCTTGACTCCGCTAGATACTTTCATTTTCAAGCTCACCTCCCTTTACATTTTTAGGTAGATTGTGTTTCTATTGCTGTTCATATAATTAATCGTTTGCCCACACCACTCCTTTCTCACAAAACCCCTTTTGAACAACTTTATGGTAAGCTTCTTTCTTATTCCCATATTCGAGTTTTTGGGTGTCTTGCCTATGCCACTGAAGTGCATGTTCCCCATAAATTCGCTCCTCGAGCAAAGCGCTGTGTTTTTCTTGGGTATCCATTCGGTCAGAAAGCTTACAAGCTCTATGATCTTGCCATGCATAAAACATTCACTAGTCGTGACGTTGTTTATCATGAAAATATTTTTCCTTATGAATCCATCACATCTACCTCTCAAAATTCAACCCCTAAGCTTCCTCTTTCTGTATCGGATCCACCCCCACTCGTCTAACAACTAGATCCAGTTTCTCCAATCGCACAAACACCATAACTGAATTCAGCTTCTCCTCAATCATCACCCATTAGTCGTCCAATTGAACCCATTCTACGCCGTTCTCAAAGGTCTCATCATCCTCCCATGGCTTTACTTCTATGTCTGCAACCAAGTAACGTCCCCCAATCATTTGTCACACTTCTCATCAGGTCCAAAAAAGGTACCAGGTATCCCCTTTGCATTTCTGTCTCTTAGCATCGTTACTCACCACAGCATTGCTCTTTTACTGCTGCCATCGCTCAAGATATTGAGCCTACATCTTATGCTGAAGCAACTTCTCATTCACATTGGCAAGAAGCAATGCAATCTGAATTGGCCGCTTTAGAAGCAAACCACACTTGGTCACTCATCCCTCTTCCTCCTGGCAAGAAACCTATTGGTTGTCGTTGGGTTTACAAAATCAAACGGAACTCAAATGGTACTATTGAGCATTTCAAAGCTCGTTTGGTTGCAAATGGTTACACACAACTGGAAGGTATAGATTACCATGACACTTTTTCTCCCACTGCCAAATTGATTACTGTTCGTTGTTTATTAGTCTTAGCAGCTGTTAGAAATTGGTTTCTTCATCAACTTGACTTCAACAATGCTTTTCTTCATGGAGATCTCTGTGAAGAAATTTATTTGTCTCCACCTTCTGGTCTTCCCGACAATGGTTTTCCAAGTTCTCTACAGCTATCCAAGTTGCTGGATTTGTTCAATCCAAAGCAGATTACTCATTGTTCACATGTCGAAAAGGAAACTCTTTTACAGCTTTGTTGATAAATGTTGATGAAATTCTTATTATAGGTAATGATGTCAGTTCCATATTATCCCTCAAGCAATTTCTACATAGTCATTTTTGGATTAAAGATTTGGGTAATTTGAAGTATTTTCTAGGCATTGAAGTTTCTCGGTCAAAGAAAAGCATTTCCATCTCACAACGAAAATATACTTTGGAAATTTTTAAAGATGGTGTATTTTTGGGTGCTAAATCTATGGAGTTTCCCATGGAGCAAAACATAAAGCTCTCATATTCAGGGGAGTTGCTTAAAGATCCGTCTAAGTATAGGCGACTTGTTGGACACCTGATTTATCTGACTATTACCCGACTGGACATCACCTATTATGTCCATGTGTTAAGTAGATTCATGCATGCACCATGCAAACCAAACATGGAAGCTGCCTTGCGTGTATTGAGTTATTTGAAAAGCAATCCAGGACAAGGTTTATTTTTCCCTTCTCGGAATGACTTATCCTTGCGAGCTTTTTCTGACTCGGATTGGGCTAGTTGTCCAACATCTCATAGATCCACTATGGGTTATTGTGTTTTTCTGGGATCTTCTCTTATTTCTTGGCGGACAAAGAGAGTGAAAACCTTATCTCTCTCCTCAGCAGAAGCCGAATATAGAGCTATGACAGGAACATGTTGTGAATTATCTTGGCTGCGTTCATTATTGAAGGATTTGATGATATTGCATCCGAAACCAGAATTTTTATATTGTGACAACACAGCCACCTTACAAATAGCTGCAATCCAGTTTTCTATGAAAGGACCAGACATATAGAAATGGATTGCCATTTTATTCGTGATAAAATACAAGATGGTTCAGTTGTAATAAAACATGTTACTTCGACAAATCAACTTGCGGATATATTCACCAAACCATTGGGAAAGGAACCATTCTCAACTATGATACGCAAGTTGGTAGTTCTTCACATTCACTCTCCAACTTGAGGGGGAGTGTTGGAAAAGGAAAAATCCATGATTCACTGCAAAGAATATATTGTATTGATTGTATAATTATTTAGTTTCCTTTTATCTATGTATACCTAGAATAAATCAGCATGATTGTAAGGAATATCTTGTATAAAGTTACATCTTCTAATTCAATGAAAAATTAATTTCTGCAGGAAAATATTTTTTCTTTTACAATTACTGCACGTAACGAGTTGGAAACGGGCTAGCTCCCGAGCCGGCCCATTTTGCTCGGTAACAAAATAAAATAAAATAGAAGAGACTTTTTCATGAAAAGCATATACTTAATATATATTTTTTGTTTTAATAAAGATAATTTCTTGTTAACAACTCTTTTAGGAATTGGTTCTAAAACGTAATAAAACAACTTCCAAATCATCAAAAATTCAATAAAACAGTAGAAAGAAAATCAAACCTTCAGCTAAAATAACAATAATCCAAAAATATTTAGCAAAAAAACAAAAAAAGGAAGAAAAAAATTACGGGCTTGGGCCAATGAGCTCATGAGCCGGCTCGGCCCATTTGCCATCCTACCATCACTCGACCAATTAGAGACTTACCACGTTGATCTCTCTTATCCTTTGTACACGAAAAACGAGTAATGGATTAAGCAAAAGAATGCTCAAATTCTTCCAATTTATGGTGCAATGTAGCCATCACCCAAACAAAAATGGAGGACCAACAGAAAGTGAAGAAAAAGGAAAAAGCCAACTCATGATTCAAAATCTACCTTTTTCTATCATCAAAAATTTCAAATCTAGTCCTTCTATATGAAATGGTACAAATTGCTAGCTGTAAATAATTGAAAGTGGAGACATCAATGGGAAAGGCCAAAGGGTATCATTTATCCCACAAGAGTACTATGAAGGAAATGAGTCCAAAATGAAGAGAAAATAGAAAATAACATGCTGTATTAACAGGTGAGGCCATGCTCCATACCTAATTGGTCCAATCTTCTTTCCAAAAACTGGCTAGTAGTCCAATTAAAGGGACTGGGAATGACCTAAATTGGATTCCATTTTCAGATCTCATTACTTCATATATCTGAAAAACAACAATTATCGAACACAGAAAATTTCTCCTGTCACATATTATTTACACCAGCACTTGCCAGTTATTAATGCGTATATGAATGAATATACACATATTTGATGTAACATTACGAATGCGGGTTTGCATCGTTACAAATTTTAAATGGAAACATATTTCGAGGGTTCCAATTCGATGGTTGGAATATTTATTGAATGCATAGTCGTTCCCTCCAAATTTATAGCTAGAAAATAAAGCTTAAATTCTCAAGGGAAAAGTAACATTGAAGAGTACTGAAATGGTGAAAATTTGATACCCGTAACTTTGAAATACAAAAGACATTATTCAAATTATGAAATCAAGAGTTCATGGAAAATCTTTAATTATAAAATATAATAATTGACTTCAGGACTCTCCAATAGGTTTCCATTCTCAAAAAAATAAAAATAAGAATAAGAATAAGAATAAGAATTAAAAAAAGAAGAAGTAGAAGAAGAGATTTTATGATAATTGAAACGATTAGAGCAGGGTAATCGACTTACAAATAGTGATATTTTTAATTTCAAAAAATCCCAAATAGTAAAGGATTTCTATCCATGGGATGAACAAGCCCGGTGGTTATTATACCACATTTCAAATTTAAAAAAATAAGTTTAGAATTTCACACATCTAGTGGTAAATGTAATTAATATAAAATAAAAATCCAGACCACCCATTCAAATCGTCATTGTTACCCATCGCCGCCTTCACCACCAATTACCAGATTCATCACCACCACCAACACTACCACATCCATCTCTGACGTACCTCCATCGTCGCCGTCACCACCACCATATCCAACGTACCATGGCAGCCTGATAATTGTATTTTATACATAGTCACTTTAAGCTCAAAGACCTAGGTATTCTGAAATACTTTCTTGGTCTGTATATTGCTTATTTTGCTACATGTCTCGTTCCATCCCAAATACATTACACTTTACAATTACTTGAAGACACTAGCTATCTTGCTTGCAAACCCACCTCACTTTAGGAAGATCGAACATCACCTTTGTTGTCCACAAACTTACCTTGTTTTTAGCTCAGCCTGGAACTCCTTATCTTCAGGTTGTTCACCACTTATTGAGGTATCTCAAAAAATACCCTGGTCAAGGAATTTTTTCTCTTCCTCCTCCTCCTCTCTTTAGTTGAAGGCGTTTGCTGATCCTAATTGGGATCATGTCTTGATACAAGAGAATTCGTGACTGGTTTCTATATATTCCTTGGAGATTCCCCTGTGTCTAGGAAGGAAAAGATGTAGTCCATCATCTCTCGTTCTTGAGCCGAAGTAGAATATAGAGCATTAACATCCAATCCAAGTGAAATGGTTTGTATTTACAACTACTTGAGGCCTTTTAGGTGGATGTCTCATACCTCGCACTTCTATTTTGTTCAATAAGGTTACAATCCATATTGCCTCCAACCCTACAAATATTGTGAACATCCCTTTTCATTTTAAGCCAATAAAAGTGTTCCTGCAATATTTCTAAGGTTTTCAAGACACCAAAATGTCCCATTAACCCCCCATCATGAGCCTCACGTACTAACAATTCACATATAGAGCAATTTGGCACAAAAAGTTTATTTTCCTAAAGAAGTATCCATCATGCCTATAAAACTTATCAATCGCACAATTTTCACATGAAGTATAAATGATAGAAAAATCAAGGTCATCAACATACATACCTCTAATATATTTAAACCCAAGCAACTTCGCATTTAAAGAAGTTAGAAGTACGTACCTTCGAGAAAGGGCATCTGCTGCCGCATTCTCCTTACCTTGTTTGTAGCGGATGACATAAGAAAATGTCTCTATGAATTCCATCCATCGAGCATGCCTTTTATTTAGCTTACCTTGCTCCTTGAGATGCTTTAGTGACTTATGATCAAAATGTATAAAAAATTCATTTGGCCACAGATAATGATGCCATGTCTCCAAAGCACGAATAAGAGCATAAAGCTCCTTATCATAAGTAGGATAATTCAATGATGCTCCACTAAGCTTTTCACTGAAGAATGCAATTGGCCTTTTTTCCTGCATAAGAATAGCTCCAATCCCTATTCCTGATGCATCACATTCAATCTCAAAGGTTTGGTTAAAGTTAGGTAAAGTCAAAACCGGTGCAGAACATAACCTATCCTTAAGCAAATTAAAAGCATTTTCTTGAGAAATCCCCCAATGAAATCCTACACTTTTCTTAACTATTTCTGTGAGTGGTGCTGCAAATGTACTAAAGTCTTTAACATACCTCCTATAAAACCCAGGCAACCCGTGAAAGCTCCTAACCTCCGTAATACTTTTGGGAGTTGGCCACTCTTTAATAGCCAGAACTTTTTCCTCATCTACCTCAACACCATTAGAACTAACAACAAATCCTAGAAAAATCACCTTTTCCTTGCAAAAAGTACACTTTTTAAAATTATCATATAGTCTCTCAGTTTTCAAAACTTCCAATATGGATCTTAAATGTTCAATGTGATCACCTAAGTCCTTACTATACACCAAAATGTCATCAAAGTATACCACAACAAATTTACCAATGTAAGCACCCAAAACATGGTTCATTAGTCTCATAAAAGCACTAGGGGCATTAGAGAGATCGAATGGTATAACCATCCATTCATATTGAAGGAAGTTTTCCATTCATCACCTTCTTTCATGCGAATTTTGTGATAGACACTTTTGAGAACTATTTTACTAAAAATACTAGCCCCATGCAACTCATCAAGCATATCATCTAGCCTAGGTATGGGATGGCGATAATTTACCTTGATAGTGTTGACTGCTCTGCAATCCATGCACATTCTCCAAGTCCCATCCTTCTTGGGTACCAACAAGACTGGTACTGCACATGGGCTCATGCTCTTCCTAACATAGCACTTGTTTAACAGCTCCTAAACTTGCCTTTGTAGCTCCTTCGTCTTCTCTGGATTGCTCCTATAGGCTAACCCGTTTGGGATGACTGCTCCCGGCACAAAGTCAATTTGGTGTTCGATCCCGCGAATAGGTGGCAGCCTACTAGGAATCTGCTCAGGAAATAAATCTACAAATTCCTGCAAAAGAGATACAGCTAAAATGGGGAGGGGGTGGTTAGCTTCATCAAGTGCACGGAAAGATTCCTTTTAAATTAGAAAAATTACTAGCTTGTTTTCAAATATGACTTTAGTAATCTCACTTTGTTTTCCGTAGAAGCTCACTTTTGTTTTCTCTCCTCTGTCTTTTCTGGCACTCTGCACACCCTCTCATTTTTCTGGGATCGTGGTCCCAACTCTCTTTTGATCACTCAACTCTCCTTTTTTCTGGGAACGTGGTCCCAACTCTCTTTTTCTCTTCCTCACTACTTAGTTTTAATTGGTCCTCATAGACCTGTTGTTGTGACAAAGGCATAAGTTTGACACTTTTCCCATCCTTGATGAAGGTGTATCTATTTTTATAACTATCGTGAATAACCTTCCTATCAAATTGGCACGACCTGCCCAACAAGATGTGCCCCCACATGCATGGAAACCACATCACAAACCACCCTATCTTCGTACTTTCTAATTGCAAGATCAATCACCACTTGCTTATTCACATTAATCTCTCCCGACTCATTTAACTATTGTAGTTTGTAAGGCCTAGAGTGTTTTAGCACAAATAGACACAATTTTTCCACAAGGGTAGTACTGACCACATTAGTACAACTACCCCCATCAATTATCAAACTACACACCTTGTTATTCACAAAGTACTTAGTATGAAAAATATTTTCCCTTTGCTCACCCTACTCTTCCACCTTAACTTCAGTACTAAGGGCCCTCCTAGTGACAAGTGATTTAACTACAGCGTAGTCCCCCTCCTCATAATCACTAGCCTCTTCTAAAGCTGGCATATCCTTATACTCATCCTCTTCTTCCTTCTCATTCTCCGAAGACAATACCCCATCACGCACAATCAACACCCGCTTATTTGGACATTGTGAAGAGATATGTCCTAAACATGTGCATTTAAAATGTCTAATATCTCTAATTCTAGGAGTTTGAGAATCTAAAATAATTTTACCTTTGTTGGGTGGCTCTTCGTTTCCCTTCGGTATCTCAAACTTGCATTTCTGAACAACCCATTCATTTTTAGGGGTCCCACTCCATGTAGACTTCCCAAAAGAAGCAGATCCTGTAGAAAATTTCGAGGCCCCCTTCCTTTTCAACTGCCGCTCCACTTTCATGGCCATATGCAACATATTCTCCAAATCAATATAATGCAGCAATTCAATAACATTAGCAATCTCTCGATTCAAACCACTTAAAAATCTAGCCATGGTCACCTCCGGATCCTCCTCAATGTTTGCTCTAATCATGGCAATTTCTATTTCCCTATGGTAATCCTCCACACTCTTACTATCTTGGGAAAGAGTTTGTAATTTTTGGTAAAGAACCCTATATTAATGGTTAGGTGCAAATCTTTTTTCTCATAAGGGCCTTCAACTCATCCTAAGTCTCAATAGGTCTCTCTCGATTCCTCCTTTTACTAGTCACCAACTGATCCCACCATACTATAGCATAATCTGTGAATTCTAAGACTGTGAATTTTACCTTTTTAGCCTCAGAATAGTTATGATAATCGAAAATTAGTTCTACCCTCTTTTCCCACTCAAAATAAATTTTTGGAATTCTTTTTCCTTGGAAAGGAGGGATGGACATTTTTATGTTACCAATATGCCCATCTATGTCATCCCTATCCCTACGTTCACGCCTATAACCCCTTTCATGCCTTTCTCCTCGATCTCGTCTCCTACCCACACTGGCCATAGAAAAATCTCCACTATCACCATCACTATCAACATTCTCAACATTTTCATTCCTAACTCCATATTGAGAGTTGAAGTTATACCTTAGCGGTCTCCTCAAATTAGGGAATGCACGCGGTTGTTCTTGACGCAGTTGAACAATTCCTGGATGACGTGTATCCACCGGGTCATTAGTCCTTCCTAAATTCATGCCTGATGGCGTACCCAACCTTGCATCCAATTTTGCATCTATCTTTGCTTCCAATTTCACCATCTGTTCTTCCAGCAATGCAAGCATTTGAAATTTTTGGTTATCCTCCCCTGTTGATGATACTTCCTTCTGTGACATGATTAGTAATTTAAAGAAAAAAAAAATTATGTAATGATCCTCATGTTTTTGTCACTCGTGTATCATTCAATTCGGCTTTTTCTCTCTAATATGCTCACCACTCTTGCCTTTTACCTCTCTATCCCCTTTTCTCAAGTTCTTAAATAACCAACTAAACTAGTCATTGATTTGATCTCTGCGGAATTAACCCCCAAAGCTCAAGACACAAGTTGATGGAAGAAAACAATAACGGAATATTGGACTCAAGAATTTCAAGAAGGAAATTTTCATGGAATAGAAATTTTGATTGCACGAATTAAGAATGAACTTTAGTGTAGTAATAGATAATGAGAAACTATCAAGAATGTAGGAAATATTGTAAAAGATATCAAGAAAGATCCTCTTGAATTTGGAATTGAGTTATTCATCTTGATTTCAATAATAATCACTTTTTTCCTTTTTTTTTCCTAATTAAGAACAATCAACAAGAACAAGAATTTAAATCGTGACCAATCTTGAATTAGTGAAGAGATTCAAGAAATTCAAGAATTGAATGAATTTCAATAAAGGAACAAAATAAAACAAAAAAATAAAACAAGAAATATAAAAATAATTGGATTTAGAGACTAGCTCTGATATCAGATGATGTGGGGATCACGAAGAACACGAGGAATTTAGACTCGAAACGCCGAAAAGCCCCAATCCAATTGGTAGATGGTAACAATGCAACCCGACCTCACGAAGCAAGAACCCAATGTATATTAAACTAAAGACCCGTTACGATACGGAGATAAGAACCACAAAGGAGTGAATGCTACAAAGGTTGTCTAATCCTTTGATAAGTTCGATTTGTTCATTAAGAACGATGAAGAACAATGGAATAACCCACCTTTAATTATCAATAATCTCAAAGTTGTATTACAATCAATGAAAAAGTAACTAATAAAGAGTATTATCACGAAAATAGGCGAAAACTGCTACATATATAGGCCCAAAATGGAAAAAAGAATAAAAATGCGGAAAACCCTAAATATTATACCTACGCGATCACGTGGACATGCCAAAAATCTCTCGGGTCTCTTTTTCAATGCAAGTCTCGATCGCTCTCCACTTTATACCACGCGGTTGCAAGGTTCAAATCTCCAACTCCTTGGATTTGAGCTTACTTCTCGGCCCAAATCACTTGTAACACCTTGGCTCCTCTTCTATCATGTCATGAGTAAGAAATAGAGCCTTCGGTCTTGGACTTGAATGGTCATCCACCTAAGCTTGCATAAATCATTGCATGACTTTTTTGATCTTCTTAGTCCTCAGCCTCGTTATTGGTCCCGTCAACACATGCAACGGGCCTTTACTCGTTGGGCCACTCCGGTACTCATCACTAGTCAAGTCCAAAATTAGTCCAATAATGTATGATTGTTAGATCATCTTGTAGCCACTTTTACAGTCCATTTTATATCCAGTTTAACTTTACTGATTATTTGGCATGAAAGGTAGAAGTTGCAACTAATAGCAGTTCATTGCTTTCCTCAGGGATTTTGCATGGGATGTAAACTATTGATCTTTACATGATTGTCAGTGTGTGAATTAAACATATGTTGCCTATTGACTGGAAAATGATTGTTTTTACAAGTATCTATTTATCTCTGGTTCAAAATGCTATGTGATGTAGGCTTGTAGCACGATCCAGTTAAGTAGTTTCCTTAATATTGGTTGAATTGTTTATTTTTATTCCTTTCTGTTTGCATTTTTTTGAATTTCATGCTAAAATAATGTATGAAAAAAAAAATAATAATGATAAATAAATAAAATTCGAGGGCACTGCTCCTGGGCTCCCTCCTCCAAGTTACGTTTCAACCCTCATCAAAAAAAATTCTTGATCTGCTCGACGAATAAAGAGTAGTTGAGTGTAACATTTATCACCAGTGTCAATAACTTTAACGAATAATCAACTAATAGAAAATTAGATCTCAAGCATAAATAAAATGTCAATGGAAATACAAATTACTAGATGCATTCTCTACACTTTTACTGGAAGGAGTTACTGCTACTGGGAATAAAATATGTCAAATTGAGATTCTAATATCACCATAACCCATAAATCACATGATCAGCATGGTTCAAAGTTCTGAATCATGTGAATGTTACAAAAGAAATATCAAGAGAAATTCAAAGTTGATAGGTGATAGAGATCCTAAAATATATAATTCGAAGATATTAACATATCACTTGATATAAATTTATTGTAATTTTATATTCTGAGACTTGTTTTATTTTAATTTTTTTTATTGTCCTCCGAACTTAAATAATTAGATTAGGTTTAAAAAATTCTAAACAAAGAGAGTATTGTTTTGTATACACTCTTATGTGTCTGTTCGGCAGCTGTGTCTCAATTATAATGTGAATTATTTTTGTTTTTTAGATAAAATTTGTTGTTAAAAAGTAGATATAGAAAATGTGTATGATTAAATAAAAAGTGATTTGAGAAATTATATATATTATAAATTGAATTATAGGGTCCGTTCGGCGGTAATTTAACTAATTGATTTATATGTATTTTCTAGGTAAAATATATAGTTAAAAATTAAAATGAAAAAATGTATTTAATTAAAAATTGGATTGAAAAATTGTGAAAATTTAAATCCTAATTTAAATTGTAGTGTCGAACGGAGGCATAATTTGTAATCATAGATTACCGACGGCACACAAATGATGATGATTCTCTTTTTTCTATCTCTTCCAATTTCTTTGAATCTCTCTCTCTCTCTCTCTCTCTCTCTCTCTCTCTCTCTCTCTCTCTCTCTCTCTCTCTCTCTCTCTCTCTCTCTCTCTCTCTCTCTCTCTCTCTCTCTCTCTCTCTCATTTATTTATTTAAATTGATAACTGGAAAATATATCATTCCAAGTAGGGGTGTAAACGGTTTGGTTTGGGCGGTTTTTGATAATTTTTCAAATCAAACCATTTAAAGCGGTTTGACGTTTTTCCAACCGAAACCAAATCATTTCATTTTCAAAACCAAACCAAACCAAACCAAACCATTTTTTGCGGTTTTAAACCGCGGTTTGCAATGAAATTAAAATAATACATGTAGTTCGTGCTAAAATAAATATTGAAATAGACTTTTGAATTAAGACATCAAAATTAATTATAAATTACCCAACAACAATACAACATTATAGATTTAAGACTAACAAAATTAAAACATATGGGCAAACAACTTTTAAGATAGATACAAAGGCACAATCACAAACAAATTATCACAATAATATAAAAACAACCTAATAGATAACACAAAAGTAAAAACTAGTGATCACAACATTACAAAATAGATTTAGTGATTCCAAAATGGACACAAAATAAACAACTTCCATTACAATTATAAAATGTTTAGACCAATGATAGCTTCCTTTGACATTGTGTAATGCTCCAGCGCTTCAATTTTTTATACCATGTGTCCCTACATTTTACATACCGAAAAAAATTATATTACAGTTGACTAGCAACCAAAGAGAAGCACAAAACATAGAATTGAACTAGCTAAAGTATACTAACCTGTCACATTCTAGTTCAATTTTTTATTGGTGCAATATTTCTGCTACTACACATGATTCATCTTCATGCCAAAAAAATAAAAATAAAACAAGAACAAATGAATTCATTAGTTCCAACAAAAATGAAATGCATAAAATTGAGTAAATGTATTGAAAAGTAAATATCATATTACCTTCAACTGCTCTCTCGGAGTCATCGAATGCCTGAACCTCCTCCAAATATTGACGCAGCACTATTGGTTCTTTGTTGCTATGCATCTAATTCTTCGTGCAAATGAGTGCCTCAACCATCTTTGGACCCAACGAACTCCTAAAAGAATCCAGAATTCGACCGCTCGTGGAGAAAGCTGATTCATAAGCTACTGTAGATATCTGAATGGCGAAGACATCTTTGGCAATTTGGGAGATAATCTTGTACTTATGAGCATTCAATTTCCACCAAAGTAGTATGTCAAACGGCTCATCGGTCAAATGTTCACAACGATCATTCAAGTAATCCACCAAATCATTCTTCTCAACTTGAGCTTCCCGCAAGAGTCTTGCTTTAAAAATTGAAGAAATTGGCCTAGAACTACATGCACGTAGTGATGAAGTTGGACTACTAGTTTGAGCTGCTTCATTACATTGAGTACTAAGTGGAGTCATCATGTCCCTATACCACTCATATAACCTATGAAGTGTGCTTTCAACCTTATTTAACAACATCTTTGCGATCTCCACATCGTATATAAGTTCAAATCCAACTTTAAGCAATTCCAACTTGCATCTTGGGTCAAGGACGGTTGCAATGAACAATAATTGATTGAACTTCTCAAGATTGCCCCAATACTTATCATATTTCCTTCGCATACTTATTGCCATAGAACCCATCAAACTAGTTGGCTCTTTTGCCAATTCATTCAACTCTCCATGAATTTCACATATTTCTTGAAAGAAAGTGTTGGAAGTTACATATAAAGAGCCACTAATTTTTAATGCCATATCATAGAATGTCTTCAAAAACCCAATAAACACCTCTGCTTTATCCCAATCCATTCTTCTAAACTGTAAAATATGTCCATAATAAGAGTCATTAGTGAAAAGAAAGGTATACGGTATATCCAAATAGCATCAAAAGAAGAAAAGATGCTGGACAAAAATAGCTTTATGTTCCAAATTTTCAGTACCAAACGTGATAAGGTAGACTCCACAACTAAATCAGATTGCATAAAGACCAATATAATCATAGAACTAAACTATCAGCCCTTTGTTCATTTAAAATGTCATTTGTTAATGTTAACCAACTCATTTACAAGCTAAAATTTAGAACGATCATGGGAATTCATGATCAACAGCTTGACTTATGCAAATTTTTCATATTAAAAGTGCTAATTATCTCATCCAAAACATTAATTCGAGTCACGTTCATTCAAGGAAAAAGCAATACCTAAATTAAGCTAAATTTAAAAATATAGAATTACTTATAAGGTAAAAATCAATAATATACTGAAAATTGTACCGCTCTAACAGATGGGGAAGTTTTGGGATCAACAATATCTTCACGGAATCTATTCCCACTCCCCGATGCATCGTCCATTTTCATAAACCCTCCCCTTCCTAAGCTACTTTGTTCCAAGCTTAATCCTAATGGAAAGCCACCGCTAGCAACCACGCCACCGTGATGGAATGTTTATTTTCAATTGACGATGGATAAAAAATTAAAGGTGAGAAAATGTAACAATGAGAATGATATTTACTTTCCGGCGATGACGAGTGAAGAACGTAGTCGGCGATGACGAGTGAAGAACGCAGAACACAGGGAGAGAAAGCTAGGTCTTCTCTTCTGAGCACTATGCAGCGTCTGGAAGAAGTGGAATTGGAGGCTGGAGCTCGTCTTTTACGGTTTAGGGCCTTAGGCTTTAGTTTTGTGAGTGTCATCAGTGCTTGCGGGTTATTGGGCTGGACTGGGTATTCCAGATTTTAAGCTCCTGCCTCCTGTTAGTCAGTAACTATATTTTGTAATAAAAATAAGATGTTAAACTTTTTATTTTAACTGTAAAAAATCAGAAAAAAATTCTATAATTTTCCAATTGAAAAATTAAATATTAATTATAATTTTTTTGGCGGGTTGGCGGTTTGAAACGGGTTTTGAAAATTGAAACCTAAACCAAACCATTCGAAAGCGGTTCGGTTTGGGTCAAAATCGAAACGTTGACGGGTCCGCGTGGATCCGAACCAACGGTTTTGAAATTGCGAGTTCATTTCGGTTTAACGGTTTGACGATTTCGTTGTACAGCCCTAATTCCAAGTTCAACTTTCCTTGAGGGAAATGTATGTTCATCATGGCCTAGGCTCCTCTGAGACATGATTGAACATATGCTTAACATCAAATGTGCGACTGATTATTAGTGTATGTACATATGTATTTGTGTGTGTGTGTATATATATATATATATATATTCAATTTTCCTTATTTTTAAATAGTTTGCAGAAAGTAAAATTGAATGTAGGGTTTTTTTTATAAATCGTCATATTTTATAGTTGAGAAAAAGTTTTGCACGATGTGGGGGGAAAAAAACCAACTAATTATTTGCGTAATTATGAATATCCTAGAAAAAAGTACTATAATATTTCGCACTATGAGAAATAATGTTGATCATTCTATGATTCATTTTCAACCTAGATAATAACAAAGATATAATATTAATAAAACCAAATTTCAATAATACATGCAATCTACTACATCAATCCATGTGCAAATTGTTTAATTCATGGTTTTCTTATATTTTCCCACAAGACTTTTGGTGAAGACAGTACTAATAAAGGGAGGCGCGGTACAATACTGACTCAGTTTGTTAAATTATCTTTATTTATATACGATTTGTTGTTTTCGATGTAAAATATGTGATTGAAAAATATTTTAGAAAATATTTGTAATTAAAAAGTGATTTGAACAAATGCGTGATTTATAAAATAGTTACCAAAAGAACGACTAAGCCTTTGTTTGGTAAAATTTATTTATAAATTTTGTTTATATACTATGTGACAACATTATCTCATTAGAAAGTTTTTTTTAAAGGTTAACAATTTTGACTAGTCAAATATTTTCACTATCATTTTTAACTTTTCATAAAAAATGAACAAACGAAATTTTGTCACGTTTCTATTTATAAATCATTTTATAAACGGTTGTTTAAAAACCGTTTACGGAACATAGGCTTATGATGTATCTGAATTTCTCTCCGGATTGGTCCAAAGAAGTAACTACATATCAAATTGGCAACATGATTAGAAGTTAAAAAAAAAAAAAAAAAAAAAAAAAAAAAAAAAAAAAAAAAAACCAGCAAAAGTCACAAATCTAGGATTTTGATTGTGTGCGTGCGCGAGAAAGAGGCGTCTGTTGACTATATAGCCGTCGAAGAGGAAAGATGAAAAAAAGTCAAAGATTGATGTACACGTGTAAATATATGGGTGGTTGTAGGCATAAACCTACACTCTATCCATTTAATATTCTTGTCTATATAACCATCCCTTCTACCAAATGCATTCTCTTCATAGTTAATACTCATATCTCATTTCACTAAACTTATTGGTTCTCTTCAAAGCAAGATTTGATTTCAGAGAGAAATACATATAAAACAGGCATTTCAGCCTGAGATTCAGCCATGGCAGGAGGAGGTTTAGCGACGTCGTCCGGTGCGGGAGGCGCACATTTTGAGGCCAAGATTACTCCTATAGTCATTATCTCTTGTATAATGGCTGCTACAGGAGGCCTCATGTTTGGTTATGATGTTGGCGTTTCAGGTTCACTTTTTTATCTTTTCTTCACCTGAAATGTATCTTTTCTGAATATGTGGTTTAAAAATTTTTGAAAACTAAAACTTTGAGCTCAACTAAGAATGGATAATTGATATTAAGTTTGAAATATTAAGGTAAAAAAATCTTTTTAACAAACAAACTTATGAACCCTATAATTTTCTCTCATTTTCAACCACGCAATATCTTATAAATAACTATTTAAAACTCTTTTTTGTCAAGTAATGACAATTAAATAAAGGCTAATAAGTTTAGCACATTGGAGTCCGACTCCAACGTACTAAGGTTGTTAAGAAATTGATGTGATGTTTCGCATGCATTTACTAGCATGTACCAAGGTTGTTAGTAGTGAAGTGAAAATAATTATTGGGCTGTCATTTTGAAATTTTCTATTAATGTAATACAGGTGGGGTTACGTCAATGGACGGTTTCTTGAAAAAATTCTTCCCGGTGGTGTATAGGAGATCAAGGGACACAGGATTAAACAGCAACTACTGCAAATATGATAATCAAGGGCTTCAGTTATTTACATCTTCATTGTATTTGGCTGGTTTAACAGCAACTTTCTTTGCTTCATACACAACAAGAAGGCTTGGCAGGAGACTTACTATGTTAATTGCTGGGGTTTTCTTCATAGTTGGTGTCATTCTTAACGCTTCAGCTCAAGATCTTCCGATGCTTATTATTGGCAGGATTTTACTTGGATGTGGTGTTGGTTTTGCTAATCAGGTCATCTTAAAATCTGCTATTTATCTGTTTGGTAAAACTAAAATTTTAGATTTTAATTTGAGTCGTCAAAGTCAACATTAAATCTTGATCATTTCTTTAGTAGGACCCATAACTTTTTAATCACATATTTCACATATTTCTATCAAAATCTACGAAAAATCTAATTTTTATCCATAGCAAACGGAGGCTTATAAAATTTTTGAGAAGACATCTAACCCCTGTTTGTTTGTGATTAAATCTGAATTTTAATATGAGTCAAAGTCAAAAATTAATTTCGATCAAATATTTTGTGGGTCTTGCAGCATTCCAAAAATATATTTCATCTGATTTTAATATGCATAGCTTAGTATAATAATCTATTGATACACGTCTTCATATCCGACTTTGCCAGTCAAATCGTATGAGCTTTCAAGTTTGAAATATCTTGTGCGTGAATTTCAGGCTGTTCCCCTGTTCTTGTCAGAGATTGCACCAACAAGAATACGTGGAGGTCTCAACATATTATTCCAACTTAACGTCACCATTGGCATTCTTTTCGCCAACCTCGTCAATTACGGCACGGCAAAGTAAGTCTCATAAGTCGCACATTACAGAGTTTCGGACAATAACTAACGTTAGTTATTTCTCAACTTGATATTATGATAAATTATCTTACAGCATCGATCAACCTTTGAATCATTTGACAATGTCCTTGTCATTCCTCATCTCGACAAATGTGACAGATTATTTATTATTCATGTCATTATCTTCTTTGATTTTTGACCAATACAAATATCTGTTTATCCCAGAATTAAAGGAGGATGGGGTTGGAGGGTGTCACTCGGGTTGGCCGGAATTCCTGCACTTCTCCTTACAGTAGGTGCCCTCTTTGTTGTCGACACGCCGAACAGTCTCATCGAGCGTGGCCACTTGGATGAAGGAAAAGCAGTGCTGAGAAGGATACGAGGAACGGACAATATCGAACCTGAATACTTGGAGCTTGTCGAGGCTAGCCGTGTTGCCAAACTAGTGAAACACCCTTTCAGAAATCTGCTCACGAGGAGAAATCGGCCCCAGTTAGTCATTGCTGTGGCCTTACAGGTACATATCTTTGCACAATGTCTCATTTTTACGAGCAATTCTAGAGAGACATTCTTTAGGGATATTTTTAAATAACATTGTGACTTGTGTGTCATGTCACAATGTTACTTGAAAATGTCCTTAAAAAATGTCTTTTATACGAGCAATTCTAGAGAGACATTATTTAGGGATATTTTTAAGTAATATTGTGACTTATGTGTCATGTCATAATGTTACTTAAAAATGTTTTTAAAAAAATGTCTTATTGTTTTTATATACTGTTACATATCTATATGTTTCTTTTTAAATAAAGAATTATTTGAATTCTTGGTGCAGATCTTCCAGCAATTCACCGGAATAAACGCAATAATGTTCTATGCACCAGTGTTGTTTGACACTGTTGGATTTGGCAGTGATGCATCTCTATATTCAGCTGTCATTACTGGAGCTGTCAATGTAGTATCCACCGGCGTTTCGATTTACTCCGTCGACAAACTGGGACGACGTGTTCTCTTGCTGGAAGCCGGCGTCCAAATGTTTCTTTCTCAAGTGATAATCGCGGTCGTACTGGGAATCAAAGTGACGGACCATTCGGAGAACCTCAGTAAAGGCTATGCCATATTTGTGGTTCTTATGGTCTGCACATTTGTGTCTGCCTTTGCATGGTCATGGGGCCCTCTTGGATGGCTCATTCCTAGTGAAACGTTTCCTTTGGAAACTCGTTCGGCGGGTCAAAGTGTTACAGTTTGTGTTAACTTGCTTTTCACTTTCGTGATTGCACAAGCCTTTCTGTCAATGCTGTGCCATTTCAAGTTTGGCATTTTCTTGTTCTTCTCTGGATGGGTTTTCATAATGTCGCTGTTCGTGTTGTTTCTGGTTCCCGAGACCAAGAATGTGCCGATTGAGGAGATGACGGAGAGAGTTTGGAGGAAGCACTGGCTCTGGAAGAGGTTCATGGATGACGCCCTGGATGAGGAAAATGGAAATGGTGAAGATGTCAAGAAAAATGGACAACTCACTGGTTTTGATCCTAATTCTCAGCTATAAAATATACAGATATTTTGTAGCATAATATTAAAATGAATGTATTTTTTCATTAGCCTAAATAAATTTATACTTTCAGTTGCGTGGGAAACTACAAAATTTATTAGGGGTATAATAAAAAAAATGATTGTAAAATTTTTTTTTTTCAACAACATAAAATGCCATTTCTTAATTTGTGTGAAAAATGGGTATGAGGTTATCTTTGTAGGACTGAGGAAAGAATTTGTGTGTCAATTTGTGATGGTGCTCAAGATAATTAAATGATTAGATTTCCAGAGAAAGATATGTATATACACAAAAATATATGGCTTAAATAAGTTCAAGGGGTGAATCAATGATGCATATTTTGGAGTTTACTTTTGTTGGCGTTGGAATACTGAATTTCAAGTTAGCAATGAATATAAAGTGAAGACTAGTTATATAGTCATTAATGCGAGTAATAAGAGAAATGAGAAAATTATGCCTCACCAATATTTGGTTTTTAGGTGATGACATAATTAATAATTATCACTTCTGGTAAGTTAATTGTATTTGATTAGTTTAGATTAATTGACTTAAATTGTGTTTTTAATGAGTCAATTATGTCCATTGATATTGATCAATGGTGATTAATACTCTCACCATTCCATAAAGATAGACTTATTTATATTTTTACACGAATTAAGAAAACATAATTAATATATGTTGGAATTATAAATTTACTTACATTCTACCAAATATACCATTACATTAAATAACGAGTTGTTCATATTTGTTGATAACAATACATATTAAATAGAAGTATATTAGAAAATGAAGACATTAATAAACTCTCAAAAAGGAAAGTGGTTTATTTTTTTGGGACAAACAAAAAAGGAAAACAAGACTATCTTTGTGGGACGTAGAGAGTAATTTTATTAGCTACTAGGCTCCTATATAAGTCACTTAGCCATAAGTTGGGATTAAGACTTAATCATACTAAAAGAAAAAAGCTCTGTGTGTATGCGCGCGCGCGTGTTAAGATCTTGACTTCAAATAGTAACAAGAATATGAGGTTATTATTTGATTACTGATCCATGTAATATTCTATCACAAGTGCATCACTCATTACGTAGATTCTTTGCAATGTACTCTAAAGGATACTAAATTGAGCCCTAATCTAGGTGTTGCAGTTATTAAACTCTTGAAGAATTCCTTGGTTTAGATGATTTCCTAACAAAAATTGTATCAGGGCTAGCGCTTGAGATCTAGGACTTGTTGAATTTTGTGGTTGGAAATAACCCCCAAAAATTTAAAGAAATCAAAGAAAGCTAATTCTTGAATAACTAAAATTTAGATAAACCTTGTTGAAAGAACTCGGAAGGGCAAGGAAGTTGGTGACCTGATGAGCGGAGCCCTTTTTTTTTTTTTTTTTCATAAAAGTGCAGTGGTAGTATACAGAAAATAGTTCAATTGAAAGTTTTTGATTCATCTATCATTATATATGGCATGAACAAAGATAAAGTGTTAGGCACCCTTTGAAACGTTCCGATGTGTTCAAATTTTCATAGGGGTTCTTGGACAGTTTATTTGTGAAAATGTACGTATAGCCAAAAATACACCATACCCAAGGAATCGAAAAGAAATCAAAAACAGCCTAAAGGTGAAGAAGTGAACTGTTCCATTAGATTGTAGGTTGCTGCATGGTTGGTGCACGGTTGGAGGCTAGCTTGGGTTTTGAAACCGAAAATGTATCCCAAAGAAAGAATTCTAAAAAAATCAAGGCTGAAATCTAGTCTGAGAGAGGCTAACCCATTCGCGTAAATTTCGTTGATAAGTGTATTTTGTACGCTTATCGAGGTCGTTAAACTAGAATGTTTGTTATTAATTTTAATGAATCACAGCTTAATTTTGTTGTATTTTGTCTATTAGATGAATCTCGATGCAAAATGAATGAATCAAAGTAGGAAATGAGCAGAAAATCGAGCTAAAAATGAGAAAATCCAAAGATGGGGGAGTTAAATGCAAACTTTCAAAAGTTGATTAAGACCATTTTTCTACTATTGGGTAATGCTAAGATTTAATTGGAGGAGTTCGAAAGCTAAATTAAAATCAAGAAATGCAAACGGGCGAAAATGAAAGATTTCTAGTCGAGCAAGTTATGTTCAAAATTCTTAACCTCATATTAAGACTTATGCTTCATCCCATAATCGTTCGAATGGGAAAATGTCTATTTCTATAAGAATTGTATCAATTTCAATTAGAATCCGATGTCATTTTGAATCGAGTCAGTAGGATTTTGGACGGTGAAGATATGATTAAAATACTGAGGACTAGTAGGAAAGTAAAGCTTGCTACCTACCTAAGGGAGATTTTTAAAAATTCTAGTTTCTACATTATTTCAATTTTTTTTTTGGAAACAAATTATGCACAAGCATGGAACAAATACGAGCGGGACCAATACGCAATGAATTGAAAATAATTTTATACAAATATGTGGGGGATAAAAGTTGGAAATGAACAGAGAAAATGTTGGAAAAGAAGAAAAAAGAAAAAGATGATCATTGATGAAAGTGAATTTCTCTAACATTTAAAAATCTTATCATCATAAGGGAGGCTAAATTATTTCCATGTGGGAGACAAAAGTTTGAAATGAATTGAGAAAATGGTGGAAAAGTGATAAGTGTATTTTATACATTTATTTATGTGCCAAAAATAGGATTTTTTGTCATCGTTTTGGAATATCTACTACTGATTTAGTTTCAGTTCATTTATATTGCAGAAATAATTTCAAAATCAAAAAAATACAAGAATTGAAGCAATGACATGAAAATCGGATGATTAGTGCCTTAGTGGAGCTAAATCATGTACATGGAAGTTGATTAAGCCAATTGAGGATTAAAGTGGAAGAAATCAAATTGTCGAGGACTTAATTCCAAAAATAAAGAGACTAGAGGACTAAAAATTAAAGTTGGAAATGAACAGAGAAAATGTTGGAAAAGAAGAATAAAGAAAAAGATGATCATTGATGAAAGTGAATTCCTCTAACATTTAAAAATCTTATCATCATAAGGGAGGCTAAATTATTTCCATGTGGGAGACAAAAGTTTGAAATGAATTGAGAAAATGGTGGAAAAGTGATAAGTGTATTTTATACATTTATTTATGTGCCAAAAATAGGATTTTTTGTCATCGTTTTGGAATATCTACTATTGATTTAGTTTCATTCGTTTATATTGCAGAAATAAGTTCAAAATCGAAAAAATACAAGAATTGAAGCAATGACATGAAAATCGAATGATTAGTGGAGCTAAATCATGCACATGGAAGTTGATGAAGTCAATTGAGGATTAAAGTGGAAGAAATCAAATTGTCGAGGACTTAATTCCAAAAATAAAGAGACTCAAGGACTAAAAATAAATTGACAAGTTAGTTTTCAATTCTCTTTATTTTTGGAATTATATAAAAAAATGGAAAAGCTACATTCACTCTATAAATAGCAAGAAAAAATATGGGAGAAAACACACTTCTTACATACATTCCAACAAGGAAAAAAAATCAACTTTTGATGAAAACCCATTAGAAGAATTCAAATGAGGTTTCTTGGAGGGATTTATCAACAATTACCATCACCAATCCTTCCTTCTTTGCTCTTTCTTTTGTATTTTTCCCACGACTGCATTTCTTATAGTTGGCGATGATACTATGTGTAGCATGAATAACTAAATTAACCTTTGATTAAGGATGAAGTTGAAGCATCTAGTTAGACATGAGTTTTTGATTTATAAAAACTAAGTTCATTTCATTATATATTTTGATTGGGCTTACATCCCATTGATTTCATTTCATATTGTTCTTCCTTTATTGCTTCGGATATCTACTAGGCAATAGAGTTGGAGTGCTTAATGCTATATTTTGTTGCTTAACTCATAATTGTAAAGTAACAAAGATAATTTGTAACAAATGCAAAGAAGACTTGAACAAGGTAAATCTCTATCTTGCATATGGGATGTGACATAGGTTAATAAATCGTGCTCACAAGTTTGTTATCTAGAATAATCTATCTTTTAGAGTCTAATATTTCAATTAACTAAATTTAGAGAGCTTGTTTTAGATTGTTAATTATAAATTGGTTGGATAGAGAGCTTGATCTATCCAATGCTTAAGTAAGAAGGATTCCAATTAGCCGAACTTGTGTGTTTTTTGAGGGTTATTATGATGATCTAATTGATTGAAATGGATTTATTTTATTATTATAACCTAATGTCTGGACTTGTATACTAATTCCTGAGTCATAGTATTTACTCATTTTTACAACTTTATTAGTTTCACTGTTTCTACAACTTTGCAATTGTTTTTCTTAATTAAACAACAAAACCAACCCCCCAATTCAACAAATAAATTAATTTAACTATCACGCTCTGTATGGAAGAATGACCCTTACTATTTATTAAAATTTACAACGTCAAAAATATTCATAGGCATTAAGGAGTAAGGAATTTATTTTGGATCACCATTCGTGATGTGACAAAACTTTGACATTGTTGTCGAGGATTTTGCCATTAGTTTAATAATTGTGTTGTTTTTAATTTTATTTATTTTTGTCTATATTATTTTATTTTATTTGTAGGTTGTGAATGAGCAAAGAGCCAACCACATCACATTACAACCATAGATCAAGAAGAGAAATTGAAAAACCTGAAATTGAGAAAACATTCTCCTCACTACCAAACTTTTGAAGCAATTGAGCATAAATTCCTCAAGTGAATCTGAACAATTTGTATCAAAGATGGGTGAAGCAAATAGAACACTAAAGGAGCTTCTAGCTCCAACATTATATCACCAACTAATACCCTCAATTAGAGGTGACGTTCAAACTAAAATCTCGAATAATTTATCTTTCTCCTACATTCCATGGTTTTCCTAGAGAGATCCTAAAAAACATCTAAAAGAATTACATTAGTTTGCTTGAGCATGAAACCAACTGGTATATCTGAAGAACATGTGAAATTACAAACATTCCCATGTTCTTTAGTGGATAGTGCTAATAATTGCCTGCACAATACACCTTCTGGTCTCATCAACACTTGGAATGAAATGCAACAACACCTTTGGAGAGATATTTCCTAGCATCTAAGGCTTCAAACATCCGAAAGGAAATATGTTCCATTCGACTCTGCCAGCTGCTAGGAATTTATTTGCTACCATGAAAACAAACCCACAACAATTTGGGAGTCGAGATGTGCCAATAGTTCAAAAGGTGAATGATGCTGGGACTTCTCAACTTGAACAATAATTGGCTAATATAACATCTCTAGTGCAACAAATGGCACTTGGGGACAATCCAACAAGCTAAAGTTTGTGGAATTTTTTCTATGATGGGACATTCTACTAATTTGTGTCCAGCATTGCAAAAGGAATGTCAAAGCAAGTAAATTTAATTGGAGGGTTTCCAATGCAACAAAGGCAAAGATATGATCCTTAGTCGAACACATACAATCCAGAATTGAGTGATCATCACAATCTCACTTATGGAGAGAATCACTTTATAGCTCCAAATTCACAGTTCAATCTTCCCCCGGGTTTTAGTAATCATTTTCAACCTCAACAATTTCAACCCCTCCAACAACCTCCTGTTCAAAACTCAAAAATGGCACTGGAAGACATGGTGAAATCATTGGCCTCTAGTTATATGCAATTTCAATAAGAAACAAAAACTTCTATAAAAAGCTTGGTGACACAGGTAAGCCAATTAACCAACATTGTTGACAAAATGGAAGCTCAAGGATATAAAAAACTTCCTTCCCAACAATCAATCCAAGAGAGAATGCTAGTGCCGTGATGTTAAGAAGTGGAAAGAAACTAGATGAACTAGCAAAAACACCAAGAAAGATGGAGGAACATATCGAGAAGTTGAAATAAGATAAAAACCTGAAACCTAAGAAATAAGAAGCAATGATTTCCAGTGAGGCAATTTCAGGAGCTACGGTAAAGCGTAAAGTTTAATAGCCCTACACTTCGTTTTACTAGAAGGTTTGCAAATTCCAAAATGGTTGAAAATGAGAAGGAAGTCTTGGAGACTTCAACTCACTTACTTTATGCCTCAGGTTCGAATAAAAAATAAAAAATAAAAAACTTTAGAAAAGAACTCCAAACAATATAATAAAATCATTCTTACTTATCCTAGCTCGACTTTTCATGTGTGTGAATAGCCAACACCAAACACATACTCATATAAAATTACACCCAAAACCCAGATCCGATGTGTTTAGACAATGATCTTCTGCTTCTTTTTTCACAACTCTTATGTGTGATCACTTCTTTATAATTTTCTCTCAAATCCCGAGGATTCCTCTACTTATGGGGTTTCTATATTGTAAATTGTATTTTTCCACACAAAGCGGTTTGAATCAGATACAAGTCTACATAAAAGATTGATAGTAACGAGTTTCTAATTTCACACCCAATCTCCGAAGTTCTAGCCTTAAAGTCATACCAATCACTTTATTTAATCGGAATATATATTTTTTTCTCATTTTTTGTAGAGATTTTCTCAATAATCTTTCAAAGTCACCTAGTAGTGAGCTTTGGGCCAATGAATCCCAAGTAAGATGACTTTAGGACACATATTCTAAGAATCCTTAAAGACTTATTTAACCGAGTCACCAAGGCTACAAAGAAAACTAAAATATAATATCTTATTTTATGCGTAGGTCCTCTCTCCCTTAAGATTTTTAATAGACCCAATAACGAGATTTGAGCTGTTAACTATCAAATCAGGTGACTTTAGGGTACTATGTTTAAAAACCCTTAAAAACATAATTGTCCAAGTCACCAATGCGACAAAGAGAAGTAAAAGACTATTATTATGTAGCTAATTTTGGTTTATACTTGTTGACTAAAACCTATTCAAGAATAGGTATAATTCAAGAACTTCAGACCCTCGTGTTTATTACTACCTATACTAATATTTGTACTCTAAACTAATCTCGAGTAGTTCGATTTCTATTTTAAAGGTCAAGATTTCTATAGTTAAGGTTGAGAAACATCTTATCAATCCAAGGTCGTATTACATAATTAAATTGCTCCACATCTGCAAAATATACTCCTACAAAAGTGATAGTTCGATCTTAGCTATGAGCTTAGTTTCATAAACTCTAACATAGATAAGCAATTAACTGAAAACTCAAGTTTAAATGTTGTCCAGTATTCTACCCCAAACTTAGAATAGTACATTTTCTCCAATGTATGAAAAAATAGATAAAATAAAAAAAATACACAGAAAAGGGATCAAGTACTTTCTGAGGGTCAGTTTGGCTGAGGAGGTTGAGACGGTCTTCTTGGTGCCTGTGTGACTGCTCGTGAAATCATATCCTCTAGAGTGCTCATCCGAGTTGTGCATCGTAGTACCTAGGTGTTGAGCTTGTTCAAGGAGTACCACATCGTGAATTGCTTAGCCTCCATATCTTTACTAAAGCTCCTGGTAGCTCTCACATCACATCCCATCTCATCTCATCTAGCTGCCTTTGCATGACTATTTGTATCTGACGCACAGAGCTCATGATTTTGTTGAGCACATACATCTTGGCTAACACATGCTTGATAAGTTTGTCTATTCACGGTGGTACTTGACTAGACACTCGCTATATTGGCCCTGTTGGCGAGGCTGGTGGGGCTTGAGGTCTTCGAGTTTTGGCATCGTTCCTTATCTTCCTATTGATAGTTTTCTCTAGTGGTTCGGGCTCCTAATGTGATAGGAGCAGTACCCCCTAGGCAAAACCAATTGCACTGACGAGAAAGGGGAATGTGATCAGCCTCGCTGAGTCAAGCTAGAACGTGAGACCAATGATGAAATCAAATATGCATCGGCCCAAATCGGTCTTGCGTCTTCTAGCAAGATGGTAAAGAAGATGATCCCTCTGTGTGCTAGGTCGCTATTTTGGAAAATGAATATATGGAGCACTCACGAGCTATCAGTTAACTCTCCATGCTTGAAGTTGATGGCCCTGCTTAGCTTTGCATTGGCTCTGCCATAAAGAACCTGGTAATGAGGTCAAGATCCATAACGAGGACTAAAAATAAATTGACAAGTTAGTTTTCAATTCTCTTTATTTTTGGAATTAAGTCCTTCATAATTTGATTTCTTCCAATTTAATCCTCAATTGGCTTCATCAACTTTCATGTGCATGATTTAGCTCTACTAATCATCCGATTTTCATGTCATTACTTCAATTCTTGTATTTTTTTCGATTTTGAAACTAATAGAAACTAAATCAATAGTAGATATTTCAAAATGATGACAATAAATCCCACTTTTGGCACATAAATAAGTGTATAAAATACACTTATAAAAAGAAGAAAAAGTAAAAGATGATAATGATGAAAGGGTATTATTCTTCCAATTGAAAATCTTATATAAAAAAATGGAAAAGCTACATTCACTCTATAAATAGCAAGAAAAAATATTGGAGAAAACACACTTCTTACATACATTCCAACAAGGAAAAAAAATCAAGTTTTGATGAAAACCCATTAGAAGAATTCAAATGAGGTTTCTTGGAGGAATTTATCAACAATTACCATCACCAATCCTTCCTTCTTTGCTCTTTCTTTTATATTTTTCCCATGACTGCATTTCTTATAGTTGGCGATGATACTATGTGTAGCATGAATAACTAAATTAACCATTGATTAAGGATGAAGTTGAAGCATCTAGTTAGACATGAGTTTTTGATTTATAAAACACCAAGTTCATTTCATTATATATTTTGATTGTGTTTACATCCCATTGATTTCATTTCATATTGTTCTTCCTTTATTGCTTCGGATATCTACTAGGCAATAGAGTTGGAGTGCTTAATGCTATATTTTGGTGCTTAACTCATAATTGTAAAGTAACCAAGATAATTTGTAACAAATGCAAAGAAGATTTGAACAAGGTAAATCCCTATCTTGCATATGGGATGTGACATAGGTTAATAAATCGTGCTCATAAGTTTGTTATCTAGAATAATCTATCTTTCAGAGTCTAATATTTCAATTAATTAAATTTAGAGAGCTTGTTTTAGATTGTTAATTGGAAATTGGTTGGATAGAGAGCTTGATCTATCCAATGCTTAAGTAAGAAGGATTCCAATTAGTCGAACTTGTGTACTTTTTGAGGGTTATTATGATGATCTAATTAATTGAAATGGATTTATTTTATTATTATAACCTAATGTCTGGACTTGTATACTAATTCCTGAGTCATAGTATTTACTCATTTTTACAACTTTATTAGTTTCCTTGTTTCTACAACTTTGCAATTGTTTTTATTAATTAAACAACACAACCAACCCCCCAATTCAACAAATAAATTAATTTAACTATCATGCTCCGTATGGAAGAATGACCCTTACTTTTTATTAAAATTTACAACGCCAAGAATATTCATAGGCATTAAGGAGTAAGGAATTTATTTTGGAGCACCATTCGTGACGTGACAAAACTTTGACATTGTTGTCGAGGATTTTTCCATTAGTTTAGTAATTGTGTTGTTTTTCATTTTATTTATTTTTGTCTATATTATTTTATTTTATTTTATTTGTAGGTTGTGAATGAGCAAAGAGCCTGAAATTGAGAAAACATTCTCCTCACTACCAAACTTTTGAAGCAATTGAGCATAAATTCCTCAAGTGAATCTGAACAATTTGTATCAAAGATGGGTGAAACAAATAGAACACTAAAGGAGCTTCTAGCTCCAACATTATATCACCAACTAATACCCTCAAGTAAATCTTTCGCCTACTAATTATTGTCTAATTTTACATATTTTAGATAGATAAATGAATAAGAAAATTGCGATTTTGGAATATGAATTATATTAGTTACAGCAAAAATCATAAAAGATTTCATTTTAATTCTTAAACTCTAAATTGATTTTATTTGCTAATAATTTCATTTATTTAATTGCAGGTACATTTTGGACAATTTTAACTCAAAAAACCCCTAGCTTGATTAACCTGAAAAAGCCTAAAATGAATAAATTCACACTCAAAAGTCGCTCCAGCCCATATGCATTCAACAGCCCAAAATCAATTCTCCAGCCCACTTCACTTCTCAGGCATCCTCTGTCTTCTCTCAATTCCCTAAAGCATTCAGCCGCAGTCTTCCCTCACCATCTCTCTATAAATTAGCCGCAACCCATTCTCTGTATCTATCCCTACAAAAACCTCCACTCACACAGGTAGCACCAGAAAAAATCGTCCCCAGCCTCCCTCACACAACTCAGCCTCAAGCTTTTCCCTTTTTCACTAAAGGATAAAGCTAAGTCATGGCTTAACTCTTTAAGGCCTGGTTCAATTACAAATTGGGCAAATATGCGGAAAGAGTTCATTAAAAAGTTTTTTCCACCACAAAGAACCACCGCTATTCAAAGACAAATCATGAATTTTTCTCAAAATAATAATGAAAATTTTTACACTAGTTGGGAAAGATTCAAAGATTTGTTGTTATCTTGTCCCTATCATGGTTATGAGGAATGAATGTTAACTAAATTTTTTTATGAAGAGCTCAGACCAGAAATGAGACAATTTGTGCAAACCATGAGTAATGGTGATTTCTTTGCAAAAGACCTAAATGAAGTTTTTACATTTTTTGATGATTTAGCTGAAAATGCCCAATCTTGGGATAACATTGATGAGTTTGATAGGGGTATTCCAATAAAAACTGAATTTCCAAAGATTGCATCTGGAAATGAAATTCATTCACTTAGAGCAGATGATGACATAAATGCCTGGTTGGCTGTCATCAATTGAAAACTTGGAAACTCAAAAAGTGAATGAAGTTAATTCCTCTTCCACTATTTTAGAAAAATGTTCAATTTGTGATGATGTACAACATTTAACCTCTGATTGTCCTGCACTTCCCCAACTGAAAGAGATGTATTTTGATCAATCTATTGCTATTAATATGATTTCCAAACCTTATTCTAACCCATATTCGAGTACTTTTAATCCAGGTTGGAGAAATCATCCAAATTTCAGTTGGAGGAATGATCAAGGAGGAAGCAATAATGTTGGCAACAATGCTGGACCTTCACAACCAACACCATATATGCCACCGCAGAAGAGAAGTTTGGAAGACCAAATCCAACAATTCATGCAAAGTCAAGCTGCTATAAACAATCAAAATTCTCAGGCCATTAATGACATCCGATCTCAGCTTACAAAGCCGACTACTCAGGCAAGTGCACCAGAAAAAGGTAAGTTTCCAGCTCAGCCAATGACAAATCCTCAAACTCAATACAATGGGGTCGATGAGTCCAATCTAAGACATGCGAAAGCAGTAACTACCTTGAGAAGTGGTAAGCAAATCCAAGTTCCTGAACCTAAAGAGAACTTGGTGGGTAAGCAAGCTGAACCTCCTGTTGATGATACTGTGTTAAAATCTCTATCTGATGTTCAGGAACCACCTAGGACAATAGTAGGTGCACCCCCTGCCCCTTTTCCTCAAAGATTACTACCTGGTAATAAGACCAAAAATCAAACAGAAATTCATGAGATTTTTAAGCAAGTTAGGGTAAATATTCCTCTGTTAGATGCAATTCAACAAGTCCCTACTTATGCTAAATTTCTTAAGGATTTGTGTACAGTGAAAAAGAAGCTAGCTGTTAAGAACAAAGCCTTTTTAACCGAACAAGTGAGTTCTATCATACAATGCCAAACTCCTCAAAAATTTAAAGATCCTGGTTCTCCAACCATTGCTTGTATGATAGGAACCACTCCTATTGGTCATGCCTTGCTAGATTTAGGTTCAGGTGTCAATCTCTTGCCCTTTAGTCTGTATACACAGCTTGGTCTAGGTGAACTTAAGCCCACCCCCATGATTTTACAATTAGTAGATAGATCTGTTAAGATGCCTAGAGGGATAATTGATGATGTTTTGGTTCAAGTCGATAAATTTTATTACCTAGTTGATTTTGTTTTTATTGATGTTCAAAGTACACCTAAAACTTCTCCTCAAATCCCTATTATTCTTGGTAGACCATTTCTTGCAACTTCAAATGCTTTAATAAATTGTAGGAGTGGTATGTTGACTTTTGGAAATATGTCTTTGGAACTTAACATTTTCAATGCTTGTAGGCAACCAAAAGATTTTGATGAAGTGTAGGAAGTTAATATGTTGGAAGAGCTGCTAATTGAGTTAGAAGATCCTGATGAGCAACTTGAGCAGAATCTCGAATTGGACAGCATTCAAGACTCTTCAAAAAGTGTAACAACAGCAGCTGTAAGAGCTTGGCAGCCAAACATTGAGCCCCTAAATGTTAGCCAGACACCCATGCAAACATTAGCAGAAAAGATGCCAACCCTGGAGCTTAAACCTCTTCCATCGGAACTAAAGCATGCATTTTTGGGACCTAATGAATCATACCCTGTGGTAATCTCTTCTACTCTTACTTGTGATCAGGAAAATATGTTGTTGAAAGTGTTGAATGATCATAGATCTGCAATAGGTTGGACTATAGTAGATATTAAGGGAATTAGTCCCTTAGTGTGCACTCATAGAATTTTCCTAGAAGAAAATGCTAATCCTTCTAGGGAATCTCAAAGAAGGCTAAACCCTAACATGAAAGAGGTTGTTAAAAATGAAGTTTTAAAATTACTTGATGCAGGTATTATTTATCTTATTGCAGACAGCAAGTGGGTAAGTCCTACTCAAGTAGTTCCTAAGAAAACTGGGGTTACCGTTGCCGAAAATGAACGGGGGGAAATGATAACTAAAAAGGTATCCACTAGTTGGAGAATGTGCATAGATTATAGGAAATTGAATTCCATGACCAGAAAAGACCACTTCCCTTTACCATTTTTAGATCAAGTGCTAGAAAGAGTTGCTGGACATTCATTCTATTGTTTCTTGGATGGTTTTTCAGGCTATCATCAAATTGAAATAGCATTAGAAGACTAAGAAAAAACTACTTTTACTTGCCCTTTTGGGACGTTTGCTTTTAAAAGAATGCCTTTTGGTCTTTGTAATGCCCCATCAACTTTTCAAAGATGCATGCTTAGCATATTCAGTGACATGATAGAAAACTTTTTGGAAGTATTTATGGATGATTTCTCTGTGTATGGTGATTCATTTGATGATTGTCTAACAAATTTGAAAGTTGTTTTATGCAGGTGTGAGGATAAGCAGCTTCTCCTTAATTGGGAGAAATGTCATTTCATGGTTACAAGAGGAATTTTTTTAGGTCATATAATTTCTGCTAAAGGCATGGAAGTAGATAAGGCAAAAGTAGATTCAATTTCTAGGTTACCTATTCCTTTAACAGTAAAAGATGTTCGATCATTTTTAGGCCATGCAGGTTTTTATAGGAGGTTCATAAAAGATTTTAGTGTCATAGCAAAACCTTTGACTACACTTTTGATGCATGATACAAAATTTGTTTGGACTAATGAATGCACTGTAGCTTTTGAACATTTAAAAAAGGTACTCACCACTGCACCTATAGTTAGATCACCTGATTGGTCTCTTCCTTTTGAATTAATGTGTGATGCAAGTGATATAGTTGTAGGGGTAGTGCTTGGCCAGAGGAAAGGTAAGGAACCTTATGTAATCTACTATGCTAGCAGAACTTTGAGTCAAGCTCAATTGAATTACACAACTACTGAAAAAGAGCTGCTAGCTATAGTTTTTGCACTGAAAAAGTTTCGAACTTATCTCATTGGGACCCCTGTTACCATCTTTACTGATCACTCTGCTCTTAAATATTTGTTCACAAAGAAAGATGCTAAACCTAGATTCATTCGATGGATTTTGTTATTGCAGGAATTTGACATCACAATTAAGGATAAAAAAGGATGGAAAATGTTGTCGCTGATCATTTATCCAGATTAAATTCTGAAGATTCAAAAGTTTCTCACCCTTTAAATGATTTATTTCCCGATGAACAGTTATTTAGCTTGAATATTGTTCAATGGTTTGCTGACTTGGTTAATTATCTGGTTACAGGTCATATGCCTTCAAATTGGAGTGTCCAAGACAAAATGAGAATGAAAGCTATTGCAAGGAACTTCTTCTATGATGATCCGTATTTATTTAAATATTGTGCTGATCAAATTATCCGAAGATGTGTTCCTGATGATGAGATGCAACAAATTCTTACCTTTTGTCATTCTCATGCCTGCGGAGGCCATTTCTCTTCCCAGAAAACAGCTGCTAAGGTATTTCAATGTGGTTTTTATTGGCCTAGTTTGTTTAAGGATGCTCATACATTTTGTAAAAATTGTGAAGCATGTCAGAAACTTGGTAGTCTCAGCCATAGGAATATGATGCCATTAGCTTCAATCCTTGTTCTTGAAATTTTTGATTGTTGGGGATTAGATTTTATGGGTCCTTTTCCCTCTTCTTTTGGATATCTTTATATATTGATTGCTGTTGATTATGTGTCAAAATGGGTAGAGGCTATTCCATGTAGAACAAATGATCATAAAGTTGTGCTCAAATTTTTGAAAGAACATATTTTTTCTTGGTTTGGTATGCCTAAGGCCATAATTAGCGATAGAGGAACACATTTTTGTAATAAACCTTTTGAAACCTTGTTAAAGAAATATGGCATTAGGCATAAGATTTCCACTCCCTATCACCCTCAAACTAATGGTCAAACTGAACTAGCCAACCGGGAAATTAAAGGCATTTTGCCATTAACAGTTAATCCAAATAGAAAAGATTGGGCTATCAAATTGGATGATGCTTTATGGGCCTATAGGACTACTTTTAAGACTATTCTTGGAATGTCTCCTTATAGAATTGTATTTGGAAAACCTTGTCATTTTCCGGTTGAAATCGAACATAAAGCTTATTGGGCAATCAAAACATTCAACTTTGATTTAGATCAAGCTGGTGAATTTAGGAACTGAAATTGAATGAGTTAGATGAATTACGTTTGGAAGCATATGAGAATACAAAAATTTCAAAAGAGAAAATGAAAGTTTTTCACGATAAGAAAATTTTTAGAAAATCATTTTTCCCTTCTCAAAAAGTATTGCTATATGACTCTAAGTTTCATCTATTTCCTGGTAAGTTGAGAACTAAATGGATTAGTCCTTGCATTGTGCAGACTGTTTATCCTTATGGAGCGGTTGAAATCTTGGATCCAAAAACTGGTACTATTTTTAAAGTTAATGGACAACAACGTCTGAAACCATTTTTGGAAAATTTTTCTGCTGATGTTAATGAACTACCTCTGCTGGAACCTGATTCCAACGGCTGATTTTCTTGGAACTAACTTTTATTATTATGTATATATTTTATTTTCTTTTTGCATATTTTATTCTTTTCTTCATTTTTTTTGTTTTTCATTCTTGAATAATTGCTCATGTGCATAGGCCTCCTCTCAGGTACACTCTTCTCCTTTAGCTTGATTTAATTTTGAGTTGTGACTTTTCTTCTCTTTGAGTCATTGAGGACAATGCCTGATTTTAGTTGGGGGGAGAGTAACTCAAATGTACTTGTTTTGCATTAATTTTTGTGATAGTCGAGCATTAAAATTGAGTACATCTTGAGTTTTGAATTATATCTTTGTTATTCTGTAAAGACCTCCCTCCTAAAAAAAAATTTATGCACAGATTTAAGCCTTGTGGTAAGATGGATAGTCAACACATACAACTAGAGCTCTCTCAAGTTTAAGTAATTTTATTTGTTCATCATGAGAGTTGAGTGATTGGTGGTTTTCTTATATTGCCCTTGTTTGATATTGCGACTTCCATTGGGCATCATTTCACGAATTGTGGATTGTTGGTGGTTTACACTTGAGAAACGATGAAGGTCAATGCCAAATAAAAATTTGATCCTTTGAAGCTAACCCTATCATCTTCTCTTCCCATCACAAATCCCTTCATATCCACAAATTCCTTCATAGCCACAAATCCCTTTCATTTATTTCACATTAAAGATGACAGTGTATCTAGATATTGCTTCCATAAATATATAACCTTGTTTCTACTTTCAAGTATAAGTGAGGATGATTATTTTTGCTCCATATTTGAGAAAAAATGTTCAGTGCATGAAAAGAAAGAAAAGTGGAGTTAGAAAGTATTTGACAGTCATTGAGACTAGATGAGATTGTTGAAGAATTATTTGAGAGGATTTCTAAAAAAAAAAAAAGGGGAGATATATTGAAAATAAAGTAAAGGATGTGAAGAAGAAAGCAAGCTTGAAGTGTGATTAAAAGTGAAAATTATTGTCCTTACTTATATTCTGAAAGTCCTCAAATTCTACTCACTTCTTTTATTTCCTTATCCTATCCCAAAAAATAAAAAAAAAATTGCTACCATTGCATCTTATACTTCCATTGGAATTTATTGTTCTACTATTATCATTGGAACATTTAAACATTTTCTTCCACCACTCCTTATCAGTTTCCTTGATAACACAATTGTCACCTTTACATTGACATTGATATTTTGATCTTAAGTTGGCGTGTGGTAAGAACGGTTGAGTCCCAATGGTTGTGAGCTTTTCATGAGGTCAATATTTGCATTACTGTCATCCACATATATATGGCCTTTTCTTGAATACTTGAGCGATCAGTTTTCAAACTCCATGAGTGACCCCCTAACCAGCAGAAACAAAATACACATACCCGTGAGTATATGGAGTTTATGCTTTGCTTGAGTGAATACTCGACACTGTATGTGTTGGGGTTAATGGTTTGATGGATCGGCTTAAAACACACACACACACAAAAATTTTGGGAATGTTTTTATGGATTAAATTGGATATAACGCTTGATCTCTTGATGTTGCGAAGCTAATGTGCTCGACTATCTAAATTCATTCTTGACTTTACAATTGAAGTTTTTTTCATTGAGCTAGTCATGTTTTTAATTCGCTTGAATTGCTAGAGACTAGCAAAAAGCTAGTTGGAGAGTGTGATTATTGTCTAATTTTACATAATTTAGATAGATAAAAGAATAAAAAAATTGCGATTTTGGAATATGAATTATATTAGTTAGAGGAAAAATCATAAAAGATTTCATTTTAATTCTTAAACTATAAATTGATTTTATTTGCTAATAATTTCATTTATTTAATTGCAGGTACATTTTGGACAATTTTAACTCAAAAAACCCCTAGCTTGATTAACCTGAAAAAGCCCAAAATGAATAAATCCACACTCAAAAGCCGCTCCAGCCCATATGCATTCAACAGCCCAAAATCAATTCTTCAGCCCACTTCACCTCTCACGCATCCTCTGTCTTCTCTCAATTCCTTCAACCATTTAGCCGCAGTCTTCCCTCACCATCTCTCTATAAACCAGTCGCAACCCATTCTCTGTATATATCCCTACAAAAACCTCCACTCACGCAGGCAGCACCAGAAAAAATCGTCCCCAGCCTCACTCACACAACTTAGCCTCACAATCCCTCTCTCGGTGCTTTCTCTGCAATATAATCAGCCACCACTTCCCTCGACCTGTTCTTCCAGCCAAGCTGATCTTCTCACTCTCTGCCTCGTCGTCAACCTTCAATCCCACACCAACATTTCAACCACCGGCCACACTCACACGAGGCAGCGCTGGCTATCGTCTCCCTCACCTTCAACAACAACTCTTCCATCCTCACTTCAGCCGCCAGCCACATCTCTTTCCTTCATCCCTCATCCACAGCAACCTACTTCCATACACATCTCACATTCGGCAACCTCCATTACCATCTCGCAGCAGCCAGCCTCTCGCCAGTAGTCTCACGCAGCAGCAGTTTCAGTTTTGGGCGATTTTGTCCATTTTCTTATTGCCTTTATTTAGATTTTCAGTTTTTTTAATCATTAGTTTAAATAATTTTATATTATTGATGTTAGTTGATTTTTAGATATATTTTGGTTATTGAATTTTAATTTGAAAACTTGAATTACATTATTTAGTAATGGTTAGCATTTGTTTGATTTTTGTTTCGTTTAATTTAATTATGTCCGGCTAAGTCATATTTGAGAGGAGTTATTCTTAGCTTCAGTGGGTGTGTTTTAATTTCTTATGAGTGAATTGTTGCTATTGATAAGAGTTTATAAATTGTTTTAAGTTTTCAAATTACTTTACATGGATGAATGTCGTTGATGTGGTATGTATTAAATATGCACACAACATGTTCGACAAAACGCTGTAGAATAGTTTGATTAATTTTCTCACTAATATTTTTACATCTTATCGATCTCAAGAAATTCACATTAATCTTATTTGTAAAGCCCAATTGATAGCGAAAGAATAACGCCACTCAAATTTCTCTTTCATTGCAATTTAGTTATATCCTCTTTTTATCATTTAAGTAATCTTGAAATCATAATTTAAGACTTGAATTTAGCAAATATTATTATAACAATAAATCCCTAAGAAGAGTGACCCTGGATTATTGCTAGGCTATAACTTGACCCATTTATACTTGGAGGGTAGATTTTACATCGAGTCACCTACATTCCATGGTTTTGCTAGAGAGATCCTAAAAAACATCTGAAAGAATTACATCAGTTTGCTTGAGCATGAAACCAACTGGTATATCTGAAGAACATGTGAAATTACAAACATTCCCATGTTCTTTAGTGGATAGTGCTAATAATTTCCTGGACAATACACCTTCTGGTCTCATCAACACTTGGAATGAAATGTAAAAACACCTTTGGAGAGATATTTCCTAGCATCTAAGGCTTCAAACATCCGAAAGGAAATATGTTCCATTCGACTCTGTCAGATGCTAGGAATTTATTTGCTACCATGACAACAAACCCACAGCAATTTGGGAGTCAAGATGTGCCAATAGTTCAAAAGGTGAATGATGCTGGGACTTCTCAACTTGAACAATAATTGGCTAATATAACATCTCTAGTGCAACAAATGGCACTTGGGACAATCCAAAAAGCTAAAATTTGTGGAATTTTTTCTATGATGGGACATTCTACTAATTTGTGCCCATCATTGCAAAAGGAATGTCAGAGCAAGTAAATTTAATTGGAGGGTTTCCAGTGCAATAAAGGCAAAGATATGATCCTTAGTCGAACACATACAATCCAGGATTGAGTGATCATCACAATCTCACTTATGGAGAGAATCACTTTATAGCTCAAAATTCATAGTTCAATCTTCTCCCGGGTTTTAATCATCATTTTCAACCTCAACAATTCCAACCCCTCCAACAACCTCCTGTTCAAAACTCAAAAATGTCACTAGAAGACATGGTGAAATCATTGGCCTCTAGTTATATGCAATTTCAATAAGAAACAAAAACTTCTATAAAAATCTTGGTGACACAGGTAAGCCAATTAACCAACATTGTTGACAAAATGGAAGCTCAAGGATATAAAAAACTTCCTTCCCAACAATCAATCCAAGAGAGAATGCTAGTGCCGTGATATTAAGAAGTGGAAAGCAACTAGATGAACTAGCAAAAACACCAAGAAAGATGGAGGAACATATCGAGAAATTGAAATAAGATAAAAACCTGAAACCTAAGAAATAAGAAGCAACGATTTCCAGTGAGGCAATTTCAGGAGCTACGTTAATGCGTAAAGTTTCCATTCATAATAATAGCCCTTCTTTTTACTTGGAGACTTCAACTCACTTACTTTATGCCTCAGGCTCGAATAAAAACAAAAAACTTTAGAAAAGAACTCCAAACAATATAATAAAATCATTCTTAGTTATCCTAGCTCGACTTTTTATGTGTGTGAATAGAAAACACCAAACACATACTCATATAAAATTACACCCAAAACCCAGATCCGATGTGTTTAGACAATGATGTTCTGCTTCGTTTTTCACAACTCCTATGTGTGATCACTTCTTTATAATTTTCTCTCAAATCCCGAGGATTCCCCTACTTATGGGGTTTCTATATTGTAAATTATATTTTTCCACACAAAGCAGTTTGAATCAGATACAAGTCTACATAAAAGATTGATAGTAAGGAGTTTCTAATTTCACACCCAATCTCCGAAGTTCTAGCCTTAAATTCATACCAATCACTTTATTTAATCTGAATATATATTTTTTTCTCATTTTTTGTAGAGATTTTCTCATTAATATTTCAAAGTGACTTAGAAGTGAGCTTTGCGCCGATGAATCCCAAGTAAGATGACTTTAGGACACAGATTCTAAGAATCCTTAAAGACTTATTTAACCGAGTCACCAAGGCTACAAAGAAAACTAAAATATAATATCTTGTTTTATGTGTAGGTCCTCTCTCCCTTAAGATTTTTAATAGACCCTGTAACGAGCTTTGAGCTGTTAACTATCAAATCAGGTGACTTTAGGGTACTATGTTTAAAAACCCTTAAAAACGTAATTGTTCAAGTTACGAATGCGACAAAGAGAAGTAAAAGACTATTATTTTGTAGCTAATTTTGGTTTATACTTGTTGACTAAAACCTATTCAAGAAAAGGTATAATTCAGGAACTTTAGACCCTCCTGTTTATCCCTACCTATACTAATATTTCTACTCTAAACTAATCTCGAGCAGTACGTTTTCTATTTTAAAGGTCAAGATTTCTATAGTTAAGGTTGAGAAACATCTTATCAATCCAAGGTCGTATTACATAATTAAATTGCTCCACGTCCGCAAAATTTACTCCTACAAAAGTGATAGTTCGATCTTAGCTATGAGCTTAGTTTCATAAAATCTAACGTAGATAAGCAATTAACTGAAAACTCAAGTTTAAATGTTGTCCAGTATTCTACCCCAAACTTAGAATAGTACATTTTCTCCAATGTATGACAAAATAGATAAAATAAAAAAAATACATAGAAAAGGGATCAAGTACTTCCTGAGGGTCAGTTTGGCTGAGGAGGTTGAGACGGTCTTGTTGGTGCCTGTGTGACTGCTCGTGAAATCATATCCTCTAGAGTGCTCATCCGAGTTGTGCATCGTAGTACCTAGGTTTTGAGCTTGTTCAAGGAGTACCACATCGTGAATTGCTTAGCCTCCATATCTTTACTAAAGCTCCTGGTAGCTCTCACATCACATCACATCTCATCTCATCTAGCTGCCTTTGCATGACTATTTGTATCTGACGCACAGAACTCATGATTTTGTTGAGTACAGACATCTTGGCGAACACATGCTTGATAAGTCTGTCTATTCATGGTGATGCTAGACTAGACACTAGCTATATTGGCCCTATTGGCGAAGCTGGTGGGGCTTGAGGTCTTCTAGTTTTGGCATCGTATCTTATCTTCCTATTGATAGTTTTCTCTTGTAGCTCGGGCTCCTAATGTGATAGGAGCGGTACCCCCTAGGCAAAACCAATTATACTGACGAGAAAGGGGAATGTGATCAGCCTCACTGAGTCAAGCTAGAACGTGAGACCAATGATGAAATCAATTATGCATCGACCTAAATTGGTCTTGCGTCTTCTAGCAAGATGGTAAAGAAGATGATCCCTCTGTGTGCTAGGTCGCTATTTTGGAAAATGAAGATATGGAGCACTCACGAGCTATCAGTTAACTCTCCATGCTTGAAGTTGATGGCCCTGCTTAGCTTTGCATTGGCTCTGCCATAAAGAACTTGGTAATGAGGTCAAGATCCATATCCTCAGGTATCAACTTGATACATCCTCTAGTGATCTCAAAGACTCTCTATGACTGTGGGGCAAAACCTAATCCACTTGCCCAAGGCCCATGTTATGGACCAGTGCTCTACCCTCCTCTTTGATGGTGTGATTCAGATTTTCTAAGAACTCATTTACCATCAAAGGGTAAGTCCTGTGAGGTGTATCTTCTAACTTGTGCTTTCTTCCATCCTCAATGAGGTTTAGTAACTCGAAGTACGAGAAAAATGCTAGAATTACCTCTCTTTCTCCCCAAGTCTGCTTGTGTTTTTAGCTTTTTGTCATACACACCCTCCTCCTCGCCCCCTAGAAATCTTTGTATATCTCCTAAGTCCAAAGGATCATTTTCATCATATGAGTCGTCCCCTCTTCAACGTCATTTAGGAGGCCCAACCTTTTCTTTCCCTTTTCATGTTTGGGTCGTAATATTCTTTGGTGACATTTTTCCTAGACATAAAAGATAATCTATGTTAAACCATAAATGCCACGAAGGTATGGAAATAGAAAAATAAAACACCCCCAAACTAGAAAGTTGTAAATTTCTTGAAATTAGAAACGTGTCTAACCAAAGTGTTCAACACCGAATTAAATGATGAAGTAATGAAATTTTCCCCAACAATCTCTCGGTATGTAAAAGTTCATGATCTGTTCTAAAACATGTTTAAAATTCAACCCAAATGGAGATCATTTGGATTGGGAAAAGATGGACAAAATAGGTGACATGAAACTGTGTGGTGCCTACAGTGGTGCAATGAAGTCATGCAATGCACATCTTTAGTTTCATGCATGAATGTGGCTGGTATTTATGAATCATTAGTCAATGTAGGACAATTAACATGTAATCTAAAGATTCAATTGATAGAACTTAACAAAATTGGACGAAGGACTCACTCGAGCATTTTATTAAACACCTAGCATGCAATTCAAATTTCTTAAGGAAATCACAAAATTGGATTTTGGAATCAATCCCAAATTTTATCACACAACCACAAGTCTAATTCAACCATACTCTAACCTAATCCCATTCTCCATTACTTGTAAATTAGGAATTTACATGAGGATGCAAAAATAAAGCTTCAATGCTTAAATTCCAAAATTTGAGAGCTTTAAATCAAATCTGAATTTCTAGAGTGAATGATCCTTGATTTCAAGTAATAAGAGAGGATGCAGGATTTAATTATTGAAGTGTGATGAATCATGGGTGGAGATAGTGGACAAGGTGGACGAGGGAGAAATCGTGAGTTACGATTTTAATGGGGCAATCACTTGGTTAAAATAATTTAGCTCGGGTTTACAAAATTTGAATGGGGCGATCGTTTGGTTGCTACAACCAAGTAACTGCCTAGTTGTAGTTGGAAACCCAATTTTTTAGGTGCCTTAGAAGGTTGCTAAAATGCCCCGAACACTATGTTCAATTTCCAGGTTAAAAATGTTCTATGCTCATAATGTTGAACTACTAAATCAAAAATTGCAAACAAATTTCAACTTTTAACTAAACATGTATTCAGAACCTAGAACTATGTGCAATAGTAAACAAAATAGAATAGATAAAAGGGTAAAAAAATCGGATTTCCTCCCAATAAGCAGTTAATTTATAGTCTAGAGCTTGACTATTCTAGTATATTTTGTTAAGGTGTTCAGAAACAAGATGTTGAGACATTGCAGTGCTTACAATTTCGAGCTTTACCTGGTTGATCTCTGCTTTCTTCATTTGATTTCACCTTGTGCTCAAGAATCTGAACTGTGTTTTGTAACACCTCTTCTATCTAGAAACAACTTTCAGATTGAGCATATGTCTGACTTTTGATTTATGCTAAAAGTCAAATGCTCATCATGCACCATTTAACTAACATCTCTCTTCTATACATCAATCAAGGCTCGTCCTGTGGCAACATAGGGTTGGCTGATTATAAGTGATATCTTGCTATCATTTTATATATCCAGGATCACAATCATCCTAAAAGATGAACTTGTCTACTTTCACAAAGATATCTTCAATAATTGCATATGGATGTCAGATCGAACGATTAGCTAGCTGCAGTGTAAAGATAGTAGGTTTGTGGAACACCCAAGCCAGGAAAGCTGAAAAGATTTTATAGGTACTACTCATACCAACAAGGTGCACCTTTTTTTTCTGGAAGTCCATCGTTGGAAACTCCACAATTAAGCATGCTTAGCTTGGAGCAATTTTATGATGGTTGACCCAATGGGAAGTTTTTCAGGGAGCATGGGAGTGAGGACAAAGTATGCCGAAAAGATCCATGTTGGTACAGTGGGGATAGTACTTCGTCTATCTAACGGCCGGGACAACCCATTAAGTGAGACCCAGGTCGTTACAAATGGTATCAGAGTCGGTCTCCAATCTAAAATTGGAAACTAAGTGCTATGTGGGATAAAGGGCTACGCCATAGGGCGGGAGTCACCTCTAGAATCCCAACGCATGGCAACGAATCCTCAGCTGGTTTAAGCATGACGAGAACATCGCGAGTCTAACAGGGGCGTGATTGTAACACCAGGTCAAGAAAGCTTAAAAGATTTGATAAGTACTACTCATACCAACAAGGTACGCCTTCTTTTCCAGAAGTCCATCGTTAAAAACTCTACAGTTAAGCATGCTTAGGTTGGAGCAATTCTACGATGAGTGACCCCCCAAGAAGTTTTCTCGGAGAGAATGCGAGTGAGGACAAAGCATGCTGAAAAAATTCATGTTGGTACAGTGGGGACAGTACATCGTCGATCTAACGACCGGGATAGGCCGTTAAGTGGGACTCGGGTCGTTACAGTTTTTACTTCCCTAACTCAAGTTTCATGTAGACAGAAAGGGGCATTAAATTTATACTTATACCAACTTCACATAAAATTTTATTAAAGTTCATTTTATTAATAGTGCAAGGGATATAAATCTCTCTGGATCTTTGAGTTTGGATGTCAGCTTGTTCTGTAATGTAGGATTGCACCCTCTATCAAAGATAATGTCTCAAATTCCTCAAGCTTTCTCTCCTTAGATATATTGTCCTTCAACATTTTTTAGATTTCATGTCCTTCAAATTTTTTTCAAAAATAAAGTCTCTCCCATCATTCCACATGTATTTTCTAAAACCTCAATCGGTTCCTTTTTCATGATTGGATTCTTGATCTTTATTGGTAGTGCGACTTTTGACATGGAATTTAGGTAGTTGAACTTCACTCCTTGTTGTAATGGCATTGACATGTCTCTTGGGATTCACCTTTGTATTGCTTGGCAATGTACATGTGCTCTACCTGATAAAACATGTGTCATATGTCCCATTCCTGTCTCCAAGTTTTTATTCGATACTTTTTATTTTGTGTAGTAGTTTATGTCCTTCTCATGACATGATCAGTCGTGCCCATATATTGTTCAGTCTTTTCCATGAACCAACCAAACATGCCTTCGAGTGAGGGATTTTTCTCTTCTTATTGATATTGATGTGCTTGTGGTCTTGTGTTGTTCTGGTTGTCTCTACACGAAAATTTTTGGTGATTACGCTAACCCAGATTATAAGTATTTGAGTAAGGGTTGTTTTGCTGATGCTTCCTTCTTGGATGAAATCTGCCTGCCTTGGTAGATTTTAAAAAATGGGACAATTTGCATTATTGTGGTTCGCCTCACATTTTTCACAGCTCAATCTTAAATTTCTCAATTTATTAGTGGGATAAGACATTCTTTCCACTTTAGTTACCAATGATTCTATTTTTTTTGATAACTAGTGTCACATCCGTGCTATGCATGGTCATTTGTTACTCACATATATCGAATTTATATGTCAACATATGAAATGAATATTTAATTAAAAATGAGACACGAAGGAAGACAATTAATTAAATAAAAAGGTACAATTACACGTACCTTAGTTTTTATTAAAATGAGAAGGAAAAAAAATAAATCGATGAGCGCTCCTATTTTATTCTCTTTCATTTTTTAATTTTAAAGAAAAAATATTTATGTGACACTGACAACGTTCAATTTTTTTACGAATTAAAAAAAATTATAATTGATTTTCATATGTTAACATATGAAATGAATATTTAATTAAGATGAGAAACGAAGGAAGACGAATTGCAAAAAATGTACAATTACACATACTTTAATTTTATTATTATTATTATTATTTACGGTTTATATGTTTACTAATCCATGAGATTTCTTTAAACATTGTAATTTAAATTGACTTAAAGCTTAAAGTGAGAAAAAAAAATTACATTTAAATAGAATTTTTAATAAGTGAACAAATACATATATCTATCATATACACTAAGAGTTTTATAAAATAAAAAGGAAAGAAAAAATAGATCGATGAACACTCCTATTTTATTCTCTTTCATTTTCTATTTTTAAAGAAAAAATATTTATGTGATATTGACAGTATTTTTTTTTTCAAAGTTGAAAAAAAATTGTAATTGATTTTCAAGAGGGGAAGACAGACTAAGAAACTACGAGATGATTTGATCATTGAGACGATTTTGCCGACAATATATTTTTAATTTGCTCTCACTTGTTATCTTGTGTTAAACTTCTAGTTGAAATCTTCTATTTGACACCCATTTTACATTTTTTTTAATTTCAAAATAGGACAATAATGATAAAAATAATAATAATTAACACAAAAAATAATTTATAGGTAGTATTATAGAACTTAAATGATATAATTTAAAATGAATGAGATATTGAGTAAAATTAAACAATAAAAAAAACTTTTATATTGGATCTTCGATTTAACACATATATTACATATTTTTCGACTTAAATACAATAAAATAATTATCAACTGAATAATAACTATTGCAATATATATATATATATATATATATATATATATATATATATATATATATATATATATATATATGACAGACTAAGAAACTGCGAGATAATTTGATCATTGAGACGTTTTTTCCGACAATATATTTTTAATTTGCTCTCACTTCTTATCTTGTATTAAACTTCTAGTTGAAATATTCTATTTGACACCCATTTTAATTTATTTTTTTTATTTCAAAATAGGACAATAATGATAAAAATAATAATAATTAACACAAAAAATAATTTATAGGTAGTATTATAGACCTTAAATGATATAATTTAAAATGAATGAGATATTGAGTAAAATTAAACAATAAAAAAACTTTTATATTGGATCTTCGATTTAACAGATATATTACATATTTTTCGACTTAAATACAATAAAATAATTATCAACTGAATAATATATATATATAGACACACACACACACACACACACACACACACACACATTAAAATAAGTTAAAATCTTGATGTCATTAATAACATAACATGGACTCTAATGTTATGTACCATAATAATTGTCAAAATATTTATTACATTATTTTTTTGCATATTATTTTATTTTGTTGTTTTTGCATAGATTTTAAGATTTAGAAAGTGATTTTGGGCTGGAAACCATGTTATTTTTGACAAGGACTTTGTTTTTATAAATATATAGATATAGATATAGACAGATTACATATTTTTTGACTTAAATATAATTAAATAATTTTGAAGCGAATAATAATAATAATTACAAAATGAAAAAAATAGTTTATACATTAAAATAAATTAAAATCTTGATGTCATAGCATAACACGGATTCTAATGTTATGTACCATGATAATTACTAAAATATTTATTACATTTTTTTTTGCATGTTGTTGTTGTTGTTGTTGCATAGGTTCCTAGATTTAGAAAGTTATTTTGAGCAGGAAACTATGTGCGTATTATTTTTGGCATGAAATTTATTTTTATATATAGATATATGTTGTAAAGGTGTCTACCTAATAAAATACTACAGGTTTTCGTGTTGTAGCTTTTTCAGATGCTCACATGACATTCGTATTTTCCATCCTCTCAAATAGTTCCAATGGTCCAATAATTTTTTTGGTAGACAATGAACCATCCGATAAAGAGTCCACCATACTTTTGCATGGAAGGAGACGTGCACAGAAATATTGCACTTGAAGCCCTTGTTGATCCCAAGATGAAGACATTTTCTGAGCATATTATTGAATATGTTCCATGCCTCATCAAATGATTCCAAGTCATGTTGCTGAAATATTAATATTTCATGTTTGAGCTAAACAATCTTGACTGGTGGGAAAAACAAAAGCAGAATTTTTGTTCCAAATAATTCATGGTGGTGATACTTGCGTTGGACTGAATCCAACCATTCTAGTGCTTTGTCTTGTTGAGTTTGTGGGAACAATTGAAGTCTGATGGCATCTTCTGATATCCATTGATATTTGAAATGTTGACACATCTTAGAAAACCTAGAGACATGTGTATGATGATTTTCATCAGATTTGTCGTATAATTGATGCTCATTCTAGTACAGTGAATAACATTGGTTTTCGGTTAAAATTTGGTGGACCCAAGGGTGGATAGATGATGCTTAATTGGTTTTGAATGATTTGTAGAGTTATGAACTCATACATAAGCATGTTCCCTTTGTCATCATTAGCTCGATCATTCCATTGTATCACTTGGTTATCATTGTGTATTGGCCATATCTTGCTATTTTTTTCTACTTCTTCTGCCTCTCTTTGTCTACAATGGAATGTGCATTCAATTTTTGGATTAGCTGCAATGGGATCATCGTGTATCTGATTTCTTATACATAGACCTGAGGATAAACAACAGAAATAGTGAAGGAAATTGAAACAAATAAAAATAAAGATCTAATTTGTGCTAGATAATTTAAAAGATGAAATTAAACTACAAACCCCGACAGCAACGTGAAATAACTTGTTGCCTGTTTTCTTTGCCTCTAGTGTACGAGTCAAACAAGTAGTAAAATGAATTATGAGTCAAAGTATAGTGCTTACAGGGATTACAATAAATTATTTTATAAATTTATAATCAAGTTAATATTTATGCATTAAAATCTAAACTACTAAATAAAATTGACAATAAAAGAAAAAATTCAATTGAACAAGCGAATTTCAAAGAATGTTTTATTTGATGAATGTGGTTATAGTGTTAGGATCTAGAATTCACTTTTTATTCCATATTTTACAGCTTGGTTTGAATGTTTAACAATAATTTATAAGTAATGAACATCAATATTCCAAATTTGTGTAAGACCCTTTTCGCGTGGAGTTAAAACATATTCCTATATGTGACATGTCTGTATTTTTATGATGAATGCGAACATATAATAAAACATTAACAAAATTATGAAAAATTAAAGATCACATAATATATTTCAATCTCCTATTGAACATTATGGAAATTTAAGCGCGTCTAACGAATTTCTAGTCTTTCGAATCTAAAAACACATCACGTCAAACTATATAATCATTACGCATATAATTGTAGAAATGTGTAATGATGAAAATAATTTCTGAAAACCATAAATTGTTCTTATATTAAACAAAAGCAAAAATAAAAATATGGAAATAAAAATATCATCATGATCCTAATACAAATTGGTTTAGCCTAGATACATAATTAAGATTGAACAAGATGTAATATGATTCATCACCAGGATGTAGAATTTAGACTCGTTGAAGGAATAATCTTGAATTGGATTTTGATCTTCAATCTTGCTACAAATTTTTCCTTGAATCTCCAAACTTTTGCCTCTTGAATAATGTGTGTCCCAATATTTTGTATGGCATCTATTTGTAATTAGGATAGAATCCTTGTTAAAAAAAAAAAATCTAGATTTATAACAAGGCAAAATTTTTTTACCCGCTTTAACCAAGAAATCGCTTGGTATAATTTGTTTAAGTTCTGCCTCGTACAAGTGCCCTTAGGAGATCGCTTGGCATATGCAAGGCGATCAAGGCGATTGCTTGGGCAAGTATGTCCTCCTTTGAATTTTTTGTCCTTCGTTCATATCGCTCCAATTGGAGGATTTTTCATCCCTGATTAACATCACTTTTTAGGAGAGAATCCTGCATGATCTACCAAGATGGCTACGCTTAAAGGAAAAGTTTCCAAGGCTCTCAGGGATGTCAGGACTTTAAGGAGTCCCAAACTTGAGGCATTATCAGACCTTCCTGAAAGTGTTCGCAATTCTTAGGCCTAGATCTTTTGTGTTCTATCTCCACCAGCTTATCCCTTCTTGGCTTGGCTCGGCTCATAATTACCTTTTTAACACCAGATTCAAAGAAAGAGAGCAAATGGCTCAGTTTGAGGAGATGGTTGGGCAATCATTTCATGATAGGGACTTGGCCAAGGTATTAGATATAGTAAAGCATGAGCTAGTCGAACATATAGCTTCCTTGGAAAGAAAATATAATATGGATTGAGGATCTAATAGTTTCAGATTTGATGAATCAACTTGGAGTAGAAGAAAGAAAGAAAAGAGGCTGAAGCCAGGGCTGAATGTTGGGGAAAAAATACGGACCACAAACGGAATTGCCAACACAAGTAGCAAACGTCAAATATTTCCCCTCAAACTTCGTGTGATTAAAATAGGAAATCAACAACTCAATCAAGCCAATCCAAACAATAGAATATCGAAATTATAAATACCAAAGCGATAACACCAATAATTATTTAACGTCGTAAAGCCCTCCAATGAGAAGGGAAAATCGACGGGGCAAACCGACAATTCCACTATTACCAAATAATAGTAATACAATATTTCTTTCCTAGATTTTTGCCCTAAATCTAGAAGTAACCAATACACACCTTCAAGAATTAATCTTGGCACCCAAAAACATACATCATCTAATACAATAGATGGAACCCCAACAACAACAACAATAATGGAGATTAAATGGCACCTAAACCATTTTAAGATAATACTTAGAGAAATCCAAATCTTGAAGAAGAAGAATACACAATAATCAACACTTTCTTCTCCAAAATATAACAAGAAAAATAGCACCTTTTATTCTCCAATTGTTGTATGCATGTGTGTTGAAATTTCAGACCAAAAATTCCATACCAATGCACTTTCCGAAAATATTCAGCCTCTGACTGCGTAAAAAAAATTGAGTACACTGCCTCCGTCAAAAAGTGTATGTCCAGCCACCAAAATGAAAGTCTCTGCCCTTTGTTTTATTAGGTCAAGTGGATGAAATTTAGTTATTGCACAATTAGTCCTCAAGCTTACAATATATAATTAAAAATGGGATAACCAAATGTATAATAAATGGGCTGGACCCCTTTTTAGCCCAACAATCTCCCCCTCCAGCCCACGAGGGAGGTACACCCCAAGACTCCAATCACTTGGAATCCATTCCGGCTTGCTCGGTACAAAACCCAAGCTTCTGCTTGGTAACAACCTTGGTCAACATATCAGCAATATTCTTATCAGTGTGAATCTTTTCCAACTGCATTAACTTCTCGTCAACTGCTCCACGTATCCAATGATACCTCACATCAATGTGTTTAGTACGAGAATGGAAAGTAGAATTCTTACTTAGCTCAAGAGCACTCTGACTATCACAATAAATGACGCACTCACCTTGCTTCACGTTGAGCTCCTCAAGAAACTTTCTCATCCATATCATCTTTTTACCTGCTTCGGTAATTGCAATATACTCAGCCTCAGTTGTAGACAAAGCCACACATTTTTGCAATCTTGACTGCCAAGAAACAGCTCCCCCTGCAAAAGTAAACAAGTACCCAGATGTAGACTTTCTGTTGTCAAGATCTCCTGCCATATCTGCATCTGTATACGCTGTCAAAACTGGCTGAGCTTCTCCGAAGCCCAAACACAAAGTAGAAGTTCCCCTGAGATACCGCATAATCCATTTTACTGCTTCCCAATGATCTTTGCCCGGGTTAGACAGAAATCTGCTTACCACACCAACTGCATGTGCAATATCTGGACGAGTACATACCATAGCATACATCAAACTACCAACTGCTGAAGAATAGGGTACTACTTCCATCTTCTTCTTCTCTTCACTCGTTGAAGGACAAGATCTTTTGGTAAGTTTGAGATGACCCCCAAGAGGTGAGCTAACTGATTTAGCTCCTTTCATACTGAACCTTTCAAGAACTCGTTCAATATATTTTTCTTGTGATAACCACAACCTCTTAGATTTTCTGTCTCGAATTATCTCCATGCCCAATATCTGTTTAGCCGGCCCCAAATCTTTCATATCAAATGACTTATGTAAGGCTTCTTTCAATTTCTTGATCAACCCCACATCCTGGCCAACTATAAGCATATCATCAACATAAAGCAGTAAAATAATAAATTTGTCACCTGGAAAAGATCTGATATAAACACAGGAATCTGCAGTCGTTCTTGTGTATTCCTGGCTGACCATAAAAGCATCAAACTTTTTATACCACTGTCTTGGTGCTTGCTTGAGCCCATACAAACTTTTCTTCAATTTGCATACAAGGTGTTCTTTCCCCTTTTGTTCAAAACCCTCTGGTTGAAACATGTAAATCTCTTCCTCCAAGTCACCATGTAGGAAGCCAGTCTTCACATCAAGTTGCTCCATTTCTAGGTCTAGACTGGCTGCTAACCCCAAAACAACTCTGATGGATGTCATTTTCACAACAGGAGAAAAAATCTCATCAAAATCAACACCATATTTCTGCCCAAAGCCTTTAACAACCAAACGAGCTTTGTACTTCATCAAATCACCATTGCCTTCCCGTTTGATTTTATATACCCATTTATTTCTCAATGCTTTTCTGCCCTTAGGAAGATTCACCAAGTCATAAGTATCATTCTTCCTCAAGGAATTCATCTCTTCTGTCATTGCTTTCATCCACTGAATTTTATCCCTATTAGACTGTGCCTCAGAAAAACTTTCTGGCTCTCCATCAGTAGTAAGCAAAATATAGTCAGAAGTAGGATACCTAGTAGATGGCCTGTGATCTCTGGTAGATCTTCTGACATGTGCTTCTTCATCTTCTTCTGTCTCAGGTATTTGCTCCTCCTCATTAGCATTCTCATCGGCTAGTATATCATCATGAGCAATGTCATCAACATTCTCATCAGTAGGACCTAAATTCTCTTCAACAATAGGCTGTGATGTTGAAGTGCTAGTAGATGCGAGATCAGGAACAGCTACAGTCACTCTAGGTTGCTCCAATTTATCCAAATCTTCAATGGTTTGGTCTTCATGAAAGACCACATCTCTGCTTCTAACAATCTTCTTTTTCTCTGGATCCCAAAATTTGTACCCAAACTGTTCATCGCCATAGTTGAGAAATATACAAGGAATAGCTCTATCATCAAGCTTCGATCTTTGTTCCTTAGGCACGTGCACAAAAGCTTTGCACCCAAACACCTTCAGATGAGAGTAGGAAACATCTTTGCCTGTCCAAACTCTTTCTGGAATATCAAAGTCCAAAGGAACAGATGGAGATCTATTGATCAAATAGCAAGCAGTCTGAACTGCTTCACCCCAAAACATTTTTGGTAGCTTGGCTGTCTTCAACATGCATCTGACTCTGTCAAGAATGGTACGGTTAATTCTTTCTGCCACACCATTATGTTGAGGAGTACCTGCTTCTGTAAACTCATGTCGAATCCCAAATTTTGAGCAATAATCCCTGAACTCATGTGAAGTGTATTCTCCACCATTATCTGTTCTGAGACATTTCAATGGCTTACCTGTTTCTCGTTCTACCATGGCATGAAACTGTTGAAAACTCTTAAATACCTGATCTTTAGATTTCAACATATAAACCCAAAGCTTCCTAGAAGCATCATCAACAAATGTGAGGAAATACTTATTTCCACCCAAAGAAGCTACATCGCTAGGAGAGCACACATCAGAATGCACAAGTTCTAAAATATCATGTTTTCTTTTAAATGAACCACTAAAAGAAACTCTGTGCTGTTTACCATATAAACAATGATCACATTGGTTTAGCGACATACCTTTGGCTAAGGGAATAGATGTCTTCTTAGCCAGAACCTGCAAACCTTTTTCACTCATGTGACCAAGCCTCTTGTGCCATAAATCAGGAGAAGTATCTTCAACAACATTCACCTCATTTTTACAAGCTTTTGCATAAGTCTTGTAAAGCGTGCAACAAGCCTTTCCTTTGGCAACAATCAAAGTGCCCTTTGACAATTTCCAATTCAAATCACCGAATTTGCTATAATAACCCTGTCTGTCAAGAGCCATAACTGAAATTAGATTGAGGCGCATATCATCAATATGCCTCACATCATTCAGTATCAAGGAGTAGCCAAGTTCTGTTTGCAAGTAAATATCACCAATCCCAATAATCTTAGATTGGCTAGTATTTCCCATCTTTGAAATACCAAAATCACCAGCTGTGTAATTTGCAAACAAGTCCATGTTCGAACAAACATGGTAGGAAGCACCACTATCAACAATCCACTCAGTACTAGGATCACCCACATGTAGGCAATGACCATCTACACAAGAAAGTACTTCATCACTGGTAGAAACAATAGCTGTAGTGTTCTTTTCATCTTCCTTCTTCTGATTGCTACCTTCCCTTTGCTCTCTCAACCAAATCCGGAAATTTCTTTTAATGTGACCCACATTACCACAATGATAGCAAGCTGACTTTTTATCTTTTGATTTCGACCGACCTCTTGACTTGCTGCGACCTTTCTGCCATCTATTTCTATTTCTCCCCCTGTCCTCTACAATAAGAGCATGTGCATGATTTGACCCTGCATGTACACCTGAGGACTTTCTTCTTGATTCCTCATTCTGCATACTGTCTTTAACAGACTCCATAGTCAAAACACCATCGGGAGCAGAATTACTGATAGTCACAACAAATGTCTCCCAACTGTCTGGCAAAGAACTCAAAAGTAACAAAGCCTGCAATTCATCTTCTAATTTCATACCCATAGTAGTCAACTGATTTACAATATTCTGGAAATTGTTCAAGTGCTCTGTCACACCCATGCCATCTTTGTATTTCATGTTGACCAAGTCTCTAATCAGAAAAGACTTCCTAGATGCAGTCTTTTTCTCAAACATAGACTCCAATTTCGACCACAATGTATGTGCGTCAGTCTCCTGTGCAACATGATGAAACACACTGTTATCCACCCACTGTCTTATAGTTCCAATAGTCTTTCTATTCTGTTTGGTCCAATCACTGTCTGACATATCATTCGGTTTAGCCGTGTCACCCTCAACGGGGTCATGCAAATCCTTGCAATAAAGGATATCCTCCATCCTAGGCTTCCAAGTTACCCAATTATGATTAGTGAGTCTAATCATAGCACAACCAACCGGATCATCCATTTTAATCCACACAATCTAACACAAGCTCTGATACCACTGTTGGGGAAAAAATACGGACCACAAACGGAATTGCCAACACAAGTAGCAAACGCCAAATATTTCCCCTCAAACTTCGTGTGATTAAAATAGGAAATCAACAACTCAATCAAGCCAATCCAAACAATAGAATATCGAAATTATAAATACCAAAGCGATAACACCAATAATTATTTAATGTCGTAAAACCCTCCAATGAGAAGGGAAAATCGACGGGGCAAACCGACAATTCCACTATTACCAAATAATAGTAATACAATATTTCTTTCCTAGATTTTTGCCCTAAATCTAGAAGTAACCAATACACACCTTCAAGAATTAATCTTGGCACCCAAAAACATACATCATCTAATACAATAGATGGAACCCCAACAACAACAACAATAATGGAGATTAAATGGCACCTAAACCATTTTAAGATAATACTTAGAGAAATCCAAATCTTGAAGAAGAAGAATACACAATAATCAACACTTTCTTCTCCAAAATATAACAAGAAAAATAACACATTTTATTCTCCAATTGTTGTATGCATGTGTGTTGAAATTTCAGACCAAAAATTCCATACCAATGCACTGTCCGAAAATATTCAGCCTCTGACTGCGTAAAAAAAATTGAGTACACTGCCTCCGTCAAAAAGTGTATGTCCAGCCACCAAAATGAAAGTCTCTGCCCTTTGTTTTATTAGGTCAAGTGGATGAAATTTAGTTATTGCACAATTAGTCCTCAAGCTTACAATATATAATTAAAAATGGGATAACCAAATGTATAATAAATGGGCTGGACCCCTTTTTAGCCCAACACTGAATCCCTCATATCTTCTAAAGAGGACATCATTAGTCAGTTAAAGGATTTTTCTAAGTACAAAGTCGACCAGATGGACACCTGTATCACTTCCTTGGAGAGCACAATTGGTAAGGTGCAGCCTGTACATCCAAATTTTGATGTTTTGTTTCTATTAAACGATATGATGGAGCTGAAAACTGAAGAAACGAAGGAAACTAAGGCCATAAACAAGATAGATCAACCTCTACCCTAAACTTGCTAGATTAGAGTTGTTTTTCTAAATTTGTTGTATGAACTTTTTGCTTTTCATACAACATGATGTAACTTAATGAAATTTCTCCTTTTTGGTCTCTCTCTCTCTCTCTCTCTCTCCCTCCCTCCCTCCCTCCCTCCCTCTCTCTCTCTCTCTCTCTTTGATATGCTTGTATTAGTTCGAGACCTCTAAGTCTAATACTTAAATTAGGTATGAACCACTTAATAACTAAGATTGGATGTGAACCACTTAATATTTTAAATTTCATTTTTTTAACTGGTGTCCCAATCCATTTTAAAAGGTGTTGAATGATCTCAACTAACTAAACTTGAATGTTCTAATGTTTTGGTTGGCATCATTTATTTCAACTGAACTAGAGATAATTTAATTATATTTAGGCTAGGCATTTTACATCTCTTTGAACCATCCCTTTCAAACAAAGGTTATTGTCCTAGGGGGTACTACATGAGTTCCCTTTTTGGCAAAATGAGGCTCTTATGAGCGGTGATAATTTAGTTCATTCCATATATTTTAATCGAACATGGAACTTAGTTGTACATTGAACATGAGGCTCTTAAGAGACTTGGTGCTTTCATGTTTCTATTATTTTATAGGGTCGACTAATGGTCCTGATGAAGATTCATTGGTAGCTAAGAACACTTTCCCGAGGACCAGGACTCTAGCATGGAATTTTTTTCCAAGAACTTTGGAATTGTAATACATGGCACTCTTTTTTTTATAGGTTGCAATTCGAAGCCCCGAGTCCTTTATTTCTTCTTCAATTAGGCCAAGGTTGGTGTGAAGCATGTCAGATCATTTCTTGCTCTCAATAATATCAAGTTCTACATGATGTGATCCCATTTCTAATGTGATGACTGCTTCAGTCCCAGATGCCATAGTGAATGGGGTTTCATCAGTTGCAGTTCTACAAGTAGTCTTTTATGATCATACCTCGGGCAGTTCACTAGCCCATGAACCTCCAGGTCATCATGTTTTGTCTTCAAGGTGCGTTTGATGATTTTTTTTCACAACTTTAACTTGCCCATTGGCTTATTGGTGATTTGGCGTAGAGTAATGTTTTTTTGATCTTCATCTCTTCACAAAAAGACCTTTGTTTGGCATTGTCAAACTATTTACTATTGTCTGTCACTATTGAATGATGAATACCAAGTCTGCAGATAATAGATTTCCCTATGCAGTCCCCTTTTTTCTTTGTTATTCCCGCCAGGGCTTGGATAATAGAACGATAATAGAACGTTCTCTATCTTATCACCTCCTTCACTTGTAGCCAAATTTTGCTAGAGCATCTACTCGGAAACTCTAGTCCTAGTGAATTGTTTAACTTCTAAAAATGAGAATTTCTGAAGCTATTTCTTTTCTACTCTGTGGTAGGAAGATATATTCTCATCTTTCGTATTATAAGAAACCTAGATTACATTGACGACTAGCAGTGAATCATGGTGTACTATAACTTTTATATTCCTATTTTCCTTGCGTTTTTCAAGCTATCATTGTCTTGCACTCTGCGTCATTGTTTGTCGCGAAGAATTTAAAATTGAAGGGACTGAAAAGGAAACTGCTTCTCTAGGCTAATGAGTACAATTCCGTCTCCTGTACTATTTTTTGTAGATGATATGTCCACAAAAAAATCCCAAGGCGTGTCCTAGTCAGGTATTACTAATGTGTTCGGCTTCTGCAAGGCTTGACGAAGTGGAAAATTGCTGAGCTTTACCAATAGATGTTCTCGAAAGTCTGATCTCAACTTGTGTGAACTTATAATTAATACGTATGTTAACTTTTCCATCAGTGCATATCTGAGTCTCGTATCTTGAAAGTCTTAAATGATGTAATATACTGGCTGCTACATACCTTTTTTATTTCTCACAAGCACGAATTTGGTTGAGGCCTCTGACACTGCCAGATATAAACCTAAGATTTCCTCGGGAACTGGCTGGATAGTAGAGGTGGAGAGGCGAGCTGCATTTTTCTGTAGACTTTAAGATGAACCTACTCTAGGCCACAATCTTCTCAGTCAAGCTTTGTACCTTTTTTTATCTTTATTGGGCCCTTCATCTCAACCATGGCTTCTTATCTTATCTTATTCGGCCTTAAAAGACCATCTCCAAGGACACCCCAAATTTGAAATTTTATCTCAAATATGAAATTTTTCATCTCCAATCACACCCTTTTTCCTATCCCAAATTTGGGATAAATGAATAGTGCTATCCCAAATTTGGGATAGCACTATTCATTTATCGCTTTTATTACAAAAATGTCATTAATTTATTTACAAAAATGCCATTTTTTTTTCATTAACCTCATTTATCTATTTAATTAATCAATTGTTATTATTATTATTATTATTATTGTTGTTGTTGTTGTTGTTTTTTTTTTTTTTTTTTTTTTTTGTATTTTAATTATTATTGTTTTTGTTATTGTTAATTTTTGTTGTTTTCGTGTATGATAATGTTATATAAGGGATACTAGTAACAAGAACGGTAGTTCGAATTATAATTGGAATGACCGAAATTTAATTTCTGAACAGTGGTACAAAGACAATAATTCTTAACATGGAAATTGAAAACGAACCTACTACATGAAAACAACATAGGGACAAACGCACGATCCCAATCTTAAACATAAATAACACAATAGCTAATTGAGAGTACTAGGTAGACGTAGACCAGATGGTTCAGTAACCCGGAAGATCACTTGAGGATCCTCGAATATCTCCAAAATACTGACCGAAGGAAATCGAGTTATTCTGGGATCCTGAACTTTGATGTTCAGCTCTCTTTTGGGAAATTCTTGTTTGTTCATTTTCTAAGAAATGACGTGCATAAGGGTTTGTCACAGTTGACAAATCAGTTAGTAAAATTTGCTAATTCTCAAAATCAAGATGATGTTTTTTAATTTTTCGATGTGGTGTATGCTTTCGAAGCATGTCTTCATTTGTTTTCGAAGACAAGCCTTCAATATACTTGTTCGAGATGAATATTTTAATAATTTAGTTTTTTACGTCCGCAATATTGACAATTTTTTAGGCACTTCAAAATCTTTAACTACTAATTAAAAATAAAATTAAACCAATTAAATAGATAATAAATACATATGTTAATTTATAGAATTAGAAATAATAATAAGAAAAATAAATAAAAAATAGTTTATCCAAAATTTGGGATAAACTGTTGAAGAAGAAAAAGGGTTCGGACCAAATTTGGGACAAAGTCCGGACCAAATTTGGTCCGAACCCTTGGAGATACTCTAATACCTCATTGATGGACCATATATCCCAAGAATTTCCCAAATCCTACCCAAAAGTTCTTTTCTATGGACTGAGCTTCATCTTATAAACTGTTTGAGAATGGCAAACATTTTTGGAAGGTGATGGATATGATCTGAAGATTTTGCTCCTTTTCCTAACATATTATTGATGTAGACTTCCATGGTTTATCCAATTTGTTCTGAAAACATTCAATTAACAATTCCTCTATTCGTCACAATGAGGTACGCTCTTCATTCGACTTAAGCACGAGATCTAACTGTATCTAGAACAGATATCCATGAAACGAAGTAATTCATGTCTTGCTGTTGCGAGGAAGTGAAACACTATCATTCTAACATTCTTTATTCAGGTATGTGAAATGGATGCATAACCTTAAGGTCTTGTTGCTCATATATACTAGTATTGTATTTTCAAACCATTGCGGATATTTGGCTTCACATTTTAACCCATTGTAGAGTCAATTCACTATTTGGTTGGACAACAGTTCATATCTTTGTCCATTCAAAAGGGGAAGTTTTTGTGTAGCGACCGAGAATTTTTGTGGCTCATTTAAATAAAATTATTTTAAAAATGTGTTGTTACGACTTTGCTCATTTATTTTAAAAATGTGATAGACGCCAATGAAGTGAAATTAAATTTATTTAAAAATCTTAGTTCAATTTTAATTTTATTTAAAGGTGTCCCAGTTTCATTATTTACTTTTAAAGTCCAATTTCAAATTTAAGAATTTTCCAAATTTATCTTTGATAATTTTAGTCCGAACTTTAAATATTTGAGTCTAAAATGTTTTAAATCCAAACTCCTAATCTTATTATCATTATCATTACAAATTATACTATTCAATTTATTTTGAATCAAACCCAATCACAATTTTCTTGGCTCAATCTTGGAACCAATTAATTAATAATTCACATTCCAAACATCTTTCCCTTTCTTTCCAAACTATTCCACACGTTTGCAACTACAGCTGATCTATAATCCATAATCAACCCTTAAATTATTCCCTAACTTGCCTAAGCTGATCAAAGCCAGTGAAATGGCTATCCCATATTGGTAGTATTGACAGGTTCCCTCCCTCCTTCCCTAGAATCCCATAATTTCGGCCCCTCAATCAACCTTAATCCTCCAGGAAAATTCCCTCATTATGGCCTAAACCAAAGTCTGCCATAACTTACCAAAAGTTGAGTCAATAACCTGTTGGAATAATATGTCCAAGCCCAATTAGTTGGGTCGGACTTGGGTTGGCCCAAGTCCACAGTCTCTAACCTAATAAGGTTTAGAGTTAAACCTATAAGTACTAAGTTATTTGTAGAGAAAAAAAATTATTGTGTTCTTGGTTGCTTGCACAACAAATCCAGATCTTGGCTTGCTGTGCGGATCACCATCAGAGGCTGGACAATTGAACGACTACAGGACGACTGTAGTGAATAGACCTCTATACTACATCAATATCAGATTCAAGCGATTCATCAAAAGGTATAATTTTTATCACAAACTTCATCTAAGTGCAAGACTGATCTGGGCTATGGTTTCGAAACCTAATAGTGGTATCAGAGCCTGTCTTGAAACTTGTTGAAGTTTGTTTCATTTTGATGAATTAATAATAAATGTTATTGTGACTAATTTGATTTGCATATTGACGTTAATTTTGCTTTATTAAATCTAAAATTTTTTTGGATTAACTGTTAAAAATCGGACAGATTCGTATCTTGAAAATGGCGGTGTTCTGGAACCACCGCCGTCGGAACAATCCCTCAAATTTTTTAGGTCTCCTTTTGCAATTTAAAAGTTCTGAAATTTTTGAAAAAAATCCTATTTGGTCGATTTTAAATTTTGATTTAATTGTTTTAACCAAAATTATAATTTTTTTGAAAAATTAAATTGTTGACCAAGTTAGGCATTTTAATTGAACTTTATAAATATTGTGAATTAGACCCTTTACGCTTTTGAATGAAATGATTTAGTCAAAATAAATTTGTTATTTTGGAGAAAAACCCAATTTTAATAATTATTTAGACTAATTTGCAAATCAATTAGATTGATTATTTGGTTCGATTTATTTTGTCTAAAGGAGTTTAGACAATTAACGTCAACATTGCAAATTTAGAAATTAATATATATTATTATTATTATTAGATATTAATGATGTTAGGATCTATAGTGGATGATTATGGACTAGACCTATGTGATTGGTTGAATTTATGATTTATTTAATTCTCTTTTTGTGGATTGGGCCTGTGTGTCTATTATTTAGTTTATATGGGCTTGCGTGTCTATTTGATATAGACCCACGTGCCAACTAGTAAATGTTACAGGTAGAAGCGGATAGCGATTATTGCATTTAGCATTCAATGAAGGATGCAATGTCCCCTAGGAAATAGACCAACCAGTCTTCTTCATGGCTCAAGGAGACTATATAGATACCATCCATAATCACCCACTCTATTATATATATGATTAATTACATGGTTGATGTTAGTTAATATACATAGGATTGATGAGACAAATACAAACCCCTCAAGTTAAATGTTAAATTTGTATTAATTGATTGATACAAAATGCCTTCCATTGTTATAATGAAAAACCAGAATCTGCCATCAATGTCAGCTTGTTGAGTCACTCAAGGCTGCGGGATGGAAGGTGTGTTTAATCATTATGAAATATATGATATTTCTGAACAATGGGTAGAATTTAACCTAAATTTATCTCTTGTTGAGTCACTCAAGGATACGAATTTTGGAGGCGCAGTCAAGTGAACACATAAGATATGCAAGACAAAGAGTTGTCTGCTTGATGATCTAGGAATCACATAGAGATGTGATTGATAAGAGTATCTACCTGGAAATTTTATTGGGGCTTGTTGAGTCACTCAAGGTTCTAATAAAATGAAAGGGATCCTAGCCCATCGAGAATCATATAGATTCTTCCAATTAATGAAGAGGGTCATTAATTCAAGTTAAACAGTGGGAGTAAATATTAATTTAATAAAGTACATATTATATTAATTTTCTACATTTAATTATTGTTCTATTTTGTCATTTCAATTTTGAATAATAAGTAACTACATAAGTTTAAGAAGTATACTTGATGCTAACAAGCTTATCGGATCCAACTTTCTGGATTGGCAACGTAATGTGAGAATTATTCTCACGCATGAAAAAATGGGATATGTCATTGAGCAGCCAATGCCGGAAGCTCCTACTCAGGAGGCTCAACACAGTGATGACGATAATACTGCGACACGTGTGATGCTTGCAGCTATGTCACCTGAGTTGCAAAAGTAGCACGAGGGTATGGATGCTCATACTATTATATTTCATCTCAAGGAGTTGTATGATGAACAGTCTTGGACTGAAAGGTATGAGACATCCAAAACCAATTTAGAGGTGTGATGGTAGAAGGATCTTCAGTCAGTGCTCATGTGCTAAAGATGATTGGATTTATTGAAAAACTGGGCCAATTGGGTTTTTCCATGGATCATGAGCTGAGTGTTAACTTAGTTTTACAATCCCTTCCTGATAGCTATTCATAGTTTATTATAAACTTTAACATGAATAAGATTCAGTGTACCCTACCTGAGCTGCTAAATATGCTGAAAACTGTCCAGCCCAACATCAATAAAGGTAAAGGGTAGATCTTGAATATTGACAACTCTTAGGGAACTAAGAGGAAGTCCAACTTGACCTTTACGAAAGGATCCAAGAAGATTAAGTCTACTGGAAAAATTGTCAAAGCAGGCAAAGGAAAGTCCAAGTCTAATGATCCTTGCTTTCATTGTGGAATTAAAGGACATTGGAAGAGGAACTACAAGGTTTACCTCGCCAGCTTGAAGGGAAAGAAGTCTAATGAGCTTCCACTTCAGGTAATTATCTTATCGAGGTTTTTATGTCTACTCCTTTAGATTCTTGGGTATTGGATACCGGATGTGGATCTCATATTTGCACGAATATGCAGGAACTAAAGAATAGGAGAAGACTGTAGAAAGGGGACGTGGACCTACGAGTGGGAAATGGAGCATAAGTTGTTACATTAGCTGTGGGGACCTATTATTTATCATTTCCCTCGCGCCTTGTTTTAGAATTAAAAGACTGCTATTTTATTTCCTCCATTACTAAGAATATTATTTATGTTTCATGTTTGGACATGGATGGTTTTTCAATTGAGATTAAGAATAAATGTTATTCTTTTTATCTTAATGAATTATTTTATGGTTGTGGAAAATTAATCAATGGCATCTACATTCTAGACATGCAATACACTATAATGAGTATAGAAAACAAAAGGCGTAAGATAGATAACATTAATAATTCCTACCTTTGGCAATTTAGACTTTGTCACATAAATGAAAAATGCATATCCAAGTTACATAAAAATGACCAAGTCTCCCTTTACTGGAAAGGGAGAAAGGGCTGCGCACAATTTGAGTCTCATCCATACTGATGTATGTAGACCAATGTCAAAAAGTACTAGAGGTGGTTTCTCCTACTTCATCACTTTCACAGATGACCATTCTAGATATGGATTCATCTACTTGATGAAGTTCAAGCATGAAGCCCTTGAAAAGTTTAAGGAATTCAAGCAAGAAGCGGAGTGACAAAATGGTAAGAACATTCTCTCACTTGATCTGATCGAGGTGGAGAATACTTGAAGGATGAATTTTTAAGATATCTTAAAGAGAATGGGATTCTCTCGTAGTTTCTGAAAGGAGAAATCGCACTCTACTTGATATGGTGCGATCAATGATGAGCTGAGCAGTTCTGCCAAATTTTTTTTAGGGTTATGCACTTAAAACTGCATGCCACACACTAAACCATGTCCCATCTAAATCGATTGATAAAACTCCATAAGATATATGGAATGGGAAAAGACCTAATCTTTCTTATTTGAAGGTTTGTGGTTGCGATGCTTATGTGAAGCGTACAAAATCGGATAAGTTAGACGTTAAATCTGATAAGTGCCTATTTGTAGGGTATCCAAAGCAAATAGTTGGATACTATTTCTAAAATCCCACTAAGATGAAAGTTATCGTATCAAAACATGCTATATTCTCAGAGAAAAAGTTCATTCTATGAGAGAGCAGTGGGAGCAGAATAGAACTTGAAGAAATTTAAGAAACTACAAAAGTGGTGAACCGATTAGATGAGCCAGTAGCTGTGTCTGATATTGATGAGACACAAATTGGTAATGTGGAATAGCCAGACCCTGAGGACATACCAGCTCCACGCAAGTCAGAAAGGGTCATTCATCCTCCCAAAGATTCGATCTTACGATTACCAAAGAGAATTTTCTAATTGAGGAAGACAAACCCTCAAATTATACAGAATCAAAGTTAAGTGTTGACTTAATGAGATGGCAGGAAGCCATGGAATCTGAAATGAACTCCATGTACGAAAATAAGGTTTGGACCTTAGTTGACCTACCTGATGGAGTAAACCATAGGTTGTAAGTGGGCTTACAAAAGAAAGTAACGTAGACATGGATGGTAATGTTCATACATATAAGGAAATACTGTGACAAAGGGATATAAGTAAAGACAAGAAATTGACTTTGATGAAACCTTTTCACCAGTCGCCATGTCTAAATCTATTCGAATTCTGCTTGCAATAGCAGCATACTATGATTATGAGATTTGGAAAATGGATGTCAAAACTGTGTTTCTTAATGGGAATCTTAATGAAGATGTGTACATGACACAGCATGAGGGTTTCGAATCCATATATGGGTTGAAGTAAGTGCCATGAAGCTGGAATCTTCGTTTTGATGAGATAATCAAAAGGTTTGATTTTATCAAGAATGAAGATGAATCGAGTGTACAAGAAAATTAGTGGGAACAAAATCATGTTTCTAATTTTGTATGTAGATTATATAATGTTATGAGGAAACGATATCCCCATGCTTCAATCAGTAAAAATGTGGTTATCCAAAAAATTCTCCATGAAGGACATGGGAGAGGCAGTGTACATCCTTGGAATTAAGTTCTATAGAGATAGATCTAGAAAGATGCTTGGCCTATCTGAGTCCTCGTACATAGATAAAATCTTAAGAAGATTTAATATGCAAGAGTCCAAGAGAGGACTCTATCCCATTGGAAATGGGATCAGTCTCTCAAAACAAATGTGTCCTAAAACACAGAATGAGAGAGATTGCATGGATAGGATACCTTATGCATCAGCAATAGGATTCATCATGTATGTGATGCCATGTACAAGACCAGATGTTTCTTATGCTTTGAGTGTCACAAACAGATTTCAAGCAAATCTTGGAGAGAAACATTGGATTGCGGTCAAGAATATTATTAAGTACTTGAGAAGGACTAAAAATATGTTTCTTGTATATGGAGAAGATAAACTAAAAGTTCAAGGATATACTGATGCCAGTTTTCAGTCAGATAAAGATGACTGTAAATCCCAGTCTGGATACGCGTTTAGTCTAAAGGCAGAGTGGACAGATGGAAAAGTTCCAAACAAGACACTAATGCAGATTCAACTACAAAAGACGAATAAACAGCTGCTTCAGAAGTAGCAAAGGAAGCCGTCTGGATCAGAATGTTCATAAAGACGGCTTGAGAAATTTTATAACCAAACTTGGAGTGGTTCCTAGCATTGTTGATCCAATAACTTTGTATTATGATAACAATGGAGCCATCGCACAAGCAATGGAACCAAGGTCTCATCAGTGATCCAAGCATGTATTAAGGCGATATCATCTCAATAGAGAGATCATAGAAAGAAATGACGTAATGATAGAACGAGTCCCGACAGACGATAATGTAGCAGATCCTCTAACAAAGGGATTATCTCAGCACAAGCATGATGATCATACCAAATCTATTGGTATTAGATACATGAGTGATTGGATCTAGTTTGTATGGGATTTTATTTAATGTGATATACAGTTTGTTTGGACATCATTGGTATAAGCATTTATTAATTAAATGAGTCTACTTTTTTAATTGACATATCTGTTATTACTTAAAATTATAGTAATGGAACCCGTAGAATAAGTTCAAATAACTTGTAAATCACAAGGTTTTATGATTGTGAGATAAAAGTAATGAAATGACTTGTTCTTAATTATCCCTAGTCAAAGTAACAACAAGATACGTTTATTGTTGTTACAGTTAGGCTTCCATGTATTGCATTTCTTTCTTATGAAGAAAGTTGCTAATCTCGCGAGTTAGAATGTAGAGGGACATTCGAATGAACACATGGATGCATTGTTAGATGAACAAGGCATCTGATGACCCACCTAGAGATTTCACATGGATAACTATCCAAACGTTAGTGGTAAATCTCTGATGTGTTGTTGTGGATTTGGTCATTTGACTTGAGGATTTCATAGAATCTTATATGAAGATTACTATGATTTGGCGAGCGTTGATGTTGGCTTTTGAGAAGGAGTCATCAGGATGATGTCGCACGGGTATAGTAAGACTCATATGAAGGTTGTGTATGTCCAAAATGAGAATTCATCACTCCTGGGTTGTAGGAGATTGTAACCTGCATTTTTCCAACCAAAGTTGATATAAAGTCCTCAGCCGAGGTAGTGTTATGAATTGAAAGAGATTGACGTTATTCCATATCTGTCAACCGATTGGGTTATACATGATGAAGGGCTTGGATTTCCATGGCAACTACACATATACTGGTCTTGTTATAACCACATGACATTTTCTTCACATGGATTGCCTTGATATGTTGCTAGACGTCAATCTTGGATAGCGACGCGAAATCGATCTTGGTGAATCGAGGATGAATTTGAAATAGAGATTTCAATTCATCTTAATCCAATTAGATTGGAAATATAATAACACGACGTTTTCCATCGTGAATGGAACCTGATGAGTCACACACAAAAGCAAGAATTAAGCATCTGGAATTGGAACTTGTACAAGTGGAAGATTGTAGGAATAATATGTCCAAGCCCAATTAGTTGGGCCGGACTTGGGTTTGCCCAAGTCCACAGTCTCTAACCTAATTAGGTTTAGAGTTAAACCTATAAGTACTAAGTTATTTGTTGAGAAATACAATTATTGTATTCTTGGTTGCTAGCATAACAAATCCAGATCTTGGCTTGCTGTGTGGATCACCATCAGAGGCTGGACAATTGGACGACTTTGGTGAAGTGACCTCTACACTACATCAATATCAGATTCAAGCGATTCATCAAAAGGTATAATTTCTATCACAAACTTCATCTAAGTGCAAGGCTGATCCGGGCTATGGTTTCGATTCTTTTATTTCCACTATGCATGTATGTTTCTAAGCCTAACATAACCAACATATAATTCATCTCCATTCCCCACCTTTCACTACACACACAACAACATTTGGGTATGAATTCATTGCCTCAAAATTGTTTAGTTATCAATTCACTGGAACTTCACATGTTGATGCTAGAAAAACCAATTTCTAGCCATGAACAGGATGAAGATTTTTCCACACTGCATAATACACAAACAAATCCTCAATCCAACCTCCATTAATCAACTGTTTCCTACAATCTGAAATTTCATATTTCACACACGTTTACACCCCCACGCCATGGTTGTGCCTTGTCTAAAATTCATATACCTAGTAGCCCTTAATCCAATAGATGGGTTTAAGGGGACGAGCATCACACAGACGAAACCATCGAGTCTGCAAAACCACCCTCACTGCCACAATCTCCACTCCATATGCACCCTGCCTCTCAAAAAATCAACCACCATCAAGCCTCACACTACAATCACCACAGCAAAACTGAACCTCGATCGACACCACAACTTCCACGGCCTTTGCCTAAACTTAAACAACCTGCATCACCATGGTCCGCTGATAAGTGTATGTCTAAATTAGAAGAAATTATTTTCTATTTAGAATATATGCTATTTAATTTGTGTCTATTTGTTACTTTGTAGAAAATATTCCAACAAGGTGAAGAATGCAGCAAACAATGGGAAAAATGTATAATTGGATGCTAATTGGAGCTAAAATGAGCAATTGAGAAGTTTGTGAGGTCAATCGGGAAATGTACATGGTGCCAAATTTAATGAATCAAAGGTTGGAGACCCAATTGAAAGAATTGAGAGCTGAAACGAGTAAGTCGAGAAGAATATAAAGTTGGGGACCAAAACGTAACAATTGAAAGTGGAGGACCAGGGCTGCAATTAAAAGATAAAGACTTACTTACACAACCGAGAAAAGATGGAAAATTGCGCAAAAAGTCCTTCCAAGCTCACAGCCTTTAAAGGCGCGCGGTCGCGCGTTGCCTAGAAAATCAGAACAGAATGTTTTATCCTCAACCGCGCGATCACGTGGTTTTACACCAAGCAGTCACGCGGTTATACGACTCGGCCGTCGATCAGATTTTTCTCGCAATTTTTAACAGGCTTTGGGCTTTTTGACCTAGGTTTTTTCCTAACCTATAAATACAACTTATGAGGCACGAAATCAGAACATTTGCATCACCTAAGAACATTATACAATCGAGTTTTTCACGTCAAATTCTTGAGAGATCAAGCATCGCAAAGGGGCGTGAATTGAATATAATTGAAGAATTGAGACTTGGTGACACTGTGTCGCTTGTGATGCACAAGCAAGCCCAAATCCCATGTGGTCACCCTAATGAATCTAATGATTTCCTTGCATCGCTAATTGGTGATCACAACTTGCTGATTTTCCCTGACATCCCTGATTTATCTATAGTAGTTTCTAAAAATATTCTTTATTTTTTCCACACAAGATAGTCAGAATTAGAAGTATACCTGCACAACAAGTCAAAGGTAAGCACTTTCCAATTCTACAACTCCACTCTCTACAATTTAAGTCAACTAAGCTTATATCATGCAAATCTTTTTATGGACGACTTTTTCTGTTTTAATGTTCCTGTCTTTTATCATCTTGGTGCAGAACTTTTCATACTTGATTTCTATATGACCCCTTTAGCGAGCTTTAGGTCGGTGACTTCCAAGCCAGACGACTTTAGGGCACCAGGTTTGAAAGACCCCTCGGACTTAATTACTCGAGTCATAAAGGCTTAAACAGAAAAGTTAAAGATGTTTTATTGTCTTAGGCGTAAGTCCACTCTCCGTACTTGCTTTCTAATTGACCCCTGTAGCGAGCTTTAGGTCAATGACTTCCAAGCCAGACGACTTTAAGGCACCAGGTTTGAAAGACCCCTTAGAATTAATTACTCGAGTCAAAAAAGCATTTGAAGAGCAGAATAAGACCTTCAGCATTTTTTTGTTTTTATGCTAGCAATGGTTTATACCCATTGACCAAGACCTCTTCAACAAATGACACATTTCAGGAACTACAAATCATTAAAAGTTCAAGCCTACCTTCACCACTTCTTCCCCACCCCCAAACTGTTCTTGAGCAAGTTTAGATTCTAAAGGTTGGGATGTCTCTAGATCTAAGTTTAGGGATTAATAGTCATTCCTATGTTAAATGTGCATAAAACTTTCCCCACATGTGTTAAACAAACCCATACACAAGTATTTATCCAATAATGGCTATGTGCTCAATGAATGACATCTAGCAAGTGATAACTAGTTCAAAAGAATTTCAAGTTTTCATGTTGTCCACAATCCAAGCTAAAACAATATTTGATTCATATTACATCCTAAGCAATAAACATGTCAGCAAAGTTTTCAATATATATATTTTTTAATCCCAATAGAAATAGAATGAGAACATACAATGAGTATGGAAGCAATTTGCATGAATGATATTTTCCACCCCCAAACTAGAAAGACACATTCTCCTTAATGTTTGTCAAAAATATTTAAAAATGTAAAACAAGACAAAGGAGAGATAATGAGAACTTCCCAGGTGCAATGGAGATGTTTTGTTGCCTTGATGCTTCCATTTGAAATGCTGATGGATGAATTTGACCATATTCTTGTTTTACCCAACTTGATTGGATGTATTTTGATTGGTGTATTCCTAGATAATTATTTTGATTGGTGTATTCCTAGAAAATACGAGATAATAACATTAGAAGTCATAAACATCGATAAGAAACTTTGTAAGCTCAAACCAACACCCCCAAATTAAAGTTAAAGCAAAATCTTGAATTTTTAAAAGATGTTCGACTACACATGTTCATGCCTTGACATCGCCTAGTAAAACACAAATTTTCCTGAGCCATCTTTTGATATGTTAAAGTTCACAGCATAGTTGACAACATATTAAAAATTCAGCCCATTTGAATTTCTATAGGGTCATGAAAAGCTATGGAGAAGTAGGTGACGTGAGTCAATTTTCAGGTGCAATGGTCTTGCAATGGAGCTGCCATGGTGCTAAATTTGTTTTCATGATTTTCATTCTATGAAGTGAATTAATTTATGAACTAAATACACACAATCAATGATAAGCATGTCATGGAGATAAATGCTCAGAAGATTTTGTTAAATTTGAACAAAAATTTCTTTGTGGCATTTCATCAAACACTTAAATGTGCATTACAAAAATCAAAGTATGTGTATCAATTTGGAAACATGGATTGACCCAAGAATTTTACCTATCAAAGAAAAAACCACAATCTTCAACAACTAACCTATACCCAAACTTCACAGCTCAACACTTTGCAATTCAATGAATTTCAAGAAATCCTCACAATTTGAATAAATTTGAAACAAAATGAAGTATTCATACCTTTGATCGAGTTGTTGAGATGATAAAAGCAATGTTATTTGATGAAACATAGTGTTGATAATATGCACATAAGATGTAAGATCAAATTTGAAATGAATGGGGGAGATAAAACAAGTTTGGGAAATTTAAAAACGTAAGAATGAAGTAAAGCACATAAACTACCGATATTGCTCCCAGATTAACCACGCGATCGCTTGGTTTTAACACCAGCGATCGCGCAGTTAATTACTGTAGCATAGTATTTTCAAAAAATGCCATTGCGCGATCACGCAATAGGACCACCAACCAATCACTCTATATTCTGATCAGTTTCCAAATTTTCATTTTTTCATGAAATTAATCCTCGCTTTTACCCCCCTAATCACTTCATGATTTGTGCAATGATCCTCCAATCATGAACTTCATGAACTAAGCTAATGTGTGTGTGTGTGTGTGTGAGCATGGGGTGACGATTTAAATCCTAATTAAACAAAACATGCAAAATATAAAACAACCTAAATATGCAACAATAGACTAACATGCAAAGTGCCTTAACATGTGACATGCAAAACACTCAAAACAAGATTCCTATCATGCATATATCTCAACACAAGCAAATAAAGAAATACTTAAAGCATAATAAATAAAAGAGAAGAAATGTTGGATTGCCTCTCAACGAGCGCTTCATTTTAAGTTTAAAGCTCGACTTTTTGCTCTTCAAAATCATGGAGGCATAAATGATCCTCTTGAAGCCTTGTATTGCTTGGAATTCCCTGCCTTGCATATCTCAACCCATTTTCTCACTTTCTTTAATTGCAAAGCCTCATTTTTAACTGTTTGTTGTGGGATGTTCGGCTTTTCTTCCTTTTTGTCTCTCCATTCATCTTTTACCTTCACAAACTCCTGTTTTGTGATTGGAACCTCCTCCAACTTAATTTCATCTTCACTTCTGGTTTTTGGAACACTTCCTCCACTTTGAAGTAATTTTCATTTTAAATTTCAAAATCGTGTCTTGGCTTGATACTGAAAGTGACTTGTTCCTTCTCGACCCTAAAAATGATTTCTTCCTTTTCAATGACAATTAGGACTCTTCCAGTAGCTAGAAACGGCCTTCCAAAGATGAGAGGCATCTAAATGTCTTCCTCCATGTCTAGGATCACAAAGTCAACTGGAAAGAAGAATTCGTCTACTTTTACAGTCACGTTCTCAACAATACCATACGGGTACTGAATGGATCTGTTGGCCAGCTTCAGTGTGATATTGGTTGGTTTAGGCTCCCCCAAACTATGTTTCATGTACACAGATAAAGGCATTAAATTAACACTTGCTCCAAGATCACACAAGACATTATCGAAACTAAAATTACCAATAGTACAAGGGATAGAGAAACTCCCTGGATCAGTCAATTTTTGTGGTAATTTCTTTTGAAGTATGGCACTACACTCCTCACTCAGTGCTACTGTCTCAAAATCAACCAACTTTCTTTTGTTTGACAGCATCTCATTCATGAACTTCAAATATAAGGGCATTTGAGTTAAGGCTTCTGCAAATGGGATGTTTATGTGCAGTTTCTTGAATATTTCCAAAACTTTACCAAACTGCTGTTCCAATTGATGTTTTCTCAGTCTTTGTGGATGTGGAATTGGAGGGACATATGCTCTGACTGGCGATCTAACTCGAACTTCTTCTTCAATTTTTGCTTGAACTTCAAGAGTCGACACATGTTCTTTCTCACTTTCCTGTTTTTCCATCCCATTTTCCCTCTGATTCTTCTTTTCATATTCTTCAACAGTCACTTCAGGTAATTGAACCCCACTCCTTGTTGTTATTGCATGCACATGTTCCCGAGGGTTCATTTCAGTATTACTAGGTAACTATCATGGCTGCATTGTCGCACTGCTAGCTGCCAAATCCCCCATCTGTTTCTTCAATTTTTTTATTTTAGCAGCTTGATTCATTATTTCTCCATTCGGACTCTTGACCAGCTGGATTAACATTTCCATGTTCTCGGCCATGTTTTTTTGAGATTATTGTTGTTGCTGCTGAAATCCAGGTGGACGCTGAACAGTTTGATTGTTAGACCATGAAAAATTGGGGTGATTCTTCCATTCTGGGTTGTAAATTTGTGAATAAGGACCGCCCTGCTGCCTGTTTCCCACAATGTTAACTTGTTATAGATTTGATTGGTTTTATTGTAATGGGCAGAAATTTATAGCGTGATTTTCGAAATAAAAATCACACAAAGCTATTTGAATTGAATTCACAGACTGCACACCCATATTGTCTATTTTCTTTGTCAAAGCATCCAGCTTAGCACTTAATGCTGTAATCTCACTAACTGCAACAATTCCCCCAGACTTTGGTGTAGATCTATCTGAGTACCACTGGTAACTGTTCGCAGCCATCTTCTAAAAAATCTCAGAAGCTTTTTCATAAGTCATATCCATTACTGATCCCCCAGCTGCTGAGTCTGCATACTTTTTGTTTTCATTTGTCAACCCATTATAGAATGTCTGAACTAATATCCAATCAACGATTCCATGTGTAAGACACTGTCTAATGAGCTCGTTAAACCTTTCTCATGCCTCAAAAATTGATTCTCCTGACTGCTGACTGAATGATAAAATTTCACACCTTATCTTTGACATGCCGCTAGGTTGGAAAAGTTTATCTACAAATTTCTGGGTCATAACTTCAAATGTAGTGATTGTGTGTAGGGGCAAAGAGTAAAACCAGGCTTTTGCTTTGTTCGCCAAAGAGAATGAGAATAGCTTTAATTTCACGGCATCATCTGAAACTCCATTCATGCGTTGCATATCACATAATTCCAAAAAGGTCCGAAGATGTGCATGTGGATCTTCAGATGGCAGTCCATGAAAAATGCACTAGTTTTGGATCAAGGATATCAAGGAAGTCTTGATCTCAAAATTATTTGCTCGGATTGCTGATGGCACTATGCACGTTCCAATGGTCCCCACAGGAGTAACCATGTAGTCTCTCAAAACGCGCCTCCCTTGATTTTGTTGCTGTCCAATAACAGCTGCTGGCAGATCATTCTGATTTCTGTCATCTACCATGGCTAAGTCTGTTTGTTGATTTGCTTCCAACTGTTGTCTACGCCTTTGTCGAAAGGTGCGTTCAATTTCTTTATCAAAAGGAAGCAAATCAAATGACTTAGTCCTTCTTAACATAAATTAAATTGAACAAAAATTAAAAATAAAAACAAAAACTAAAGATAAAGATAAAGAAAACTAAAGTTCAAAGTAAAGTAAGAACTAATGAATATCGATATTAATATAAAAACAGTCCCTGGCAAAGGCGTCAAAAACTTGTTCACTAAGTCCGGAATGTCATCCCCCAGAGACTGCTTACTAGGTACAGAAATATATAAATTCTTATCCTTATTTGAACAAATGAATGAATTTTGATGTTTAAACTAAAATTGAAGAGTTCAACTAGAAAATTAAAAATTTAAACAAAAATGAGATTTCAAAATTGCTTTTGTTTTTAAATATGATTGTAATGTGGTTAGGATTCACGATTTCACCTAGCCAATTAAATTAACTCCAATTCCAGGTTTTATTTTCTAAATATGTGGTCAGTTGAATTCACAAATTTAAACTCGAGAGAGGAATCTCAATTCAAATTAGTTAATTTGACCGAATACATATTTAGAAAATAAAACTTAGAATTGGAGTTAATTTAATTGGTTAGGTGAAATCATGATCTCAACCACATTACAATCATATTTAAAAACAAGAACAATTTTGAAATCTCATTTTTGTTCAAATTTTTAATTGTCTAGGTAAAGTCTTCAATTTTAGTTTAAACATCAAAATTCATTCATTTGTTCAAATAAGGATAAGAATCTACATATTTCTGTATTTAGTAAGCAGTCTATGAGGGACGACATTCCGGGCTTCTAGGTCCACTTTACTACTATTCACGACCCATACACTTTCAAGGATATCTCGCATCACGAGATATTAGTGAACGTCCGCCCCCTTCCATCGCTCCTGACTCTGAACCACCACTGGCCAAACACCATTATCGCCCAAAGCAAAAAAAAAATCACACCAGCAATCACCACCACTCGATCGCCCCTGCCCCAACTCCAATCCCATATCAATGATGCCCAAAACAACTAAGAAACCCAAAATTAAGCAAGCCCATAAACTTACCTCAACCTTCGATCCGATTGCTGCCAGAGAAACAAAAAACCACGATCTCACAGCTTGATTGCCCTCATTTTTTTGCTCCCAAAATTTCCTCCCTTCACACACACATGCTTGTTGCCGCCACATGAGGCGGCGCCATCGCCGGCCACTAGGCGCTGACGTCCAGGATCGAAGAGAGGGGCGAAGCCCCTCCTTTTCGGAACCACTCTCTCTCTCTCTCTACTTGACCGAATGATAGAGAGAGGAAATGTTATATTTTATATATATGTTGATTTTGGTATGAATTTCCTTTAGTGCCATGGTTTCAAAAGAGTTTAATTCAGTCCCTACAGATTAGTTTCCCTTGATTTTCAGCCCCAAGTTTTGAAAAGTATCTATTCCAGTCCTTTTCATTTCTTTCAAAACCTTTTAAATTCAGGTCCGAAGTTTCATTTCTTAACAGATCAGTCCTAAATTCCTTAACTACTACTGTCAGCCCTCACTATTTTCGAAAAGTCTATTACAACCCCTAAACTTTATAAATTCCAATTTCTTTAAAATTTTGATTTTATCCCCTAGACTGTATTTATTCACTTTAATATTTCAATTTTTAAAATACTAAATTAGTTTAATTTTCTTGGCTAGAAGAAACATTTGGTGATTTAAAAAGTTGACGAGACATTTTCGCTCCATTTTCAAACTCGTGAATTGAGGTAGACTCGGCCCCATTAATTAGTTTAAATTATAATTGCATGTATTATGTGAACTTTACATGATTTAAATGCTTTGAAGCATGAGATGAGACAAGAATATCTCTTATGAGATAAAAATCAGAATGTGGTTATACATGACTTAAATGCTTAAATACATGAGATAACATAAATGCTCAAATACATGAGACGGACTACCCACACCCTATGATTTTTAAAGAGCCTATGATTATGATGATGTGATCATTGTATTAGTTGCATAGTTATGTGTTCAATTATTCTGTAAATTAATTATTAGCGATGAGTCTACTGAGTATTTCTTTTGAAATGCTCATTTCGTTTTTAACAGATTTTGCACATTTCGGAGATGGTGGCAAGTGAAGAGCGATTGTGGCAAATAAATAAATGAAGTTATTTTAAAAGTCACAATTCATGAATATTGTCAATTTAATTCTTTGTAGTTATTTTTGAGATTTAAAATTTTGTAAATTTTTCTGAAATTCAATTAAAGTAAGATTTCGCTGAAATTTTCAAATGATAAATATGATGCTTAGAATTATTTATTTCCGCAATAAAGTTAGATTTAAGAGGAGAAGTGGCGTCCCGGGTTTTCACGGAACTCGGGGCGTTACATTTTTCCTTTTAGGTTTTGCATCATGACCAATGTTGAGTTCGTGGCATGCTAGACTTGTTGGGATTCCTTCCAAATCTGCGTGAGTCCCTACAAATACGTCCAAGTTTTTCTTCAGAAACTCTCTCAGTTCTTTTTTAACAGGGCCTTTCAGTTCTTTTCCAATCTCCATGAAGACTACATTAGGCTTTCCACGGGTCCGTTCTTTTCTTATATCAATCCAAGTAGGCATCAAGTGTGTAGATTTTCGTAACTAGATCTTTCTCTCGTATATATGTTTTTTCACTTATTTGTATAGGCCTGAAGTTGAGACTACACTCTCTTGCCATCTTTTCATCATCCCTTATAACTCCTACTCCATGAGAAGTGATGAATTGACGTTGCAGCTTTCAGTTCATATAACATTGGATGTTAGCCACCACAAAACCCGTAATGACTCTCCTTGTGCAAGGTTAAGTGTGCTACTCTACCATCAATGCTATTCAGCCTTTGGGCATCATAATCACTTGTAAACCATAAAGCCTGCTAGTATATAAGAGGAGGTGGCATTCATCAAGGCTCAATTGAAAGTCCTCCAATATATAACATTCAGTGCACTTCAATTATCGACCAAGGTTCAGTGGGATCTTGATGTCTAATATTGGAATGGTGATGATCACAAAATCTGCATGAGGGTATAAAGTTCCTTGTTCATCTTCTTAAGATGTGTACGTACTGGAAACCTAGCGGTGAAGACCTGATAACTTGCGTGCCTCTTTGATGAGTTGGCATATTTTCCACTTTGAACATTCTTGACTTTGATTTCCATCCATCGACATACAAATTTTGGTGGGAGAAAGATCTGATAGGTCTTCTTGTTGGGGTTGGTATTTTTTATCACGATTATTTTTATCCCCTTCTGACTTGGGTCTTTCTACATATTCTTTCAATTAACCTGAGAAATCAACTTCTCTAGTTCCTACTTTATATCTCTAAATTTGTCAGTATCATCCCCAACAAATTTGTGATATCTGTAATAGTTGGACTAATTCAGCTTTGATGAATCATTCTTGCCTTGGTTTAAGGAGAAAATTCTTATTTTTAGATTATAAACATCATCTCCAAATGAGTGTTCAGGATGTGAAATGTTTTAGGTGGTTCCAGGTGTGGGCAAAAGCGATCAGATCCTTGAATATCACATCTTTTCTCCATATGATCTCTATCATTTCTTCCCACATCCTTCTCTTAGCCTTTTAGTTTTTCGACGTCATTCGAGTTTTCCTTATCTTCAACTCTTCTGGCCTTTGCCTCTTCATCCATATAACTCTCTCAATTCTCGCAAGAAATTCCCTACAATATCTTGCCCATATTCGTGTACTGACCACCAGAACCTTAACTTGGGTCACAATCTAGATATTATATCCATCAAAACTTCATCATCTAAAATTTTCTCGATATCATAAATTTTTAACTAAATCGATCCAGATAGGTTTCAAGGATTCCATTTTACCTTGTTTGATTGTGGCCAAACAAAAAATGCAGAATAACAACAAAAACAATAGAAAAGATCTAAATTCAGAATTGAATAAAATAATAAGAATGAAAAATAATGAAAAGTAGACGATAAGACCTTAACCCAAAAATCACAATGCGATGAATTGACGATTCTGAATGAAGAACCAAAGTTGTTGAATGCTAAAAGGATTGTCCAATTCCTTGATAAGTTCAGGTTGGAACACCACAAAGATATATGATTCTTTGATAAGGTTGATTGGTTGTTCAAGAAAATGAATCCTCACTTTTCTAAGAAAAACACTCAATTTGATTCAAAATCATCCAAATTGTCTTACAATAATGAAAATAGACATAATATAATGAAAAAAAGAACTAGCACTAACCCTAGCCGCATTAGGGTTCAAAAATAGAATTAATAATTAATAAAATGGGAATTAAATTTAAAATTGTGAAAATCCAGTTTTGATTCAACCGCATGATCGCATGGACATAGGCTGCACAATCGTGTGGTTAGCCTTTAATCTTTCTGGAGGATTTTTGGTGTAGTCGCACAAGTGTGCCCTCTATTGCTTCATGCGATCTCGTAGATCGACTTCGGTTGATTCTTCGCTCCTTCGAGACAATTGACCCGACTTGGTTCTAGACATGAGCCCAACACGAAACTTGCTTGTTTTCCCATGTAGATTGTTGTTGCATCGATGATAACTTGATTTCTCTTTTGGTCTCTTGTCTTGGATCACATCATCCCCCTCTCTTGAAAAGGATTCAACCTCGAATCTGTATATGACCACATCTTAATGCATCTCTTGCTTTTGTTGTTTTGAGGGACCTGTTTATGTTTTGTGCTCTCCATCATCTTTTTGGGTTGCTCTTTCTTGTTGATAAGTTTCTTCCCAACTTTAAGTTTAGAATTTGACTTGGGTACCTGCAAAACAAAATTAACCAAACTGGGGAGCGATTTTTTAGATTGGTTAAGTGCAAGGAATGGATCCTTGTACATCAATCTATATGCAAAAAAACTCATTTTGGGAGTGGACTCTCTCATCTTTTTCTCTTTGCACTCACGCTCTCATTTTTCTGAGGTTGTGGCATCAACCTCCTTATTTTTAATTCCCATTTCCTCTCGTTTTTCTGAGGTCGTGACCTCAACTCTCTTATCTTTTCTCTCAAACTCACCTGTTATTTTTAATTGATCTTATTGAACCTTTTTAGGCAATAAAGGAGCAAGAGTTATTTTCTTTCCACCCTTCACAAATGGATACTGATTTTTAAAACCATCATGTAACACCCTCCTATCATGTTGCTAAGACCTCCCCAACAAAATATGCACAACATGCATAGATACCACATCACAAACCAGTTCATCATTGTAACCCCAATGGTAAACTCGACCTTAACCTGCTTGTTCGCCTTAATTTTCCCCGACTCGGTCAACCATTGTAACTTATAAGGATTATGATGTTTCTCCTTGGGCAATCCCAATTTTTCAACCCCATTGTACAAACTATATTAGTACAACTCTCCCCCCATCAATCACCATTCCAAAAACCTTTTTACCCACCAAACACCTAGTGTGAAATAGGTTATCCTTTTGTTCATCAACTTCATCTACTTTAGCTCTGGAACTTAGGACACGCCTATTGACAAGTGAGCCCTTCACAGCATAATTCAATCCTTCCTTCCTCATCGTTACTATTATCCCTAAAATCTATTAATTTAGGCACCCCTTTAAATTCATCCTCCGAACTAATTTTTCCATTATCACGCATAATCATTACCCATTTATTTGAGCACTAAGATGCTATATGACCCAAACCCAAACACAATATTCCTATCCTTAGTAAGTTGAGAATCAGAAATATTTTTAACTTTTGTTGTAGAATCCTCCCTCCCTTTTGGAAAATGATCATCGTTGTGTTCCCACCTTTGTTGTAATGTAGGATAAGACACGGATGAATGTTTTGCTGCCCCCTTTCATTTCTGCTGCCTCTCCACTTTCATTTACATATGCACCATGTCCTCCAACTCCACATAGTTCTACAACTCAACCACATTAGCAATATCCCGGTTTAGCTCACTCAAGAACCTAGCCAACATTGCCTCCCTATTATCCACAATATTGGCTCTAATCATCGTCAACTCCATATCTTTATGGTACTCTTCCATACTCCTAGACTCTTGTGTAAATCCCTGCAACATTTGGTAAATATCCCTATGATAATGGCTCAGGACAAACCTCTTCTTCATTATAGCCTTTATCTCATCCTATATTTCTACCAATCTTTCACCATTTCTCCTCCTACCCATCACCAATTGATCCCACCAGTTTATTGCATAATCAGTGAACGCCACTACCGCTAACCTCACCTTCTTTTCCTCCGAATAGTTATGGAAAATAAACATCAACCTCACCTTCTAATGATCAATTTCTCAAACTACTCCTGCAAGGTTGTCATTACACCAACATTATCCCTATCCATCATATTCGTACCTTTAGGTTGTTTGCTATGACTCACTGATTAGCCTGCTGACTCCCTCCTGTCAATTACTTTGTTGTCACTAACTGATGAAGAAGATGGTCCTTGCCTTGCCTATCAGACATTATTAGTCTCAAAAAGCAAATAAAATTTCCTCAAAACAAATAAAATTGAATTTGGATAAGAATTGAGTAAAATAAACACGTTTGAATTTTTTGTGGGATTTCAAATGGATCAAAACTAAAGAAAACTATGAAGGCACGAAGAACACGAAGAATAATAAAATAACAAGAAGATCAAGAAATATCGAGAACTGAATTTAGATTCAAGCTCTGATACCACCTGATGCGATTCTTTTTGGGAAACGTGACGAAAACATGGAATAACCACAAAAACAGTAGGAAAGATCTAAATTCGAAAATAATGAAAAGTGCCTTGACCCAATAATCACTGCGCAATGAATCTACGATGTGGAACGAAGAACCAAAGTTGTTGAACACCACAAGAATTGTCTAATTCCTTGATAAGTTCGATTGGTTGTTCAAGATAAGGAATCCTCACTTTTTTAAGAAAAACACTATTTTATTCAAAATCATCCAAGTTGTCTTACAATACTGAAAATAGACATACTATAACGAAAAAATGACCTAGCAATAACCCTAACCGCATTGGGGTTCAAAAATAGAACTATTATTAATAAAATACGGAAATCAAATTAAAAATAGTGAAATTCAGTTTTGATTTAACCGCGCGATCGCGTGTTAGCCTTAAACTTTAGGGTGGATTTTCGGTATAGTCGTGCGATTGCACCCTCGATTTCTCCTCGCAATCATGTGTTTCAACTTTGGTTGATTCTTCACTCCTTTGAAACAACTTGATTCTAGACTCTAGCCCAACATGAAACTTGCTTATTTTTCCATTCTGGAATTGTTGTTGCATCAATGATAACTTGATTTATCTTTTGGTCTCCTATCTTGGTTCACATCAAGCTCCATCCATAAAGTGTATCTATCTAGATGTGTTACAAGACCTTAATCTCCATCATAGCTAGGGATTTAAGACATCATCATCGTACTTGGTAAAAGATCATTTAATACAATTTTTGGGAAGAGTGAAGGTCTAGTAGGAGTATATTCATCACCACTCCTTTTTTTTAGCTTCAAGGTCAGTTAATCACTTCTTCAACATTTCTAACTTGTCCATATCTTTCATAGGACTCTTCAAGACCTAAGGGTTCAAATGAAGAGTTTTCAGATCACAGCTAAGATTTGGAAGTGTCTCTCTCCTGGATTTAACCGGACCTCAATATGGATTTTTCAAATCTTTCCTTGTGATGTGACTCTGTGTAAGCCCTGTTTGACCTTGAGTTTCATTCTCCTAGGTAGAGTAGATGGATATGGACCTAGAAAGACGTTATGCTCCTTTTTAGATAGTTCCTTTCGATGAGATGGTGGTTTACTCTCTCCCATTGGGCTTTCTGTTCATTCACTTGCATAATTGATTTTTTAGTGACTTTTGGGCCTATCTCTAGAGAGATGATAAGGTTACTCTACCTCTTCATTATGTTCTTTTGTCGACTCATGGGTGGTGGCTATTTTAGCTTGAACTAGCTAGTTGAGGTCTCGATTCTAGATCATTGTATCTTCATTGAAGAGACCGGGGGAGCTAAACTTGATGACTTTAAGTGCCTAGATGACTTCCAGAACTATGGTGTTACGCATAGTTTGTTATCTTAAATCGAATGACCTGATTCAAGTGTGCTAGTTGCTGAGAATATCTTTTGTCACAAGCGGCCCTCTCTCTACACCAATTGTTGAAGTTGGAATATATGAATTCCAACTCAGCAATAAATATGATGTGAAGATCAGTTATGTAGTCGAACATGAGGAATAAAATAAATGAATTTCAGATCTTGCGTGATCAAGATTCTATGTATGTAATCCTTGTATTAATATGTTGTGGACTGAATTTCCAAAAATGTTGGATTCCTTTATGAAACTTCTCCCCCTATTTATAGGAAATAGGGGGTGAGCTACTTATTACAATAAATTTGTTTAAATACATATGTTCTTAACTAAACTTTTAGAGTTCTTAAATATTGGAAGTAGTTGACTTTTCATAACTATAGATAGTTATGTCTAAATAACTAACTTAACTACCATTGTTCAAATAATTCATCCCAACCGCAAGATCTGATATCCAGATCTTCAGCTCTTACTATGATATAATGAGATGGTTTTGGTCACGTCATTATGGTAGATCATCCAAAATATGATGACATGACAAATGACCTATTAGCTTTGGTATCGAGCTCAGATCGTGCATCAACAACTTCCAAGATTTAATAGTTGTAGAACTTAAACCAAATCATACTTTTAATACGTGTTTTTCAACCTGAGTTACTTTAATTAAATTGGGTAAGCCTTCATGGGATGATGCTCTTTCTCACTTCTTCATTCATTGTACGAGTCTGTATGCTTGTGGGAATTAGCACAACATCAAATTTTTACCTAATATGGTACATTTTAGAAATTTAGCTCATGATCACAAAATATTGACATGCAATAATTATACACTTATTTAAACCAAAAAAAAAAAAAAATGGTTGAGAATTCCTGGAACTAAAGCAATGAATAAATGTTTAGTTGACAACGTGGTTTTTGAGATTGACACAATAAGAAAAATGCTAGCATTCAAGATTTTACCTTAGTTCTTCGCCTTGATTTTTGTATACCTACTGTGAAATAATTGACATTTTTTCAGTCAATCGAAAATCTCTCTCAAAAAATCCAATTCTACTTATTTAAATTGACTTGAACTTTAAGTGAATCTTAACTTACACAAACTCGTTGATTTTAACTATATGATGTGAATTAATAATATCGCCTCTTGGCTCATCATCTTCACACAATCAATTATTGGTAGATACTTAAGTCTACCTTTCATTGAGCCTACCATTTAGCGTCACATAATCTATCAATCTATATATAAAAATAAAGTAGCCGTCACCAAAATACATACACTTTCTCGCCTAAAATTACTTGCTAAATTTGGAAATTTCTTGCAAAAAAAAAAAAACTCATTAAAGTGCAATAGAAAATAGATCAAATTCAAAATGTAATGATTAAACAATCCAAACTTCAAAGTGTAATAATTGCAAATTCGAATTACACTTTTGTGGTAGTTATTTTTTTTTTTTTTTAAAAAAATAAGAATATGATGTTTTCGAGGTAAAAATTAGTGGTTGAAAAATTAAGAGAAAAATATGTGTGATTAAAAAGTAGTTTAAAAATGTGTTGTTTAAAAACATTTTGTCAAACAAACATTCTTCGTTCCAATTCAAAAAAGGGACAATTTGAAATTATTTTTTTATTTTTCTTAAAAAAAACAAATGTGTTTTTAATTGGGTTTTTTTTTTTTTTGTTTGGAGAATGTGTTTTTAATTATTAAAAAGTGATGCTTCATTCATTTTTTTTATTTTTTATTTATTTATTTATTTATTTGAATTACACTTTTGTGGTAGTTATTTTATTTATTTTTTAAAAAAAAAACAAAGAATATGATGTTTTGAGGTAAAAATTAGTGGTTGAAAAATTGAGAAAAATATATGATTAAAAAGTAGTTTAAAAATGTGTTGTTTAGAAACATTTTGTCAAACAGAGATGTTTCATTCCAATTCAAAAAAAAAGCATAATTTGAAATTATTTTTATTTTCTTGAAAAAAAAAATGTGTTTTTAATTGTTAAATAGAGATGCTTCATTCTTTTATTTTTGTGAAAAAAATGTGAAAAATTTACATCAAAAGCATTATAAATCTAATTTAAAAAATAAAGAGATAATTTTCGATTGTTATAAAAAAAAATTCAAAATTCGTAATTTAGAAATTTTGTTAAATTTATAAAAAAAAAAAAAAAAAAGATTATTCAAAAATATTCTGCTTAATCATAATGTAACTAATTTGGTAAAGTAATATTAATTCTTTTCTTGAAATACAAAAAATGTGCTAAAAACATTTAACGAAATCAAATTAATTAATTAATTTTTTTTTTTTGCACTGTTATTAAAAATTTACTTCTATTACGTCACATGCAATGACTATTAACGAGAAGTTTAATACAAGATAAAAAGTGAGAACAAACTATAAATACTTTGTCCGTAAAAAGTCACAAAGATCAAATGTAAAAGTTTATTATATATATTTTTTACTTTTCCTTAATATCTCATTCGTTTTAAATTATATCATTTAAGTTATATATTCAGAAAACTTAAAATCGGTTCGATCCGAAAAATGTTATATATCAAGGATCGAAAGTTGAATCAGGTCGAACCGATTTTAATTAAAAAATTAATAATTGTTTCAAACATCAAAAAATTTTCTAAAAAAAATTATTTTACAAATAAAACAACATTTACTCATTTATTATATTATATTATATTTCAAAATAAAATAATTTAACATATAAAATAATAAGTGAAAAATAACTTATTTAGAAGAAGAAAGCCAAACAAATAATAAATAAAAATAATTTTAAAAAAAAATCCCATAAAGATCGGAATTTCCTAATTTTTATTAATTTTGTTGTATTTCCTATTTTGATTAATTTTTTCTTTTTTTAAAGTTTTGAATTCGATAATATTTTGTATTAAAATGTTATTGTATTATGTTTTTATTTGATAAGATTGTATAATTAACATATTTTTATAAATTTTAATCGAAATCACTATTACAAACATATTCTCATGCATTCGCGGGTGAAAATACTAGTAATGTTATAAAACAAGTGATGCTAGATAACATTATTTATTTAAATATTCAAATTATAATTCAATTGATTGTGCATATGATTATAAAAAATACGTTCAACAAATGTTGTTCAGAAATTAATAAATAATATTCTCGAAATAATAAAATGAAGAATCAAAATAAAGAGTATTGTTGGAGAGTCCCCACCCCCCTCTAAAAACATTCATAGTCTCCGCTTGGTAAACTTTTTATAAACAAAGTTAAAACAAAGCATTTTATAAATTACTCTTTAACCATACATTTCTTCAAATCATCTTTCAACCACATATTTTATCTCAAAATCTTTACATTTTTCGTTTATTAAAAAAAAAATAACAAATAGAGGCTACATAAAATGTTGTTTATAAATATATAGAGGATTAAATTCTTGGATAAGCGCTTATGAGTTCAAAAATATTAATGCTAAACGTAAAAATTAGAAAAAAAATCCAACTACGTGGTCTTTAATGGCCATGAATCGTTCCATGTATAGTTTTCACTTATTTCAATTCATTGTGCTTCGAACCCTAACTCTAAAGGGGAGAAATCATATTTATGGGCCACCAATTAGGCCCAAACAAATGAAATGCCAAAAGTCCAAAACAAGTTGGTAGGGCAAGCAAAAAGGAAAGGGAAAAATACATAAATAAAGTGTTTTAAAATACAAATTTCAAAAATAAGGTGAAACTTAGATAATTTCAAAAATCAGTTCTCTAATTAGAATCAATTAATTAAATTAAAGAAATAAAAATATTATAATAAATATATATATATATTAAGGTCACAATACTGTATAATTGTAGGTCACAAAAGACAAATTTTTTAGGTTACAAATTTATTTTAAGTCACAAGTCAAGTTTTTTAAGGTCACGAACTTATTTTCAGGTCACAATTTTAATTTATTTTAGTCACAATTTATAAATTATTAAGTCACAAATATTTTAAATGTCAGAATTAATCTTTTATGTCACAAATCAAAAATAATTTCTAGCACAATTACAAATTATCAAAATATCAAGTCACAAAATGTATTTAGGTCGCAATTTGTTAAATTATTAAGTCACAATTCTTTTATATTTTAAACTTATTAGGTCACCTTCATCAATTAATGTTCAACATCAATCGTCACCGCCTCAGTCTCCACAATCTCACTACCACCACCATCTGGTGTGCAAAAATTTTGCCCATCTCCGCGGCCCCAGCCACCGACGCGAACTCCGATGTCTTCGCCGCCACTAGATAACTCCTGGCCATTTCAAAAATAAAAAAAAAACGCAGACCTTCTCCGAATGCCAAAAACCAGCAACCTCACCACCACCGTCCACCATCACCAAGGTATCCTGAATACCCCCCACCTACTCCGCCCCAGTCACCGGCGCGGCCTCCTATGTTGTCCCACCAACAGAAAATCCCAAACCACCTCAAAATAAAAAATCGCAAACCATCTCCAGATGTCGAAAACCATCAACATAGCCATCAAAACCACCACTTATAACCCTCCGCCACGACCACCACTAACAAAATTCACAAAACGACTAAGAAATCAAAAACCCGAAGGAGGCAACAAGGAGCGCCGTGCGCAGCTCCGTGAACACAACATTTTTTTTGTCACCAGTGTTGCCATTTTCGCCCCGCTTCATAGACAGCCACTACATAGAGGCGGTTCCCGTCGTATAGAGGAGACGCATCGCCTGGTAATTTTGACGCCGCCAAGACAGAGATGGAGAGGAGATTGAGGTTTACAGTCGGGCTTGAGTGATTTGGGGGCGGGGGCTACTATGCAGTTTCTGAATGTGGTGCTGCCCGCCGCCGATGGATAATGGATCCAATGGAAAGAGAGGGTGAAGAGGGAGGAGTAGATATGATGATGATGATGATGATGATGATGATGGACGGATTGGATAGTAAATGGTGAAATGGGCGGTGGTGGATGGTGAAAATGAGTGACAAAATAATTAGGGTTTCATATGGTGTTGTGTGACTTTGAGATGAATAATTAGTTTAATTTTAAATTATTCGGATTTATTAATTAATTATTAAAATCTATATTATATTTTTAAAGTGGAAAAGTCTTGCTTTAGAAGTTGCCGCCATTTACTGTTCATTCGCCATTTTTTTTTTCTTTTTTGTAAAAAAACGTTAAAATGGGATGTCAAAGACATCCCATTTCAAATTTTCTTGAAAACATGCGGCTGTCGTCTGACAGCCGCATGTCTATTTATTTTTTATTATTATTATTATTATTATTATTTTTGCTTTTTTATTTAATGTTAATATGTATGAATTATTTATCTTATGTTTTATTATTTGATTGGTGTTTTTTAATGAAAATTGGAAAAGAAAAAAGTTAAAATACGAGAAGCAAATAATGAGACCCATTATTTCAAAAATACGTGATTTTCATGTTAGAAAATGAATAAAAAATTCTATTTATAAACGATAAAATAGAATTATTGAATAGATCTTTATTTTTTTCTTTTAGAAAAGAAAAATTATATTTTAAAATAGTCTAGCATATTATATCTCCATTTCATGTTGATTTTATAGTTATTCAATATTATTATTTGACGAGGTATTTTAGTTATTTGTTGTTCGTATTTTAATTTATTACAAACCATATGTGTAGCTATCAATATTATAATTATGTTTTGACTATTATCATTTGTAATCTTTAATATTAAAAATTATATTTTATGAATTATTTATCCTATATTATTGTGTGTTGGAGTTTTCCAATAGAAGATGGAACAAAAAAAGAAGTTAAAATTTGAGAAGCAAATGACAATAATTTATTAATTCACTATATAAATTGTCTTTTATTATTAAAATAATCTATTATAGTTTGAAAAATAATGAGACCCATTATTTCAAAAATACTTGATTTGCATGTCAAAAAATAAATAAATAATTTTGTTTATACACGATAAAATAGAGTTATTGAACAAATCTTTATTTTGTTCTTATAGTAAAGAAAAGTGATATTTTAAATTGATTTCACAATTGATTTCCAAGCAAAAGCAACGGTGTCATTTGCTGGCTAACACCATTTTTAAAATTAATTATTTTTTTTGTCTTATTTTTTATTTCATTTTTTTCTTCATCTGTTTGGAAAACATGTTTACAAACAAGCTTTTTTAAAACACAATTTTTTAAATCACTTTTTAATCACACAAATTTTACTCTTCATTTTTCAACCACATTTTACCTAAAAAACATAAAAAAAAATGTTTTTAAACACAAAACTTTTAACAAACAAAGATGTTACTTTTAGTCTTACTACGTATAATTTATAATTTTGTATTTTGTAATGTTTTATTCTTATCTTTTATCTATATTATATTTATATTTTAAAACTGAAAAGTCTTGTCCTAGAAGCTAGCGCCTTTTGCTGTTCGTTGTTTACAAATATTTTTTTTGAACGTTTGCAGGGCTTACAGCTTGGATTGCTTTGAAAGCAATCCAAGCAACAAATGTGTCAGCCGCTGAAAAGCAGCTGTCACATTTTTAATTAATTTTTTTTTTTCATTTATTTTGTTAATCTTTTGTTTATTTGTCTCCATTTGATAACAATGTTTGATTTATAAAATGAATAATATAATATTTTGAGATAAAAAATAGTCGTTGAAAATTGAAGAGAAAATATATGTTTAAAAAGTGGTTTAAAAAATGTGAATTTTATGAACATGTTTACAAATATTTTTTTACTTTTACCAAACACATGCTTATTCTTTTTTTGTCTTACGATGTATATTTTTTTAGATTGGTCTTTTGTAATATGTCATTCTTATCTTTTATTTTATAATAATATTTTTTAATACAGGTACAAGTATTAAATTTCTGAACACAGAGTCTACAAAAATTTTATAATTCACATTATATGAAATAGTGATTTTTTCAGAATATAATGTTAAAAGTAGATAATTTTTTATTTTAATTTGTATCTGGATTATTTTATTGGTTAAATGTAGCAAAAATTGTAAATTATTTTATTGGTAAAATGTGGCAGAAAATGAATTTAAAAAAAAAATGATTTTTGAATAAGTAGAGAGAAAATATGTGTGGATAAGTAATTTAAGAAATTATGTTGTTTCAGCGGCTAACATCTTTTTGTTTTTTTTTTTTTCATTTCTCTTATTCTTCTTTTGTCTATTGCCTCCATTTGGTAATACTGTTTGGTTTATAAACTAATTTATTTATGTTTTTTATGTAAAAAAATAATTGGAGAGAAAATGTGTGTTTAAAAAATGATTTGAAAATTTGTGTAATTTATAAACATCTTTATAATTCATTTTTTTACTTTTACCAAATACATGCTTATTATTATTATTATTATTATTATTATTATTATTATTATTATTATTATTATTTGTCTTGCTATGTATATTTTTTTAATTTGATTTTTTGTACTATTCATTCTTCTCTTTTATTTTGTCATAATCTATACTTCTATACTATCTATACTATCGATAAAAGTGACAAATGTGTTAAAAAGTGGAGAGAAAATATTTGTGGTTAAAGTACGTTTTTTTTTTCACTACTTTTTTTTTCTTTTCTCTCTTTGGCAAACATGTTTAAAAACAAGATTTTTAAATTATAATTTCTCAAATCACTTTTTAACCACATACATTTTTTCTTTCTATTTTTCAACCACACATTTTACCATGAAAACATAAAAAAAAAAATGTTTTTAAACACAAAAATTTTAACAAATAGAGTTGTTCTTTTTTTTTTTTCTTGCTATGTATATTTTTGTAATTTAGTCTTTTGTGATATGCCATTCTTATTTGTTAATTTGTCATAGTAGAGATTTTTTTTAGTTTGTGTGTAAATTATTTTATTGGTAAAATGTGGCAAAAAAATGAGTTTTGAAAAAAAATGATGTTTTGAATAAATGGAGAGAAAATGTGTGGTTCAAAAGTAGTTTAAAAATTATGTTGTTTATAAATTGATTTAGGAATGTTACTAAAATTCCCACCATTTAATGTTCCTTTTTGACCAATTTTTTTTTTAAAAGTTTTATTTCATATTCAAATGGGATTGACTAACATCCCACTTGAATTTTTTTGTCTTGATAATATGCGGCTGTCCATCTGACAGCAGCATTATTTTAATTTTTTTTTTATTGTTCGGTAATGATTTTTTAACCACATATTTTTTCTCTTTCCACTTTTCAACCACACATTTTATCTTGAAAAATGAAAACAAAAACCAATTTATAAACTTGGATAAATATCCGAACAGGGGCAGATATTAATATTTGACGTTTTGGGGTTTCTTTGTCTTTCCTTCTTTTGAATTGCTTTAAAAGAAAATGAAAGTGATATTTTAAAGTCGTTTAGTATATTATGCCTCTATCTGATGTTGATTTTATTGTTATTATAATTAATATGTTATTGTTGTATGATGTATTTTATTTGTTTGTTATTCTTATTTTAATATTATGAATTATTTATCATATATATTATTATGTGATTGGTGTTTTTGAATGGAAATTGAAGGAAAAAAGGTTAAAATACGAGAAACAAATGACAGTAATTTATTATTTAAATATATAAATTGTCGTTTATTAATCAACGAAGCTATTATAATTTGAAATAATGAAACCCATTATTGTGATTAACGTTTCCGCAAGAAATTTCATGAAAATGTTAAATACTATAGGCAAATGCGAAAAATGTGAATACTATGGTTAATAATGAATTATATTTTTTTAATCATTCTTAATTTTAATAGTTGTTTAAAAGAAAAACAGTTATATGGTATACAATTTTCAGTATAATTTTTTTACTCCAACATTTCATATTGTCATATCATGATAATTGCTAGATTAACGTAATTATTATTCTTGACTATTTGATTTTATAAGTAAAAAAGTATAATTTTATTGGTCAATACAAATATTCGTGGGATTAAGTTAAGCACGCATTTTTAATTATTTTAATTGATATTTTTGAATGAGAATTGGAAGACTTAAATACGAGGGGAGAATGCAAAAATCGTAAAAAATATATTGATGTATTCCACAAAATTAATATTGTGCTCATAATATTACATCAAACATGATATAGAATTAAATAAATTACTAAATTTGCAGTTTCTTTGAAATTAATAATAGCTCATAAAAATTATTGAAATTAACAATCATGTATATATTGTGATATAATATTATTTTTCATGCATTTTAGATTTATTTTAATTATTTATAAATATTATAGTTTTTCAAATATTTATCGAAATTAATATTTTTAAATAACTTCCGTGCATCGCACGGGAGAAATACTAGTTTTAATAAAACCTGAAATTTGAATTTATTTAGGATTCACCTGATTTTTGAATTTAGATATTTAAAAGTAGGGGTGGGTGTAATTTCCACAAAAAGAAAGTAGGGTTAAGTATACAAACACAAAACTTTAGGTGATTTATTTTTTAATTAATATTAGGCATTTTAGAAATTATTTTAAGAATATAAAACATATTACCAAAATCAGGTAATCAGACAATGTAAATCATATTGACTATTTGTAATTAATTACAATTGTAACTTAATTTCAATTTCGTGATCAATTACAAGTGTAACTAACTAATTAATTACAATTAAGTTGTAATTTATAAAACATGACATATTTTTTTTGTTAAAAATAATTGAATTAGTTACATTCACTTTAATTACAAATTAATTACATTTTGTAATTAGTTACAATTTACAATTAATTAAAATTGTAACAACAACAGTCCACCACTGATTACCACCAACTACCACCAATAACCACCTTCGAAAATACAATTGTAACTTTATTTTAAATTTGTAATTAGTTGCAATTGTAATTTTAACCACAATTTCAATTAATTACCAGCACCACCTAATTTGTGATCAGCCACTGTCACAACCATCGTCGTTGGATCACCGTAAAAAATACAATTGTCATTTTATTTAAATTTGTAATAAATTACAAATTACAATTGTAACTTTATTTTTATTTTTAATTAGTTACAATTGTAATTTTAATTACATTGTAACCACCACCACCGATCACCACCTAAAACCATCTCCACCAACTACCACCAATAACCACTTAAAACCATCACCACCTTGTAATCTTTGTTTACAATAAACAAAAAGAGACCATATGTCCTTGCCCTCTCTCGACAGAAGCCACCATAACTTCCTGGAACCTCCATCAAAGGAGTGGTAAAGAGAGGTTGCATCATATCTGATAATTCATCACAAGCTTGGTGTAATTTTGATAGGAACGTGTTCTGAGTTTAAAATTACAGCAGAGGCAATTGATGAACTCAGAAAGCGGCTAGTTGAGTGAGAAAAAAAGGATAGTGCTTTAAAGGGCATAACACAAGCTTGTAGAACACCTGATTCTCTATGCCCAACACCTGCGCAACCACCACCTCCACCCTCCAATCACCGCCTTTACTCTTCGCCACCGTGATAGTCTCTTGATGTTGATGTTTGCACGTAAAACACTTTGGTGGTTGGATCTTCATCTTCACCTCCTCCTCACCGGTTGATCTCAGTCTTCTTCCTCAAATGGACCCACTGCCTCCTCAATCACCCCATTCCTCCATCTAAAACGTTTTGTCCACCTACTTCTATTCCAGGAGCTGGAGCTATAGGAAACCCATTTGGAGAATGATTTAGAGTCAGCATTTCGAATGTAATGACTTATCGCCAGTAATATGTATGATACCTGATTTTGAATAATATTTTCCAAATAACTGGGTTTTCAACTTATAAGGTATAAAATATGGTTTTGGGTAATTTTCCCAAGAAAGTAATTCAGAATTCAGCTTGGTAGAAACATTAATTAAGACCCAAATTACCCTGCCTCATATAACCAATAGACAAACCAACAACCACAAAAGGAAAAAGGAAAATGTGAAAAGTTACCCGAGAACCTAAAATGGAAAAGAAGAAGATGAGAGCTGGATGAAGGAAAATGCCCTCATCATAAGACTATAAAAAGGGAGGAGAAGACTTTAAGAAACCATTAAAAAATATATCTTAAAAAACTACATCAACATTTGGCACCCACCATGTGGATCAAAAGAAAGAGATTATGATGACCGACAAGATCAAGAAGAAAGTCTATCATACATAAGTGCCCCAAAGTAATTATACAAAGAGGCTAAACAAGATAACTCCCCACTTCTCATCTAAGAAGATCCACTGGAGGACCTCCACAGTAGAACTCACGAACAATAGTTCCCATGATGGATCAAATTAACAACATGATCAACGAGCTGTAGCAATAGCCTTGGAAGGGTGGAATCAACGAAACCGCCATGATGCCCTTGTTGACATCATTGGCATGCATGCCCACTTTCTCTAGAGTGCTTGAAAGATCTAGAGGGAAGTGGCGAGATTGAAGAAGATCGCCTCGAAGAAACTCATCGTTATAAGGAAGCTCGCACATAAATTAATTTGTATTTTAATGAATTTCGAGAGCAAAGTAAGCGAACCAACTCATTTACACAAGAAATTCTTGAGAAATTGTTCCACACCACCGGAATATGATAGGATATTCGACCTAAAAGAACACTTGAATCAATTCGGAAACCTGATGTTACTCTTTGGTTTCATCAAAACTATAACGTGTAGAGTATTTATGACTACTCTTTAGGGAAGTGCTCAACCTTTGTCCTCTCAGCTATCCTCTGATTCCATCGCCAGTTCCAAATAGATTTCGTCTATTTCCTGAAGAATTTTTCTAGCAACAAACAATATCAAAAACTAACGGACAACTAATGTTGGTTAAGAAATAGCATAGTGAGTTTTCAAAATTACATTCAGTGCTTCAATAAAGAAGCCCTGAAAGTCCACAATCTAGATCCCAAACTTTCCACTACAATCTTGACAAACGGTTTAAGGCAAGGTTGTTTCTTTATATCTTTGATGAAAACTCCACCAGTAGACATAAAAGAGTTGTTTACAAGAGTAAAATACATCAGCTCATAAAGCAAAAGAAGAAATGGAGACACATTTCAAGAAAAGGGAAACCAAAGAGTCATATCGAGAGGGACCAGAAAAGCTGAACGCGTAAGACTTGAGCAAGGATTTCCATAGTAGATACCAAGAGTACATGATGTGATCCGGACCCTCGACAATCGGAGTCATAGCAGGCTTGACGAGAAAATTCAAATATTCAAGCCAAACAAAGAAAAACAGGATCAGTTTTGACATTACGGCCGTAATGTCAAGGATCACGGCCGTAACATTACATTTTCACGGCCGTAAGAAATTCCTCACGGCCGTAAGACTGGAGGTACAGTTTTGATCAGAAAGGTGATTACGGCCGTAAAAGGGTTATTCACGGCCGTAACTCAAGATTTTCCAGATTTTTCCGGGTTTTCTCAATTAATTTATTTCCTTTTATTATTTTAGGTTATTTTCCTACTTTAGAATTTTAGTATAATTAGAATTCTATTTTGAGTAAATTAGATGCTAGGTTATTTTCTTGCTTATTTATATTTCTTTTCATCATTGTAAACATTAGACAAGACTTTGATGATTAAATAAAACAGAGATTGAATGTTTTTCAATTGTTTAATGTGTGGATTCACATTACAAACCCAAACTTATCAAGATTGATTATCTTGTGGCGTTCATCCCGAATTTATCAAATATTCGCGAGAATATTTGTGGCGTTCAAATCAGAGACTTATCAAGGAGATTGGGCAAATCCTTGTGGTGTTTCGAAAGTCGTGGTTCTTTATTCCGCATCGTCGAGCCATCGCGTCTGAATATCGGGTCATGATTCATCCGTCCAACCACAACCTGAGTTCGGAACTTTCCGGCGTTTATTCCGCGCTTCGAAACTCATCATTTGGTATCAGAGCTGGACTCTGAATTCAGGTTTTTCTATCCAATTTGATTTTTATGTCTATCATCGAGTCCCATAAAAATCATCCATATCTTGTTGTTGAGTCTTTCTTTTCTTGATTTTCTTGTTCTTTGTGCCAGTAAATTTTTTCTTTGTTTCATCCATATAAAAATCCAACAAAATTCAAAAGTGTTTGTTTTGCTTAATTCTTATCCGAATTAAGTTCCGTTTGTTTTGTTGTGTTCGTTGTCGAATTTTCGGATTTATAAAAAAAAAAAAAAAAATTTATTTTTTTTTATTATTTTATTTATTCCGAAAATTCATCTTAAAATTAAAAAAAAAAAAAAAAAAAGAGTCCATTCAAGAACCACTTTCTTGAATTTCTTGATCATTTGTTTCCATTATTCTTTTTCTGTGTCCTTCCACAAAAATTTCACAATGTCCAATTCCCATGAAAACGCCAAAGATCGTATGTGGAGATTTTTGAATGAAGCTTTTGTTAGGTTGGATAAATTAGATGAAAGGGAAGGGAAATTGAAAAATGGGCGATCTCAAGCAAATCGTAGTGATTATAGGCGTGATCCTAAACCTAGGGATGAAATCGGGGTTAAGAGAGGAGTTGAGATTGATCCAAAAGCAATTTTGAAAATTCAAAAAGAAATTTATGAGGAAAGATTGAGGTGTGAACGGGAGGCAGAAAGAAAATATGTTGCTAAATTGCGAAAAAAGGAGGAGAAACGAAAGGCGGTGATTAAATGGTTAAAGGAGAGTGAAATACATGTTATGGTTGAGCCTCGGGATATGAATGTTGAAAAGAAGGAGGGAGGCTTGAAACATGAATTAGAAGTAGTTGAAGAGACCCCGAACTTTGTGGTAGGAGTTGAAAACGTGGAGTTGTGTGAACAAACTCCGAAATATGATGAGGAATTAGAAGTTGGGGTAGAAGTTCAAATTTTGAGCTTTGAATTGAAAGATCCACATTTTGGTAGCGATGAGATAGTACATGAACATGGTGATTCAAATGTGGAGGTCGGAGATGTGGTTGAGTTTGAAGATAAAAAAATCGAACAAGAAATTGCAAAGGAGGAAAGAGGCGAAGAGAAGAGCCTCGTGGTTCAAGAAGTGGAGTTGGTGGTGGTTTGTCATGAATACAAGGATCCATACCTTGTACCTCATGAAGCTAACATGTCCCTCCCCATTTTGTTTAAATCTTTTTTGCAGGATAATTATGACTGGAAGCTTCAACCACACTACGAATGGCAAAGGAAGTTCAAGCTCCATCTCTTCCGTGTTAGCAAATCAAAGTATTCCAATTTATTGAACTCATGGCATGGAAGCAGAAATTTTCCGTTTGATCCAGGAGGTGAAGTGAAACACCAGGAACAAAGCTATGATTCGGGACGAATCATCCTAAAGAAGGAGGGTATGATGTGATCCGGACCCTCGACAATCGGAGTCATAGCAGGCTTGACGGGAAAATTCAAATATTCAAGCCAAACAAAGAAAAACAGGATCAGTTTTGACATTACGGCCGTAACATTACATTTTCACGGCCGTAAGAAATTCCTCACGGCCGTAAGACTGGAGGTACAGTTTTGATCAGAAAGGTGATTACGGCTGTAAAAGGGTTATTCACGGCCGTAACTCAAGATTTTCCAGATTTTTCCGGTTTTCGCAATTAATTTATTTCCTTTTATTATTTTAGGTTATTTTTTTCCTAGTTTAGAATTTTAGTATAATTAGAATTCTATTTTGAGTAAATTAGATGCTAGGTTATTTCTTGCTTATTTATATTTCTTTTCATCATTGTAAACATTAGACAAGACTTTGATGATTAAATAAAACAGAGATTGAATGTTTTTCAATTGTTTAATGTGTGGATTCACATTACAACCCCAAACTTATCAAGATTGATTATCTTGTGGCGTTCATCCCGAATTTATCAAATATTCGCGAGAATATTTGTGGCGTTCAAATCAGAGACTTATCAAGGAGATTGGGCAAATCCTTGTGGTGTTTCGAAAGTCGTGGTTCTTTATTCCGCATCGTCGAGCCATCGCGTCGTGAATATCGGGTCATGATTCATCCGTCCAACCACAACCTGAGTTCGGAACTTTCCGGCGTTTATTCCGTGCTTCGAATCTCATCAGTACACACCAATTAGTGTCTCGTGAAAAGAAGCCCACGTGTCGATTTTCCATAAATGAGTAGTCATGTGGCCAAAACCCTTGAAAAACGAACCATATTGTTGACATGGGCAATTAACTGTGGATTTTCACTAATTGAAGAAAAAAGTTAAGTGCCTAATCTAATCAGGATACCTAGGACAGCTTATCAAAAAGAGTTGAAATGCTGAGTAGGGACCTGGCCCTATCCTAGCTACCCAACGAGCTCACAGCGAATGAGGTGGCAGGGGCCCATTCAACCAAAATATTAGCTATTCCACGACCTCTCAGCTCCCAGGACAACTTGGGCCTATCTCGGCCTATATCTTAGCTACCGACAAGCTCTAAGTGATTGAGGTTACCTAGGCCTATTCAACCCAAATCTCAGATCTCGAGGCTGCCTGGGCTATATTGGCCCATAGTTAAGCTACACGACGAGCTCTTAGCAACAAGGATGACCTAAGCCTATCACGGGCCAAACCCTAGCTTCCCGAATACCTCTCAACTCTAGGGTAACCTTGGCGTATCTCGGGCCAAATCTCAGCATCTCGATGAGCTCTCAGCAAGCGGGTAATCTAGGCTTATTCGGCCCAAATCTTAGCTCACCCACCTCTCAGCTCCTTGGAGAGCTCTTAACAACCGAGCTGACCTAGGCCTATTCAGTCGAAATCTCAACTCCCCCTATGACCCTTAAGCGACCTACGCCTATTCGCCCTAAATCTCAGCTCTCTAACAACCTCTCAGCTTACTAGGTGACCTGGGCATATCTCAGCTATCCGACGAGCTCTCAGGCATCGAGACTACTTGAGCATGTCTCGACCAGTATCTTAGTTATGTGGCAAGCTCTTAGCGACCTGGATGACCTAAGCCTGTCTCGGCCCATATCTCAGCTACCCAATGAGCTCTCGCGACTAAGGCGGCCTTGGCATATCTCGGTCCACATCTTAGCTCCTGGCAACCTTTGGTCGACTAGAGCAACATTGACCTATTTCTCCTCACATCTCAACTCTCAGATGACCTCTCAGTGACCTGGACCTATCTCGACTCAGCCACCCTCATCAGGATCTCCCAGCTTCCCTTGACATGGCCGCTAAACCCAAAAAAAAAAAAATTAAAAAAAGTATAAAAAAAAAACTTTTAACCAACCTAAGGTTGCTACTAATCTATCTGGATAGATCTAAATATCCTAATATGGGGAACTTATTCTACTCAAAGCTCGTAAAATGGAAAGTACACATGCTCAAATGGAAAACCAAGCTCAATAAAAGAAAATATTTCATTTTTCATGTATCGATAAGTTCTTCTATATATTTGAAATCACTGAAACATGAAAAAGTGGACAATTGTAAAAGGAAGAAGTCTTATTTGGGCCATAAGAAATCATTGTTAAAATATAAAGTTGGGCTATCAATTAGGTCCAAAGAAAATGAAATTCTTATAACGGAAAAAGGCACAACAAGTACAACTACATTTAAACTTAACTTTTTAAAATTAACAAACTTAATATTTCTGTTTAAAAATCAGGTGTTAATTAGTAATAAATAAATATAAGATTATATATAATTTAAAAATAATTATCAATTATATATTAAATTAAAACTAATATAATATTTACTAATAAAATCCAAATAATACATAATCAACAACCCCCCCCACCCCACCCACACACCCCACCAACCCCGACCCGACCCGACCCCACCAACAAAGTCATAGTTGCTTATAAAAAGTCACAGTTGGTCATAAAAAGTAACAATTCGGTCACATTTACAAATTTCACCCCATCGCACCCCACCCCGCATCTACCTAACCTCACACACTCCATAAAGTAACAATTGGCCACACTAAGTCACAGTTTGCTCACAATTACAAATTTAGTCAAAAATTTCATCCCACCCCACCCAACCTCACCCGCCTCGTAAAGTTACAGTTGATCACACAAAGTCATAGTTTGGTCACAATTAAAAATTTAGTCACAAATTTCACCCAATCCCGACCCATCTCACCCCACCCCCACCAGCAAAGTCACAGTTGATCACACAAAGTCACAATTTAGTTACAAATTTCACCCACCCCACCCCGCCTCACCTCACCTTACTCCACCAAACCTAAACCTCACCACCACATAAGGTCACAGTTGGTCACACTAAGACAGAGTTCGATCATATTACAAATTTAGTGACCAATTTCACCCCCACCTCACCCATCTTTCAAAGTCACAGTTGGTTATACAAAGTCACAGTTCGATCACAATTACAAATTTAGATACAAATTTAGCTAAGTCACGATTGGTCACATTAAGTCACAGTTCGGTCATAATTACAATTTTAGTCACATATTTCACCCCTACCCCACCCCCACCCCATCCCATAAGTCACAATTGGTGACATAAAGTCACAGTTCGATTACAATTACAAATCTCACCCCCACCCCATAATTGGTCACGTATAATTATTTATTAGTCATTACTTACGTGTTTTCTAATCACGGATAGTGAATATTTTTTTTCATAATTACCTATTAATTGGTCACAATCATCAATAATTGATAAGATACTATTTATTTATTAATCACAACTTACTCATTTTTTTGGTCACGATTAGTCAATTTTTTTCTCACAATTACCTAATAATTGATCACATTTCGTACTCGTCACAAGTTGCACAAAGTCACATTTAGTAGACATTTTGACCACAATTACCTAATAATCGATTACAATTACCTATAATTGATCACAATCACTATTCAAGTCACTCAACCCCAACCCACCACTGGCGCCCAACCCCACCCCAACCCACACCCTTTCACTACCGAAGTCCCAGCATTGCTACTAGTAACCACCACCATCACCTCTACTACGATACGTAACCGCCACCACCACCAACCCCTTCACCACGACTTTACCACACCACCCTCTTAGCCAAAGTCTTCAACCAACACACAGCATACAAGCATCACAACTCACCACGACCAGTATCCACCACACCACCTCTTTGCCACCACCAGTGTCTCACCACCTCTCTAACACCTCCACACAATGCAACCATGTAATAAAAAAAATAAAAAATGGAAGCTTGTGCACCCAGATTCTTGATGGACCACAAGCAACCACAACCTCACTATCAATGCAACAACAAACGTCAATACAAAGATCAGCTAGGACCACACATAAATCACAGCCAGCACCAACCTCTCCACCCCCACCAAACACAAACACAACCACAAGCAACAATATACAGATCTCACCGCCTGCATACACAATCACACTACCACCAAACATCACCAGCACACCACATCCTTCCTAGGCACCATATATACCTTCGCACAACCACCATCATCGCTATAATGAATCGCCAACAGCCGCCAAAGACACATACAACTCATGCCTTGTAATTTGATTTTATAATGGTTGAAGTTCTTTTACCCCCACACAGCAAATTGGGAAATTGTAGCGACCGAGAATTTTCGTGATTGATTTTGAATAAATATTATTTATCTTTAAAAACGTGTTGCTACGACTTTGCCCATTTATTTTTAAAACTCGTGTGTGTCTAGCCATTTTAAGTGAAATTAAATCATTTAAAATCTTAGTCTAATTCTGATTGTAATTTAAAATGTTTCAATGTCATTATCTATTTTATGTTCAAACTCCCAATTCTAGCTAAATCTCAAATTTTAAATTATTTTAAAAATCTCAAATTATTTCCTTGTTCAAAATTTTCAAATTCTAATATCTTGTCCAATATTTAATTTCTCTTTAATCCCAATTTAGAAACCACCATTCACCTAGCCATTTATTCCCCACATTCTTTTTCCTCTTTACAACAAATTCTTATTTTCCAAAATTTTACCTCCCCACACGTCCATACCATTTCTACAATCCTTAACTCTCTCCCTCAACTCCCTCAATCAAATTCCATTCTTGCATGTTTCCTATAATTTTTCCCAATTTTATGATTTCTAAATTTAAGTCAATCAAATTCAATATTTCTCTCCTACTCAAATTGTGTCCCCCCTTACATAACTAATTTGTAAAATTCATCCAAATTGACAACTCCGTCAATCACATTTCTTAACAAACTCTATATTTTCCATGATCACTCCTTAAGCCCAATTATTACTACAATCTTCCACTCCACATTTTCTTTTCTTTCTTCCTATAAATTTTCCTCTTCCAATTATCAAGCTTTACACATTCATGGATGATTGCTAATTCCCCAAACCCCCCCCCCCACACACCATCTGAACCAAATTAACCGCTCCTTCAGCCCCCTCAATCACAAATCAAGCAATTGCCAATTTTGAATCCAAGCCAATGTATATCTTCCCCTTCCCTCTTCATCACAAACTCACACCACAACAGAATTTCAGTCAGCAAACCAGTGTAAGCACTCGACCAACCTCCAACCCAGTACTGACTGCAAAACCAAAGCCGTTGTATTCAATCAAACAAACCACCATCGAGCATCACCACTGCCTTTCACCATCAGAAACACCATCACCAAATTCACCGCCACCCACAATCGGCCATGGCACATTCAAGAACTAAACTACCAAATGCCACCACCAAACTGCCAAGTCTACATCCAACAAACAACCAAACCGAACATCACTGCTGCCTGTCACCAAACTGAACACCACCGCGTCTGTAACGCCGCGACACCAAAATTCTGACCATCTGCATCACTCAAACCAGACTCCAAGCACCCACCAAAATCGCACCACCACTACCTTAACCCTAACCTCCAACCGATGCCCCCTTATCGAACCCCAATTCCACAATGAACTCCACCACAATCTCTACCCCAATTCGAAGATCAACCAAATCGAACCAAAAAACCCAAAATCAAAGAGAGCCCAAACACTTACCTCCACCACTGGCATGTTCGACCGGAGTTTCGCCGGAAATCCCTCAAAATTCAAGCCGCGGTCAACTCAGTTTCCTTGCACCAAAATTCGCCTAAACTACAGCTCCACGCATACAAACTACCCCTCTCGCCGCCTCATGCCGTCGGTGCCATCGCCGGTAGGACCGCCGGCGGACTGAACCAGTTGGGACGGAGCCTCGTGGCTCCCTTTCTCACGCACTCTCTCTCTCTCTCTCTCGGTTTCCCATTTGAAAACCCGAGGATAGTTTTTTTTATTTAAATTTTTGATTTTGTGCAAATTGCACCTTTAACCCTAGTTTTAAAAGTGGTTATTTCAGTCTCTCAAGTTCAAAATAATTTAATTTGGTTCCTACAGTTTTAAAATATTTACTTTTAGTCCAAAGTTTTTAAAAGTTATTATTTTAAGCCCCTTAGTTTCAAAGTATTTGTTTCAGCCCTTATTTTAAAAGAGTTTTTATTAATTAGCCCTCATGTTTTCAAAGCCTTTTAATTTAGTCTCAAGTTTTAAAATATTTTAATTCAGCCCCTTTAGTTTTTAAAAGTATTATTTCGATCCTTTAAATTTTTGTAATATTTTATTCATCTCTTGAGCTTTGCAAATAATTTATCTTAGCCCCAACTATTTCGAAAATTAAAATAATTACTCCCCAATATATTTAAAATATATGAGTTAGCCCAATAGTTTTCAAAATCTTTTATTTTAGTATCAACTCATTTCCAATCCCAACTATGTTTGATTTTAATTTTAATCCCTAAAATTTTATTTCTTCTTTTAAAACTCTTTCAATTGAAACTTTTGATTTCCAAATACCACTTTATGATTTATTTATTATTGGCTAGACGAGGCGCTTGGACATTTAGAAGAACAACGTGATTTTCTCGCTCAACTTTTAAACACCTGATTTAAGGTAGACTCGCCCCCACTAATTAGTTTAAATTATAATTGCATGTCTTATGTGAAATTATGTGATTTACATGCTTTGATGCATGAGACGAGACAAGAATATCTCTTATGAGATAAGATGAGAAATGATGATGTTATGCATAACTTATGTGCCTTAAGTGCACGAGACGAGACTACCCACACCCTATGATTTTAACAGCCTTGATTTTGAAAATACAAGAGCCGAAGAATATGATGATGAGGTCACTGTATGATTGCATAATTACGTGTTCAATTATTCTGTAAATTAATTATTGGCGATGAGTCTACTGAGTATTTTTCGAAATACTCATTCCATTATTTTAACAGTTTTCGCAGATTTTGGAGATGGCGACGAATGAAATGGCAGCGGTGGAAAAATTAGTAATAATGTTAATTTTCTTTTTAAGTCAAGCTTCATAAATGTCATCAATTTAATTATTTATCGTTACTTTACTTAAAAACTTAAGATTTAAGGTTTTTATGAATTTGTTAGAATTATGTTCCGCTACATTTTTTAAATAATAGATGTGATATTTTATAAATTCATTTCTTCCACAAAAAATTTGTTTTAAAGGTTTTAAATAATAAATATGATGTTTGAAATTTTAATTATTTCCGCAATAAATACAAATTTAAAGGACGACGTGACGTCCCGGACTCCACGAAATTTGGGGTGTTACAGAAATTCTTCGTAATCTACTGTGTAGTGAAACTCTGGTAGATCTATTACAGGAAATTGATGCTCATGCCCTCGAAGGCAGCTATCTCGTCGTTATTCATCGGCCGTTTGGAAGCCAAAGCCCTTGATGACGCCAACATCCGCCACGAGAGCTTTCGGCATAACTTCAACATTTCCGAGGAGCTCCTTTTCAAAAATCCACTCACTGCCTCCTCTCCGAGAGAGAGAGAGAGAGAGAGAGAGAGAGAGAGAGAGAGAGAGAGAGAGAGAGAGAGAGAGAGAGAGAGAGAGAGGTTTTTAGACTTGAGGTGGTAGAGAGAAGGTTCTGTCTGGGTTAGTTTGGTTCAGGGTGTAGTTTAAATGTAATTATATATTAATTTAATTATGTTTAATTAGTTAATTAAAATAATTAACACCTGAAATTTAGAAAAAACATTGTGTCGCACCAAATTTTTAAATTGCATCTTTTAAATGAAGGTACCCATGTAATTCTCCCTTCCTATAATCCCTAAGGATTGGGTGAGCAAAAAGAAAGTAATTAAGCAGTCAACTTGATAGTAATGTTAATTAAGACCCCGAATTATTCGATCCCATATAACCAGCAGATAAATCAACACCCACAAAAAGAAAACATGAATAGTTATCAGAGAGACTGGAATGAAAATGTAGAAGCGTAAGAATGGATGATGGAAGAGGCCCTAATCTTAGGACTATAAAAAGGGAGACGGACACTCAAAAATCATTCAGAAAACTCGTAAAAATTACATCAATACTAACCATTTTCCGTACTATGAGCACTATTAATTCCTTGATTTTTGCTAGGAGAATTGAACCTCATGTGATGTACTTAATGTAGTACATTTGCAAATCAATGCCAGCTGTTCGTAAAAGGTTGAACCGCAATCCTAACGGCTCCAACTGTCCAATCTCTAAAGCCTCGTGGAAGAGATAAATCGCGGGCTGTGCCTCAGTTAGTCAGGGATTTTAAGCTTGTTAACTGGAATTCTCAGACGCCAAGGAGGCCAAATCAAAGCTTTTGCAAGGATTCGAACCCCCACCCTGTGACTGCCAGCAATGTAGACTTTTTATGTCAATTCCGCATTTGCGAACTTAGCATCCATGCTATGTTATTAATGGCATTAAGATGTTTTTTAATGTATAATTTTTTTTTTGTTTTATAATAATTATTATTCTTCTGTTTATTATTGTATTATTTTGAAGTCGAAAATTATGTAATATGGATGTCAAATCAAAGATTTCAATGAGATGCTTAATATAAACTAACAATTGAAAGCAAATGATAGACATATTGTCCGGAAAATTGTTTAAAAGATCAAAGGTAAAAGTTTTATTTTATATATTTTTTTTACTTTTCCTCAATATCTCATTCATTTTAAATTAAATCATTTCAGTCCTATAATATCTATAATTTGTTAACTAAATTAAATTTAATATAAATGATTAATTTGATCAGTTCGAGTTGTTTTTCTCATCAAATTAAAAAAATAATAATAAATATGTGAATTTTCAAAGCAAATTTAATTAAGTTGTGCTAATTTTTACGACTTAACATCTCAAACAATTCATTCGTCATTTTGACATTATTTTTATTTATTAACGATTCTGTTCATTTTCTATTTTTTATTTTAAATTTAAATAACTATAATATTCAGAATATGTATTAAAGATATAAACAATTAGTTCATAAAATATTTATTAAACAATTGATCTGTTAGAAATTTTATTAAAATATTAGAATAATAATGTAATTATATGAATAAAGAAATTGTCAATATGAAGAAAGAAAAACCAATTAATGTAACAATATTTATTAAAATTGATGATTATTTTTTTAGGAAAACACTTGAAATTAATAATTAATGCTTAAAAAAATGAAATTATTAAAAAAAAATATCCTACATCTCTTTTTGGGAAGAATATGATGAAGAACAATATATAAAAAAAAAAAAAAAAAAAAACGTCGGTCCTAAAGAGATATGTAAGTTGAGTCTTCGACATGTATTGTATGAGAGCCTAATTTTGTAACTAAAAAGTTTTTTTGAAAAGAAAATTTTATTTATTGAAAGTTAAATCTGAAAATCGAGTTGATATGTTCACGGTACAATCGTTAAAACACTTAATTCATGGCCCTTTTCTTACAAAGATGGTAAAATAATTTATCGGCCCGCAATTTTATTAAAATAATAATCAAATGTCGTAAAAAATGGTAAAACTCTTTTTTATTATTATTAATATGTATAGACAAAAAGACATATTTGATTTAGATTTTCAGTAATAATTTTTTTTTAAAAAGTTTTATTGACATATAATTTAATATACATTCAATTATATTCAATTAAATACATCACATTTAAAATAAAAAATCTATTATGTGAAGGGTCTTTTGGATTGAATTTCACTTTCGTGCATCGCAAATCTTGAAATTGATTTTTACTTTCCTGTATTGTCAATATTGTTTAATTTGTTACATTCATTTAAATTTAGAATCATGCATATTTAATTTGTTGCAATTACTTTATTTTATGTAAATTATAATATTTGGAGGATTATTATTTCTATTAATGGTAGTGAAAAATATTTAAATAAAATTTTTTACTTATTCCATACAATAAAAATTTGAAAAATTGCATTATTTAATTTAAGTTTGAGCAATTGTTTAAAATATATTTTGTACATAAAAACTTCTGTGCCTCACAACGGGCCGATGTAATACTAGTACTAGCATATATAATAACAACATAGCCATCACATAAATCATCACACACTTTTCTGCCTATTTTTACCTTACATTTTATGCAATTTCTTAGTTTTGTCAATTTATTTTAATAACTGAATTATGAGAGTTCAATTAATGCAACGTGTATTAAATGATTTATTATTAATTTGTGAAAAAAAACATCTTTAAAAAGTCAAGTTATAGATTACTTATATTGTTTTGATAATTATTGTATTTTTTTTAAAGTCGAAAAATATGCAATATGATCTCAACGAGAAGTTCAATAAAAACTTACAAATTAGAGTAAATTCTTAACACATCATTCGTAAAATCGTCTCCAATACTAAAGGCAAAAGTTTTAAATATACTTTTTATTTTTTTCAATATTCAATCTTTTAAATTTGTCTCATTTAAGTCCTAAATGATACCTATCATGTTTTACCTAAATTCAATTTGACGTCAATAGTTAATTTCGAATCTTTTTCTTATTAAATTGAAAGAAATAATAGATATCCGATATTTCTAAGTAAATTCAATTATCCTTTTAATTTCTACAACTTTCTAGACAAAGCAAGCACTACAACATAATTGAGCTACGTCATGCATATACGGCGTGCAAATTAGGCATGCCGTAAAATTAATTTTTGAACGCCGTAAAAACAAGCAATTTACGGCGTGCATTTCTATACGCCGTAAAAAATCACTATTAACGGCGCGCATAAGAAGCATGCCATAAAAAAGTCATAAAAAGAGGAAATTAATGGCATTTGATCGCACACCATAAATTGAAGACAGTAATGACGTTCGAAGAATGCCATAAAAAAGAGGTAAGTTTTTACGGCGTGCAAAAATGCACGCCGTAAAAACTCTAGTTTATTACCGCGATTTTCTCTAATATTTCGCGTGGACAAATATTAGGGCGCGATTTCCCAGCTTCTTTGCTTAAAACCGAAACCAAGACCCACATCTTCTCATCTCTCTTACTCCCTCACCCTCGGCTACCTCTCAGCATCTCTCCGTCTCTCGTCTCTCCTCCAACCGCCAGCCAACGTCTCCTCCACCACCATCAACCACGGTAAGGAACTCACCTCCCCTCCCCTTTCCCTCGTCCTTCACGCACACACATCACATACACATTGCACACACCCTCTAAATTTTGGGGTTTTCTGTGAGTTCATCAAGATTTATTGAGCTTTTTCAGCCCTGTTGGGCATTCGACCATTTTTCCTATTTATGGGTTAGTGAAAAACGATTATTTGATTGAGGCTATGGAGGTGTTTGACGAAATGCTTGATAGAGGAGTGAGGCTTGACGAAATGCTTGAAGGATCCTTTTTCTTCATATTATTGTTTGAAGTGATGAAATATATTGGTTTCTTTGAATTTATTTCTATGAATAATGAATTTTCTATTGATTGATCATGAATTTGGCTTTTCATTGGAGTTATTTCTGTGGACAGAATTAGAGTTCTTTCTGCAAGCCCTCTCTGATCTGTGGCTTTTATCATTTTAGTTTTCAAATTATGTGTTTATTTTGAGATTCATAGTTGTTATCCTTTTTTATTCAATTAAATCTTGGATATCCATTATTATGCAGGGAAGAGAATATTAGGCTTCTGGTCTTGCATATTACTTTGCTCTCGATGTATTAAATATAAACCATTGTTGTTGGTTTTATTTTCAACAAGTTCTTAAAAATGTTTAAACCATCTTTTTTTTTTTTTTTTCATATTTCAGGAATAGACATTACGGATTGTGGAATAGATATACAGATTTGTACCCTGATAAAGATCTAGTTTACACAGTTGGAACTAGTGATTATAGAAAAGATTGATTCTTTGCCCATGTTAATAGGTATTTTAGTACTCACTTTGATGGTCATTTTGTTTATAAATAATTCTATTTGGTAAAATTTTGTTTATAAGTTTTGTTTATAAACAGGACGTATCGTGTGGTTTGTCCATTTTGTTAAAAAGTAAAAAATAATGGATGAAAATTTTTTACCGGTCAAAATTGTTGACTTTTCAAATAAATGGTCCAATAGAATGTTGTCATCTATCCGTTTTTAAACAAATATTTATCAACCAGAAACTTAGATATTCTTGCAAATTAATTCCAATATATAACTGTTTATTTTACTGGAGAATGAAAAATGCTCAGAAGTTTGAAGCGACCACATGGCAAATTTTATTTGATTTAAAATTATGTGAGGAGAAGAGGATACTATACACTCCAGATAGCTCTAGCTTCTGCCAGTTATTATATATAGGCTCCAGTGTCTGTCAATGCCCACACCAAGGAGCATATATCTATCTTTAAACCAATTATTATCAGAACCCACAACTAGATACAAAGTGCAAACATACAAAAAAAAATTTCAATTTTGTACCTCTAGAAGAACATCTTTCGACTCATCCAACACAATTTCATCAAAGTTGTTTCCAACCACTATTTTTACATTCCCATCATTCTGCTCCAACAAAAGGCATTTACTGTAGTTGTTTTTTGAAAATAATACACATGCAAATCAACTTCAAAGATCAAAACTTACGTTCTCTGGAATGGGGTCTGATTTGTAGAAGGGCTTGAGATTGTCTTCTAAAAACTTCTCTCCAAAAGACTAAATAATGAAAAATAACATATTAGAGCACGCACTATCCCCCGATGAAACAATGTGAAGAAAGCTAGCAGCAAACTTTGATGCTGCTTTTGGTCAATTCACCGTCCAAGATGAACTTCCTGGCATCATCATTTCCCGTATATGCTAGAACCTGCATTCAATGGTCTCTGTGAGAATGACTGCTTGTCAAGTATAAATTGAGTTCTTGAGCTTGCCAGATTTTCCGTTATAAGGTATGGAGTAAATGGACTTGTAATTGATCCATATAAGCTTGGTCATCAGCCAACTCCAAGCTAGTGAGTTGGCTATTTTTTATCTTATTTCGAGTAAAGTTCATTGAGAACTGATGGTAACTAATTACATATTGATATGCAGTTGATTTTCATTCTTGAATTTTTTTTGAAGTTACTCTAATGCCATTGTATATATAACCTTGGATTCGACTCTTCAATTCTGTTAGTAAAGTTCATTGACAATTTTTTTTAAAAGTCAACAATTTCGATTAATAATCAACAATTTAGAATTCTTGCATTGCTCCACTTTTCTCTTTGGTTTAGTATTTATATTTTCAAATGACTAGTTAGTTTCTTATAATTTCAGAAGCATAAAGAACTGCTAACTTCATAATTTGGGAGTGCATGCATTGGTTTGAAATTGAAATTGTGCAATAAATGGAGAAATTAAAATTTTAGTTTCTTGAATTTTCAACTGCATCTCTTCTTCAAATTTTGATCTGAAAAGCTGCATATGTATGTGTTTTACAGGATTTTTACATTCAGAAAGTGCAAATTCGTTTTTCAGAAGTGGTAGATGCTATATAGAATTCAAGAGTAGCTCAGAAAACCGAACAAAGGTCTTTGTTCTAATGTGTGGCCTTTAAGTCGAGTAACTTTTCATCGCAATGAGAACCTTGCACAGCCGGTTCGCCTTCTTCATATTTTTTAGTCATCTCTACAATTCGGTCACCACCGTTGGAAATGAGATCTTGGCTTATAATTGCCCTTTCTTTTTATCTATAGTGGGATGTTTAAGAAGTCATATGCTAATGCTAGTGCAAGAATTGTAATAACAACTATTGTGGGAATGGTGTTTGGATATTTTATCGCTGTTTCATTCCCATCTGCTTTTTTAACCAAGGTATATATAGGCTTGAATTGTGAGCTAAACTTGGCCGAGGGATGATATTTATCATCTATACGCGGCTCATCACATCTTCTTGTTGGCAGATTAATAATTCACCTTCAGAGACTTTATCATCTCTGGATGTAGCATTGGATGATGAGAATCATGGTTTTGGTTTGGAGAGAACTCCTTCAACTCCAAAGGTACTTCTTCTGCATGAGAATTTCCTTTAAATTGAGTCTTTATTGAAATAAATCAAGGCGTGGAAACACTTACCAAAGGTCCTACAAATGCTTTTATTCATAATGTATTTTATTTTTTATTTATTAAGAATTTTCATTTTTGTTAATTATATTTTTATTATTTTTGAGATGTGCAGGAAGTTGATTACTATTTGCATAGGACTCTTGGTCAAAGAAAAAACTTCGATATGAATACTCTTTTGTAACATTTTAATTTGTTATTTCTGAAGTAATTGTCTATACTTTTGACATATTTTTATCTAAATTTTTTTGTAGGCTATGTGGAATTGTTCTAAATTCTGATATATTGTATTGAATCTTACTCAATGTTTTTTGTTTATCGAAATCATATTTACTGAATTATATATGGATAAAAGCACATAATTTCATTGTACAATTATTATAGGTGTTCGGGAATTAAAGAATTTACAAATTTCTTTTTTTAAAAAATTATTATTTACGGCGTGCAGCACTTCATGTCGTAAGCACAGACGGCATGCAGTGTTGCATGTCGTAAATGTTTACAGCATGCAACCTCGCACACCGTAAACAAACATTTACAGTGTGCATTTTTGCACGCATGCACAGCGTGCAACAACCGCACGCCGTAAATATTTGTTTACGGCGTGCGAGGTTGCACGCCTTAAACATTTACGGCATGGCCTTTTACGGCGTGCAGGTGCACGCCGTAAACACAATTTTACGGCCTACATTGCACGTCGTAAAAAGTTACTTTTGTTGTAGTGAAGAATTCTTATAGGAGAAAGGAAATTATAAATTATCAACAATTCGTGTATGCAAGTAATATTTTTAGTTGTTCATTGTGTTTTTTTCGTCGAACACTGTATTTTTACAACTTATTCAATAAATAATTGTCAATTATATCTTCCGTTCATTGCACCGGTGCAATTACTAGTATTGATAGCCCTTCGTCCCATAAGATAGTTCACTTTCTTTTTTAGAGTGAAGTTAATATTTTATGTCTCATTTTGCCTTATTTAATGTGTTTTTTATTAATTAGTTTAAATAAATTTATACTCTTTTAATTTTATAGAAAACTACATAAATTTATTAGGGGTACATTAGAAAAAGTGATTGTAAAATTAATTTTTTCAATAATATTAATTGACATTTCTTAATATGTATGAAAATGAGTAGGGACTATTTTTGTGGGATAGAAGAAATATATATTTATCATTTGATCATATCATTGACAAACGTTAGTTATTAGAGAGGCAACAAGATTTGATTATCTTCAGTTTAATTACTGAAATGCAAAACGGCATTCATAGACAGGTAGTAGAGATATGAAAATATTACTCCCTCTGTTTCAAAAAGATAGTCCTACGGTTATTTTCACACGGATTAAGAAATGGTAGTTAGTATAGTTAGGGTATTAAATTTTAGCGTAATTATATGGACACCACTCTTTTTATTATTCACACCACATTATATATACACATTTAATAAAATATCAATTTTATATATGCACCACATTGCATTTTACAAGAATGTCCTTCCTAAATCAAATGAAAAGGTAATTAACTGTACACCACAATGCACGATTTCGGTTTGAAGCTCCCCATCGTTCTTCCCCATTTTCAGATTTTTACCCATCACTCTTACCCATTTTAAGATTCTTCCATCTTCATCTCTGAACCGTAACCCCTCTCCTATACACCAACAATGGTTATGGTGGGAGTATGCGGCGGCTGTGATGGTGATGGTGGGAGTGTGCGGCAGTGGACGGAACAAGAATAGTCAAGGTTTTGACCTTTTGAATTGCTTTATGGATGCACATTTTTTAAAATTAAAAATTCAATTTCTGGTGAAATCTTACAGTTAATTGAATTGATCCAATAAAGAGTGCCAAAGTGCTGACAAAGTTCATGCTCCTTGAGGCTGTTTGCTTATTATTTACCTTTCTTTTTGAATCAAACTTTGAAAATCCTTTATTCTTAAATGGGGATTAGTAGTATACTTAATGCAGTTTGGTATTCCAAAGGCTCTTCCCAAGATAAGAAGGAGTTCGGAGACATTTAGGGTATATCGACACGAAGGAAATCGGGTAGGATAAAATGCTAAAGCTAATTTTCTAGTGCGAGCATCATAGTTATTGGATTAGCTTTATTCTTTCTATTAAATCTTTTCTTTTGCTAGAATATGCACGGGAACATGGAACGTTGGAGGAAGAATTCCACCAGATGATCTAGATCTAGACGGTTGGTTAGATATTGATAAACCTGCTGAATTTTCTACTTATTTTATGTATAAATCCTCTTTTAAATAACCAAGTTAGCACTGAATTTGTTTTATGTGGCTACAAAATCCTTGGTGCTTCTTTTGATGCATGCATTTATATACACAGCCTTCAGGACATTATAGCATTAAGCGCTGGTAATATATTTGGCACTGAAGACAATCGACCAGTTTTATTATGGGAAAACACAATTCGTGAAACTCTGAACAAAATTCCGCCAGTCAATGAATTCAAATGTTACAGTAATCCTCCTTCTACATCAAGGTTTAAGCCAGCTGAAGATGCGCCATACATAGATGAAATCTTACAGACTGACAGTGACATTGAGAAAGAAATCCCGCTGAATGAAGATTCGAATTTTGTCAATGAAATCAAGGATGGAACAGTCACAGGAGAAAATGTTGTTTATCTCGATGCCTCGGTTTCCATTAACAAACAGAACTTGGGAATTTCAGTTGCAACACCAATTTTCTTCTCCAACTATGCTGGACAGATTCAACTGCTGCAGGACAGAGGATTCTGAAGAAAACATAGCATTGCCAAGCACACAGTACATCAATATATGATTGTTTTTTAATTTTTATTATTAAAGTGCAGATTTAGTAAGGATATGATTTTGTTTTTTGTTTTCAGTTAGTCACGATTGTGAAGCCATAATTTTATTAATTTGTTTTCTATGGTTTAACCAAATGATCTTTTCAGTTCATTGGAAATATCTTGAAATGTTTATGCTTTCACCTGAATTAATGATCTGTTCTACTTGCTGGCTACATTAGGAAAAGGAAACTCCATGATCAATTTTGATCTCATTAATCATACTTGGTTAGCATAACTGTGAATGCATATAAGATGATGGCTTATAATAATCTTTTTTACTTTCCAGGAACAGTGCCGGTTATGTACATAGGCGGCCCTGAGGCCATGCGAGAGGTGCGACGAACAGGGCATCAAAATTTTGGAGGCACCAAAATGAAAAATATTTTAAGAAATATTATTTTTAAAATATATTATTTAAAAAAAAAAATTGATTTTTTCTTTTTTCTCCTACCGTTCTTCCATTCCAAGTTCAATTAAAACTTCCAACAATCCAATAAATAAACCCTAAAGCATTTTATACGCCATGTGGATGTCATAATCTTAATTTAACACTTTGTGATATGGCAAACTCTTGTGTTAAAGTAAAAGATTTTTTTGTAGTTATACAAGGTATTTATACTTTGTTTTCTAATTTTACAAAGAGATGGAAGATTCTGAAAGACAATGTTAAAACTAATGTGAAGCCATTGTCGGCAACACGTTGAGAAAGTCATGTAGAAGCCGTTTAAGCAATTAGATTTCAAGCTCCCCAGTTGAGAGAAGTTTTGCTTGAAGTAGCTGAAAATGAAAATGACAATTGTGTGAGATGTCAGGCTAATGCGTTAGTAACCCTTTATGTTGGAAAATTTGAGTTTTTAGTAGCTATGATTATATGGTATGAACTATTGTATGCTGTTAACTTGATTAGTAAACACTTACAATCTAATGACATACTTATTGATATTGCCATTGAGGAAGTGAAAGGGTTGATTGCTTTCTTTAAAAAATATAGGGAAATTGGATTCAACGATGCTATAAATATTGCTAAAGAAATTGCTAATGAAATGAAAGTTGATCCTGTATTTCAAGTAAAACGTATAATTCGTAGGAAGAGACATTTTGATGAAAATGCCACTATAGAGGACACTCAATCACCTGAAGATTCTTTTAGAACAAATTATATCCTCTATATAGTAGACCAAGCAATTGGATCACTAGAGAGACGATTTGATCAATTCACTACATATGAGAAAAATTTTGGATTTCTATTTTCTTTTGAGAAGTTGAATGCATTGGATGATGCAAATTTGAAAGCACGTTGTGATAATCTTGATATTCTTTTAAGATATGAAATGTTTTGTGATGTTGATGGTCAAGAATTGTTTCAAGAGATAAAACTTTTGCGAAATCTTTTACCCAAAGAAAAAAATACAGCTCTTAACATACTGACTTATTTGAAAAGGTTGGACTATTTTTGATGCGTGTCGCAATGCACCAAAATAATAAATAAATTCCTTGTTCACTATTACTAAGAATATAGCAGTGGAAGCAAGGGTCGATCCCACAAGGAATGGAACTAACTTAGTATCATGTCAATTAGAATCGTAAAATGGGGTTTTTGATTTGAATTGTTTGTAAATGATTTAACTAATAAAATAAAGCAATTAAAATGATTGAAATAAATATCAAATGTTGACGAGTCCTAGTTCTCAGGTTCAGTTGTATTCTATCACAATGTTATCACTTTCCAAGTAACGCGAGTTCAACTTCTTCTTTGATTTATCACCCGTAAATAGTTAATAAGCTCTAACTATTCCAATTCTCCCTTAATTGCATTTAATTAGAATAAGCTCTCTAATCAAACATTAGCCATTGAATAACCTAAAACAAGCTCTTTAGATTTAAGACAACAACTATATAATGGTTGAGAAGAATTAGGGTGAATTAGGTTATCAATCACACAAGCTCGTGACAATTAACCTAAGTTGGAATTCTCTATGAAAATTATTAAATTTCCACTTGCTACTATGATTTGAACAACAAGACGATTACGGATTCAATCATTCAAAATAGCAAATCTCAATACAACAAATTAAATGATAAGGCCTTAATCAAATAAAGAATTGCATTGATTGAATAAAAAACGCATAAGAATCCAACAAATCAAAGTAAAGAATTTAGAACTACGTTACTAGTTTGGAAAAGCAATAACAAATTGATATGAAATACAACTTCCCCTTCGAACTAGGTATGGAGCTTAGCCACTCAAAGCCATGAAAAATTCTGGAAGTTTCTTTTCTTGATTCGCCTTCTCGAGTCGCTTAATTTTTCTTCCAATCTCCAAGCAAGCCGCTCCCTCTTTCAATAATTATTTCACCCTTTTTTCTGTCATGAGAACCCCTTTTTATAGCTTCAATTTCGTGCCCTAGCTTTGGGAGCAAGAAATCCCAAAATTATGGAAAGAATTAAAATATGGAAATTTTGACTGGAGACTTACGGCCGTGACATTTCATTTACGGCCGTAAATGAGTTTCTGCATATTTTTCACAAAGTGAGGTTACGGCCGTAACTTCTTATTTACGGCCGTAATTTGGGTTCTGCTGATTTTCTACTTTTGAGGTTTACGGCCGTAAGGATATGTCTTACGGCCGTAAAGGCGTCTCTACTGATTTTTACACAACGATATGAAAACGTTTACGGCCGTGAATATATGTATTACGGCCGTAACGTATTTGCACCCAAGGTCCTCAATTTTCGATTTTAAGCGCATTTTGGTCCTTTTTCCTTCTTTTCTCTTCCTTTATGATCCTATACAATATAAAACATAAAATGCATTAATAATACTTAGATAGAATCACATTATGGCATATTCAAGGATACAAGTGTATAAAATAAACGTTAATATAACACTTATCAAATCCCCCCACACTTGAACCATTGTTCGTCCTCGAACAAAGATTCGCAAAGAAAAGAATAGGACTCAAACAATAGATCACAATTTAGAGACTTGAGGTTGCAACCCACTTTTCTTTAACAAAAATGTTCCATCGCATGATCGGATTGTGTTAGTGTGTGCTAGAGATGCAACGCACTTTATTTCCCATCCCAATCATGACTCGGTATGGTTTATTTCCTTGCACCTCTCGTGTTTGCTCACATCCCAATCATTTATGAGTGACTACGAGGAGAATAATTTCGTCCAACTCCAGTGGGAATCGGTTGCGTAAACCAAGTTGTTCATGACGTGAATTCAGTCAACACAGTATCCCCGACTACATTCATAGCACCAACTCTAGACCAAGCAATTTAAATCACTCATAAGCATATGTAATGGGAGTTAACACCCTCACAAGATATTTCTCTCCTGAAGAATACTACAGAGAACTTGGGGAAATCTGATTCTTTCTCTTGTTTAATGCTAGATTTTAAAACACAGTTGAGTTCATGTTGGATGATTGGACTCATGTATCTCAAGCAGCTTTTAAAATAGCTCATTGAAGCAAAAGCTTTGTCACAAAAAATCCTGCTATGATTCTCATAGTTAATTCTTGAAAATCACTTCTCTGAGGGCTTGCTTCTGGGTTCTGATCCCTCACTATCAGATGCTGAGTACTGCCTTGGCTAGGGACTAGCGTCATACCTTCTATCAAATGCAGTGAAAGCATTTCAGAGTGGATGTCTAGTGCTTGTTTGAAACTCATTATAATTAGATTATTTGAATAATATACTTTAGAATAGCGGCTTTTTTAAGTATGTGTGGTTAAAAATTAAGAGAAGAAAAAATGTATTGGAGAAAGTGTGGTTGGAAATAAGAGGGAAAAATGCAGAAAATTATAATGGAGTTCAAACAAGAGCCTAGTAATGTAACAGCTGACACTGGCCTTTACTGTGTTCTGCAGCAATTACTTTTCCTTAAAAATTTTCTGCCACCACTGAATTATGGGAGCTTGTCTTTTCTTTTTGCAGCAACCACAAAACAATTGCCTTATCATCTGTACGTTTGCTACTTTCAAATTTTAATTTATGGACTCTAGATCAAATGTGAATGGAGAAAAAAGAATTCTCTTAATAATATTGTTTATCTTGAAAAGCAAACATCTCAAGTTACTAAACCCTTATTAAGCATTCTCTTAAACCAAAAAAAGACATTGCTGATTTTATGAAAGAAAATTGAAACTACCAGCACATCATGAGACACGACCTATTGAGAGCTTAGGGTAATAGTCTCTGGTGTAGCAATAGCCATACCAATCATAGCTTTGAATGTCTCTATTCGTGTTGTGTATGGTTTCTCCAACGAATTGGACAATTAGGCCTCAAATTAACCTCCATCGATGGTAAATCATAGTAACAATAGTAGGTTTAAAGTGATTACTTAAAATGAGGATAAAACAAATAGCTGAACAAAATGATTGTTCTTCACAAAACCTACTGAAATAATCTTTTGACTTATTGGTATAGGAGATGGAGAGCGAAGTGGTAAAAATGTCAAACATTGTATAGATGATAGAAGGACGAGTACGACCCCATATTGAGATGCTACCAAATGGCCCATTTCAGGCATCGTCATCCATCAATCAAACGGGGCACCAATGTTGAAGTAATCTAATATATATAATAACTCTCTCACCCGTTCAATGCAGCCATACAGTTTTACATAGACATCAAAATTAGAATTCAATTCAGAAATAAGGTCATGTCGAATCTGACAACACGCTTCTTCTCTCAGTCCTAGCGAACTAGCCAGTGCCCTAAAACCACAATTACCATCAGACTCAACATTAACAATGTTAAATATGCACTCCTTCACTTTCACGTGAAAACAAGAAGAATACAAATCTAATGCGGACATTTTGTTGGATCGAACTTTAAACTTTCTCTTGTTTGGAACTTTGATGGAGATACTTGTGCTAGGAGATCGATTATGATTTTCCGACTCAACAATTTCAAAATCCGAAGGATTCCTCTTGGTTGAATTATCAACCTTCGATGAAGGTCGACCCTTAGTTTTACTCTTCTCAGCGGGCGGCAATAAGGAAGTTGTCGAAGGTTCATACATTTCTCGTAACTTCATTTTAAACAGTAATTTACCTGCATCATCGCAAGCATTAAAATATCTTTGAATGTTCTCCAATTCAACCACAATATTCAACTCGGAAGAAGCCTCATATGATGGAACCAAAATGTCTAATTTTCTCCAGTGAGTGTGAACAGATGACATAGGAATTGGCTAACTTGATAATAAGTATTCTGAAATCTCACATGCACATGGCAAACCATGCGTGGATCTAATAGTGCAATGACAAGCACTTTTGTCGAAACCAATCTGTTTTGCTTGTTTTGCCTCATCTAAAATAAAATTCATTGCATTCTTAGACACAATTCCTCGCAATTCTCTAAAAATGCTATGCTTGAAGTGATGTTGAACCAAGTTCATGCTTTGCTCGAATGAGGCCCTTATCTTAGTGAAAAGTAATTCGACGAGATAATGCATTACTCTCCATGAAGTTTCAAAATCACATTGTGATGATCCGAGGTGTTTCTTTAATTTCGAATGCGCACTCTCAACCCTGTGAACACAAGTAATTTAATTAGCTTGCATACATATCTAATATTTTTTTAATGTAAACTATAAAGCAAAGAGTATTTAAAATATAAATAAATTAGTAAACACAATACCTATTCATCGTGACATTACCAAAATGCATAATTTTATTTGTCCATGCAGCAATGAATTTCTCCTTATATTTACTCAACCAAGATTCTTCAACATATTCAAGTTCCTTTGAAAATTGTCGATATTTCGAAAACAAATTTTTGGTTAGATGTTAATATATATCATCCGAAGTAGATCCAACAAGTTCACTCCAACTCCTACAAAAAGTATCCCATTCTTCTTTTAGTTGAAAATACTTCTTTGTTTTAGCAGCAACATTTTTGGATATGTGCCAAGTGCACAATAGATGTTTGACATTAGGAAAAACCCTTTTAATTGCCTGAATAAGTGCTACCTCCCTATCCGTGACAATGACATGAGGCAACGCATCATGATTCATCAGCGTTTTCAACTTTTCCATTGCCCATATATAATTTGCTTCTCGCTCAGATTCCATGAAACAAAAGCAACAGGAAAACTCATTTGAGTCGAAGTAACCCCAACAATTTCAAAAAGAGGACGCCGGTACCTATTTGTCTTATAGGTACAATCCATGACAAGCACAAGTGGAAATGCATGTGTAACATATCCACAGATGTTGGATGTGCAAAGAATAGATCTTTAACTTCATCGATTTTTATATCAGACTTATGCCACTCGATATAGTTATGTTCTCTAAACTTACCCATTAATTGTTGCATTTGAGTCTTTCCTACCTTCTCAACCAATCGTTGTCTTGCACGAGCATTGTACACCGTCTTCATTGTGCTAACATTATTTATATCCCTATCTTTTAAAGTCATCAATATATTCCTCGGCTTAACCAAGCTTCTAGACATGTCTGCTAAAATCTTCTCCTCTTCACTTGTTAATCTTCCCACATAAGTATGACCTTCCAAATGCAGAGCTGTAGGGTGATTATGAACTCCACATATGACTTTCACCATCCAATCATCCTCATTCACCAATTTAACACCATTTAGATCGAATGGACACTCACATTTACGTGATCCAACAGATCTCTTTTTCTTTGGCTCATGGTTAGGAGCATATTTATGTTTTCTATATTTTCCCCCACGCTCACATCCAAATCGTAATCGAGGCTTGCGTCCACACCTACCAATCTCAGAATGATTCACAACAATAACCATCCCAAGCTCCTTCCCAACCCTATGAACCCAATTACATAATAAATCTCGACTATTGAATACCTACGTCATTAATGCAAAACAGGATTATATTATTGCACAATAGTAGAAAGAGTTGGATATTTATGATACATTTAAACTTTGCATTTAAACAAACCTGATCTGTGGCAAAATAATGTGTATAATCGAATATATTGAGCTCCTCTTCATTTAAATTAGGATTTAGTAGTTGGTATTGCTCTTCTTTCTGTTTGTTGTATCTTTCTGTTACAGACTTCATGCTGGTAATAAAACAGGAAAAAAATGTAAATATTATTCTTATGGTAAACATGAACAAGTATATAGTCTGGTTAAATTATTTTTTAAATAAAGGAAGAAGAAATTGAGAAATATTAATATTGACTTTATATGAAATAAGTACAACAATTAAAACTATTATCAAGTCACCATATTGTAAGCAACTTATACATGCATTGAAATTCCCAATTGATATGTATAGTCCAATTAAATTCTAGTCACCAAATCATGACAAGACAACCAGACACGACTCTTCCGTCGAATTCTTGGAATTGCGCTGATGTAATTTAACAATATAAACATACACAATTTAGACAATTTAGGGTTTTTAATATTTGTGGTGTACATAATAATAAAAGTAAGAAAAATTAATATAATAGGGTGGTTATTTTAGTCAATTTAATTGTGGCTAATTTAGTAAATATGAAAATTATGGTGTGAATAACAAAAAGAGTGGTGTCCATATAATTACCCTAAATTTTATCAATATTTTTCATTTATACCCTTTATCCCTTATTTATTATTTTAAGTTGACTCACTTCGTTTTTCACAAAAGATTTGAAAACGCAATAGTTAAGTAGTTGGAGTGTATTGTATCAAGAAACATTAAATAAGGGTATATGTGAAAATGAAATATTTAATACATGTTTAATACAAAAACAAGATTATTTTTTTGGGAACAGATAAAAATAATATACAAAACTATCTTTTTAGGACGGATGGAGTAGCTTAATTTCACTCTTAAATGATTGCATGTGCTGTTAAACCGTGTTGTGATGCTTCGTCATAATGTCACTATTTCTATTTCACGAGAAACTGTTCATTATCCCAAAAAAATTAAAAAATAGAGAAAGTACAAAAAGAACTAGATTTGATGAAAATCATAGTTAATGGAGTACTAAGTTTAATTGCTTCATTCTATGCAATCTCGATATGTTATTGTCGAGATCTGCGGATTAAAAGCATAATTAGCTCACATTTAGAAAGAAACCTTTCCCATGGGTTGCTAGGTTGGGTATTGTGTCGGTGTCGATTTAACTTCCAATGTTCTAGAGGATTTCAGACAATTGATCCACATGAGTAGCAGTCTGCGATTCAAATTGAAGAAATATTTATCGAGTTATAGCTCCAAAATATTTTCATTTTTATACTCCTGTTGCGAATAAGTATGAAACCAATTTCAAAGTTTAGGAGGTGCATTTAAGGATTGAATGCATGGTAAAACTTGACTAATTTTCCCAGAAAGATTGACTAATTTTCCTTTTTTGTTTGTCCTCAATTATATATTAATTTCCTTGTTAAGAATATATTAATTTCTTAATTTCCAATATACTCTTATTTAATATGCATTGTTATTAACAAATATGAACTATTCATTATTCAATTTAGGGATATATTGGGTAAAATGAGAGTAAATTTATAGTGAGTAAATATATAGTTCCAATATATATTAATTACTCTCTCCGTCCCCATAAAGATAGACTTACTTCTACTTTCACACAAATTAAAAAATATAATTAATATATGTTGAAAATATAAAGTTATTTACATTCTACCTAATATACACATACATTAAATAATGAGTTGTTCATATTTGTTGATAACAATACATATTAAATAAGGATATATTAGAAAATGAAGATATTAATATACTCTTAAAAAGGAAAGTGGACTTATCTTTGTGAGATAAACGAAAAAGGAAAACAAGCCTATATTTGTGGGACGAATGGAGTATGTTTTTCTAATTTGTATGAAAATAGAAATGAGTCTATCTTTATTATATGGAGGGAATAGGTTTTAATAGCATTTTTGCATTCAACTCTTTTCAAAATTAGTTTCTACATAGTAAGACATGGCAAGGTTTTTCCTAGAATTAGGAGGAAGCTAGAAGGTTAACAAACTTTTATGAACTAAATTATTCAAGAAATTTTCGTTAACTTCTCGATCCCCCTTACTTGGTTTATCGGTAAGGAAATGATCTAGCAATCGTGCTCCTCTTATATTTTCTCATATGAATCTCCAAAAATGATTCGTTACTCGTCTTAAATAGAGATGTATATCAACATTTCGGTCAACAATTTTATTTTTATTTTTCTGAACATTCAAAATTATAAATGATTATATAAACATGTTCAAAGTAATTGTAGTAAACTTTTACTTGTTCTTAACTTTTCTAACGATATGGAAATATTTAAGCAACATGATCTGTGACTAAATCCCTATTGCAATTAAAAAATAATTGAGGTGGATTTAGGTCTATTAAAACAACCATATAAAATTAATGTTATAAAGTGAACTACAATTGTCAAGTGCATAAAGCCATGAGCTTTTTCTAATGCACATTTACTACCATCAAGATCCACCTACTTTTGAGCTTAATCTAGCTGTAAATAAGTCAGTAAAATAAATTTAAGAAATATTATATATTACATAAATAATATATAGGAATTGTGACTTTAATTCATGTGGATCATTATCCCATTGTAAATTTGGTATCAATATGGTCCACCCCACATCCACGCCTAAACATCTGTGACCACAAAGATCCCCATGTGACTGACCCCACAGTATCAACCAACTCTAGCAAAAAAAATTATTTTAGCTTAAATTATTAATGTATAGAATTAAAAAGAAAAAAGAAAAACTTGTTCTTTAAGTTAGGGATTGACCAAAAATTTGAGAACTATGATCATCATCTTGATTCGGGCAATGTGGTCATTGAATTCTTAGTTAAATTAAATTTCGAATAGTTTCAACTCGGTAAGTTAATTTCAATTTTGGATGCCGAAAATTGTTTAATTGCAAGTATACTGAAGCAAATCTTTTATTTTATTGTTGCACTACATGACAAGTTTACTACTATGCCACATCATAAAAGTGTAAAAAAATCCTCATATTTTGACATTTTAACTACGAAGAAATTACGTAAAACAATTTGATTTTCAAATTAGTAAGTTTTGTTAGTTAGCGGGATGATAGATGACAAAGCATGGGAATATGGCAAAATTTGATACTTGAATTGACTGATCCAAATGAGAGTTTTGAAAGTTCAATGACTGCTGATGAAATTTATCCTTGATTACTTCAGTTGATTAGATTACAATGAGTGTCCCTATATCCCTATCCCTATATATATTACAAGAGGTGGTTTAAATTTTACTATTCACAAGTCATCAAGCCAATTTGAAGTCGTCTAAGCCGTGTAGGAAGTGGACCACATTTGCCTGCTTAGAAATTAACCCATTTTTAGATGTAATCCCTATATCCCTATATATTAAAAAATGCGGTTTGAATTTTACTATTCATAAGCCATCAAGCCGATTTGAAGCTGTCCAAGCCATTAACGAAGTTGACCACATCAGCCCTTTTAAGAATTGGCCCATTTTTAGCAGTAATTGGATGAATAGTAAATAAAGGAAAAATTAGATTTTCGTTCATTTCACCCAATCTCTCCCTTTTCTTAGCGATTTTTCTTCCCTGTAGGCGCTGCTCCTTCAACAACGATTCTTCAACAATGGCCATCTATATAATACTAAAATGATGTCATTTTATTACTTCAAAAGAAACGCTCTTTTGATTTATCTTCTTGCACAGTGTAGATTCGAAAACCTTGAGAGGTGTGTTCGACGTTCTTGATTTTTTCTATTCGATTTTGGTATAAATGAAAGCTGATAACTTGAAATGTTGTGTCTTTTGTTATGGTTCTTGTAGGTAAATTTTAATGGTGCTTTTTTCGCACGTGTGTCTCACTAGTAGTAAGTTAATGAATGAGATTGTCCGTAGTTCTCTCTCACTCTTCTCTAGGGTTTAAGGGGTTGGAGAGTCCTTCTCTCTTTGGGAGTCTTTTTCCGGTGGTATCTCACTGCTGGTTGTGTGGGGAAGACGGCAGCAATCAGGCTCTCCCTCACGAAGGCACTTTTTGGAGTCAACGACTTACTTGTGGGCTCCTTTTTATTGGTAGTATACATACTAGGGTTACTATCCAGCGGCTTTACTGACTGTTTCTACATGGAGGCTACAGAACTGGCTAAGTTGTGCATTGAGCTACAGTTGAGTAATGAGGGGCCTGCTCAACATATCTTACAGGATTCTATGGATAAAGGACTGTCACGTATTGAGTGTTGTTTACTCGGGAAATTTTTGGGTAGAAGAGCGGTTAATCAGAAAGGTCTCTTCGGTGTGGTGAGGCTCATATGGCGTACTGAATATCCCATCCAGATCGAACAGAAAGCGGGATTTAATATTTTTTTTTTTTTTTACTTTTGGTTCAGTTTCGGGTAAAAGGAGGGTGCTAGCGGGGGGCGGTGATCGTTCAATAAGAATCTGATTGTTCTTGAGAAACGAAACGGGTTGGGAGAGGTATCTTCTACTTCTTTCAACAGGGCTTCCTTCTGGATCTAGATTCGCAATGTACCGTTAGTGTTGGAGATGGAGGCATGTGTTCGGAAATGGGGTAGTAATCTTGGGCAGGTTGAGGCTGTGGAACTTGGAGGTCAGTTTGTCCGTCTTAGAATCAATTTTGATATTTCCAAACCTCTTAGGCGCTTTATCCGATTAATAGTAGGAGATACTCAAACAGAAGTCATTCCTTTAATCCAATATGAACGTCTACTGAATTTTTGCTATGTTTGTGTTGTTTTTGGGCACAAAGAGAGTGATTACATCGTGGTGGAGATAGGGGTGATGGTGGGTTGGGGACCGTTGGCTGTAAGAAGTATTGCGCATGGTTGAATGCTCTTAATCCCATAGGACGAGGAAGAGTCTTGGGAGATCATTCGTTCTCGACCCCACCAGAAGGTGGTGCAAGGGGGAATGTACAGGGCAGTGGTGGGAAGGACAAGGAAACGGGTAGTTAGTGACTCCCAATCACACAACTCCCGTGTTTCAGCCTCAAAGGTGGGAAGCCTGGGGGGAAGGGGGTTTAGGGATGGTTACATTGGGGCAAAAAGTCAGGTTGGCAGAAAGGGGGATGGTGGGAATGATTTTTCTTTGGCGGAGGAGCAGACTAAGGATACAAGTGATGGGGATAGAAGGAGACGTTCACCCCTATTGTAATGATCCTGGAAATTATGTTTGTGTAGAGGGCTGTCTAGGTTGGATGGGAGTGAACCATAATTCTGGTAAAAATGATTGGCATCTGACGAAGTGGGCTTCAGAGATTGCATGAAGAAAATTAAATCATCTAGTAGGTTTTATATTGAGTAGGCTTTGGTTGCTGATATTCCAACGGTGAGCTTCACTCAGCAGGGTCGTCGATCTCAATGAATTGTCTTTGTTGGAATGTGTAGGGGGTGGGGAATCCTTGCACAGTTCGAGCAATACGACATCATATTAGTATCTATTCCCCAGACCTAGTTTCTCTGTTGGAGACTAGGTTATTTGATAATATGGTAGGATATTTAAAGTTTAAAGTAGGGATGGATCATGTCCTTGCGGTAGATTATAGGGGGAGGAGTGGTAGATTAATATAAATGTGGAATGAGGAATGGCATGTCCAGGTCAGGAGCATTCTATTGGACACATTGATGCTTTTATTACTCATCAGATTGGGAATTCTCGCAGGTTTACAGGTTTCTATGGGGACCTAAAACCCGAAAGGCTCAATGTCTCTTGGGACTTTTTGAGTATTCTTGGTGATGCTATTTCGGAGGCTTGGTTATGTGGGGGAGATTTTAATTGAAATTTTGTGTTCATCAGAGAAAATGAGGGGCTCTGTTAGATCTCAAGTGGTTATGGATGGGTTTATTTATACACTGTAGGATTGTGGTCTCCATTATATCTCCTATTGTGGGACTAAATTCACATGGAATAACAAACGGGTTGGCATTCAGAATATTCAAGAGTTGTTGGATTGCTCACTTGCAATACTCAGTGGAAATCTCTATTCCCCCGAGCACAGACTCAACATATTGATTTTAGTAACGTCGACCATCGCACTATTTTGTGTCATTTTAATGGGCCTTCAGTGAGACAACATATGCCAAGAGGATAGAGGCCCTTTAGGTTTTAGCCATTTTGGAAGCTGGAGGAAGGCTACGATAGGGTGGTCCAGAAGGTATGGGAGAATGGTATGCTTATCGGAGGTTTTCCTATAACTCCTGACCGATTTCATGGGTGTCTAGGGACTTGTGCTAAGGCTCTTCATCAGTGAAGTTCTACAACTTTTGGTGACTGGACAAGAAAGCTGCAATCTAAACAAAAAGAGTTGGTAGAATTATATAATCATCCTAGCAATCCGGAACATATGGAGGGGATCAAATAGCTGGAAGGGGAAATTAACATACTCTTATCTCGTGAAGAAATATTTTGGAATCAACGATCCCTAGCTGATTGGTTAAGGGATGGAGATCGCAATACAAAGTATTTTCATGTAAAAGCTATGAGTAGAAGAAGGAAGAATTCTTTTGATTGAATACGAAATAGTATGGGACAGTGGGTCTCAGAACCTAAATAGGTTATCCATGTTGTGGAAAACTATTTCTCAAAACCTTTTTAATAGCACTAATCCGAAGTCAGATTGTATTGAGAAGGGGGTGATAGGGTGAGCTCTTCCCTTACCATGATTGATCGGGAGCTTCTTGACTATCCCTTCATGACTGAGGAAGTTATAAGTGAGCTAAAAATGATGGGGCCATTAAAAGCATCGGGACTAGATGGGTTCCATGCAGCTTTTTTTTAAAGTTACTAGGAACTTCTTAATGGTCCATTGACAAAACTGTGTATGGATGTTCTTAATGACGGACACTCCCTGGGTCCCATTAATGATGCCAATGTCGTTTTGATACCCAAGAAATTAGAACCGGAGTGTATGCAGGATTTCTGACCAATTAGCTTGTGCAATGTCATATACAAAATTATTGCAAAGATAGATGCTAACAAATTAAAGCAAGTTTGCCACTGATAACTCAATCATTACTTTTGCATGTTTGTATTCAATGGAAAAAGCAAAAGTATGGATGAATGGGAAACATTGCAATTAAACTGGATATGAGCAAAGCCTATGACCGTGTTGAGTGGAGCTTTATCATGACCATTATGTAAAAAATGTGTATCTCAACAAGATTGAAGAACCTTATGCTCCAATGCATGAGCACTTCAGGCTTCTCCTTTATTGTTAATGGAAGGGTTCAAGGGCAGGTTATCCCTTCTTGTGATCTTCGACAAGGTTGTTCGTTATTCCCTTATCTATTCTTATTGTGTGCAGAAGCCTTCTCTGGACTTTTGTTAAAGGTAGAACAAGAGAATATTATTCATGCCCTCTGAATGTGAGGCTCTGTTGAATATTCTTTGTATTTGAAGGTGCTTCGGGTCAGAAAATTAATTTCAAGAAAACTTCAATTTCTTTCACCCCCAATGTTTGTGCAATAGAGAGGGAGGTATTAAAATCCCTCCTCGGGGTTGAAAATGAGGGACTCCAGAATTCTTACTTTGGAATTCTTACTGTGGTAGGACATAATAAATATCAAGTCTTTATATCAATAAAAGAATGAGTTCGGAAGAGGGTTAATGGCTGGAAGTCAGGTATTTTTCAGCTGGTGGGAAGGAAGTTTTGATCAAATCGGTGCTATCGGCGATATCAACCTATATCACGAGTTTATTTAAAATGCCCAATTCGATTTATAATGATTTAATGTCTTTGCTTCGTGGGATTTGGTGGGGAGGCAATCCAAGAAAAAGGACAATACCTTGGCCAGTTGGCAGAAGCTTTGCATGTCAAAATGCTGTGGTGGGCTTGAAAGCTTTCAATTAGGCACTTGTGGCTCAACAGGCATAGAGAGTTCTACATTCTACTGATTCACTAATGGCCAAACTTTTACATAGTAAATATTTTCGCCATACAAATTTCTTGGAGGCTCAACTATCTAGGGGTTCTTCTGCTATTTGGCAAAGCATATTATGGGTACGGGAGTTATTGGTTTCTGGCCTTCGTTGGAGGGTGGGAAGTGGTAGGTCTATATGTATATTTCAAGATGCTTAGCTTCCCCGACCACCCTCCTTTCTCCCATTCTCTCCACCTGTATCAAGCATTTACTCAGTTGATGATCTTATAACAGTGTTCGGAGCTTGGAATGTTGACATGATCCGCAATATTTTTTGGCCAATTGATTGTAAGCAAATTTTGTCTATTCCTTTGGGAAATGTTAGACAGAATGATAAACTGATTTGGCACTATGAAGCAAATGGGAAATACTCCCTTCGAAGTGGATACCGATTGATACAACAATCCACTTCCCCAGCTGAAGAATATTTGGGTCGGGATGAGTGGTGGAACAACATTTGGAAAATTAATGCTCCCCCTAAGATATAGGTGTTTCTGTGGAGGTTATTTTATGATGTTCTACTAACTTGTGCCAATTTGCTCTGCCTACAAATTATTTCTGAAAGCCAGGCACAGTGTGGTTTTTGTGGAAAGATGGAGTCCAACATGCATGTTATCTTCTCCTATATATGGTCGAAAGGTGTGTGGAAGGAAGTGGGATGGTAGAGGGTTATTGAAAGTTTGATGGGACCTATGGAGAACAAGAACCTTTTACACGAGCTGGCAGAAAGCATTTGAAGGACCTCGGTTGGCTAGGGGTTTGATGTGGGTTATATGGGGGGTGTAATAGAGCTCTTCATGGTGGCATTAGGAGACCTGGTTCGGTTATTGTGGATGTGGCTAAGGGTTTGTGGAACTGGAATTCACGAGGGATAGTTGCTGTTGGTCGCCCAGTTGGGGTTGTGCCGGGTAGAAGAGAGAACCAGTTGCGTTGGCGGCTACCACCTACTGTTAAGCTCAAAATAAATGTCGATGCTGCAATTTGGGAGGAGTTGGGACGCTATTCGGTGGGTGTAGTAATTAGGGATGATAATGGTTTGGTTCTTGGGGCTTTGACGAAATTTTTTGGAGGATGTCCTGCCGCTGTTGACACTAAGGTTGTGGCTGTGATCGAAGGTATCCATTTTGCACAATTTTTTGGATTCTCTCCCACTCTTATTGAAACAAACTCCCTTCGAGTGGCTCAAGGACTTGCATTGAATTTTTCTTATGCTCCGAACGCACACATTCAGAGATTTCCTCTTTTTTAAGCTCAATTCACCGGACATGTTGCCATGTCTCTAGAAATAATAATAAAGTTGCTTATTCACTGGCTGTGTCTAGAGTTGATTTAGGCGTAGATTTTGCTTGGTTTGATTATATTTCCCACTTTATTTCGAACTTAGTCTGAGCCGAGTTGATTTTTAGTTTGAGCTGAGCTAATTTGAATTAATGAAGGTTGCCATGTTATCCAAAAAAAAATTTGTTAATGAATGAGATTATATGTTAAGAAATATGTAGTCGTATTTTATCTTTATTGTCCATACTAAAAAAATTTAAATAATAATAAAAATATGTTTGTTATATAGTGTCACTTTCATTTGTGCTTCTATGTACTTTCTACGTGCTCTTAATGCATATTATGCCCTTGTTTGAGCCACATTATTTCAATTTAAAATTTAGGTTTTGAAAATCTAATGGTTAAAAAGTGGTTTGAAAAGTAAAAAATTGTGAGCTTGACTTTTTTGGATGATTGAGATTGATTACTGTAGAAAAAATTTGTAAAAAAAATGAGAAATGATGGGGCTCAAACAAAGGCTATGTTCCGGACTTAAAATAAATAATTATTCGTTCCATATTAGCCCTTGTTTGAGACTCATTATTTGGAAAAAAATATGATTTGAAATAGTATTTTTGGGAGAATGTGTGGTCAAAAAATGTTTGAAAAATAAAAAATGATAGGTTTGACTAAAATAGATAGTTAAGATGGAGTATTAAATAAATTTGATTTGTAAATAACGGTGGCAAACTAGTTCTTAATATGATATATATATAAAATCTTTGAATCTCTATAACTCAATATATCTGAATTATGTAGTATACACTTCGACGAATATGGGGAGTAGAAGAGACAAACACCATCACCTCCCAAAATTTCACACTCTTCCCTCATCTCCGACTCATTCCTTCTCCTCTTCCTCCTCCGATTTCGAGTTCACTATCTCTCTTTCGCCTTGCAAATCCTCGGCCGCTCTCTGCCCAGCCGACGAGCTCTTCTACAAGGGCAAAATCCTTCCCCTCCACCTCTCGCCCCGCCTTTCAATGGTCCGCACTCTCCTCCTCGCCTCCTCCTCGTCCTCCTCCGACACCACCGCCACCGCCTCACGTGACTCCATTTGTTCATCGACCGACTCTCACTCTTCCTTCTCTAGTGACCTCAGCCAGCTCCATCCCGAATCCTCTCGGCCTAGCTCCGTCACTGATGCCTTAGAGGATTTCAAATGCATCGTCGACAATAATGTCAGCTCCGTCGATCAAAACCCTATCAAGAAAGCATCAAAGTTCTCTTTATCGAAATTCTCTTCTGTGTTCCGGAAGGAACCAAAGAATGTATCATCGTCCTCAACCTTGTCACAAAAGCGTACGAGTTCAAGCGCTAAAGAAGTCATAACCAAGTACTTGAGAAAGGTGAAACCTTTGTACGAAAAGATTTCCCAAAAACAGCAAGTGAAGGTACCTTCATCATCATCATCATCATCAACAGCAACAGAAACAAGGATGGCTAGATCAGCAAATCCCAGTTTGTGCATGAAAAAAGATGGATCGAGATCAACCAAAGAAAGGAATCCAATCTCTGGTCATCGGAATAAGTGGGATGATAATCATATTGCAGCTGTATCACATTCTTTTTCAGGGAATACAAGGCACACAAGGAGGAGAAGTTGCATCTCAAGCTGCCCATCTTCAATCGGATCATCACCAAATCATTCGGGAATTCTTTGTAGAAATGGGTTCACGCCTGCGAGTACTACCACAGCAAGCACCTATTCAGATAATTCTTCCATGGAGGAGTTGCAGAGTGCGATTCAAGGTGCAATTGCGCATTGCAAAAACTCCATGCTTCAGAACAAAACTATGGCCAGTAATGAAGGATTTTGAGCTCAAAAACCAAAAAAAACTTATGCTAGATTCCCTCGACGCTCACATCGGGAAAGACTCCACATGGGCTTCACACCCACGCGAGGGGGGGTCATCCTCGAAGTAAATATCGAGCGGTAGCATTGTCTGAAGAACTTATCTTATTTACTAGTTATTGACTGAGACTTTTTAACCAATTTTTAGTAGTTTATTTATTTGGATTTTCTATTTGTTTGAAGCCTGGACAATTGTTGAGTTGAGTGTTTGTGCTTATTTCTTGGAATCTTGAATTTGACATCTTGTTTTGGTATTTCGTTGTATGTAACTCTAGCATTTCTTTCATTGGTTTTGACTAAAAGTTAGAAGTAATATTAATTGTTTGAATTACTAGTTACTAGTTTATAATAAGGAATAATATTATTATTTGAACATTCAAATTTATCATTTTATGTATTACCTCTCTCACTCGAGATGTGTGGGGCCTCATTTATTAATTAGCGGTCTCACACCTCATATGAGGAGGTGACACACAAGGTGACGTCTAATGTGTTTAAATAACATAATCCTAACAAGAATATTTTAGTGGACCGTCATAAATTAAGGGTATGTTTGATTGGAGGGTGAAAAAAGAAAACGAAAATCATTTTTCATGGGAAAATATATTTCCATCTCCACTCAAAGAAAATAAACTCAAGGATTTCAAGGAAAATTCTCACTTTTTGACCTTGGAGGGAAAATAATTTCCATGAAAAATTTGCCAATCAAACACTTAAAGAAAAATTTTAACTAAAAAATATTTTCTTTTCCATCTTTTCTCGTACAATCAAAAACACTAATTGTATTTTACACGTTCTGTGGCTCGATAAGTGTGTAGCATTAAATAAGGGAAGCAACTTTGAAGTTTCTATGTACTGATATTTGGTTTGAATAGCGCTGAAATTTTAAAATAATAGAACTTCATACCGACCATTATAATTTATGATTGACATAGCCCTGATTTGTAAGTATAAAAAATTTGATTAAAATTAAAATTAAAATTAATAATTAATTTTAACTGGACAACAACTTTTTAGTCCTACAATGCATCAATTTTATTAAAATAAAATTTACTAAAAATCTTGTTTTAATCACTACCCCAAAGAAGCATAATACTATGCCCCTATTTGGGGATATTAAAATCTAAATTTAAATTTAAATTAAAATAAAAAATTAGTTTTAACTACAAATTCTACGGAATTTACATCTTTTCAACGTATACATTTTCCCAACTTCTATCAAATTTTAATAATAATTTGATTTTAATACCCACCAACCAAAAGGACTAGCATAAGTTTCTGCTTTGGATCTAGAGCTTGAAATTGAAATTAATAGGACAAGTTGTACCACACGTCAACAGGCCGTGAAAAATGATTTTAAATTATGTTTGACGAAATAATTAGTGAAAATGAGTTTTATATTAAGCCCTTGTCTGAGATCCATTATTTGGAAAAAATTATGATTTAGAATAGTATATTTAGGAGAATGTGTGATTAAAAATATTTGAAAAGTCAAAAATAATATTCTTGACTAAAATAAATGGTTGAAATTGAGTTATGAATAAATTTGATTTATGAAAAATGAGGGCCAAACAGGGACTAAATGTAACCAAACAATGTTTTACAAGTCTGATTTGTGGCATAGGTTGCGCTCTTCGTTCAGAAATCTCACTTTGATTAGATTTATCATGGAGGATAATTCTCAATGTTGTAGATAGCTTAATAGGTAAACTTACAATTGAGAGTCCACTGAAATTGTTTTGGAATTAAGGTTCTTTTAAATAATAATAGCAATTATAAATTAATTTATTTACATTTTTGAGATAAAATGTATAATTAAAAAGTAGAGAGAAAATATGTATAGTTAAATAGTTATTTAAGAAGTTATGTTGTTTATAAATTGTAATGATTGAGTGATTGTACTATTAAAGAAAAGATGTTTTGGACATCTATATTTTTCTACTCCCATAAATAAATACTCGTTTCAATTTTCACGTTGATTAAGAATTTAATTACATTTTACCTAATATACACTTACATGATTGAATAACGGATAGTTCATATTTGTAGGAACCAGAAATTTGAAGTCTAACGAGGAACTTTAATTTTAAGAGTTCAAAAATATTTTAATGAGCGCTTCATGTCGATTCAACTATTCCCCAACAGTCTAAGTTAATTATTGATCACGATATGATGTTATTTGCATTGGCTAGTAACTTTTTTTTTTCAGTGACAAAATAAAATTGTTTGAATTAGTGTCTTTCTTTTGAAAATATCGACAATTTTAAATTGGATCAAATATTTGAGATATATTTGAAAGTTGATAAAAGTATATTAACATTGGTGTCATTTTGTAGCTTACATTAAATAATGTAAGTAGGTCTTGAGTCAAAAAAATGATTTTTTTGAGGTTGATCTAAGTAATTTCAACTTAAAGAAACATGAAAGCTTATATATTATTTTATTATTATTTATTGTTGTATATATAATTTCAAAATAAGTTAACCATTTCCCAAGCTTTTTGTTTCTCGTGTACACTTCAACAACCATTTTGAACATATTTTAAATTATGTAGATTTTAACTACCTACCTCCCCCATTTTTCACCAAATCACCACAATTATCCCATTTTTATCTCACTTACAACTGTTTATCCACTCTCATTCAACAACCATTTTGAACATATTTTAAATTATGTAGATTTTAACTACCTACCTCCCCCATTTTTCACCAAATCACCACAATTATCCCATTTTTATCTCACTTACAACTGTTTATCCACTCTCATTTATCCCACTCCCTCATTTCTCTCGTTATCACTCTACTGACTAGTGAAAATTATTTGACTTATTAGTTCCATTTCTTCATTTTTGATGGCATAAAAATACACGTAGAGTATATTGTTCTCCAAAGCATCTATATTCCAAAGTGAAGGCATTTTCCAACACTATACACGTATCAATATTTGATATTCAATTCTTCCTTTAGGTCTTGACGAGAATTCTACAAAGTGTTTTGAAATGTTAGTTAAGTGATTTAATTCAAAGTGTTTTTCCCTAAATTTATTTATTCATATATTTTTAAAATACTTAACGTCAATGAGAACATGTTCGATAACATGTCGACTAAAAGGAAATTTGGGGCGTTACAATTTTTGTTGATAACAATATGTATTAAATTGGGATATTTTAAAAAAATTAATATACTAATATAATCTCAACAATGAAAATGACCTATAATTTGGGACAAACAAAAAAGAAAGCAAACATATCTTAGTTGCACGGAGGGAGCAATTGAATGTGATAGTAAGATGACTTTGACTAAGGTAGATTATTGACATCTATAGTCGATGTACTATGACCAATTGTGGATAATTATGGTCCGTTTGGTAACACTTTTAGTTTATAAATTGGTTTATTTACTGTTTTGAAGTAAAAAGTAGTGGTTGAAAATTAGAGAGAGAAAATATGTATGGTTAAAAAGTGATTTGAAAAATTGTGTAATTTATAAACATATTTATAAATCAAAATATTCCATTTACCTGAACACATGCTTATTTGCATTCATTCTAGTGCAATATTAAGCTCATGTTAGTTTAGGAGTTTTTGAATAACTTTCTCTCAAAATTGATTTTCAACCACACAATTTTACAGGACTCACCATTTTCACATTTTTCAACATCTTTTTAATCACACATTCTCAAATAAATTCAAATTTTCTCCAAAACTTCCTGCACCAAACGGGCTCTAAATTGTGTACCATGTAGATATTATAAGAAAATCTTTTCAAATAAAAATAATTAAGCATCTATAAGTTCTTGTTGATAAATTTTTAATTGCAAGCGCACTGTGTCAAGTTTTATAATATAATGATGAGTTAGGGTATTGAACCCACATGGATTAATAATTAAATTTCTATTAAATACTATAATTATAACAACCTTTATTTTATCTTGACGATCAAGTTATCAAAATCAATAATTTTGTTTTACTAAATCTAAATTTAGGAATTAACTAAATCAATGAAGTAGTCTGATCTTAGGATTCAAATGATATATGAAGAGTCCAGAGTTCTCATTTCATCGTACTATCAAATATGCTTTTAATTATTTATTCATCTCCAATATATCCTTGTTTGTTTTTCTTTGAAGTTTTTTATTTTTTATACAACACTCGATTTCAACCATTCATTAAAAGTCAAGTCTTCAATATTTGACTTTTCAACCAAATCACAATCATTCATTTTTCTAACAATTATTATTCATTTAAAAAAAAAAAACTTTTTTAATCACATTTAAGGTTTCATCACTAGAGTGTCGAATCTTAGATATCAAATCAATCAATCAATGGACAATTAATTAAAAGCATTAAAGACTAATAATATAAATAAATAAACTTAAAAAAGGAACTTCAAAGAGAACAATGACCGTTTACAACATAATATATCATCATAAAATTACATTCATCACGTATAGATAATCAACTTAGCACCGTCGATTTGGGTGCCAACTATGGGCATCAAATATGACACCTACTGCCCATGTGGCAATCCCACACATGGGCGTTGTAGGTCCCACCATTTATAACAAAGCCACCATTTTAATTTCACTCATCCCTCTCCCAATTTATATTACATTTTCCTCGTCAAACCCATCCCTCCGGGCACGACCATTACATATCTCCTCCCCTCCTCTCACTTTCTCTCGCTAATTTGAAACTGACCTTCTGTCTCTCCAATTTAGATCTTGAATCCTGATTTCGACGTCAAAATTTTGTGGACTTTTATCCTCGATAATATTATTGGTACTCTATTGTGCATTTTAATGACGCGCATTAATTTATGAATGTTATTATTATTACTAGAACACCCAAATCAGTTTAGTGTTATTATCAATATTTTTTCTTGTAACATATAATTTAAACTTTATAAATTACCAAAATTACCAATTTCAACATTCTATTTCAATTTTTGGGAAAAAAAAAAAACTTTCAATTTTTATGAATGCCCAAAATACAGAAAACCTATTGGGATTTTCTTTTTTTAACGAATAATTTGAACTTTATAAATCACCAATGTTTAACATTAGAATTTTTGAAAAAAATAATGACAATTTTACGGATAACAAAAATGGAGAACAGTAATTGGAAAATTTTGTATGATTGTTATTTTTTGAACTAAAACAACCCAAATTATAAATGCACTGTTCTATAATGAACCAGTGTTTAGAAAACCAAAAATCGGTTCGAACCGAAAAAGACAACGGCTCAGGGTCAAAAGGTCCAACTAGGTCGAACCATTTCAATTAAAACATAAAAAAATATTCACAAAATCACAAAATTTTGTAAAAAAAATTATTTTACAAATAAACTAATATTACTCATTTAGAAAATAAAATTATACACAAAAATAGATTAAAACAACTAAAGTAAAGCAAAACAAAAAAAAAATTGAAACCGGGTTTAAAAAATCGGTCAGTTCCCCATTTTCCTTGTTGAACCGGTTGAAAATATGGTTTCCAACTGATATTTTATCAACCGAAATTTGAGGTCAACCGGATCGGTTTTTCGATCGGTTCCCAATCGAACCGGCCGGTCCGGTCCGATATTCTAAACATTGTAATGAACACGCACTTATTTTTTGAAAACTGATGCATGTGGTCCTGAAGGTGTATGTCTATTTTTTATGGATCATGCTACGCACACAATGGATGACAAAATGGATGTCACACCCCTCATAGGAAGGAGGTCCACATGTAGGCGAGTCCCACTCTTTGTGAGGAGTGTATCATCTATTTTGTAATCCATTTTTTGTGTGAGGAATAATCCATTTTTTATAGGATTGAATCTCAAAATGCGGACAATGGCTTTATTCCTCGAGTTTCCGTCAATCTAATTCTTGAAGTTGGGCAAGAATTTGAATCCCATGAGAATGCCTACAATATCTACAATGAAGATCGACGAGAGACAGGTTTTAGCAGACGAAGAAGGCCTTACACAATAGTTTTTAGAAGCCAGTTTTTAGAAGCCAATATACTTATGTGTCAGCAACTATGACTAATGGAGATCGATTCAGAGGTCCATTGCCCATAGGCTATGTTGATTGGGATCAGAAACCATGAAAGTTCAAGGACGTGCTGGCCCAAGGAAAGTGCAGGTGGTAGTTACATAAATTATACACGAGAGATAATTACAAATTTCTGCATTTATAAGTCTACTATTATAACTAAAAATAATGTTATCTATCTAAATTGTTGGTTAATTATTAAGTTACAATAAAGTTTCTATGCAATCTTATTAATGTTACTGAAATGTTAATTATTGGATGAGGGAGAAGTGTGCCCGGCAGCATCCAATCAAAGGGATAGCAACATAAAAACCTGAAAAATAATAACACATTCCCACTACAAGAAAATTAGGCTTATCCTACAAATTTTCCGAATACAAAATTAAATTTGTATGGAAAATATACTTTTTCCTACAAAAAGAGTTTTTGTAGGGAAAAGAATATGACTCCAAGAAAATTTATACTTAAACTACAAATTTTTCACATACAAATCAATTTGTATGCGGAGCCTATTTTTTCCTACAAAACGAGATTTTGTAAGGATAAAAATTTAGCTCAAAAAACATTCATATTTAAACTACAAATTTTCCACATACAAAATTAGATTTGTAGGCAAAATTTTATTTTTTCTCCCAAAAATTAATTTTTATAGGACTGCATTGCAATTTACAAAAAATTGAAATCAAAACCTAAAACTATCCCGAACCCACACCGTCTTCTTCCTCAAAGCCTCTCCAACCTCTCAGGGAGCACCTCTCCAACTGCTCCCATTCGTCGCCGACCACCACCACCACCACCGGTGGTACTAACTTCTCCCCTTTCCCCCCTTCTCACTACAACATATTTGACTTTCTATAGCACATAATCATAGCATTCTTTTTCGGATCATATAAAGATTAGGGCACCCAGTTTTCATTCAAAAACGACCACTACGCTCTTCCAAATTTCCTCTCGCACAGTCAGTTTTCTTATCAAAGGCGAACGTGGAGGAGGAGCCGCGGAGGTCGTGGATTTCGAGCCGGAGGACCACTCGGCCATAGGAGAGGCGGCTCATCCCCCCAACCGCGGCGCCAATGTTCCTCGGTTTAAGTATGCTATCACAGGCACTTGTTGGCCTCTGCTCCTAAGAAGACCAAGGGAAGGGACGCTGATTCCGTGAAATGGATGGGACCGAACTTCTCAACCAGGCCATAACTTGACTGTTGATTGGGCATTCAACAAAGGTTCAATCAGGAGGAGGAACCCTAATGGAAATCCTTGGTAAATTCTTCCAAATTCCCTGTTATTATAGACGTATGTTTTTCTTCTCTACTAAACTTAGAATTTTCCATGTCATTTGTTGTTTATCCAACTACTGATACGATTTGGTTTTACTTGAACACAAAAGATTTATATTTTGGATCTTCTGGAAGAGTTCAGCAATGCTAAAACTTGTTTACACATATTTTAACAGTTCAGATTCTTAGTTTCCTTCCTTGATATTGATTGTGCTGTATTCATTTTGGCAAACTGATTGGAATTGGTCTTTTCTGAACCTTAATTTCCCATACTTGAACTCATAGACAGGTGAGCGATTAAATATCTTGGGATTCCAAGTACTCTGTTTCGCTAATGTCTCCATGAGCCATTAGGTGTCTTTATTCACTTGTCCTGCATGAAAGAATCCTCTTAAGGTATTCTTTTTCTTCTCATAGTCATGTGGATGAAAGAATTCTACTGCCACACTCCGTAATCTGATGGTCCTCAAAATTCTTGTTTGTGAATGAATGCATTTTTATATGTTGACTGTTACTACGTTCAAAGGATGCACTATTTAAAAAGTACCTATTTATTTGCATTTCTTCAGACAGACGATTTGCAAGACCATATAATTATATGTGGATTTGGACGTGTAGGCCAGGTACCTTACAATATTCATCTCTTGTTTCTTGAAATCTTTTAATATCATTGACATATTTATCAAGCTAGTATTCTAATTTCAGAATTTTCATTTTGGATCTTGCAGATTATTGCCCAGATTCTTTCTGAAAGACTGATTCCATTTGTTGCACTTGATGTTAGGAGGTATAAATTTATTCATGCCATTTTTTATTCGAAACCAAATTGACTCTTGTAGAAATTTTATACCCTCTACAATCATTTTGAGCTGTCTGTGTTAAACATCCTTGGCGGCCACGGTCTTTATGGTTGCCAAGGATTGGGTTGTTCTGGACCTTTAAGTAGACTTAACATTAAAATGAGTTGCAGAAAAGGATTAAATTTAATTGGGAATAAAATTTTATTTGGGAGTAAGACTTTATTTCTTGTTTGCTAAACTTGCATTTCATTGGGCATAGGCAAAGTTGTGCCAGAAATTTTCTCCTGATAACTGATAAGAGATCATTTGAGAAAAAATATATCTGGTAGTTTGGTATTGAAATGGGAGACTGATATTATCTATAAGTATTCGATGGTGCAACAATGCCATAACCAAATCTTAAATAAAGTTTAGAAGTAAGGACTTGTAAGCAGATTCGGATATGCTATTCAGTGTTGATATAATTTAACAAGGCTTGCGATAAACTTTATGCCAGGTCCCTTTAATGTAAAACACCAGAGCAGTCTAGTTTCCTTTTAGCGTCATCACGTTTTGATTTTATGACATATGAACAGTCTTCCACTCAACCAGCTTTGAAGGTCAGGAATAATCTCTTTCCCTTCACAAATTATTATTGGGGCTTCATTTTTTTCTTCACAAGTTTGTATAAATTCATATGAATATTACTAATAACATGTGAGAAAGGAGAAGTTAGAGGATAAAATAACAACTCTTCACAAACTCGTTTCTCCATTTGGAAAGGTAAAATAATTGCATTCTTGCCTCTCCAGTCTCCATTATTTACTCAGTTCAAGGTATTAACTCCATTATTTGTGAAATGTTTGCCTTATCTGGTATATGCATCTTGGTAATGCTGAGTATAGTGGAGCTCCAAATGAAGTGAGGTTTGCAATATAAGAAATGTAAGCACTGTGGGTTCTATGAAGAGGACACCATTAAGGCGGATGGTGTATTTGATGAATGGGAGCTTTGCACTTCTGATTTTACGAAGTCTGATGGGAAATATGTTCATTTGAAAAATAAAGAATTTAATGCAACGTTTTCTTGTCCAGAATGTGTACCTTTTTGGAAATGGTGAGTGCTGACTTTGCTTTTGGAATTTTATGCATCCTTCACTTCTCACATTTGATGTAGGTGTGTAGCCTTCATGCATCTTGATGGAATAACTGGTTTAATGATGGAACGTCATCATTTTAAGAACATTCTTGTGTGCTTTTCTAAGTGTCATAGAAGGTAAGTGAAACACTATCTGCCTAAAACTTTCCGTCGTCATTTTTGTTTTCGCTGCTGATTATGATATATTTCTTTTCTGGTAATGCATTATAGTGGAAAGACATTAGGAGACTTTTTGAAGGCAATGGATTTTTGAAGATTTATTAGAGGCAGTGGTGGAGAAGGGAGTTCATTTATCTTCAAGATGAGATGTCTGCTAAAGCTGATCGATATCAGGTGAAAAGAGTTTGCAAGAAGAGATTGAAGTTCCACATATTTCAAGAGAGAAAAAGTCGAAAACGGCAATGTGATGTAGGAAAGATGCATGGTTTTATATGTAACTACAAGTATTGAATAAGTTTTATTTGTATTTTGGTACAATATTTTGAATTCAATGTTATATTGATTGAAATTAAAAATCTTAATAAAATTTATTGTGTTTCCGCATTTTTATATTATTTTGAATAATGCAAAAAAAAAAAAAAAAGAATTAATTAATTTGATACAAATAAAAAAAAAATCTAAAAACAATTTAATTTCTCCCTACAAATAGTATCTTAGCCTACAAATACTCTTTCCCTACAAAAAATTATTTGTGTAGAAAAGTGGAATTTAGCCACAAAATAAATTGTTACCATGTGCCTACAAAATTTATTTTGTGAGTCAATGTAATTTTAGTAGACAAATAATTTTGTCAGGAAAAGAAATAGGCTTCAAATTGTATTTGTGTCCAAAGGGTTTGTGGGAAGAAACTTTAGCCGACAAAGTTCGAAATTTTGTAGGCTAATACTTTTCCCCTCGATGTTTGCCACACAAATCTCCCTACAAATTTTTTTTGTATGGAAAGGTTTTTCCCCACAACTAAGGACCTTTCCCTATAAAATAATTTTGTATGCGGAAAGTAAATTTCTTGTAGTGTCGGCTACTCCAACTTAGAATTGTTTGGTAGATAATTAGATATATGATAGATTATTCTGTGTATTTGGTGGAATATGATTTGAACTTTGTTATTGTGTAAACCCAACTAGACCAGGGACCATCAAACTGCTCCTAGCTATCCCACTTCAATTCAAATGTGATGTTTGGTACCTACATATCAAAATTTATAATCATTTTATAAACTCAACTTTATATTGGTGCCAAAAATCAAAATCCTTATCCAATCCAATTTTATTCAATTTCTTTAATTATTATAAACTATATTTCGACAATGTAAATTGAATTAACTCACACACACTACAACAAAGTTACCCTTTAATTGCATGGCGTAAAACTATTTTTACGATGTGCTGTTAAAATACGATCATGATGTTCTATTTGACATTGTTGCCATCATAATTCGCATGCAGCAATGTACGCAACTTCTATAAAGAATTGATTTATTAAATAAAAGCAACACTTCTTACTCCCCCGTCTGCCATAACTGGACCCCACAAATTTGTAGGGCCCAACTCTTATATTTTGAAGGGCACCATAGTTAGTGTCATTCGTTGGCACTTGAACCATTTTGTGCCAAACAATCCCTTAAAGTAACTGTCGCAGACGTTGGATGTGTTTTGGCCCCACAAGTCTAAAAGCATAATTGTACTTTCTTCGTTATTGACATCAATTTATGTCAACTTTCTATCTCCGATTGGTGTATTAAAAAGTGTGGGGATGGAGGAGACATATCACATGCTATACTTTTGAAGTGTTGAACTTAATTGGTTTGGACATTCACATGCATGGTTCAGTGCATGAGAGCCCTTTAATTATCAACTCAAACGATGTAATGATCTTCACCAGTGTATGCGTACGTGTGCTTCGTAACCAATTATTACGTTGAGAAATTTTTTGCTAGGCTAGTTACTTTTTTGAGTTGCATGTGTTTGATGCATCGAATTAAATCGTAGAAATTTAAAGTAAAATTAGAATGAATAGTATTAGATAGATAATTTTGGAGCGATGATGGCTACACAAACGGGGAAGCAAATTGGACAATTATCAAAGAAAAGTGACGAGGTAAGGTAATGGCCATGCATGCACAATGGATTAATCTTGGTCGGATCACGTTTTCTAGATTGTTGTGACGGAAAGTGACTCCCTGCACTCATTTCGAAATTTTACATTCGATTTCTCTTGTGCTTCTAATGCACCAGTTCTCCTGAAAATTACTTCACTTGTGCGTTACGTAAATTGTGGTTCATGAAAACTTGTTCCTCTCGATATAAATCGAGTTGTCTGTAATATTGCTTCAATAACTTCTGGTACTCGTAAGTTGTAGGATCACGATTTCTTGATTGTTGTGATGGAAAGGTACCCGTTTTGCAACATGTATATATATGCTCGTTGGTCGCACCACGAAAGGCACTTCAAAATAATTTTCTTACTCTTTAATACTTATGAATGTTTTGACGTTGTGAATATTAGCAAATAAGGGCCATTCTTCCATAGAGATAGTGATAGTTTAAATTAATTGATTTGTTGAATTGGGAGGTTGGTTTTGTTGTTACAATAAAACAAATTTAAAAAAAAAAAATGCAAAGCCGTAAAAATAGTGAAACAAGTGAAGTTTTATAAAGTGGGTAAATAATATGGTTGAGGAATTAGTATCCACATCTAGGCGTTAAGTCTTAATAAATAAATAAATTCATTTCAATCTCTCTATCCAATCTCTTTTCAATTAACAATCTAGAATAAGTTCTCTAAATTTAATTAATTGAAAGATTAAAATCTTAAGGATAGATTATGATAGGCAACAAACTCATAAGCTCGGTTTATTAACCTAGATCAAATTCCATATGAAAGATAGAGATTCGCCTTGTTCAAATTCCTATTGCATTTGTCAGAAATTATCTTGGTAATTTAAAAATTATGGATTAAGAACCAAAATATAACATTAATCATTCTAACTCTATTACATAGTAGGCCTCCAACGCAATAAAGAAAGAACAAAATGGCATGAAATCAATGGTGTAACGACCAAAAATTTTGGTGTCGTTAATAGTCCATTATGACATAATAAAAACATTTGTAGAGTTTATTTGATTAAAGAAAGAAAAGAGGAATATTTATAAAAAAAAAAAATTACGTCAAAAATATATTTAAGTGCCCATTTTTTCAAGACTTTTTCTAGCACTTCTGACCTCATTTGATCACATGTCATATACGTACGGGCAAGTTCTCGGAATGACCTTCAAGAATATGGAAACGGTTTGTCATTTTGATCAACGGGTAGCCCTCGGTGAATTCTTAAATTTAGGACGATAAAAACTGTTAACCAGAAAACTGTTTTTAGTAGCCTACTTTGGAAGGCCATAACTTTCTCCTCGGTTATCCATTTCTCGAGCCGCAAGAACTCAAGATTTTGATATCGTTTGGTATCTTGAATATGAGCTCCAATACTACATTGTGAAACTAATTTTTGGAGACAAACAAGCATGAGGTGTTTGCCTAAATCCTACCACCGAACTTTCCAACCTATGTATACAGGGGTGGATCCAGCCCTGCGCGAGGGCGTGCGGCCACTCGTGCTGGATCCGCTAAAAAAAAAAATTTACCTTATAATTGTGGTGTCGAAAATTTTTTTCCCCTTACCTTGTAGTGTCCCCTCGTACTGGAACAATTCTGCTCGTGCTAGATTGAGTTCCTGGATTCGCCCCTATGTATACCAACTCCTACTTGCATGAAAATATTCTTCCACCTCTTGCTTTGTTTTAATAGCTGATTAATATTTAATTAAACAATATGTTAAAGATCTTGTATGCTCGGAACATTATTTCTTCTTGTGTGATAACTCAACCCTATAAGTACCTTGTCTTCAAATTGAATCATACACCAAATATTAAGCCAACAAAACCGTTAATGACTCCCTTTCTTTCTCCGAAAATATTCTTGTACATAGTTAGGATCATGTGTGAATCTTGTTGTTAGGATCAAAGACTTGTTAATATAATAACATATTCTTGATACCCTAAATGAAATTCTGTTCGAATAGATAGTTAAAACCCTGGAGACAAATCCGAGAAATTCAGTTGATAATACTGAATCGACTATATGTATCGATTCATGTTCACGAAGTATCGATACATCAATAAGCAGAAAGTACAGAACTTCTTTTTAGGCACTTCTGGACTGAGGAGAGTGTAATATGTTAATTATTTACTTGATACAAGTGAAATATATAGTCTCGTTATAAGTGTACCGCATCTATTTTTTATATGATTGTTATATTATTATCGTGACAATAATATTTTTTTTATTCACTTGTGAAACATAAAATAATGATAACATGATCTTGATCATTCTTGATATATTATCTATGTAATCTTGTTATAAGCGTTCCCTATTTAATTTTTATATCATCATTATCAATATCATTACATTGATTAACTAGATTGTCCTTGTTATCTTGACATTAATATTATGAATCGATAAATCTATCTATCTATATCTTATCTTATATATCTTATTAAAGGAGAATAGCTGAAATAACTTTCCCTCCCAAGTTTTCCCCCAAAATATTATTATATCATAAAAAAATTAAAAAAAAACGGAAAGAAAAAAAGAGGAAAAGATAGATGAATCCCGCCCCCAATGTATTTTTAAATTTGAATTTAGCTAGTCAAGCTTGGCCCGCATAAGTTCTTTTCTGTCTGCATTTGAAAAATACCAAACTCTGGCCGCATCAAAAGCTTCCGTCTCTCACTATTTCTCTCTAACCTGTTAAACAAAGTGTAGCACCGACCAAGAATCAGAAACTGAAAGGAGTGAAAAAACCGTGAAGAGCACCGACCAAGTGAAAAGAAGTCGGGGAAAAAGGGCAGGAGAGTGGACGGCGGTAGAAGGAGCAGAGAACGAGAGAAGCAAGAAAGTGGAGCTTGGCGCCGGTTGGATCGCCGAAGATGGCTCATTCTAACAGTGGACGCCGATTGTGAGCTCAACTTCATCTTCTTCGACGAATCGAACCTCCATTTCCGCAGATTGTTACCTCCAGTGAACCTCCATTTTCATGAAATGTCTTGATTTTAATACTGCAGTTTCACCTTTTAGATCGAGTTATCTCCATTTTAATGCTTTAATTTTGATTAAATTGTTGGGATTTTGTTGGGTTTGAAGTTGCAATACTTTTGATTAAATTCCTGAATTGTGAGGAGTGAAAAAAAAAAATATTGCAGACTTTTTCATAATGTCAAATATATGTCAGTTTTATTATCAAGAATTCATAAATGATGCCTTATATTTTATCTGTCCAAATAATATGCATATCATTGTTGTAATCTTCTGCGTTTTTGTCATCTGCGGGAATTGTTATAACTCAATTTTTTCTGAAAAGTATTAGGGAAAATGGACTCCATGTATTCTACTAATTGGATTTCTTTTCCTCCTTCCTCTCATTCTTCCATACCATCCCACCTGCAAGCTGCTCAAGTAAGGAGTCTGCTAACATTTTAGCCATCAATTGAGTGAAGTCCCTCAGCAATAACGGGTGGTTGTAAAATTGATCTATTATTGCTTTATTTAACCATAGTACTCTTTAATTCTCTTGGCTTTATCCAGGTGCTATGAATCTGAGCAAAGACGTGAGGACAGAGATAGACATCCTAAAAATCAAAAGGACAACCATGTACTGTACATGGATTACTCAATTATTGTTGAAGGGGTAAGTTTATATAAGATTTATAATATTTTTCCTTGATATTGTATTGTTTATCTTTCCATGTCATAAATGTTGTTCTCTGTCTTTTTTATGCAGCTAAGAGTTGCACGAAAAATACAAGAACATGTTTCTTATGGGCTGAGCTCACGAGGGCACATCTCCTCTTTCAAACATTATGTCTGACGAGAACAAACCGGCTCTCTATTCAGCTTCTTAATGCATCAGATAAAGTTAAGGGTGGTAGCTAGCTGGTATTTAAAGAATTGGGAAATTTTTTTGAAATGAAGTGAACTCCAACATTAGTGTTGTCAATGTGATAATTATAAGGTACGTAAGATAAATGTAATTTTAGGCCTTTGTTCTGTGAATTTGGTGCAGTCCAGAACAGTGTCCAATATCTTGGTGTAATTGGCCATTTGTCGTTGATTGAATATTGGATAAACCCCTTTTATCTTATTCAATATTATTGATGATATAGATCAGGTATCCAATATTGATGTCAAGGAGGAGACACCTATGGACCATGGAGAAATTATATGTTTTAGTATATATTCTGGTCTTGAGGTCAATTTTGGCAATGGGAAATCTTGTGTTTGGGTGGATGTTTTTGACGGCGGTGGCAAGAATCTCATAGCCGAGTTTGCTCCATTTTTCGAGGACTCTTCCATTAAAAAAGTAAATTGTTCTTCAAATGCTCATTTTCTGAAGGCATCTTCCATTTTGTTGTCATTTTGACCTTAAGCAAGCATATCTAACCAAAATGTGGTCAGTTACTTAGTCTATACTGCAACATCAGCATGATAATCAGCATCCTCGTGCTTTTTGTAGGTGTGGCACAATTACAGCTTTGATAATCACAAATTAGAGAATTATGGGCTCAAAGTTTATAGTTTTTTTTTTTGCTGATACAATGTGTTGAGATTGTACCCAAAATATGGTACATTGGGCCACCAGTGAAGGCCCAATGAGGGCCCAATGGTCTTTAGCCCATGATTAAAAGTTTAGGATATCTCCCTGGGCCACTGGCCGAGGTGGAAAAGCACACGAGCTCTTCTGTCCGAACTGATTTGTGTCTAGCAGACGCGCTTTATGCTTAGTCGAGATGCTTACGGTGGCGCATCGGATATAAAGATGGGATAAGGGATGAAGTCAGAGATGTGATACCGCCTTTACCAAGATGTGATAGACGCCCATCCCTTACGAAATGTAGCAATGATTACGGTCAAAAAGCAAGGTTGTCCCCTCCAAGAGCTAGGGTGAATACACGTGTAAAAGTCTGCCATGTGTCACAATCCGAAACAACGAATCCTTCTATAAATAGAAGCCTCCTCCCGCCATGTAAGGGGTTGGCAATTTCATACTCTTAACTAAATATTTCATTCTCACTCTCTTTTCTCTCTTTTACACACTTATACTTCCCGCACCCAACTTATCTTTGCTTAAAATGAGCACTGGCTTTGGCATCTGAGTGCAAATGGGAGCCACCTTGACCCCCTTTGCAAACTGATCGTTTGTCACAGTGCGCAGGAGATCCACGTGTTCAAGAGGGAGGAGCTGAGACGTGGTCCAAGGTTCAGCCTGATTTTGTGGTCAACATTTTGGCGCCGTCTGTGGGAACCCATATTGCTAACCACAAAAACTCATGGTGAAAAGCCACAAGCGCAAAAGGAAACCTTGAAAACGGCTTAAAACTTTGAAACATAAGTTTATTAACCTTGAAAAAGACGTGAAACTTTGAAACATAAGTTTATTAACCTTGAAAAAGGCATGAAACTTTGAAACGTAAGTTTATTAACCTTGAAAAAGGCATGAAACTTTGAAATATAAGTTTATTAACCTTGAAAAAGGCGTAGAACTTTGAAATATAAGTTTATTAACCTTGAAAAATGTGTGGAACTTTGAAATACAAGTTTAATAACCTTGAAAAAGGCTTAGAGCTTTGAGATAAAAGTTCATTTATCTTTGAAAGAGAAGATAAAACCCAAAAAATTGCTCTGAACATGAATGAAAGTGACGATGATATTAACCCTCGTAGGAGTAGAAATGATCAGCTCAGCGAGGAGGAGACTCCCCAGAGGCCTCGTGAGAACACAAACGAGGGGGTGGCCCAACCTAACCCTCCGCGCCGACATCGTAATAGCCGCATGCTGGGAGATATGACTCGGATGACACCCCAAATGCTGGAAATGCAGAAATAGCAGATAGAACAAACTGCTGTGATGAATGCCTACATGGCTAGAGGGTATGTTGTGAACGAGCCCTAGATACTCCCGCAATATTCACAGCCACATTACTCACCATCTGAGGTGACTACTACCTCCTATTATTATCAAGATCCACAGGCATATGCCGAGTTAGAATCCGCGTCCCTCTACGAAGAAGGCCCGGAACATAAAGCGCCTGAAGGACAAGACCAACTCCCAGCTAGATACAGGGAGGCTTAGCCCACAAAATCTGGCAGTGTCTTTAGCCGGATAGGAGGGCTATTCAGAGGAAAGCGAGGGGGTCGAAATGATCAAGGTCGGCGCAATGCAGTCGAGCCTAGAAATAGGCGGAGCGACGCGCTGAAGAAGCCTTGTCACAGAGTCAAATGCATAGGGACCAGCATGGTATGGGAGCAGAAACGTTGGCCCCCACACATGAGCCTAGGAATAGGCAGGAAAGGAGAGCCGAAGTAGCTCGGACCAAATCTCGTAATGACTTTCCAACCCATGATAGGCCAAACTATGATCGAGTTCTTCCGCCACAAAGGCAGGAGTATGCTCCACCGCCCTATGACCAACACCATCACCCAATGTATTCCGATCATGACGAGAACAGTGAACTACCCTCATACGAGCTAGATGACGAAGAGGAAATAAGTCCCTTCACGGAGTGCATACGTAGGTGCCCAGTGCCTCATGACTTCGAAATGCCAGAAATAGCAAAGTATTCTGGCCGAGGTGACCCTGATGATCACCTGCTAAACTACCACGCTAGCATGGAGATAGCCGGAGCCACTCCGGCACTAAAGTGCAAAGCTTTTGCTTTGACCCTTGAGGGAAGTGCAATACGATGGTACAAAAAGCTTCCACCTAGTAGCATCCACAGTTGGAGAGATCTGAAAATAGCCTTTAAAAATGGCTTTGTTTCCTCCAGGCCTGGTTAACTCCCACTCCAACGCCTTCAGCATTTAAGGCAAGGAAGGGATGAATCTATGAAAAGTTACCTAGCTCGGTTTACTGAAGAGATGCACATTTGTGAAAACATAACTGAGGCAGAAATGTTTTCTGCATTGAAAGGAGGGCTAGATATGACGAGCGTGTTTTGGAGGGATATCCGAAGCAGAAAATCGAGGGATTACAACGCCCTAGTAGATCTGATGAAGGAGGAGATCGTATCAGAAGAAATGGCTAGGGCCAGAGACAACCATCCTCAAGGGAGATACAATCTGGGGTATTCTAATGAAGCGAACCTCAAGAAAGGAGGTAACAAGGATAGATTCGGCGGTAACCGAAGTGGAGCATCACACCCATTTTCGGGGACAGGGTTTAGCTATGCAGTAGAAATCACAGAAGCTATCCCCAACTTGCACTCCAACGCTCCTTCTCAGAATCCTCCCACGGCTCAAGGAAGGATGAAGAGTAGCCGAAGTGGAAAACAGCCCATGGTTGGGGCTTACTGCGCATACCACAGGTATTACGATCACGCAACGGAAGATTGTAGGGAAATCCACATGTTAGCATACCAAAAGGCACATAGAAGAAGGGGAAGTGATTTTTCCCCTGACAAGGGGAGAACTCAAAAACCAGGTGGCCAGAAGTTTAATCGAGCTGACAGGAGAGCTTCCTGGAAGAACTCAACCAAAGAGAGGATTGACAATAGTCAAAGAAATAGGAACAAGGGTCAGGATACCTCCTCGGCACATGCTAAAGATACACAGGAACCACTTATGCATGTGGCCGACCCTCCTATTCGTGAAATCGACACAATATTAGGAGGCCCCCACCCAGGTGGGAGCACAAATAACTCCCAAAAGAGATATATCAGAGAGGCAAAGCAGCCCGCCAATGTGAATTACCATATCCATTCACATCCTGTTGGGATGCCTAGGACAGAATCTATCACTTTTACCTAAGACGATGCTATTGGAGTATACTTTCCACACAATGATGCATTGGTTATCAGGGTAGTAGTAGCTCGGAATGGGCTGTCTCGAATGATGGTGGATGATGGTGCCTCGGTAAATGTGATTTACGGGGTACCCTTTGATAAGATGGGGATCAGCACTCCGCTCATTCCAGTCCCAGATCCAATATACGGATTCACTAGGGATAGCATAACTCCCAGAGGATCCGTAACCCTTATGAATGAGGAGGGAAAGCACCAACTCTTTCCGGAATCCCCATGGAATTCTTGGTTGTAAACAAAATCTCCTCCTATGATGGCTCAATTGGGAGGCCAGGCCTCATTGACTTGGGAGATGCAATTCATACAAAATACATTTGCATGAAATTCCCCACGGAACATGGTGTTGCAACTGTAAGGGGGAGCCAAACTGAATCGCAGGCCTATTACACAAACGCAATCTGAAAATTTCAAGACGGGAGCTTGAACATGATTAGCGATATAGCAATGGCCGAGGCTGCTCCAGACCCTGAAAGACTGGGTGGAGGACCCTTAGGAAATGAGGATGTTACGATGACGCTGGAAGAAGATCTGGAAGATCTGGATACAAGAATGGCAGGAGGTAATTACTCTACCCCAGCTGAAAGGTTGGAATGCTTCGGTGTAGATCCACTTGATCCAATCAAGGAGTTACAGATTGGATTGGATTTACTGATTGAATACAAAGATCAGCTGAAAAGCTTCTTACTTGAGAACCTCGATGTATTCGCATGGAAACATGACGACATGGTTGGGATCGGTCCTAAAGTGGCCTATCACAGACTTCAGCTTGATCCCAGAAGCCCTAGGCACAGGCAAAAGAGAAGACCTATGAGTTATGATAAGTATGAGGCCTTGAAAGAAGAGGTTACGAAGCTGTTGAAAAATGGCTTTATCAGAGAATCCCGGTATTCGAAGTAGGTATCAAAATCTATTTTGGTACCAAAACATAATGGGAAGCTGAGAGTGTATTGATTTTTCAAATTTGAACCAGGCATGTCCCAAAGACAGTTTTTCACTGCCTCGGATTGATCAGTTAGTTGACTCTACAGGGGGACATGAGATGCTGAGCTTTATGGATGCATACTCCGGGTACAATCAAATCCCCGTGTATGAATCAGATGAGGAGCATACTTCGTTTATTACAGATAGGGGACTCTATTGTTACAAAGCTATGCCATTTGGCTTAAAAAGTGCTGGAGCTACCTATCAAAGGTTGGTAAATCGCATTTTTTCAGAACAATTAGGGAGCACCATGGAGGTATATTTTGATGACATGCTGGTCAAAAGCATGGTCGCCACAGAACATATCCGCCATTTGTCAGAGGCCTTCAATGTTTTGAGGAAATATCGAATGAAGCTCAACCCAGCGAAGTCTGCTTTTAGGGTAGCGTCCGGAAAATTTCTTGAATTCATGGTGAAGAGGAGAGGGATCGAAGCCAATCTCGATAAAATCGATGCTTTGTTAAGCATGCGATCACCTCGGAATCCAAAAGACGTGCAAAGCTTGACGGGGAGAATTGCGACCTTAAATCGATTCGTTTCCAAGTCCACTGACAAATGCTTGCCATTCTTTGAGGTTTTGAAGGGAGGGAAGCGATTTCAATGGACGACAGAATGTGAGCAGGCTTTTGCCGACCTGAAAACCTTCTTGGGACAGGCCCCATTACTATCAAAACCAAAGGCTGGCGAACTTCTCTACTTGTATTTAGCCGTATCAAAAGAGGCCGTTAGCTCGGTATTGGTTAGAGAGGAGGATGAGAATCAGTTCCCGATGTATTATGTAAGCAAAGCCATGCTGGATGCTGAAACACGTTACCCAGTTATGGAAAAACTTGCTCTCTCGTTGATCATAACATCTCGCAAGCTCCGTCCCTACTTTCAGTCGCACTCCATACACGTGCTCACCAACTTTCCTATGAGACAAGTATTGCAGAAACTAGATGTATCTGGAAGGTTAATGAAGTGGACGATTGAAATTAGCCAGTTCGACCTACAGTATGAGCCTCGGACCGCTGTAAAGGGTCAAGCATTACCAGATTTCATAGTTGAGTTCACACATCCTTCGGAGATGGAGATGGTTGATGACATGGATGACAGGCGAGAATGGAAATTGTTCGTTGATGGGTCCTCGGCTGAGGGACGATCCGGTGTGTGAATATTGCTAATAAGCCCAGAAGGATTCAAATTGCACAGTGCGATCCGTTTTGACTTTAAAGCCTCAAACAATGTTGCTGAATACGAGGTGCTATTAGCTGGGCTGAGACTTTTGAAAGCTTTGAAAATTTAGTCCGTAGTGGCGAATAGTGACTCGCAGCTTGTTGTGAGTCAGTTTAATGGACAATTTTCTGCCAAAGAACCAGCTATGGTCGCTTACTTGAAAAAAGTAAGAGATTTGGCTGTGCACTTCGAACAAATGGAGTTACGACACATTCTCAGAACTGAGAATTCCAACGCCGATGCTTTATCCAAACTAGCAAGCAGCAATGATTCAGAGCTCCATAATCTAATCCCAATTGAGCGCTTGTTGACCTCTTCTATTGAGTCAAGGACGGAGATTTTGGCAATAGAAGAAGAAGGATCCTGGATGAATCCTATACTAGCATACTTGAAACATCAGACAGTGCCAGACGAGCCTGAAACAGCTCGGAAGTTGCAAAGATATGCCGCAAATTTTGTACTTTTGGATGACCTGCTCTATAAACATAGCTTTACCTCCCCTTTGCTGAGATAAGTGGGGCCGGAGGAAGGACGATATGTGATGAAAGAAATCCACGAGGGCATATGTGGAAACCACGTCGGGGCGTTATCACTAGCTCGAAAAGCCCTTAAACAGGGATATTTTTTGCCGACTATGCGAAAGGACTCTCATGACTTCGTGCGCAAATGCGATAAATGCCAAAGGCATGCAACCATACCGCATCAGCCGCATCACAAGCTAACTGTGGTGACTAGCCCTTGGCCTTTTCCGTTGTGGGGGGTTGATATTATTGGTCCTATGCCTAGGGGTGCTGGTAATAATTGCTTTGCAATAGTGGCAATTGACTACTTCACCAAGTGGGTCGAGACGGAACCCCTGATGAGGATTACCGAGGCCAACACCACAAAGTTCATATGGAAAAATGTCATATGTCGGTTTGGAATACCGCACTCAATGGTTAGTGATAATGCAAAACAGTTCAAAAACAGAAGCATAGATGAGTTGTACGACGATTTGGGAATTAAGAAATCATTTTCATCTCCACATCACCCACAGGCTAACGGACAGGTCGAAACTGTGAACAAGACCATAAAGAATACCCTGAAAAGGAAGCTGGTGTCCAAAAATGGTGCATGGGTAGATGAACTCCCACAAGTATTATGGGCACTTCGAACCACCTTGCACACTGCCACTGGTGAAACGCCTTTCTCCTTAGCATATGGATCCGAGGCGGTAAGCCCATTCGAAATTGGGGTCCCCCTCTTCGTCAAATGCACTATGACGAAGTAGGAAATGAAGAAACACAAAGGGCTAATTTGGATTTCCTTCTAGAAAAACGGAATGATTCTCAAGTGGTAACGACCAGGTACCACGAGAAAATGGCCCGCTATTACAACGAAAGGGTTAAGAGTCGGCACTTTAATGGCGGGGACTTAGTCCTCAAAAAGGTTCTTCCTTCAACTCAAGAATCAGGAGTAGGGACTTTAGGTCCTAACTGGGAAGGCCCTTACAAAGTCTTTGCCGAGGTGGTACCCGAAACGTACATGGTCGAGGACTTGTCTGGGGTACCTTTATGTAATCCTTGGAACACGAATCACCTTCGTCACTATTTTCAATAAATCAAATTCCTCTTCAATGGTTACAACATTACCATATGATTTTATAAAAACCTAAATGAGTTACGTTTAGCGTTGTACCAATTACTGATTAGACAAACATAATGGATAAACACAAATTCCTAAATTATTTTGGGTATAAGACCACATGTATCCTCCATGCATAAATTTTGTTAAAAACAAGGGACTCTTATAATCCTACACTGTGATCACTGCGTATGAGTTGAAAGTGTTAACACCACCAAGGGGAGTTCATACAAATTTGTAAACATAGGTGCTACAGAGTATAAGACAAAAATGTTCAAAAATTTAATCAAAACCAGATCTAACCAGCAAACATGAATGCCTTGGGGCTACTTAGATCTGAGGGACTATACATATATCTTCATACATATGTCTGGAAGCGCGAGGCGTTTGTGTCTGGAAGCGTTCACACTTAAACAGATAAACATTGAATTAAATACAAAAAATCATTGCATTCATAAAATCAAATTATATACAATTTGAATGTTGTTACATTTACAATATAAGTTGCCATTGCACTCACAAAAAAAAAAAAAAAAAAACAACAACAACAAGGCAAATACAAAAAAGGATCATTGCGGAGGGACATCCTCTGAAGAGCCCTTTCCAGGTGCACCCAAAGGATCTGCAGGGTCGTTAGGAGAATCTTCTTGAGGTTCGGTGTATAGGGCTTCAATGGAGGATAGGTCCAGAGTTGGGAAAGCTTCCTTCACATCCTCCAAAGCCATTCTGACCCCTATGTTCCCAAAGACCTTCTGCATGGCCTCGTATTCTGGGTCTTTTCAAAAGTGTCTTTAAAATTTTGGACAACCTCAGACACTTTGGCACTTAGAGCGTTTTCCACCCGTGTCATGACGGTCTGCTCCAGAACCTTTGTGATCATAGTTTGCATGTGCCGTTCTAAAGAGGCAAGGTCCTCCTCCGCTTTTGCCTTAGCCTCCATCTCCCTCCCTAATTTTTCGTTTGCTACTGCCACCTCAGCCTCCAGCTTAGACTTGGCTGCGTTAGCGGCGGTCAGAGCTTCAGATGTGATGGACTATGCACAGTTGGATTCATCTAGTTTCTTGCACAAAGCCGCCACGTCTGACTCAGAGACCTGGAGGTCATGTTTCAATTTATCATTATCTTCTTGGAGGCGCTTAGCGTTAGCCCTCTCCTCGGAGGAATATTTACGGGCTATGGACAGCTGAGTCTTGAGGTCATTAATTTTCTTTAGCATGTTTTCTGCATGGCGGAGAGCAGTCTCGGCATCTTTCTTGTCCCGTTTGCCTCCTCCACGGAAGATTCCACCTCTTCAATAAGGGTCAGCGCCCTGGCGTTCATGGCTTTAGTAGTGAGCAGCTTCCGAGACGGACTGGCACTGGAAGAAAAGGCAGACCAGCCCTCCGTCCAAAATTGTTCAGTAATTAATGCGGCCCTGGCGGGAGGAGAACTGGGGGAGTCGAATAGAGAAGGACTGAAGGTAACATCTCTGGGGAGAACACTGGTTTTAATGCACTTGAGCTCTTCTGCCCCCTCAGGTGTCACTTCGTAAGACAAATCTGGGATAGACACAGATGGCTCGTCCTCCAAGTCCCCAATCTCTAGTGGCAGAGGTGCGGAGGTGGATTCCTTGTCCTTGCCCCTTCTGAGCCTCTTTAAGGGGACGGGATCTTCCTCGGATACATGCTCAAAAATATCCTCGGAGAATGAGGATGGCTCAGAGACATCCTTAGCCTCCCTTTCTCTCTTAGAGCCACCCCTATATGACCTTTTCCCTTTCCCCTTTGTGGTAGCTCTTTTAGGATCAGCCTCCTTTTCTATGCTGGGCTGTTGGGGACCCACTGGCAGCAAATTGGGTGGTGGCAGTAGGGCGGGAAGAGGACCCTGAAGTTGGGCTGTGGACGCCTCAGACACCTCCTTTGCCACCCCAACTTGCAGGTTAGCCAGTACTGCTTTCTGCTTCTTTTCAATTTCACTGCCATGGCGAATGGCAGGAGGGATCTTTTTATCCATGAGACCCTTCAAAGAAATCTTCGGGAAGTCCTTGGAACCTAGCAAGAAAAGAAGGAAAATGGGGTTATGAACAGAAGAGGCATAAGATATAAAGGCAATAAGGAAACAAACTTACTCATGGATCGCACAAGACAGTGCTTAACAAGTAATTTGTTTTGTTGGATGACTGGTAATAACAGGAGGATATGAGCCCCTGGGAGACAAGTAATACCAATATTTGACGTCCGACCTCACGTCTTTTTCCCTTCTAACTGATTTCTTCAAAGTATAGAGGGTATGAATGATGTGCACTAAGATGGGATAGTCAGGGTTGACCTCTTACCACACTAACCAAGTACCCACAGCCTGTGTCCAAAAGTTGGGAGCCAGCTGGTAGGGGCACAGGTTGTAGCTCCTAAGCAACGCCCTGAAGAAGGGGTGCAGGGGTAGCCTCATCCCGCAGGATAGAACATCATAACATATGGCCACTTGACCTAGGGGAGGGCTGCAGGGTCGACAAGAAGGTGTAGGATGCACTAAACGAACCCCTTCTGGAATACTGAATTTTGCCAAGGCTCCAGCCAAATTAACCCCTTGAATTCCAGTGGCAATCTCACTGCTCTCCCACGATTCTGGGTTTGGATCGGGATGAACATGGTAGCCAGAAACTTTATTAACCTGATCAACATAATCCTTCACTTGGGCAATCTCCTCTGCGGTCAAGCCCAACTCTTCCCTATGTGCCCTAAATGGGGCCCTAACAGTTAAACCGAGGTCCTGGTGACCAGAAGAAGAGTCTACTGCCTCTTCTCTTCCCAAATCCCTGTCCTGCTTGCTTCGAAACTCTTTCAAAGATGCCTCCTCCTCGGATGACAGATGAACCATGTAGTTCTGATCTTTTTCTTCTTCGCTGTCAGAATCACTCAAATAAATTATACCACTGATTTTCCTATTCCTCCTCTTAATCTGCTCCCTAAAGAAGCAGGAACTAAAAACTGATAAAGATATGGGGCAGAAACCTCTGACAAAAATCACCATTGCTAACATTTCCTGTGAACATGTTCCCCTAACTCTTTCCATTTTTGTTCTTAAAGATGGGCCAGACTCATCAAAAGGAAAACAAAATGAAAAACGAAATTTTCAAACCCACACTCGAAGATTTGAAATAAAAAAAAAGTTTTGCACATACAAAGGAAAATAAATTTACCTTCAAAGAATGAACGTTCGAGATTGTACACTTGAAATGAGGAACACGCCAATGAAAGTTGTTGAACGGTAGGGGCGGTTTGCTGGGTAGAAAACCCTTGAAGAGAAGATGCAAGACTTGCAAGAAAGGAAAAAGCAATACAACCTTTTGCTAGAGTGTTACTGCAAAAAATTCTGAGAAACTGGTAAAGGGAAGATAATGAGACGAATGAGGATTTATAGGGAACCTAATGATCTAGAACCTTTGGTCTTTGAGCCGCATGATTGATGCGGGTAACCCACGCCTCTTGGAGAATGGGCTAATCAAAGCACCTGCTGTCGGAGGAAGGGATGAAACTGTTCAGCTACCACAGTGAGTGCCACGCGCGGCAAAAATGTCACTTCTATCACCTTTTATATTTCTTGGGAACCAATATCAGCAGCCCCTTCTTATTAAATACGCCGCCTAAGAAACATGCTAGTGCAATCCCAACCTTCACTTAGGAGGGAAAAGCCGAAGTGGAGGTCGGCTATACTCTGAATTCGAACTTTCCATAAGGAATGTCATTCCTGACCTTAAAATCGTCGCGCTACATAGTGACTCCCAGGGAGCGGATGGCGGAACAATTACAAAATATTGGATATAACAAATGATGAAACTTTAACAAATTATTGCTGCGAAACTATGACAAATTCGATCCGCCCATGAATGACCACATCGGATTTGAGAGATTAGTGTTGTACCCAAAATGTGGCACATTGGGCCACCAGTGAAGGCCCAATGGACTTTAGCCCATGATTAAAAGTTTAGGATATCTCCCAAGGCTATTGGCCAAGTTGGAAAAGCAAACGAAATCCTCTGGCCGAACTGATTTGTGTCTAGCAGACGAGCTTTATGCTTAGCCGAGGTGCTTACGGTGGCGCCTCGGATATAAAGATGGGATAGGGGATGAAGTCAGAGATGTGACACTGCCTTTACCGAGATGTGACAGGTGTCAATCTCCTACGAAATGTAGCAACGATTACGGTCAAAAAGCAAGGTTGTCCCCTCCAAGAGCTAGGGTGAATATACATGTAAACGTTCGCCATGTGTCACAATCCGAAACAACGAATCCTTCTATAAATAGAAGCCTCCTCCCGCCATGTAAGGGGTTAGCAATTTCATACTCTTAACTAAATATTTCATTCTCACTCCCTTTTCTCTCTTTTACACACTTACACTTCCCGCACCCAACTTATCTTTGCTTAAAATGAGCACTGACTTTGGCATCAGAGTGCAAATGAGAGTCACTTCGGCCCCCTTTGCAAACTGATCATTTGTCACAGCGCGCAGGAGATCCACGTGTTCAAGAGGGAGGAGCTGAGACGTGTTGGTCCAAGGTCCAGCCTGATTTTGTGGTCAACACAATGCACATGGCTCGGCTGTGGATTTCGTCCAGGAAAACTGAGGGTGGGTATTCTTTAGAAGCACTTACGGGTGATCCCTTTGTCATGTCTGATGCTAAGATTTGCCCTGGTGAAGAGATGATTGGTATAGTATCAATGGAAACAATCTTCGAAAGAAGAAAATTGAAAAAAGATGGATCTAAGGGAAAAAAATGGTCATCCCTCCAGTTGAGGAGCTGCAAATTGTTGAGAGAAAATTGTGGATTTGTTATTCTGCTTTGGACTCAATAAGCACACTGAAGCTATATGAAAGTTTGAGGAGTAAACTATCTAAAATGCCTTGGAATCTTGATGGAGTTGTGAAAGGATTAATGTTTGACTTCTACGAGAAATATTGGCGTCCATTTGGCTGACTTAAATTTTTTTCTTGGTATTCCTATTATAGAATCTTGCCATTTATTATTGTATGTTCCTTAATGCTACAAAAGCTAGAATGCATTGAAGTCGATTGGGTGTTGAGATTTGGGTGTTTTGAAGGTGATGGCTATCTATTTCACATGCATCTTACCCTATCCACTGAATTTTCGATTGGTCCAGCTACAGTTTTGTATGGGCATCTACTGCGTCGATCGATTTTGACTAGGTGTTGTGCAAAAGATCTGCAGGAGGAAATTGACCTTATAATTTTCTTAGTTTGCTATCAACAGGAGTAGATTTCAAGGTTAAGCATGTTACTGTTGGAGGGAAAAAAACTGAAACTCGCGATATGGGATACAGGTAAAAAATGTCATTTAATGTATCTGAAGAAAATGATTGAGATATCTTATTCTGCTTATATTCGTTTATCTTCCTAGATTTTGTGATTTGTGTTCCTGGAAATTGCTTCTTTCAAAACACATTCTGCAATCTTTTTCTCTTTACACATTGATTCAAAGATGATAATGCATACCAATATTGACGGAGTAGCAATTGCTGTGCTTTTTCTGGCCCTTTTAGTTTCGTATGAATAATGTGTACTAAAAGCCTAGAAGTTTACTTCTTTTGCTTGATTAACTACATTTCTTATACGATTTGCTTAATATATTTTTTTAATTTTGCAACTGGACATGAAAGATTCAGGACTTTGACATCATTATGGGTGTGTTCTTCCCATTTGGTATTTCCTTTTATACACTTTTTTGTCTGTAACCTAAATTGCTTCTGATAGAATTCCTTTCAAAAGGTGCATAATGTAGAATAGCAAGTCGAGTCATGCACTCCAGTCTGCCGAATGTAAAATAGTAATTGGCAAAGAAAACTTATTATTGTTATGATGCTTTCTGGAACTCTTCATCTTATTTTCCACAAAATTTAAAAGGGTATTTTGCGTTCTTTTCAATGTTATAAATGGTCTACCTATAGTTATTCTTTTATTATGGATGTGGGGTTGTCAAATACAGGTTTATCATTTGGAATATTTTGAGTTAAATTAATATGTCTATTTAAAGATTGAGAAATACATTTTATCCACAAAAAGTAAAACAAAGCCTTAATCTTAGTGCCAAATTTTGTTGGTGTCTTTAAAGAAGAGGATGCCAAATCATGGGATGCTTTTAATGTATAATAACTTGCAACTAAGACTCATTTATCATAGAAGCCACCATGGCTTTAAAGTTCCTAAACAAAACTCACTTTTAATATTTCTCCTTATAATGTGATTGTCTCAACATTTTCATAGGTTTTCATCTATCTCAGGTCCAGTGTCTTCTTTGCCAATATGTAATCTACAGTGAGGTGATATTATGCCCTGGTCATGGCTGTTAAATGTCAAGCAACCTTTTCGCCTAAAATGTGCTAAAGAAGAACTTGGTGTCTCATCTTTGAAACAATTCAAGTGCCCTCAACATTTAAGTGTCAGAAAGTTATAATTTAATTTAACATTCACTTTTTGTTATATATTTATTTATTTAATTTATTTATTTATAATTCTTCAGAGTTCTGGGATAGGTAGGCATGTTTGGGTACAAAGTTTTTTATTTATGTTAACTCTTTTATGGATCAACATTTTCTTTATATATGTACTCTACGTTTCTAATTTTACTTTGGATGGTGCTATAGCTCCAGCAACTGAGGCAAAAGTGCAGCAAGAAGTGATTCCCCATGTCACAAACTAATATATTCAAGCTTGGGACTGATGCTTATTTTTTGTTCTTTTCATAATGTAACTAAATTATTTGTTTACAATTTTTCCTTTAGAATACCTCTTAAGTCCTCATTACGTATACCTAGTTTTGATTCGTGTCTTCAATGGATTAGAGCTAATCCAAAAATTTAATGATAATACTTCTATTCTATGTAATGAATCATAACTTGAAGTATACATACTTTTGTAACATGATAAGTCCATTGTTTCTTAACAAGATTAGGACTATCAACAATAAAATCTTATCTATGTGTGAAAGCGAAGATTCTCAAGTCTAAATTTGAAAGCTCAAAGAATAAATAAATAAATAAAATCATTGAAGTTTTACTTCCTAATATATCAATAAATGAGTAGGTTCTTCAATAAGTATATTACAAAAATAATTAATTATTTTCTATCAACTTTTTACCACCAATGATAAATTTGTAGAAAATTTAATCATTTCATCATTTTCATAAAAATTGATATGTTTAAAAAATAAGGAAAAATAAAATATATTAATTAATATATTGGATTTCGAATAAAATATATGTAAGCAACATATTAAAAAATAAAGTTAATTAAAAAATTATAACATATTAAAAGGAAAATAGGTGATAAGGTGGCCAAATTTTTAGTGAAAAACGTAAATAAAATCCAAAAGAAGTTTTATATAAAAATTTTAATTAAGCGTCAAACTTTGAGTGGCGCAGTACACTGAGTGTACATGCAGAACTTTTATTTTTTTTAAATTTCAAATTCAATAACATGTGTTATGTAGGAAATGAAGAAATTGGATCAATATATTTGAACATAAATAAATGTCATATCATATCTATGTAAATGTGTTACATTGAAAATGAAAATTTTGGATTAATTTATTTTAAAATAAATAAATATGTGCTATATAAATTTGTTAAATTAGAAATGAAAAAATTGAATGAAATAAATAAATAAAATTATTGAAATTTTACTTCCTAAAATACCATTAAATGAGTAGGCTCTTCAATACGCATGTTACAAAAATAACTAATTATTTCCTATCAAGTTTTTAACCACACAAATTTTTCTCTATTCAATTTTTAGTTATTACTTTTTACTTCAAAATCATAAATAAATAAGTTTATAAATCAAACATTATTACCAAACGGATGTTTAATCATTTCATCATTTTGACAAAAATTGACATGTTTAAAAAACAAGAAAAAATATAATATATTAATTAATATATTGAATTTCAAATAAAATATATGTAAGAAACACATTAAAAAATATATTTAATAAAAAAATTATAACATATTCAAAGGGAAATAGGTGATGAAGTTGACAAATTTTTAGAGAAAAACGTAAATAAAAGTCAAAAAAAAATTTATATAAAAAATTTAAATGAGTGCTAAATTTTGAGTGGCGCGGTATAGTATATATATACTATACATGTAGCATTTTTTTATTTTGAATAGTTTTATTTTTTTTAAAGTTTCAAATTCAATAACATTTTGTATTGAAATTTTATTTAAATTTTGTTTTTTATTTGAAATGATTGAAACAAGATATTTTCAAAATTATGATTTAAAAATTATAAAATCCGTGCATCGTAGGGGTGAATGAATTAGTGTATATAAAAACAAAGTCTTTGCTAAAAATAACACACACACACACACACTTTCCCGTCAAAATGCACTTGCTAAATTTGGAAATATTTTGCCAAAAACACAAAAATTAAAAAATCAACGAAAAATGATTGCATTTTGAAAAGTGTAATAATTGCAAATTTGAATTACACTTTTGAGCACTACATGCATTTGTTCCCAAATAAAAAAATAAAAATAAAATAATCGTTTTTAGCACTATTAAATTATATAAAAATTAATGGCAGTTAATATTTTTTTGTTTAAAAACAAAGAATGTGATGTTTTCGAGGTAAAAATTAGTTATTGAAAAGTGGAGAAAAAATATGTGTGATTAAAAAATGGTTTAAAAACGAGTTGTTTAAAAATATTTTGTCAAATAGAGATGTTTCGTTCCAATTTCAAAAAAATACAATTTAAAATTGTGTATAATCTTATTATAAATCTTAACTTCATTTTTCTTTTTTTTTTTTCTTTTTTCTTTCTTTTTTTTTTTTGTGAAAAATCTATATATTTCTATATAAAAACAAAGTCTTTACCAAAAATAACACACACACATTCCTGACAAAATGCACTTTCCAAAAACACAAAAAATTAAAAAAAATGAAAATTGATTGCATTTTGGAAAGTGTAATAAATGCAAATTTGAATTACACACTAGTACAAAATCGCGCATAAAAAATGGGGATTATGCGTCGTTTTATGTAACAACCGACGCCAATTGGAAATTAATCGCATTTGTGAGATTTGGGATGACAGTCACTTGTTGGTAAGATGACTTTGAACAAGGATTGACCAATTCTAGTAGACCTAATCTCTTATAAATCCCCTTATAATAAAAATGCTCATATCTTAATGTTCTTCGTTGGGGCCTATTTAACTTGACTTGGTGCCTTTGGTCAACTGACTTGGGTTAACCGGTCGTAAGCTCGCTACATGGGTCGTCTTAGTTGCCTAATGAGGGAAACTTGCACTTAGGATGAAAAATAATGAGCTTGATAAAGTTTAGAATTTATTGAAAAAATATGCTAGAAGTAAGGGGAGTGTGAAATAAATTTGCAAATGAACTTCAATTTTAAGGTCTTACTTTGCATTATAATGGTTTGAATTCCTAAGTAAGGGATAAGCTTATTGGCAGTGATGTTTTGCATGTTCTTTGTCACAAATTTAAGGTGGAGTCCTACTTATAAAGGATTAGTGGCACATTACACACATGAGTCGCTTATATGAAATTTAATCCATTTTAACTTGGGTTAAGTATGTGAGAAGAGTTTGCATTCATTGATGATACTTATGCATGCTAACTACATGATTTTTAAGTTGTTCTATTTATGCTAAAAACTTATTTGAAAATATATAGATTTTGTGAGATTAATAAATATTTATTAATTACTTATGGCATAAAATATCTCACAAATTAATAAATATTTTTAATTACTTAATTTAATTAATTACCGTAGAGGTCAACTTCACATTGATTTGGGATGGCTAGTTAAGTGCTAAATTAAAATATATTAATCTCCCGTTTTAAACTCAGGTTAATGCTAATAAATATTAAACTTGAGACGAGGCTAATTATTTTTAAGTTTGGGTGCATGAAAATCAATGTACCAAATACCCAGCACAATTAAGTTAGTTTTCATACTCACATAACTCCTCTAAGCATTGTCCAGAAATATAACAAGAGCATGGTTGCATCGAACTAAAACACCCCAAGGAACAATAAAGGCCAACTCCTTGAAGCATCAGACTCAGGGAGGCAAGAAAAGAAATTTTTTACAATTCTAACATATTTTCAATTGGATATTATGTTTATGATATAAAGAAGACTGGTTTGGACAAATCACCAGTTCATGTATAGTATCATTACAAATATTAACTACTTGAGGGCTCACACAGCAAACTATAGAACCCAATTTTGAAGATTTTATGACATTCAAACACGTTTAACATAGAGAATAAACACTCATCAATAAATTGATTCAAATTTCCATAAAGATACAACAACTTCAACTAGCATTTAGCAAATTCATCTTGTCACAGTGTAATCTACCAAAATTTACAAGAGGTTTGGGTGCATGGTCATTGTCACCTTGAGCTTGGGGAAAAATTATATCTAAATTTCATTAATTGCTCATTGAGAAACTGATTCTGAATATCAAATATATATCTAAAGTGATACTTGAGGGAACAAAATACAACATATTCCAGTTTTCATTCACATATCTCATAATGTGCATATCTTTTTCTTTTTTCCAATTCATTTTATCACAACTAGATTAAATATTTAATGACCATTTATTTATACACATAAATACACCAACTATCGGGTTGTATCACTTCAAGAAAAACCAACTAAAAGTAAACACTATCATTATCAAAGATACAAAAAGAACTATATTTGCCTCATTTACGAAGAGAAAAATTAATTTAATGACCATTTATTTATTCACACGAATACACCAACTATTAGGTTGTATCAGTTCAAGAAAAACCAACTGAAAGTCTGAAAGTAAACACTATCATTGTCAAAGATACACAAATTACTATCTTTGCCTCATTTACAAAGAGAAAAATTAAATCTTACCTACGAAGACTCCAGTATCAGTATCAGCAACCTGATTCTTATGCACCTTGAACTCTAAATGGACGGATCAGAGAGGAGAATGAGAATCAGCTTCCGGTGTATTATGTAAGTAAAGCCATGCTGGATGCAGAAATACGATACCCAGACATGGAAAAACTTGCTCTAGCACTGGTCACTGCGGCTCGCAAACTCCGCCCCTACTTCTAGTCGCATTCCATCCATGTTCTCACGAACTTTCCTATGAGACGGGTATTACAGAAACCAGATGTATCGGGAAGGTTAATGAAATGGGCGATAGAAATTAACCAGTATGACCTGCATTATGTGCCTCGGACAGCTATAAAAAGTCAAGCATTAACAGATTTCATAGTTGAGTTCACACATCCACCCGAGGTGGAGATGATTGATAACATGAATAATAGCCTTGAGTGGAAATTGTTCATTGATGGGTCATCGGCTGAAGGAAGATCGGGGGCAAGGATACTACTAGTAAGTCCAAAAGGATACAAATTGCACAGTGCGATCCGCTTTGACTTTAAAGCCTCAAATAATGTTGCAAAATACGAGGCACTCCTAGCTGGACTGAGGCTTGCAAAAGCTCTAAAAATTAAGTCAGTAGTGGCAAGTAGTGATTCGCAGCTTGTCATAAGCCAATTTAACGAGCAGTTTTCTGCCAAATAGTCATCTATGATTGCCTACTTGAAGAAAGTAAAGGACTTAGCTGCCCACTTCGAAAAAATTGAACTGCTTCATATTCCCAGGACTGAGAATTCTAATGCGGATGCTTTGTCTAAACTAGCAAGTAGTAAGGACGCTGAGCTCCTCAATATGGTCCAATTGAGCATCTTCCGATCTCTTCCATCAAACAAAGAGTGGAGATTTTGGCAATAGAAGAAGAAGGTAATTTTTAAATTATTCTATATAAATATAGCTGACCCACATCAAACCTCCTAGCGGAATATTAAACTCAGGTTAATTATACTCAGGTTTAATCAAATTATGTAAATTTATTGATATTCACTAGGTGGCGATAGGGTAACTTCTTAATATATTTTTAATTAGCCTCGTCTCGTGCACTTAACAATTAAGTTAGTTGTTATATAATCCGCGTAACTCACTTCAATCACAAAACTCTCTCTACGCCCAAACTCTCTCCACTCTCTCCACACCCAAGCCGCCACTGCCCGCCTGTCGCCGCACCGCCCGCCCGTCGCCGCAAGGTGACCTTAAATCTCTACCCCCTACTTAGTTTTTTTGTAAATGTGTGTGTGTATAAATATACACACATATATATCTATGTGTTTATATAATGTTTGTGTATATATATATATATATATATATATATATATCTATGTGTGTATGTGCGTGTATGTATATCTTTGTGTGTGTGTATATATATATATGTGCGTGTATGTATATATATATGTATGTGTTTTTGTGTGTGTATATATATATATATATATATATATCTGTGTGTATGTATATGTTTGTGCATATATATATATAATTGATTTATTATTTATTAAGTTAATTGATTTGTTTGAATATATATTATTGATTTGAAGTTATTAGATTGGTATACAATAATATTTGATTTATTAGAGTTAAGTTATGCAATCTTAGTTTGATTTTTAAAAGTTGAGAATTGATTTTGGATTAATGTTGGAGTAGTAGATGATGTTGAAGTTTGATTGGAGTTGCGTTTGAGTTTTGAATATGTCGATGGTGAATAATTTGGCTTTATTGTAGTATTTTCATTCCCCCTATAGGTTGGCTAAGTCCAATTTACAGAGGAGACTCTGTCGAAAATTTGGTAAAATTTTACAAATAAAAAATGAAAATTATAATTTAAGGTTACTGTCACTCGCACAAAATTGACCATACTAAAAAAATAACTATATAAAATACAATCATCCTTGTAAACTTTTAATCTTTTTAATTATATCTTCACATATAGGTCGTAAATTATCTTATTGATTCCAACTACTAAACTTTCTTGTATTCATTAGCGCTATACATTGTTAATATTATTTGTCTTGATAACAATAATTTTATATATATATATTTCTAACATGAATATTGATTGTCATATGTGCAGGTACGTGTTATATTGTTTTAATATAATGGCGGAGTCTTCAAGTTCTTCAGACGATCATAGTACTACCCAAACAAAAAGGACAAGAGGGCCGACTATGTGTAAGAAAATTAAGAAGGCAGGGCCAGAAATCAATGTTATTGAGTTCGATGAAAAAAATAGGCCGATCGGACCAGGAAAGAATAATTTCAAAGCTTTCATAGGGTCTTTGGTCCGTATTCACGTTGACATAAACATCAGTGATTGGCACAAAGTGGATCAAGGCCTTAAGGATATGATGTGGGAAGAAATCAAGGTACTATCACTTTATACATAATGAATTGAACATTAATCGTAATATTTTTTATAACATCGCATATTATCCTTAACTTTCAGAGGGAGTTCAACATCCCCGATGATCGTCGTCTGAAATCAAGTGTTTTGAAAGTTGCGGGGATGCGATGGAAAGATTTTAAGACAAGGCTGGTTCATAAGTACATTACACATGACCACCCAAAATATACATCCCCTACGCAGCTTTATGATTTCTTATCTGAAGAGCAATGGGAGTTGTTCAAGAAAAAACGACAAACGGAGCAATTTAAGGTATATTGAAATGTACGCATATGATTTATTGAGTTGAAAAACTAAAAATATATTATTTTTTTCAGGAGAAAAGTAAGAATTACATGCATTTGATCCCAAATAAGATAAAATAAAATAAAATAAAAAATTGTTTCTAGCACTGTTAAATTATATAAAAAATAATGGTAGTTAAATTTTTTTGTTTAAAAACAAAGAATGTGATGTTTTCGATGCAAAAATTAGTGATTGAAAAGTGGAGAGAAAAATATATGTGATTAAAAAGAAACTTAAAAGCGGGTTGTTTAAAAATATTTGTCAAACAAAGATATTTCATTCCAATTTAAAAAAAAAGTACAATTTAAAATTGTCTATAATTTTATTATGAATCTTAACTTCTTCTTTTTTTTTTTGTGAAAAATCTATATATATATATATATATATATAAAATAAAGTCCATGTAAAAAATAACACACACATAGTTTTCTGCCTAAATTGACTTTCTAAATCTGAAAATCTATACAATATACACACACACACCCACACCCACACCCACACCCACACACAAAAAAAATGTAATAATATTTTAGCAATTATTATGATATATAACATTAAATCTTGTGCTATGCTATTAATGACATCAAGATTTTAATTTATTTTAATGTATAAACTGTTTTTTTTAATAGTTATTATTCACTTGATAATTATTTTATTATATTTAAGTCGAAAAATACGTAATATTGGTATCAAATCGAAGATCTTATCAAAAAATTTAATACAAGCTAACAAGTGGGAACAAATTGTAAACCTCTCAAACATTAAATATAAAAGTTTTTATGTTTTTTTATTTTTACTTAATATCTCATTCATTTTAAACTATATTTTTAAAGTTCTATAATACTATCTATAAACTATTTTTTGTATTAATTCTATTAATTATTATTCCTTTTATAATCATTGTATTATTTAGAAGTCGAAAAAAAAAATATGTAATATAAGTGTCAAATAAAATATCTCAACTAGAAGCTTAATACAAGATAACAAGTAAGAGCAAAGTGATAATATATTGTCCGTAAAATCGTCGTAAAGATCAAATCGTTCCGAAGTTTCTTGGTTTGCCTTCCCATCTTGAAAATCAATTACAATTTCTTTTAAAAAAAAAAAAAAAGTTGTCAATATTACATAAATATTTTTTTCTTTAGAAATAGAATGAAAGAGAATAAAACAAGAGCGTTCATCGATTTATTTTTTCTTTCCTTTTCATTTTAAAAAAATTCTAATCGTATATCACAGATATATCTACTTCTTCACTTATTATAAATTCTAAATGTAATTTTGTTTTCTCACTTTGATATTTAAGTCAATTTAAATTACAATATTTAAAAAAAAATTCATGGAATGGTGATCATACAAACCGCAAAAATAAAAATAAAAATTAAGGTATGTGTAGCTGTATATTTTTTGTAATTAATTGTCTTGCTTCATTTCTTAATTAAATATTCATTTCATTTGTTAACATACAAAAATCAATTATATTTTTTTCAAATTCGTAAAAAAATAAAAACGTTGTTAGTATCACATAAATTGTAACGACCCGGATCCCACTTAACGGGCTGTCCCGGTCGTTAGATGACGGCATAATGTCTCCACTGTACCAACACGAATCTTTTCAGCATACTTTGTCCTCACTCTTATGCTCCCCGAGAAAACTTCTCAGGAGGTCACCCGTCCTAGAATTTCTCCATGCCAAGCACGCTTAACTGTGGATTTTCTAAAGATGGACTTCTAGAAAAGAAGATGTACATTATTGGTATGAGTAGTACCTATCATTTCTTTTAAGCTTTTTTAGTCGGAGTATTACAATCACAACCTGTTAGACTCGCGACGTCCTCGTCGCACTTAACCCATTTGAAGATCTATTGCAAGGCGCTGGGATTCTAGAGGTGGCTCACGCCCTATGGTGTAGCACTTAGTTCTCGATTTCTGGCTGGCAGCCGTCTCTGATACCATTTGTAACAACACGGGTCCCACTTAACGGGTTGTCCGGGTCGTTAGATGACGACATACTGTCTCCACTGTACCAACACGAGTCTTTTCATCATACTTGTTCTTGAACTCTAAATAGTATTATTTGAATATTTTAAGTAATTCTTGTTCTTGATTATGTGATCTTAGATTCATTGACTTAATAAAGATTGTAATCTGACTTCTACAGTTATTGATATGTCGTTTACTTGTTAAGTGATGTAATACATGATTATGTGAACATGTAAAAGTTCATGGTGCTATAACTCTGATGGTTCTTGGCTTGTTGTCAACTTGTAAAAAGGGTTACATGATGTAACGGTTTAAAGCCCTAATCAATATTAGTTGCTTTGGTAACCCTTGTTCTTTGGACAACTCGTGTACTTGTTTACATGATATAACGCTTAAATTTGACTACATGATCTTAAATGTCACTTCGTAATATGTGTTCATTATGCATTGCATTAAAAGGACTTTCATGATTTTCCTTATGCAATTCATAGAAAGAAACTTCTTGCATGATATTACAGTCATATTCTATCTCGTTTGTTAATATGCATATGACGCTTTTCTTGATATACATGCCACGGAATCCAATAACTGGATGACGATGTGGTTATGATTTTCAATGAATTTCAAGGATCTCGACTCCCTGTTTGATACCCCATTATAGAAACCACATTTGTAAAAGAATTCGTGGAATAAACTCCACACTTGAACTCAGGGTTATATCCCCTGCTAGTGCGCGCTCGGGAAAGTAGTTGATTGTAATATGGATCCCATTAAAAGTCATGCTCTCTTGAAAATACATACATTTGCATAAGTCTTGAATATATGAGTTTGACTTGACTAGAATACGTGGACTTGACTTGAGACTGGTTTTGCTTTGAGTATATGAACTTGACTCTACTGGAGTTGATTAATATGTTACTGCATATGAATACGAATATATTAACTTGACCCAACTTAAGTATATGTCTTTCCTTGACTTGTCTTAATTATATGACTTGAGTATAGGAATTTATCGGTTTAAATATGTAAGACGTGATCTTAAATATAAGAAGTATGACTTGACTAGAATATGTGAATTTGACTTGATTTGAATACATGAAATTGACTGGACTGTACTGGATATAACTCGAAATACATATAAAATAAATTGACTTGACTTGAACTTGAACTTGACTTGATTTGGATATATAACTTGACATGAATATAGAACTCGACTTGAACTTGACGCAACTTAAATATAACTTGACGTGAATATAGGCTTGACTGGTTTAGTGAGTAAAACTTACACGAATCTTGAATATATGAGGTTAACTTGTCTACATGTAATAGCGCATGTGCACCATACTCCACTCATTGGGAAAGTGTATGCTCATCCCACAACATATCTAACCTTTCAAGTATTATAGAAATGAAAAAAAAAATTGACGCAAATCTTCAGACGGTGAGACAGATAGTGTTGCTCTAGGTGACGACCTTTGAGTTGTGGACTCACTGAATAAGGCAGTGTTTAAATTGCCAAATTCATTATTTTATTATTGTTACTATTTATCAATAAGATTTTAGAGTCAAGATCTTGTATTAAATGTTTTATCATTACTTTTTAAATGAATGAATTCTATTTTAATGTAAAATGATTTTGAAATCTTAGTCAAGTGATGTCGTTTACGTCATCGACTTATTTAAAAAAGATAAAAATATTTTCACAAATTCTCGGGCACCACGTGTAGGCATCATAATTTGAAAAAAAAATGAGAAATTTTGGCCGTGCATCACAAATGGAATGCAAACACAATCAAAATATATATAGAAATGAACTTAGTTTTTATAAATTAGAAACTCATGTCTAGCTGCTTCAACTTCTTCCTCAATCAAAGGTTAATTTAGTTATTCATGTTACACATAATATCAACATGAAATATAATAAATGCAATCATGAGAAAAATACAAAAGAAAGAGTAAAGAAAGCTTTGCAATGGGAATTGTTGTAAATTCCTCCAAGAAACCTCATTTGAATTCTTCAAATGAATTCCCCACAAAACTTGCACTAGTACAAATTCGCCAAAAAATAATAATAATAAATGTACGTTGATTTTTGGGAAAACCAACGCCTATAAAAAACGTAGCGCCTAAAACCATGTTATATGTGTCAGTTTTTAGAAGAGTCGGCCCACTTTATTGAAGGCGTTGATTTTTCTAAGGAACCAATGCCTAAAGCTTAAGCATTTTAGTGCAGTACCTCAGTGTCGCGAACTCACTCTCTTTCTCTCCCAAAATTCTCACATAATTCGACCATGGCACTGGCACCGCTCTTGCCACCACCATCATTCACACAGCTTCCACAACCTCACCCCTCCACCACCATCGCTCTCTCTCTCTCTCTCTCTCTCTCTCTCTCTCTCTCTCTCTCTCTCTCTCTCTCTCTCTCTCTCTCTCTCTCTCTCTCTCTCGGTTCAAGCCACCCACCAACATGCGCGTTCTCGCTCTCTCTACCCGCTGCCACCACCACCCCGAGTCAAAGCCACCACCACGGTAATTACATTTGTTGTAATGATCATTTTAATAGTTAGATATTTTAACATATATACACATAGAAATGAGCTAGTATATATGGGTGTGTGTGTACACACACACACAAGTATATTATATATAAATTTCCAGATTTACAATTTCAACTAGTTAGTTTACTTAGTTCATGACCGAATTTATGATTTTTATGTTAATTAGTTTAAATGAACTTTTTATTTATTTAGTTGGAATGTTAATTTTAGATTGTTGATTTTGAGTTAGTAGATGGATTCCAAGTTTGAATTATTGGAGTTTTATTGAAATTTTAGAATGTTGAGTTATGAAATCTTAGTTTAAGTTTTGAAGTAATGGATAAGTGATGATTGTGAGATATGGATAAGTGAATTATTTGTGATTTTTTGTACTTGTTAGATTTTTTGGTGAGTTGAGGCGATTATGTTGTGATGATTGATGGATATGGGCATGAACATATGGAGTGAATAAGAGGCTAAAAATTCATGTAGCCTAGGTGTTTGATAAATTGTCTTTATGATGTTTTGGTCGAGATTTGGGAAAATCGAACTTTGGAGTACCTTGAACATAAGTTGGACATCATATGAGATTGATCTTGCACAATTGTCATGTTGAAATTCATCGAAAACATTGATGCCTTAGGATAGAAGCTCATTGAAAGGTCAGTGCAAGCCATGTCTAGGTCACTGCAGGCCATAACTAGATTTTTGAAAAACTTAAGAATTTAGGTTGTATGTTTAGATATCATTTTAACTCAAAACTAATAAAAGTTTTTTTTTTCCAGGTCTAAAGCTTGACGTTGAGGCGAATTTTGATTGATATATTATTGAGCATGGGGTTTGGATAGTTTAAGGTATATATCTTTACTTAATTTGAGTTGGGGCATAATCTGAATGTTACGTTTCATTTAAAGAACACTGCGTTTGAGTATGGTTGTAGTCTAAATGTTCTTTTTATGCGTTTTTGAGTAAGGGGCATAACCTGAATGTTATTTTTATATAGACTTTTGATGTTGAGGAGTCGGGAATTGATTTTGCAGTAGTTATTAATGTTAGAATTTGACTGAGTTGTGTTTGAATTTTGAATATGTTGAGGTTGAATGTGATTCCCCCTACAGGTTGGCTGAGTCCAATTTATAGGAGATATTCTACCGAAATTTTCGTAGGATTTTATAAATAAAAAGTAAAAATTATAATTCAAGGTGATTTCATTCGTTTTAATACATTGTGAATATCTTGATCTAGCAGTGGTCTGGCTCAGGAGTTCGTGGACCTGAGTGTGTATACGTTTGGAGAGGTGCTGGGGGTAGCAGTTGTTTTGACAGAGTGGGATGATTGGTTTTAGGTGGTGGTGGTTCGATAGTATCACGGCCTAGTGGTTCAGTGGTTTTAAGTGGTGGTGGTGGTGGTGGTTCGGTGGTGTACGACGATGATTGTGGTGGCCTATGGGCGTTGTTTGACCCTGATTTTAAGTGGTGGTGGTTCAGTGGTGTATGGCGGTGATGGTGGTGACCTACCAATGGTGAAGGCAATGGATGTAGCAGCACTGTAGCAAGTCGGAAGAAGTATTTTTCAGATTTTTTTTGTTTTGGGTAGTAAAAATAAGTTTTGTTACTTAAAGATAGTAACCAGCGCAATTAACCCTAAAAAAATAAATGAAAACCAAAAAAAAAAAAAAAACAAAGCACCAACCCGAAAATTAGCCGAACAGCAAATTCTATATAAAGACACTTAAAGCTCTAAACCTAATTCTTGATACTACCCACCACCGCACGCTACACAAACACATAGCTGTGAATCTGTGATCTCCTTGAAAACCGCTTGAATTGGAAATATCACAAAGAAAAAAAAATTAATTATTTCTGTCGGATCTTGGTAGACGGAAAGTTTAACACGAGTGCTGATTCTTATTGATGATATTTACGATAGTCCATTCTATTGCTTGAAATCAGGGGTAAATTAGATTTGAACACGAATCGAGGGAAAATTAATTAGCAAGATAAGTTCACTAAATTTTCATTTTCTAGGCATAAGATTTTTAAATATTTATCTTTTGTAATATTTTTTTTTTAATCAACAAATTAATTTTATACCATTTTCAATTACGATTTATATTTATTTTTTGTGTACACTGTTGATTTGTTCATCGACAGACTAATGTAGAATAATCTTTTTAATTTTTAATTTTCGTATTTTCACATTCTTTAATATCTTTCATGGAGTTTCTCCCTTATTCATATAATTCTGTTAAAAAAAATCGGCCCAAGTGCTATTATTTGCTTGGTATTTTAAATGGGTAATTTGAAGATTAATAAAAAACATAGTCTGAGCATGTGGCAAAAATAAATTTTAAAATGAATTTTTTTTGGGTTTTACCACTGACTTATGTAAACGAAATAGTAACATTTGTGTGAGATCTCTCTCTCTCTCTCTCTCTCTCTCTCTCTCTCTCTCTCTCTCTCTCTCTCTCTCTCTCTCTCTCTCTCACACACAAAATTTGTGTATTCTTATTTGTCACCGTCGTTTATTTTATTTAGCCCCTATTTGATGGAAATTGAAATAAGATTTTTAATAAATTTTAATAAAAGTTGATGATATGTGTGGTTGAAAAATAGCATGTTTCACAAAATATATGATTGATATTAATTGTTGACTTTGACTTAAATTAAATCAAGAATTTAATTTGTCCCAAACAGGGGCTTAAGTACGTAAGATATGGTATTTTCAGTGGGTGATTTGAACATTAATGAAAAACATAATATGAGCATGTTGTAAAATAATGTTGATGAATTTTATTTTTATTTTATTTGCCACATACTGTATACACGAAAAAGTAACATTTGTTTGTTATTTGGCAATTTAAAGTAACAAATGCAGTGTGACTTGATCATGCTTATTTTTTATTATTTTATTTATTTCAGCCATAATTTGCCACTGACTGTGTACACGAAATACTGTAAATTTAAAAGAAGTACAATTTTCATTGTTCCTAATAAAATTTTAAAAGTACACAATTTCTTAAGTTAACTGGAAATTTCAACACATATATCAAACTTTACAAAACTTACGTAATTGATGCTAAATGGATAGCATTTTATCTTCACGTTTCTAGTTTTCCAAGACATACGAGCCATCGTTGTACACGTTGTGAAAATCCCGCGACATTGTTTAGTCTGCTATCTATATCTATATTATATATTAAATCAGAACAGCCGTCAAAGTTTTTCCCGCCCATTTTCAGTTTCTATTTTTGGAATTTTTTTTTTTTTTTTTTTCAATTGAATTTCCGGAATTGGAAAATGAGTTGTTGACAATTAATGAGACATTTAATATGAGAAAGTGTGTAATGCATTGTAAATAGACACTTGACTACATGTATTGAATGCTAATAGTTTGTCTATATATATATATATATATTATTTTAGGGAACTATATTCATACAACACATTTTTTAAAATTTACACCATAGTTTAATTGCGAGATAGATTTTCGTTGTTTGTTTAGTTTTGCTTTTATATCCTTAACTTTTTTTAATCGCATTGTTATTTATAACATTCAATTAATTAATAAATTTTATTTCTAATCGCAATTTCTATTCAAATATTCTGCTAATTTGCATTGAAAGGATGTGCAAATATTTTTTTAACTTTTGTATTAATTATTTATTTTGATTATTTAAAAATATGAGAGATAAATAAGTGTTTTTTTTTCAATTGAATTTCCGGAATTGGGAAATGAGTTGTTGACAATTAATGAGACATTTAATGTGGGAAAGTGTGTAATGCATTGTAAATAGGCACTTGATTACATGTATTGAATGCTAATAGGTTGTCTATATATATATATATATAATATAACATATTATTTTAGGGAACTATATTCATACAACACATTTTTTAAAATTTACACCATAGTTTAATTGCAAGATAGATATTCGGTGTTTGTTTAGTTTTGCTTTTATATCCTTAACTTTTTTTAATCGCATTGTTATTTATAATATTCAATTAATTAATAAATTTTATTTCTAATCGCAATTTCTATTCAAATATTCTGCTAATTTGCATTGAAAGGATGTGCAAATATTTTTTTTAACTTTTGTATTAATTATTTATTTTGATTATTTAAAAATATGAGAAATAAATAAGTGTTTTTCGCCAACAAAACAAATATATTGAACAAAAATCGTCTCAAAAGACAAGATGTAGAAATTAATAAAGAGTTGGTGATAAAAAAATTATAAAAAATTTTAATATAACTATTATAATTTGAAGTAGTTTTATTGTTTGTAAAATTTTAATAATTATTTTAATATAATATTATTTTTTATGCATTTTGTATACTGGATAAATTATGTATAAGTATTAAAAATTAACAAGCACTTATCAAAATTCATATTATTAAATTGCAACTTCCGTACATCATTTTTGTTTTCCAGTCTAAAATACTTTCCAAAAATTGAAATGCATTAATATTCATCATTAATTTCTTTATAAAAAATAAATTTTATAAATAAATTAATACATTTGGAAAACTACACATTAACTTTGAAAAACAAAAATAGCTTTACTTTTTCTTACATTATTTGTGCATTAATTAGATTAATATTTTATTAAACTTTAATATTTGTTCTTTTTTGTTTAGTTAAAAATATTAGTGACAAATAAGTTTGTTTACACTTCTTAATATATTTTTTTTCTAGAAAGCAGTAATTTTTTTTTAGAAAACGGTGACTATTCATTTTTTTAATTATTTGAATTAAACTTGCTTGCATCAACGTAAGAGGTACTGATGATAATTAATAATTTATTGAAACTAAAACTAAATATTATGTCATCACATTGATATACATTTGAATGATATTATGGAAATCATTTTACATAGTGAAATTAATTACTATGTTATGGATAACGCGTTGACTGCATTTGGTCCCTGTTTGAGACCCATTATTTGGAATAATGTGATTTGGAATAGTAAATTTTTTAGAGAATGTGTAGTTAAAAATTGGAGAATATTTTTGGATTTATGTGTAGATTATTTTATTGGTATAATGTGTGGTTGAAAATGAGTTTTTAAAAAATGAGATTTAAAAATAATAGGTACCAAACATGGGCTTGATAATGCGTTTAGTGCAATGGGAAATGAAATTGAAATTATTAAGGATGTTCATTTTAATACTTAAAAACGCAACTCCAAACAATGTGCAAATATCTGTTATTTTCGATAAAAAATAATATCAATTTTTTATCGAACAACAACTTCATTTTTTTTTTTGTGAAAAAATGTGGAAAACTTAATAACCATTTACTACTTAAATATATAAATTGATTTTTATTACTCAAAGAAGCTATTATAATTTGAAATAGTTTTATTGTTTGTAAAATTTTATTAATTATTTTAATATATTATTTTTTATGCATTTTGTGTACGGGAGAAATCTTAATATATTATTATTATTATTATTATTATTATTATTATTTTATTATATATATCTATATTATATATTAAACCACAACAGCCGTAAAAAAAATTTCCCACCCACTGTCACTTATTTTTTTTTTGGAAACCTTCTGTTTTCTTGTGTTTTTTTTTTTTCCTGATTTTCGATACAATTGTTTAACATTAATTATCAACTTGAATATGAGAGGAGAATGCATAAACCATTAGAAATATATTAATACATTCCACACAATCAATATTGTATCCATAATATTAAATAAAAAACATGATACACCATTAAATAAACTACTAAATTTGGATTTTCTTTGAAGTTGACAATTACTCATAAAAATTATTGAAATTAACAATCATTTTTATTGGTCAAATACAAATATTTGCTCTTAAGATTAAACAAAAGCTTATAATTACTGTGATTGATGTTTCTGAAAGAAATTTAGATAAAATGTTAAATACGTGAGGAAATTGCAAAAATTGTGGTTAAAAGCGAATAATATTCTTTTAATCATTCTTAATTTTAATAGTTGTTTGAAGATTATATGGTATACCATTTTCGTTATAATTTTTTTGTCACCAACGTAGCATTTTGTCATATCATGATAATTGCTAAATTTATGTAATTATTATTTTGACTACTTGATTTTATAATTAAAAATATATTTTTATTGGTTAAATACAAATATTTGTGGGTTTAAGATTAAGCACACATTTATAATTATTGTGATTTATATTTTTGAATCAAAAATGGAAAAACATAAATACGAGAGGCATAAATCATGAGAAATAATTGATACATTCCACAATATATTTATATTTGGCGAATACTTTAGTATTATTTACCAATATATTAAGTAAAATACTAAAGTATCCGACAAACATAGCATCCTCAATATCTCACTTATTTTTATTTATGGATTAAAATGGTGTAGTATTGAATTTATAATGCTTATACTAAACTTAAAAGAAAAGTGTTGACATATTTTATTACAAATCAAATTTGTATTTTCAATTGGAAAATTGTATTCGTACAGGTCCTGTACCTATTGGATTACTCTTTTCAATATACCAAAATTATTCACTAATTTTACAATATATTTTGTACGATACAATATCCGTGTATCGCACGGGTGATGCACTAGTTATATATTAAAGCAGAATAGCCGTCAAAATTTTTCCCGCCCATTTTCAGTTTCTATTTTTGGATTTTTTTTTTTTTTTTCCAATTGAATTTCCGGAATTGGAAAATGAGTTGTTGACAATTAATGAGACATTTAATGTGAGAAAGTGTGTAATGCATTGTAAATAGGCAATTGACCACATGTATTGAATGCTAATAATTTGTCTACTCTCTCTCTCTCTCTCTCTCTCTCTCTCTCTCTCTCTATATATATATATATATATATATATATATATATATATTTCCTGCAATTTTTATGGATCCTACAAGAAATAATTGTTGACATAACATTTATTTATATTCCAATTCATTCACTTTACTCATTAATCCATCCAAATTTGTAATTGTTTTAACACCGATGAATCATTTCATTGTACGTATTTTTCATATTTTGAAAATCAAGCTAATTATATTTAGGTAACAATATTCATACAACACATTTTTTTTAAATTTACACCATAGTTTAATTGCAAGATAGATCTTCGGTGTTTGTTTAGTTTTGTTTTTATATCCTTAACTTTTTTTTAATCACATTGTTATTTATAACATTCAATTAATTAATAAATTTTATTTCTAATCACAAATTCTATTCAAATATTCTGCTAATTTGCATTGAAAGGATGTGCAATATTTTTTTTAACTTTTGTATTAATTATTTATTTTGATTATTTAAAAATATGAGAGATAAATAATTGTTTTTCGCCAACAAAACAAATATATTAAATGAAAATCGTCTCAAAAGACAAGATGTGAAAATTAATAAAAAGTTGATGATAAAAAAATTACAAAATTTTTTAATATAACTATTATAATTTGAAGTAATTTTATTGTTTGTTCTTTTTTGTTTAGTTAAAAATATTAGTGACAAGTAAGTTTGTTTGCATTAATATTCATCATTAATTGCTTTATAAAAAATAAATTTTATAAAGAAATTAATACATTTGGAAAACTACACATTAACTTTGAAAAACAAAAATAGCTTTACTTTTTCGTGCATTAATTAGATTAATATTTTATTAAATTTTAATATTTGTTCTTTTTTGTTTAGTTAAAAATATTAGTGACAAATAAGTTTGTTTACACTTCTTAATAGATTTTTTTTTTTCAGAAAACGGTAATTTTTTTTTTTTTTAAAACGGTGACTATTCATTTTTTTTTAATTATTTGAATTAAACTTGCTAAATCAACGTAAGAGGTACTGATGATAATTAATAATTTATTGAAACTAAAACTAATTATTATGTCATCACATTAAAAAAATATGAATGGTATTATGGAAATCATTTTACGTAGTGAAATTAATTACTATGTTATGGATGACGTGTTGACTGTATTTGGCCTGGAGACCCATTATTTGGAATAATGTTGTTTGAAATAGTAAATTTTTTGGAGATGTATAGTTAAAAATTGGAGAATATTTTTGAACTTATGTGTAGATTATTTTATTGGTATAATGTGTGGTTGAAAATGAGTTTTTAAAAAATGAAATTTAAAAATAATAGGTACCAAATAGGGGCTTGATGATGCGTTTAGTGTAATGGGAAATGAAATTGAAATTATTAAGGATGTTCATTATAATACTTAACAACGCTACTCCAAACAATGTGCAAATATCTGTTATTTTCGATAAAAAAAATAATATCAAATTTTTTTAACAACTTCAATTTTTTTTTTTTTTTAAATTTTTTTTTGTGAAAAAATGTGGAAAACTTAATAATCATTTACTACTTAAATATATAAATTGATTTTTATTACTCAAAGAAACTATTATAATTTGAAGTAGTTTTATTGTTTGTAAAATTTTATTAATTATTTTAATATATTATTTTTTATGCATTTTGTGTACGGGAGAAATCTTATCTTAATAATAATAATAATAATAATAATAATAATATTATTATTATTATTATTATTATTATTATTATTATTATTATTATTATTATTATTATTATTATAACAGGATGTTGGCTCATGTTTTGCCTTCCTCACGGTAAAATTAATTTCTAAGTAAATTCAATTGAATCATTTTAATTTCTACAACTTCAGGTTTCGATAAACTCTTTGGTAATTTTGAAATTAATTTTATAAATTTACTCATTTTGTTCATTTATCTATTTTTTAATTTTTATAAATTTAAAATAACATCAATTTGTAAAATATATACTAAAGACTTTAACAATTAATTCTATAGAAAATAAAAATATAAGGTTTTATTAAACTTATTCTATTTAAAAATAAAATATAGTCCATACATTTATTTAACATGCACAAAAAATAGTTTTTTTTTTTTTGTGTGGGTAACATGACCATTTTCAATAGTTGGTGAAAAATAAAATGTCACATTGTATTTGAAATCATTGAATATGAGTAAGTTTGATATAAACTATAGAAATTGTTTTAAATATGTGATTGAAAGTGAAAGAAGGTAGTATAAAAAATAAAATAATTGTCAAATCAATCAATTGAGTGGTTAAAAATTGATTTTCTTTTTTTAGAATGTGTGGTTAAAAAATAGTATGTGCAATTGTGAAAAATTAGTTTTTAAATAATATGTGGTTGTGAATGAACATTAAAAAAAATTATTTTTGAATAATCAATTCTATATGAATAAATAAACTAAGGAAACTAGATAATCAACAATTAACTGTTAAAAAAAATGTAATTCATAACTTTTCTTTTCTTTTCTTTTCTTTTCTTTTTTGATATTTTGATTGTATATTGAATATACAATTTATGCATTAAAGTAAGAAATCTAGAAATGAAATTACAAATTATTCACAATTTGTGTATGCAAGTTATTATTATTATTTTTTTATTGTATTATTTTTATCGGGCATTGTATTTTTAAAACTTATTCAATAAATATTATTTATTCCGTGCATCGCACGGGTGCGATTACTAGTTATATATTAAAGCAGAACAGCCGTCAAAATTTTTCCCGCCCATTTTCAGTTTCTATTTTTGGAATTTTTTTATTTTTTTTTCAATTGAATTTCCGGAATTGGAAAATGAGTTGTTGACAATTAATGAGACATTTAATATGGGAAAGTGTGTAATGCATTGTAAATAGGTACTTGACTACATGTATTGAATGCTAATAGTTTGTCTATATATATATATATATATATTATTTTAGGGAACTATATTCATACAATACATTTTTTAAAATTTACATCATAGTTTAATTGCGAGATAGATCTTCGGTGTTTGTTTAGTTTTGCTTTTATATCCTTAACTTTTTTTTAATCGCATTGTTATTTATAACATTCAATTAATTAATAAATTTTATTTCTAATCGTAATTTCTATTCAAATATTCTGCTAATTTGCATTGAAAGGATGTGCAAATATTTTTTTAACTTTTGTATTAATTATTTATTTTGATTATTTAAAAATATGAGAGATAAATAAGTGTTTTTTTTTTCAATTGAATTTCCGGAATTGGGAAATGAGTTGTTGACAATTAATGAGACATTTAATGTGGGAAAGTGTGTAATGCATTGTAAATAGGCATTTGATTACATGTATTAAATGCTATTAGGTTGTCTATATATATATATATATATATATATATATATATATATATATATATATATATATATAATATAACATATTATTTTAGGGAACTATATTCATACAACACATTTTTTAAAATTTACACCATAGTTTAATTGCAAGATAGATCTTCGGTGTTTGTTTAGTTTTGCTTTTATTTCCTTAACTTTTTTTAATCGCATTGTTATTTATAACATTCAATTAATTAATAAATTTTATTTCTAATCGCAATTTCTATTCAAATATTCTGCTAATTTGCATTGAAAGGATGTGCAAATATTTTTTTTAACTTTTGTATTAATTATTTATTTTGATTATTTAAAAATATGAGAAATAAATAAGTGTTTTTCGCCAACAAAACAAATATATTGAACAAAAATCGTCTCAAAAGACAAGATGTAGAAATTAATAAAGAGTTGGTGATAAAAAAATTATAAAAATTTTTAATATAACTATTATAATTTGAAATAGTTTTATTGTTTGTAAAATTTTAATAATTATTTTAATATAATATTATTTTTTATGCATTATGTATACTGGATAAATTATGTATAAGTATTAAAAATTAACAAGCACTTATCAAAATTCATATTGTTAAATTGCAACTTCCGTACATCATTTTTGTTTTCCAGTCTAAAATACTTTCCAAAAATTGAAATGCATTAATATTCATCATTAATTTCTTTATAAAAAATAAATTTTATAAAGAAATTAATACATTTGGAAAACTACACATTAACTTTGAAAAACAAAAATAGCTTTACTTTTTCTTACATTATTTGTGCATTAATTTGATTAATATTTTATTAAACTTTAATATTTGTTCTTTTTTGTTTAGTTAAAAATATTAGTGACAAATAAGTTTGTTTACACTTCTTAATAGATTTTTTTTCTAGAAAGCAGTAATTTTTTTTAGAAAACGGTGACTATTAATTTTTTAATTATTTGAATTAAACTTGCTTGCATCAACGTAAGAGGTACTGATGATAATTAATAATTTATTGAAACTAAAACTAAATATTATGTCATCACATTGATATACATTTGAATGGTATTATGGAAATCATTTTACATAGTGAAATTAATTACTATGTTATGGATAACGCGTTGACTGCATTTGGTCCCTGTTTGAGACCCATTATTTGGAATAATGTGATTTCGAATAGTAAATTTTTTAGAGAATGTGTAGTTAAAAATTGGAGAATATTTTTGGATTTATGTGTAGATTATTTTATTGGTATAATGTGTGGTTGAAAATGAGTTTTTAAAAAATGAGATTTAAAAATAATAGGTACCAAACAGGGGCTTGATAATACGTTTAGTGTAATGGGAAATGAAATTGAAATTATTAAGGATGTTCATTTTAATACTTAAAAACGCAACTCCAAACAATGTGCAAATATCTGTTATTTTCGATAACAAATAATATCAATTTTTTATCGAACAACAACTTCATTTTTTTTTTTTTTTTGTGAAAAAATGTGGAAAACTTAATAACCATTTACTACTTAAATATATAAATTGATTTTTATTACTCAAAGAAGCTATTATAATTTGAAGTAGTTTTATTGTTTGTAAAATTTTATTAATTATTTTAATATATTATTTTTTATGCATTTTGTGTACGGGAGAAATCTTAATATATTATTATTATTATTATTATTATTATTATTATTATTATTTTATTATATATATCTATATTATATATTAAACCACAACAGCCGTAAAAAAAATTTCCCACCCACTGTCACTTATTTTTTTTTTGGAAACCTTCTGTTTTCTTGTGTTTTTTTTTTCCTGATTTTCGATACAATTGTTTAACATTAATTATCAACTTGAATATGTATTGAAATAGGTGGAAGACGTGTCATGCCAGTGACTTTTCATTTGTTGATGTTGAATTGATTAATGAGGTGTGGATGGGAAATGACTTTTCATTTTCCCATTTCATATTAAATGCTCGATGCAATTTTTTGCTGGCCGAACTTAAGTATTAATTAGTATTAATACATTTTTTTGAATAAAACAAATATAAGATTAATTTTAATAATTGTCTAAAAATTATATGATCTAAAATTCTCGGTATAATTTTTTGACCTTCAGTGTTATCCGGTTGCCATGTCATGATAATTGCAAGATTTGCGTAAGTATTATTTTAACTACTTGATTTTATATGTAAAACTATAATGTTATTGGTTAAGAATGAATAATATTTTTTTAATAATTCTTAATTTTAATAGTTTTGTAAAGGTTATATGGTACGATTTTTGCTATAATTTTTTTACTCCAACATTGTCGATTGTTATATCATGATAATTGCTAGATTTATGAAATTGTTATTTTGACCACTTGATTTTATAGGTGAAAATATAATTTTATTGGTCAAATGCAAATATTTGTGGGTTAAGATTCAGCACGCTTTTATAATTATTATGATTCTTATTTTTGAGTGAAAAATTTAAAGCTTAAATACGAGAGGAGAATGCATAAACCATTAGAAATATATTAATACATTCCACACAATCAATATTGTATCCATAATATTAAATAAAAAATATGATACACCATTAAATAAACTACTAAATTTGGATTTTCTTTGAAGTTGACAATTACTCATAAAAATTATTGAAATTAACAATCATTTTTATTGGTCAAATACAAATATTTGCTCTTAAGATTAAACAAAAGCTTATAATTACTGTGATTGATGTTTCTGAAAGAAATTTAGATAAAATGTTAAATACGTGAGGAAATTGCAAAAATTGTGGTTAAAAGCGAATAATATTCTTTTAATCATTCTTAATTTTAATAGTTGTTTGAAGATTATATGGTATACCATTTTCGTTATAATTTTTTTGTCACCAACGTAGCATTTTGTCATATCATGATAATTGCTAAATTTATGTAATTATTATTTTGACTACTTGATTTTATAATTAAAAATATATTTTTATTGGTTAAATACAAATATTTGTGGGTTTAAGATTAAGCACACATTTATAATTATTGTGATTTATATTTTTGAATCAAAATTGGAAAAACATAAATACGAGAGGCATAAATCATGAGAAATAATTGATACATTCCACAATATATTTATATTTGGCGAATACTTTAGTATTATTTACCAATGTATTAAGTAAAATACTAAAGTATCCGACAAACATAGCATCCTCAATATCTCACTTATTTTTATTTATGGATTAAAATGGTTTAGTATTGAATTTATAATGCTTATACTAAACTTAAAAGAAAAGTGTTGACATATTTTATTACAAATCAAATTTGTATTTTCAATTGGAAAATTGCATTCGTACAGGGCCTGTACCTGTAGGATTACTCTTTTCAATATACCAAAATTATTCACTAATTTTACAATATATTTTGTACGATACAATATCCGTGCATCGCACGGGTGATGCACTAGTATAGTAATAACATAAAATGGGTAAGAGTACTGCAGCAATTTCTAAAATTGCTAAAATCATTGAGTAGTGTGAAGTGGATAAAAATTGAACGATGCCAAATACTTGATTAATCGACAATAACACTTCAAACATTTCCTGCAAGTTTCGAAGCTCCAATCCCCAGTAGGTCTTCTCGGCATCAATCTCACTCACAAGCGGCGCCATCTTTCTTTGCAATCTACTATCGACAAAGTACCAAAAAGATATCAAATAAAGGGGAAAAATAGGTTTAAAAATAAATGCTATCAAAATTTAAAGTATTTCATCATTAACTTTGATGGAATGATGTATGACTTCTACAGAAAAAGGGAACCAAATGCAGATTTTTTAATGTAGAACAAAAAGAATGCAGATGCAGAGTTCTTACTATGGAACAAAAAAAGGCAAGAAGTCTATTTAAGGACGATTCATGTATGGTACCAAGTAATTAAATGATATTTTCTACTCCCAAAAACTGAAACCAATTGGACCAACGTGTGAATGCTCAACAGAATTCGAAAAAAAAAAAAAAAATACTTTTGAAGTTTATTTCAGTCGAATTGCACTGTATTTTTCTGTCAAAATTAATTAAAAAGTATTTACATATATTTTTGGCATTTGGGCGAGAAAGATTTCTGCTTCAATATTAAGTAAGACTAGTGTATTCCCCTGCGATGCATGAATTTGTCCGTTTTTCAATTTTTCGCACGGGCAATGAATCATGAAATCTCGCACTACTGAGTAGTAGCTTGGATCAGAATATCTGTTTGGAATCTCACTTACTATTATACGATCAATGTAAGCTCTTGTTGGATACTTATCTTCCTTAGACAAAAATATCAAAATATGAGCATGTGGAAGTCCACGTTTCTAGAATTTCACTCTATACATAGCTTATTGGTAAAATATTTGTGGAAAAATCTTAACAAAATACTAATCATGCGTAAAGCTAAAAAGTAGTCATAATCACCTAACAGATCGCATATTGTTCATCACTTCATTTTCAATGTCATAAATATACAATTGAGCTATCTTCGGCACAGATCCTTTAGGTGGTAAAAGACTACCTATTAAGTGGTAGTTTTGTCCTTGCAATCTAAACAAGGGTAGTGAGCTCCCTCTATTTAAACTCGTGCCAATTTTTCCTCCCATCGATGTGAAGCAAAACATATTATTGTATGAACTAATATTCTCAAGAAAATGTTTGCTTCTACTACTATCTCCATTTAGCAAATCAGCAAGCACATTAGGAAGATGTTGAGTCACCGATAATTTAATCTTTCCATGCATACGATACATGGAGAACTTAGGATTTGAAGTATTATAACAACACTCTACTTTCTCCTCGTACCAAAAAATAGCACTACATAACTCACATTTATGTGTTAGGTCACCAATATCCCAATATTCTTTTTCAGATGAAAAAAATAAATCATCAATTTTTTTGACTTTAAAACCAAAACATGAACTATATATTCATAAAAGTGCCATATTAAAGTTGTCGATTAATTTTATTACTGTTAACGAATACAGAAGAAAGAATATAAAGCACCAGTACAATAACAGTCAAAGGCGTCGGTTGTACAGGAGACGCCTATAGTAGCGACGCTAAAAGTGTATACTTAAGGCATCGGTTGTAAACCGACGCCTTATCATAACTTAAGGCGTCGGTTGTTAAGTAATTGTTCTTGAAAACCGACGCCTTTAAGTCACTTAAGGCGTCGGTTGTTATTCAAGAACAACCGACACCTTTTACTATTAAATTTTTTTTTTTTTTTTTTTTAAAGGCCCTCAAGAGTAATGGAGTGGGTTTTAATCCTCCTTCTTTCTCTCTTGTGGGGGGGTTTGGCTTCCCCTACCCTTTTATTAACAAAAAGAAAATGATACACCTAATGGAGGAGGGCATGTACCTAGCCTCCAAATGTGATGCCAAATACAAAAAACAATAGAATCCCAACAGATGCATGCAATGAAAGGAGAATCACTCCAATGCAAAAAAAGTTATAAATCAGGAGTACTTACTCCCTATAAAAGTCAAGAAAGCTTCTGATGATCTAGGCGTGAATCTAAAGTTCCAACCAATTTCAATTCGGATCAATGATGTAGGGTATTTGTCTTTTTTCCATAATCACAATCTGCTGCAATTGTCTAGGAAGATCCTTATTATTATACCAAATGATAGTATCAGTGTCAACTCCCTCCTTAGCTAACCAAGAGGCTGCTGTGTTGGTGAATTTCTTTTCCAGCTCAATTTTACAGTTCATGTTCCTCATATACTCTTTCACTTCATCCATTGATAACACAATGGCCACTGTCCAGCTCCTTTGCAATTAACATTTTGGATAAACTCCTGATGTTCAGTAGCAAATTTGATATTCTCCAGATTGAAATCCACGCAATGCATTATTAAACCCCTTCCCACAAAAATTGAATAAAAATAATACCAGAAAGATAAATGCTACCATAATTTGATCAATAACAATTTTTGAGAATCACAACCTAGAGCAAAGAAAGTTATCGCATATGTAAATTTGCCAACTAATACCATCTCTAATACACCAATTTAAAGCAGTTTTATATAAAAGTCCAAATGCCATTGCCGAAACATTTAGTTTCTATCAGAGAAAGTTGCACAGTGTAAGACTCCTTCAAAACTCATTTAAAAGGGGAAAAAAATGAGGGTGCCAAAAGCGTCCAGTTATTTCTGCATCAGAAAAGTTATGAATCCAGTAAAGATGATCTCTAAATCCTAGAAACATCAGACAAATTAACACAATATTAAGCAAATGAATAATCTAAATCTACAATGCCAAAAACACCCTAAAAACATATCCTGAAGGCTCTTCATGTGGAAAAATATAAGTACGTTTAATATGCTTTGTATTTTTACATGTAAATGCATCTTTCTTCAGGGCAATCAACACATCACCCAAAAACATTCATGATTTTTAATGCTGCATGTGGAAAACAATTTTTTAATCCGCTTTATCACCTTGGAAACCACTGCTAGGACCAGTACCCTGTTCAATAACCGCATTATCATGCCCAGTAGATGTCTGCGCAGAATCCTTCATCAGAGGCAGAGGGTTGACTGTTTGTTTAGTTCTCTTCCTCCCCATTATGGGAGAGAACACCTCCCAAACACAATCACCAACAACAACCAACACCAATCAAACCAACCCAACTCCACCAATCACAACACAACAAGCAATACATTAATAATTTCCGGCAAGGCTGCTGAAAGTAGGCCGACAAGGCCACAAGTAAGCCACACTAACCTTATCTGAAGAAAAAATCCAGCAAGGAGGGTGAAGAGATAACCAAAGCTTCACCACTTGCTGAAAACAATTCTGAAAACTGAAGAAGGAGCTCGTATGAACAGTGAAGTTGCAGAAAAGAAGCTATTGCAGTGCTGCAACCTACTCACTCGACTAGGGGGTAGACGTTTCCAGCTGAGGAGACGAAAGCCTAGTAGTTTTTGGGCAAGAAATCACCACAATAATGCTGAATAGTACCACACCAAGCTATAGCCTGCGAGAAAACCGAACCCAGTTGATGGGGTTTCTCGAAATTCGTTCAAAGTGCTGAAAAGAACCCAGCAAACCACAACTCCAAGCTAGGGTAGAAGAGCCCAGTGAACAAGGAGCAAGAAAATGCTGAAAAGAAGGAGAAATTCCAGTAAGAACTCGAACAGCCAAAATCGCGCACTAGGGCAAACCCAAGAGTTGAAATTCATGAGAAATCTTCCAAAATCCGCCAAATAGCTTGAATAATGTATGATTTGATGGTAGGGGAGGAAAGCCCAGTGGTTAAAAACAATTCTTCCCCACCGAGCTGACGCTCAGAGGCGACTTGGGGATCTCGTATGAACAGTGACCTCAGTTGAACTAAAAATAGTGCGGGAAATGGCTAAAAAATTTGGTAAAACCGGGGAAATGACTGAAATTTTGGTGAAACCGGGAAAATAAAGCGCAAGTATAGGCGTCGGTTCTATATAAGAACCGACGCCTATTATGAAAAAGTGCCGGTTCTTTTTAAGAACCGACGCCCATACTTGGGCAGGTTCTTTGGCGTCGGTTGTTTCCTAACAACCGACGCCTTTAATAAACATTTATTTACAATTTTGCCACCGCATTTTTTACAGGCGTCGTTTTCCCTGGAAAACGACGCTAATTTGTTAATTTTTTTTTTTTTTTGATAATTTTGTACTAGTGAAGCAAAATTACCAGATTTTGGAATCAATAAATGAATATAATTTAAAGTCAATTAGAAAATAATTCCAATGTTCAAATCATCAATAAACAATTAAAAAGTTAACAATGTGCTCCGGTGTTATTTAGAGTTTTATAAAATATATTTTTGATTCATTTAATGTAAATTATGCGGGTAATAAGTCATTCTGTAAAACGTTTATGGTAAAAATCAAATTGGGAAAATTAGAAAAACAACTTTGTCTTACAATAATGTGTTATATGACAAATTAGAACAAAGATAAATATATTAGTAACATTATGAAATAAATAATAATAGAATCTACCGGAAATGATTAATAAATACAATGTAAGCTATTTCAAAATAACTTTTTTAAATTCACTAATTTTCGCAAAATCAAATTATAACCACAAAATTTAACTAAAAAACAACAACATTTAAACAACATTCTATAATATGTCGAATGTAAGACTCTATTCTTTAACACTGTTGCAATTATAAAATGATTTATTTATATTTTTGAGATAGAATGTGTGATTAAAAAGTAGAGAAACAAAATGGATTTCGTTAAAAATTGATTTGAAAAACTGTATCATTTATAAATTAAATTATAAATTGTAATGATTGTATGGTTAAATAGTAACACTATTTAGTTTATAAATTAATTTATTTATGATTTTAAGGTAAAAATCAGTGGTTAAAAATTGGAGAAAGAAAATATGTGTAGTTAAAAAGTAGTTTGAAAAATTGTATCATTTATAAATTGATTTATAAACCAAAAAAAGTATGATTACCAGACGAAACAAATTTCCCCCACGACACCACTATTTCAAGGACATTACTCAAAAATTATTATATTACAATACAAAAAAAGGCTTGCCACTAAACAAATATATTTTCGTCCACAAAATCCTTCACTGACACAATTGAGATCTTTCCAGAAAAATCCACCTTCTTCATCAATCTCTTCGACACACTCCATTCACAGGTCATTGCCTTCATATGTAAAGATTAGAATACTTGTGTAACCCAAATATGGGAAGAGCATATCCTTCGATCATAGACTATACTATGATTGCAAAATTCAAAAGCACCTTGAGAACAAAAATTCAGATCTGGAACTTAAATCAGCAGAGAGTTGTACATGTACTAAAATTATCGAAGCAAAAAAAAAAAAAAAAACACGACTATGGAGCTAGTGGATTGCAACTGTGAAAGATTCAGATACTATGTAAAACATCTTAATGAAGATCAGTCTCGATCCACATATATTTCTTTACCTTGTGCGAAGATTTCTACTTTTATTTATTTATTTATTTATTTTTTGTAGTATGTAGCATTATAAGTTCGAGACCTGTCACAAATTTGGAACACATGTTAGATTTTTTTTAAAAGTATTTTTGTTTTTGTGGTCTTAGATCTCTATGATTTCCACATCTGTCTTAGATCTTGCAAAAAAAAGTCTAACAGAGAATTTTTCTGGATGAAGGCAATACTCAACTATAATGCAGAATCAAATGACAAAAGTAGTAGAAACGGATATGTAATGGCTAAGTTCTGGATATACATAGATCCTGAATCTGGAAATTACATATTTAGGCCACCAAAAATTGCACTGATCGTCTAAATATGATATGCAAAAATGAAAAGTCACTTGCGCTCTACCAACTGCATTAATACATTCAATCTTGAGAAATGCAAAGACCATTTGCATACCAAATTGTTCAGCATGCTATAACAGTTACCGAAACACAATGAATATAGTAGTTAGTTAGTTAATTAATTAATGGTAAACAAATGTTTAACTTGGGAAAAGGGCACGAAACAAATGGAAAAAAAAAAAAAAAACATAAACATTGTAGCCACGTATATAACAATTACCTAAGCACAGTAAATACCTTAATTAGATGCTGGTAAAAAAATATTTAATTTGGGAAAAGTGTTGAAACTAATGCAAAAAAAATATAGAAAGTTCCCAGAAATAGAAAGTTGATTTTGGGCGAGAAAGATTTCGGTTGCTGTTTTGCTTTAATATATAATATAGAAATATAGATATAGAAAATAGATAAGATAACATTTTAAGTTACATAAACTAATTATTTAGAAATTATTTTCAATAATTTAGAGTAATTAAAATTAAAATATTTTAATTTGGTTAAGTTGACATTTTCTATTTTTCTACGAGATTGTAATTTAGCCTCTGTTTGGCAACTCATTATAATTACTCATTATAATTTACACAATTTTTCAAATCACTTTTTAACCGTACATATTTTCTCTCTCCAATTTTCAATCACAAAATTTACCTCGAAATCCGAAATAAATGGCGGCGGCTCATTATAATGAGTCGCCGAACAGAGGCTTAGTAAATTTAATTTAAGTACTAAGGTGGTGTTCTGTTTGTATTTTATTTTGTATTTTCATTTTCGAAAATGTTTTATGTTTTTAGTTTTTATTTTTTATTTTCAAATTTACTGAAAACGCATTTGGTTTGTCATTTCTGAAAACTGTTTTTGAAAATGAAAAACTGAAAAACACGTTCTGTTTGAAATTTTGCAGAGTACTACTTAAACCATTTTTAATTAATTTGCTTACAGAATACTACTAACTCAAACTTAAAATCTAGAAAATGCAAGTTCTTTCAAAACCACCAGAGTCCATTTATCAAGGCATTTTTTGAAATATAACAACAAGAATTTTCATTTAATTTTTTTTTTTTTTTTTTTTTGTAATGTAGATATTGAATTCAATAAAATTTTATTTTAGGCTTAATTCCAAGTTAGGATAATTTTTCCAAAAAAAAAAATTATTTAGGTTTAGTTCCAAGCTAGGATAATTCTCAATATATATATATATATATATATATATATATATATATATATATATATATATATATATATATATATATATATATATATTTTAAACTTAGTTTCAAGTTAGGATAATTCCAAAATGCGTTTTCGAAAATGGTAAAGAGAATGCGTTTTTAATATTTTCGAAAATAAAACTAGAAAACGACCTCAAAATAGTAAAGGGAACAGGGCCTAAATAATTTTTAGTAATTTATTAAGTTTAATTAAATTATTAGGTGATTTATTTCGACTTGAATTTATCTCATATTCTTATGCTTTTGATTTATTACTTAGATATAAATTATAAACTTGCTATAATTATCTCTTATTATTTATGATAAATATTTATGTATTAGATAATGTTTTAGATTTGCTAGAATCCTTACTTAGCCGAAAATTCTAGCCTACTTTTCTTAGAGTCCAAGTTTGTTTTATCACTTAGTTGGTAAGTGATTCACTTATGTTAAGATTCTTTTAATGCATCATTTTCTTACTTTAACTCTATTTACTTTAACTCTATTAACTTGTAATTATCTTTGATTTCTTCCAGGGAATAGAGATTTTTCACAACATGGGTTCTTGGAGGACAAGAAACGTGGTGTGTATAAAGGGAAACGCTGGATACATTTTTCTCTAAGTCATTGAAGCCGAAAAATAGGAATTGCTGAGATGCTACACGACATCTTCATTTTGTGACTTCTCCATTTGCATGAACATCTAAAAGACATCGAACTTATTCATTCATGCAAAAACCAATCTTCATATTACTAATCTAAGAGGTTCTCCGGAAGGAGTATCAATTACTAAAGGAAGAAAAGACTTTCAGGAAAAGATCAAACGGGAGGTTTAGATCAAGATCGAAGGGGAGTTCGAAGTTACTGAAGTATTGTTGCAGTGTCAAGGGAAGCTACTAAAGAGTGGTGGAACGACAGCTCACATTACAAACCATCGAAGAATCAGGAGTGATTCATTTAATTCATGGATGTTTGATAAATTTATGCGTAAATTTGTCATGTAGTTTCATTGACATGTGTAATATTTTTTTCTTATTAGTGATTGATTTTTGTCCACAGGGTACGGGCACAGGGTTTTCCTGAAAGAGTTTTTCTCACGTTAAGCTCAAATGTTGCGTTCTTTTTACTTTACAATTCTACATCGCCTAATAATTCTGTTCACAATTTATTATCCAAACGAATCTGTTATAACTCAATTCATCTGGATCTATGCTAAACAAGACTTCAAGTATTTCTGTTTATACTTTACTATCCAGACAAATTTGTGACAATCAGTTTTCGTTTATTTAATAATAGAATTAGACAACTTTAGATTTTCAATTGGTATCAGAGCGGGTTCACTTTTAGAAAGTGAGATCCGATTGTCTAAAATGCAGAATTCTACATCTCTTAGGACACCTTTGTTGACTGGTAATAATTATGCATATTGGAAAATTCGTATAAATTTTTTTATTTAGTCTATTGATGAATGTTCCTGGACATCTATACTTGAAGGTTACACAACACCCACTGTCACTGCTGGAGGAGTTGTCACACCTGTACCTAGAAGTACTTATACTGTTGATAAATTAGTTAATGTAAATTGGAATTCAAAAGCTCTTAATGCTATTGTCTCTTTGGTTGATCCAGGTCAATTCAGGTTCATCTCCTCCTTAAGAACTGCCAAAGAAGCATGGGATGCTTTGAAGGTAGAAAATGAAGGAACCAATCTTGTCAAAACCTCCAAGCTACAAATGATCACTCTTGAGTTTAAACAACTCTCTATGGATGAACGAGAGACTTCAAAAGCTTCTACACCAGATTTAGTGATCTCACAAACTCAGCCGAAGCTCTTGGTAAAAAATACTCCGATAAGCAGATTGTACAAAGGTTCTCGGATCTTTACCAAATAGATTCCATGCAAAAGTAACAGCTATTGAAGAAAGCAATGATCTTTCTACTATGTGAGTAGAGGAACTTTTAGGGTTGTTGATGACGTATGAGTTAAATCTAGCCCGAAAGAAGAAAGAAAAGAAACCCGAAATCTCTTTCAAAGAAAGCAATGAAGAGTCAGACGAATCTGGGGAGACAGATGAAGACGAAAACTCCACTCTTCTCACCAGAAAATTTAAGAAGTTCCTCAAGGGTAAACAGAAGGAAAGATTTGCAAACTTTCAAGGCTAGAATCAAAAGCAACAAAAGCAAAGGAGGAAAAATAATTTCCATCCCAAAAACAATGACGGAAAGCCTAAGAATCGTTTTCAATGTAGAGAATATGAAGGACATGGACACATATCGCAGCAAAATATCCCAACACTCTAAAGAAGACCAAAGGAAGGAAGGTCATGAATGTTACATGGAGTGATGGAGATGTAGACGAATCTAAATTAGATTTAGATAAAAGCAATTCTGAAAAACAAGTAACTACCCTTATTGCTTTACATTTATTTGGTACTGACTCTAGAAATTCATCTTATGTAGGTACCGGCTCAGAAGAATTTGGGTCAAACACTGAAAATTTGAAGAAGGAACTTCAAAAAGCAGAAGAGAGGATACACCTGTTACAAGCTGTGGTTGAACACAACAAGGAAGGTAATTCAGATGTATCTACATTCCCAGATGATGGAAATGATGCGATAGGTAGGTTGAGTGCAGAGCTCGCTAAAGCACAAGACAAGATCAAGAAATTGGTACTTGGATCTGTTTAGCTTGATGAAAATCCGAACCATGGGAGACCCGCTAGTATGAAAAGTGAACTTGGATAAGAAGGTAAGGGTAAAAATCATGAAAATAAGATGGTTTTTGAGAAATAATCAGCATATGGATCCAAGGAGCAAAGCAGAGTCTACTCAAATGCATCTATTTCCTACCATCATTAATTCAATGCTACTGGAGCTCAGAACTCACATCCAACCAAGACCATATAGGTAGAAAGATTCAACCAAATTTGTACATGCAAGATGAATCCTCCTTTTAGACTGGCAGAAAATTTCAACTTCATCAGAATTGGCAAGATACATCTGTCTTCCAGGTATTCTGTAATTTTTGTACCAAATCTGGTCATACTGTATTTAGGTGTTATGAATGCTTGAAATTAATCAACTCACATAAAAGAAGACCTGTTTCTAGGCAATAAAAGAAAATTAGAACTTATGCTTTTATAGTTCAATTATCTTTCAGTGCCTTGATTCCTAACACCTGGTACTTTTATACTAGATGTTCTAGATACATGACAGGTGATCTCTCTCTTCTATCACACTTTGAAAAAGGTGAGACAAGTTTTGTTACTTTTGGTGATGGCCAAAAAGGTAAGATTGATGGATCTGGTATCATCAATATTAAAGGTCTATAATGAGTTCCGGAGTGGCTCGACGAGCGTTGACCCGTTGCACGTACTCGTAGGACCAATAACGAGGCAAAGAGCCAAAAGAATCAGATAGGCAATGCAAGGATTTATGCAAACATGGATGGACGAGTGTTCGAGTGCAAGGACCTCATTTACGTTGCATAACAAAGTGGAAGAGGAACCAAAGTTGTTACTATGCATTTGGATTAAAGAACAACAAGAAATTGAGGCAGAAGCATTCTCATGGTCGTAACACCCTTTTTTACGGTCGTGACATGAACATGGCAAAAAATTGTGCAGAAAGGCAATTACGGCCGTAAACTATGATCTCACGACCGTAACATCATCAACACAAAATTATGCAGAAGAGGACTTACGGCCGTAATTCAAATCCTCACGGTCATAAATAAAGTTTAGTAGTTTTTATTTTTTTTGTTCAGAAGGTCGCTTACGGCTGTAAAAGAAATTGTCACGGCCGTAACATATGTTTTGATTTTTAGACCCTTAAGTTACTTACGGCCGTAACCTAGCGTCGCAAATTAAACCTAGTTTAGGCGTTTTAGGTTAGTTTTAATTCTAATTATTTTTGGTTACTTTATTTTGTTAGCCTATTTATATGACTTCATTCAGCATTGTAAAAACAACTTTATTCTTGAGATTAATGATATTGAAGGTGAGATATTCCCTTAATTTTCTTCTTGTTCTCGTTGAACAAATTTGAACTTATCAAAGGATTTGACAACCTTTGTGGCGTTCCCCCTTTGTGGTTCTTATCTCCGCATCGTAACGGGTTTTGAGTTTAATATACCCATAATTCTTGCGTCGAGAGGTCGGGATTGCATTTTTATCGTCTACTAATTGGATTTTAGAGCTTTCAGGCGTTTAATTTCGCGTGTTCTTGGTGATCTCATAACGGATCACCAAATTCGTATGAAAGAAGGTGATGGGTGGAAAACCGCCTTCAAAACCAAATACAGTTTATATGAATGGATGGTTATGTCATTCGGCCTCTCGAATGCACCTAGCACTTTTATGAGACTAATGAATCATGTCTTGCGTGCTTACATTGGTAAATTCATTGTGGTATACTTTGATGACATTTTGGTATATAGTAAGAACTTAAGTGATCACATTAAACACTTAAGATCTGTTTTGGAAGTTTTGAAAACTGAAAAACTATATGCTAATTTTAAAAAGTGTATTTTTTGCATGGAAAAAGTAATTTTTCTTGGGTTTGTTGTTAGTGCTAATGGTGTTGAGGTAGATGAGGATAAAATTCGTGCTATTAAAGAATGACCAACTCCCAAAAGTATTACGGAGGTTAGGAGCTTCCACGGGTTGGCTGGGTTTTATAGGAGATTTGTTAAAGACTTTAGCACACTTGCAGCACCACTCACAGAGATAGTTAAGAAAAGTGTAGGATTCAATTGGTGGGAAGCACAAGAAAATGCTTTTAAAGTACTTAAGGATAGGTTATGTTCTGCACCGGTTTTAGCTTTACCTAACTTTAACCAAACCTTTGAGATCGAATGTGATGCATCAGGAATAGGGATTGGAGTTGTTCTTATGCAGGAAAAAAGGCCGATTGGATGGAATTTATTGAGACTTTTCCATACGTCATTCGCTATAAGCAAGGTAAGGAGAATGTGGTAGCAGATGCCCTTTCTCGCAGGTACGTACTTCTAAATTCTTTAAATGCGAAGTTGCTTGGGTTTGAATATATAAGAGGTATGTATACTGATGACCCTGATTTTTCTACCATTTATGCTTCATGTGAAAAGGGTGCAATTGATAAATTTTATAGGCATGATGGCTATTTGTTTAGGGAAAGTAAACTTTGTGTGCCTAATTGTTCTATGTGTGAATTGCTAGTGCGTGAGGCTCATGGTGGGGGGGTTAATGGGACACTTTGGTGTTATTAAGACGTTAGAAATTTTACAAGAGCACTTTTATTGGCCTAAAATGAAAAGGGATGTTCACCATATTTGTGAAAGGTGCATAACTTGTACACAATCTAAGTCTAGGGTCTTACCACAAGGTTTGTATACACCTTTTCCAGTACCTAATGAACATTGGGTAGATATATCTATGAATTTTGTGTTAGGGCTGCCTAGGACAAAAAAGGGTAGAGACTCGATATTTGTGGTGGTAGATATGTTTAGCAAAATGCCGCATTTTATTCCTTGTAATAAAACTGATGACGCAACAAACATTACTGACCTATTCTTTAGGGAGGTTATAAGACTCCATGGGGTACCTAGGAGTATTGTGTCTGATAGGGATGTTAAGTTCCTAAGCTACTTTTGGAAAGTCTTGTGAGGGAAGACGAGTACTAAATTGTTATTTTCTACTACATGTCACCCGCAAACTGATGGTCAAACGGAGGTAGTTAATAGGACATTAATCCAACTTTTGCGTACTATAATAAATAAGAATTTAAAAAGTTGGGATGAATGTTTGCCATTTTTGGAGTTTACTTATAATCGATCTGTTCATTTTACTACTTCATGTTCACCTTTTGAAGTTGTTTATGGTTTCAACCGCTAACTCCTCTTGATTTAATTCCTTTACCTGTAGATGAAAGGAGCAGTTTGGATGGGGCGAAAAAGGCTAAGCTTGTGAAAGAACTTCATGAGAAGGTGAAAGGGCAAATTGAAAAGAAAAATGAGCGTTATGCGACTCATGCCAACAAAGGTAGGAGGCAAGTGACGTTCGAGCCGGGTGATTGGGTGTGGGTGCACTTGGGAAAGGAGCTATTCCCAACCCAAAGGAAGTCTAAGTTGCAACCAAGAGGCGATGGACCTTTTCAAATCATTGAAAAGATAAATGAGAATGCATATAAGCTCGATCTTCCAGGTGAGTATAATGTGTTTGCTTCTTTTAATGTTGCTGATCTTTCTCTGTTTGATGCAGGTGATGATTCGAGGATGAATCCTTTTCAACAGGGAGGGGATGATGAGTTCCGGAGTGGCTCGACGAGCGTTGACCCGTTGCACGTGCCCGTAGGACCAATAACGAGGCAAGGAGCCAAAAGAATCAAGCAGGCAATGCAAGGATTTATGCATGCATGGATGGACGAGTGTTCGAGTGCAAGGACCTCATTTACATTGCATAACAAAGTGGAAGAGGAACCAAAGTTGTTACTATGCATTTGGATCAAAGAACAATAAGAAATTGAGGCAGAAGCATTCTCACGGCCGTAACACCCTTTTTTACGGCCGTAACATGAACATGGCAAAAAATATTTCAGAAAGACAATTACGGCCGTAAAATATGATCTCAAGGCCATAACATCAACAACACAAAATTATGCAGAAGAGGACTTACGGCCGTAATTCAAATCCTCACGGCCATAAATAAAGTTTAGTAGTTTTTATTTTTTTGTTCAGAAGGTCGCTTACGGCCGTAAAAGAAATTGTCACGGCCGTAATATATGTTTTGATTTTTAGACCCGTAAGTTACTTACGGCCGTAAACATAAAAGTTACGGCCGTGACTTAGCGCCGTAAATTAAACCTAGTTTAGGCGTTTTAGGTTAGTTTTAATTTTAGTTATTTTTGGTTACTTTATTTTGTTAGCCTATTTATATGGCTTCATTCAGCATTGTAAGAACAACTTTATTCTTGAGATTAATGATATTGAAGGTGAGATATTCCCTTAATTTTCTTCTTGTTCTCGTTGAACAAATCTGAACTTATCAAAGGATTTGACAACCTTTGTGGCATTTCCCCTTTGTGGTTCTTATCTCCGCATCTTAACGGATTTTGGGTTTAATATACCCATAGTTCGTGCGTCGTGAGGTCGGGGTTGCATTGTTATCGTCTACTAATTGAATTTTAGAGCTTTCCGGCGTTTAATTCCGCGTGTTCTTGGTGATCCCCATAACGAATCACATCAGTCTGCTTACATGAACTAATGTATTGTAAGTGATTGGACTTAAGGTATATTTGATTAGTGTAGGAAAATTGTATGTTGATAACCTACTTACCATGTTTTCTAAAGACTATTGCAAGGTATTAAGTTGTGACAAGAACTTAAATCCAATAAAAAGTGTATTATTTGAAAGTCACATAACTTGCAATTCTATAAGGACAAAAATGGAGGAACTATGGAAAAATCAGTTAGAGCATCTTAACGACCATGATCTCATAAAGCTGTCTAAACTACAGGCTGTGAGAGACCTACCCAATATTAAGAACATTTCAAATGGAATTTGCAATAATTCTCAAAAGGGTAAGCAAATCAAAAGTCAACATAGGTCAGGTACATCTCTCAACACCTCTCATATACTTGAACTTATTCACACGAATCTAATGGGTCCTATTAAAAAAGAAAGTATTGGTGGTAAGAGATATAAATACGTATGTGTTGATGATTTTTCCATATACACTTGTGTTATGTTTATTCGTGAAAAATCTGATGTCTTTGATAATTTTGCTAATATTTTTCAGAAATTAAGTAATGAAAAGGCTGATGAGTCAAAAGGATCAGAAATGATCATGAAAAAGAATTTGAAAACTCAGACTTTGCTGATTTCTGCATCCAATATGGAATTAAACATGAGTTTTTAGCCGCTAAAGACTCCTCAATAGAATGGGGTGGTGGAAAGGAAAAACAGAACCCTGCAAGAGATGGCCCGTGTCATGCTCAACACCAACAAACTGCCTACAAGATTTTGGGCAGAAGCCATAAACACTGCTTGCTACATTATCAATAGAGTCATTCTTAGAACTTGAACAAAACAAATTTGGGAGTAAGTGTTACATCTTAAAAGATAGGGAACACTCAGGAAAAATTGAATCAAAATCGAATGAAGGAATATTTTTGGATTATCCTTTTAAACAGTATAGCTTATAGAGTATACAATCTTTGGACCCAAACATTATTTAAGTCATTTAATGTGAATTTGGATGATAGTAATGATTTGAATTCTAACCTGTAGGAAGTTGAGGCTGATTAGTTGGAGATTCCACTAAAGCAACACGTTGAAACTGAAAGATCAGAAGAAAAACTGAAACAAGCAGAAAGTCAAATTAATATTGAAGAATGTGACGAGGATGAATCTGGCTATCCAGATACAACTGACTACCCAAATACATCTGGTGCTGCAGAACCAGAAGTTCGGAAAAGATTATCTACTAGAGTTTAGAAAGCTCATCCACTTAATAACATTCTCTCTGATCTATCGAAAAGGAATGTGACTAGAAGAAAAATTTTTGTTGAAATGGGAAACATGTACCATATGTCCCTAATTGAACCAAAAAATGTTAAGGAGGCCTTGACAGATAAAAATTGGGTGCAGGAAATGCAGGGAGAACTCAATCAGATCGAAAGAAACAACGCCTGGGAATTGGTGCCCCATCTAAAAGAAGGAAATTGGAACAAAATATATCTTCAAAAAGAAGTAAGATGAACAAGGGAATTTGGTAAAAAACAAAGCTAAACCTGTTGCTCAAGATTACACCCAGGTTGAAGGGATAGATTTTGATGAAACATTTTCTCCTGTAGCCAGACTATAATCCATCAGATTGCCGCTAGCTGTGTCCTGCCACATTAATTTCAGATTATATCAGATGGATGCTAAAAGTGCCTTCTTGAGGTGTACTTAATGAGGAAGCTTATGTGGAGCAACCCCAAGGATTCACATATCTATCTCCCTCGGACTATGTCTTTAGACTTAAAAATGCTTTACATGGGTTGAAACAAGCCCCCAGTGCTTGGTATGAGAGACTCACATCGTCCTTGCTGGGCAAAGGATATAAAAGGGGAAGAACTGATAAAACTCTTTTCATAAAGTATTTGAATCCTGGACTAATTGTAGCCCAAATATATGTTGATGACATTGTATTTGGCTCTACCTCTCAGTCTAAAATTGATGAATTTATAAATACTATTAAAAAAGAATTTGAAATGAGTGTGGTCAGTGAACTAACCATTTTCCTTGGTTTGCAGGTACAACAGGATGAATCCAACATATTCATTTCTCAAGCAAAATATGCTAAAAATCTGGTGAAGAATTTTGGGCTTGAAGATGCTAAGGCTATGAGAACTCTCATGGAAACAACATTGAAACTTTCGAAAGATGACACTGGAAAGGACGTGGATCCATCTCTCTACGAAGCATGATTGGAATTCTTTTGTATCTTACTGCTAGTAGACCAAACATATCCTTCAGTGTTGGAGTGTGTGCAAGATATCAGTATAAACCCAAGGAGTCTCACATAGCTTCTGTAAAAAGAATCATCAGATATGTAATTGGTACATTAAGTTATGAAATTTGGTTTACAAGAGATATCACTGTCCATCTTACAAGATATTCTGATGCAGATTTGGTTGGAAATGTTGATGATCAGAAGAATACATCTGGTGGATGTTTTTACATTGGAAACAACTTGGGGGCTTCGCTAAGCAGAAAACAAAACTCAGTATTCCTCTCCATAGCTGAAGTGGAGTATAATGCAGTCGATAGTTTTCGTACACAACTCATTTGGATGAAACAAATGTTGGAAGATTATGTGATTCTATAGAATGAGCCATTATATATTGTGATAACACTAGTGCTATCAACATCTCAAAAAACACTGTCCAGCACTTTAGAACAAAGTACATTGATATCAGACACCACTTCATCAGAGAATTGGTGGAACAAAATATTATTAATTTGGAGCACATACAGACTGATCTACAGTTTGCAGATTTGTTCACTAAGGCCCTTGATACTGTCAAATTTGAAAACTTTAGGAAAAAAATTGGAGTTTCACCTCCTTAGAATAGGAGCATGTATATTTAAAAAAAATCGCATCTCTTTTGTATTTTTGTATGTTTGCATGCATTTAGATAGATTTATCCTATTCTTGTAGATACTAATTGTAGATTTGCTTGTAAATATATATGAGTGCTTGAAGTTGATAACGAGACAGATACTTCTGGCTGATATTAGTCAACATGTCTCCAGATGAATCTAACTAGCTCTCAAATCTGGACAATTCAAGGAATATTTTACTACTATCGAAGTTGTCTGGTTTGTTACTGATTGAGGTTTTATATTCTGAGTGTAGACCTTTGATCTGAATCTTGCTTTTAGCATTGCACGCATTTTTTTATTGTCCAAAGGCAGAACCATTGGAAAAGAAGGCTGCCAATCCAAGCCAAGTTCATACCCTTTTTTCAAAAATCTAAAAAAAGAAATCAAAAGGAATGGGGGAAAATTTGTAAGACAACTTCTAGGGATTGTGTTAAACTACCAATCAAAGTTAAGTTCATACCCTTTTTCAAAACTAAAGGGGGAAATATGTATGGTAACTTCTGGGGATTGTGTGAAGCTGTTTCCACTTTCAAAAGACATTGCCACAATATTGAAAAAGTCGACAAGCTGGACTTGGAAAAAATGCACTGTAAACATATATTGATCGGTCTACTTGTACACTACAATGACAAATCAATAAGTCTAGACAATCATATGGTTTTTGACAGTATGTAGATGATTAAAGGTTGCTCGAATCACACACACACACACACAGAGTAATCAACTTAATCATGAATGTGGTGAACTGTACAGTGCCAGATATATCTATCTTAACGATGCTAACAGTACTCAAATGTGTCTCAGGTATCCAAATGCATCTAATTTTTTCATTCATGAATTTTAGGTATTTTTTTTTGAAATTTTTTTAAATGATTGAGACCACTCTCTTGGAGTTTACAAATGAGCATAACTATCAATTTACATGCAATACCTAAATCAATGGATGGCTATGATTAATTACATTCAACGGTCTAGATTGATCACCTAGAGAATTCTAAGAAAATATATGTAAAATGTAATCAACACATTTATCATGTAGCATTCTAGAATTCCCTGGATATATTAAATTGATACAAGTGAATTGGTTTGGTACTTATATTCTATGCTATTTTATCGACAACAACTAGAATGTAGTTAATCAACAACACAAAAGTACAAAATAATTTATTTTATATCGAAAACTAAATATATTCTTGTTTTTGAAAGGGTGATTTATCTGGAATTATTGAACAAGATTCGGTATGTGTTTAATAGGACTTTTGGAAGGTGTAAAAACACTTTTAGAAGGCTTAAGTACTTTTACTAAAAAATATGGATATTTGTCCATTGTTGAAAGTAATTTTCATTAGATAAACAACTTTTTAAGCTATTTTAAAGAAACTCAAATTTGTAGTTTTACCAAGAAGTACTTTTACAAAAAGCTGAAATGTATAATATTTTATTATGAACTATATTGAAAATATAATATTTTCCATAATTTATATTAAAATTATATTTTACTGATTAATACGAAATTATATTTTATTAATTAATAAAATTTGAAATGTGTTGAAAATATATTGTTTCCTTAACTCATATTGGAATAATAAAATTTTTATTGATGAATCTGAAATTTATTGACAAATTTTTTCTATAACTCTTATGGAAATATATTGAAATATTATATTGTTCTAATACATCACCCGTGCGATGCATGTATTTGACAATTTTTAATGTAATTACTTGAATCGAAAAATAATATTAATTATTTTTGTATATATACCCAAATTTCAGTAACGAAATTATCAATGATAAACATGTTATTATATTATAATACCGTGCAATTTATCGACTAATTAATTCTCACTTTTATTTTTGTATATTAGTTAACATATTGCAAACTTGACAAAATTAAAAGTAAAAAAAATAAATAAACTTGACAGAAAAATGAAAATTTAATACATACCATTTTATATATATTAATATTAAGATAAAGACGAGGGCACCATTTGATTTCTAACACACACTTGTGAGGTGGTCAAAGTGACACAAAATCTAATTGAGTGACCAAAATGAGACTACTGATAAAGGTGGGTGGCCATCGATAGATTTAACCTTAAACATCATATTTCTCTAAAATTACTTTTTAATCACTCACATTTTCTAAACCACTTTTCAATTCTATATTCTACCTCAAAAAACTCAAATTCTTTATTTATTAAAAAAAAAAAATAAGCCACCAAATAGAATCTAAATTATTATAACAAGCTCAATTGAGGGAGCATTGACCTTCTAAAAAAGGGTTTTCAAGTAACTCAACCCTACCAAAGTAAAATGTGCCAAATAATTTCTTTAACTCCATTTAATTTATTTTTCTCGCTTCAAATAGAGATATAAAATACTTGGAATTGCCTTCTGATTTCTAAATAATAAACAATATGAGTATATAATATATTTGTATTTTTGTTTTAATTAGTATTTTATATATAATTGTGAGAGTTTTCTTTATTTAGAGGCCCATTTGGTAACGAAAAAATTTACACTTGAACTTTTCAAATTCAATCTCAATCATTCATTTTTAATTAAGCCTATACTTTTTTACTTTTTGAACATTTTTAAACTATACATCCATTCAAAAAAAAAAAAATCACAAAAATCAAAATTTCTCACATTACCAAACAAACTCTTATTATTTAATTGAATAGGTCAAATAGTTGTAAGATTATGAGATCATTTTTCCTAATTTTTAAATCATACATTATCTAAAAAATCACTATTATAAATTCTGTTCACGCAAAAAAGGGGTTCAAACAAACCAAAAATAATCTATTTGGACTAATGTCATCAATTTCCAAAGACTGAGGACACAATGAAAAATTGATGACCCAATTCAAATAAAAGGTTGGGGACAGATTTGCAAATTACAAGAAAGGTCGTTCACTTGTCCCTATGCTTCTATTTACAAATTACCGGTTATCGCCACTCAGCCTCATATCGCAGCATCAATCCTTCTCCATCTCCGGTGAAACTGCTATTGTCATCTACAAACCAGCAACTGGTATTCTTTCGAGATTTTGATATATATTGCACTTTTTCTCAGATCTTTGCTCCTGTCCTTTTTGGGTTTCACCCAATTTCTCTTTAATTTAGAAATTTTCCGGTTTTGCACAGGGTAGTTTGAAGATCTTCCGTAGAGGAGTGGATACTTACTGATATTATACTTCTAATTGCATAAAAAGTTTATACTCTTTGGACCCCTTGAATTCTTCAACTGCTAGTGCCCGGGTTTGGAGCTCCCCCTCATGAGCCAGCTCGAGCTCTTCCTCCAAGCGTTTACTGTGGTCACGGGCTGATTCCCGCTCTTGGACAGCCGCCTCAAGCTCGAGTTTCACCTTCTTGAGCTCTTCCTCGGCAGCGTTAGCCCGGGTTGCTTCATATTGGACGGAGTGAACCAACTGGCTGGCGGTCTCTCCCCGTTCAATACTTTGATTCGCAACACTTCGGGTAATGCTGAACATCTGAAAATCGAGAAAATAAGTTAGAATAAAATTTAGTTGAATGAAAGCTAAGTAGTAGAAGGACACCCCAAGCCATACATGAAGTGCTGCGTTCATTATGTGTTCCACTCCTCGTTCTAACCCGATCTCGTATTGATACTTCTTTACAAGATCAGGGTGGAGGGAATCTTGAAGCTTCTTCCGACAGTATGCCAGGGAAGGGTTCTCGGTCTCAAGCTCCAAGTCAGAGGGCGGGGGTGCCCGACCCCGCTGCCGTTCCACCCTGGCACGGGGAACTTCAGCAGCCACGTTAGAAGATTGGCCCGGGCCTGAAGCGGAAGCTCTTGATTTCTTTTGAGGCCGTCGTCGAGTCACCCCGTCCACGGTCCTTTTGTTCCGAGGCACTTGGGCCTTATTCATAGCAGCCTCCTTTAGAGCCTCAGAGTCAAAAGTCATTCCTGAAACAAAGAATACACGTCGGGTTAGTTAGGTCTCCTATAAATAAGACAAACCAAGGATACAAGTAGAAGTGTTGTTTTTATGTCGAACCCTACCGGGCAGGAGACCAAGGCTAGCTATATCAAGGATGTCATTATTCACAAGGTCATTGGCCTCCTCGGCCAATAGACCAAAGTCGCACACCCTTACAGCATCTGCCATAAGCTCGGTGATGGCATCCTCACTTAGGTTCCCCATCCTATTGAAGCTATCTAAGTCGGGTTTCCTAAAGGTCGGCCAAAAAATGTGGTCCCCTTCTCTTGGCTTAATAAAGAAAATTTTTTCTTTCCAGTACTTGATGGAGGATGGAACCTATGGAGCTTCAAATCTACCCTTCCCGCACAGGTAAACAAAGGAATTACACCGGGGAAGAAACTTGAGTTCCAAAAGACATTTACAAAGGTTGACAGTAGGTTCTATTCCTAAACTCCTACACAGAATAAAAAAGTATGCAATGATCCTCCACTCATTTGGAGCGAGTTGACCCGGAAATATGCCCGCGGTAAGCAAGAAGTCCACAAAAAAAATAATGGAGTGGGAATCGAAGCCCGGCCATTAACGCCTCGTGAAAGACTACTATTTCCCCCTCCCGGCAATGATAAGGATACTCATCTCTATCAGGAGCCCTTGCCGTGTACCTACCCACCAGGTTATATCTCCTCATGTCTACCTCGATCATGTGTTCTTTCATTTTGTTGAAAAATGTAGGAAATTCTAGGTTGGCCTCTCTCGGATCTCTATCTACCCCGGGATCATTTTCCGCTTCCTCTTCATTTTCCGACTCATTATCCTGAGGACTGGTCGGGGGTTCGTAGAAACCTAGAGGCTCGACCTCTTACGGTTCGTCTAAGTTTTCTATTTCCCTAAGGTCGCCCACAGGAACCCGCCTAGCCATTACGTTAATAAATAACAAAAACAGAAAGAGAGGTCGGGTTAGGTCGAGCTTACCTAAATACTAAGAGGATATTGTTGGAGTAGACGTGATAACCCGAGGAGTTCTCTGATCGCTATTTTTCACAAAGTAAGATGAATGAGGCTATGGGGACCACATATATATAAGCAAAATAGGCGGGAAAAATTTCAAAATCCAAAAGTTATTTTTTCTGCCACGTGTCAACATCATAGGCAATTCTTTTATGACTAAAGCAATAAATATGATGAGTTGGCAAATTTAATATAACACCTGTCATGCGCTCAGAAATCTTGTCCCGATCTCTGACGCACGGGGGCCAATGATCGGAATTATTTTCCTACTCCCTAAATTTACGTAGAATTCCATGACCCGACCTATTGAGATCGTGGTCTTCCTTGGACCGACCTGTTACCGAGAGCTCCATGGTCGGTATATGGCCGACCTCTTCGCTGTTCAACAATAACCAATGTCGCCTCATTAAAATATCCGGTCTCATAAAGGTCGGGGTCATCCCGATCTACTTCATTTTGGCAATTGAAGATAAGATCGTTCTTTACAGACCTACGGCCCGTATTTGAAGGCTTCCCAATCTTTTTCATCACTGGGCCTCGTTAGTGGGCCATATACTTGAGCCTCACGACAATACATGATCCACAAGGAAACCCTTTACAAAAAGGAAACTGAATCCTTATAAGTATGAAATTCTTTTTAAAAGGTAAGTTTATGACAAAAGGACTCATTCCTTAAATAAAGGAAGTTATGTGCTTTTTCAGCCCTATAAATACAGTTCTTTTCTTATCAAATTATTCATTCACAATTCTTTACGTTTCTCCAGTTAAATATTCTTTCTACCTTTTTCCAGAAAAATAATTCTCACACTGGAGGGGCGATGGGGAGTTTCCTCTTCGCCTTTTTTGCAGGTCATCCCAGGCGAGTTCATCATCTTTTCTAGCAATCAATTGTCATCAGATTCTGCCACGTCAAGGTTAAGATTTTTGACAGCATCACTAATTATTTTGGATAAAATCAATTTCCTAAAGAATTATCCATTTCAAACCCCTTGACACAATTTGAATCGAGAAAACAAACCCACTGAGCAATGAATTCGTTGGCAAAGCGAGCAGGAATCCTCTTGACCCGTCCAAGTGCGGATTTAGGCTCGGTAAATTGGGAGCTGCAGCAGTGGCGTGGAATCTGACTGAAAGTGAGAAACAACAACCTGGAGCAATACTTGACCTTTCTGCAGAGAAAGATGCAGTCCAGTGGGACCGAACGTTTGATAAAGAATGAGCAGACCCACCACATCAAGAACTCGGAGAAACGTGTGCTGGCAAAGAAGAATTTGGAGCGTAAGATTCGAGGCCAAGGCCTTGCACGGAAGCTTAAAGCCATCCTCATAAAGAAAGTCAGGTAAATTGAAAATTTTATTACACTTTCATTGAATTATGCTTTATCACTAGTAAATACTGGTTTTACATAATACAATGCTGAAATTTGTTGAGATATGTTTTAGCTATGAATATGATAAAGTGGTGATGAAAAGTGAAAACTGGTGATATATTCTGATGCTAATGAAAGAATTGAGTTTTTTACTTGAAGCATGAACAAATTGGAATTGACTGTTGTGTTTTATCAGCATTCTGTTATATGTGAAAGAAAGAAAGATCTGTTGAATTACAAATGAAATTGAGATGAAGTTCATTTTTTCTGTTTTTTTATGAGAGAAAAAGAAGATAGAGAATGTTGGCATGAATATTCTCTTAAATGCTAAAGATTGATTTTTTTTCCTTGAAAATAACGTTCAATCAAGATAAAGTCAAGTTTTATTTTTATGAAGAATATTATTGGCAAGTGAGACCGTGATTTAATTGGTTTGGTATCCCTGAACTTTTGTTGTATTTTGTTATGTCTTTTATAAGCAAAAGATTAGAATCAAACTTGGATTGTGGGTATTGGTTAGAATCTGTTAATATATAGATTTTGTACAAGAGAGAATAGATACTGTGAATGTGATGTTTATAATAATTAAACTCCTTGATATTACCAATGAGTATGATGTTTAGATTTGTAATATTAACAAGCATATTGGAATGGACCAATTGAAAATTTTAATATTACAAGATATAAAGCTTTTTCATTGTGCTAATGAGACTAAATGCCAAATGAAGAAGCCTAAGTTTTTACTTTCTATCTGGAACTCAGGTTTCCACATAAGCAGCTAATAGACTAATACTTGAGGGTTAAGTTAGTTTTTGAATTGAATTTTGAGTTAAGTTTCATTGCAAGGTGCTAGCTGGTTGAATTATGGAGAGTTGTTCTTGCTTATTGAATTGAGACGTGGGGTATTGGAATAGTTATAATTTGATAGGTAAAAATTAATTAACCAGATTTCATTAAGTGAACAAATCACATTTTTTATTTATTTTTTATTTTTTAAACGCAAAATGGGACACAGGAAATTCATCAAGGTGAGAGGTATTCTTGTTGAATCCTGGTGTCCTATAGCAAATGGATGGTGAACAATCTCCTTTGACTAGTAACTAAAGGTGGCTACAATCATCCTAATATTCCATAGCTTTTGAAACTATAATATGATATATAAAATTGAAGATGCATCTCTCTCTCTCTCTCTCATTGTATGCAGGTGGGTGTTGGGATGCACAAATTCTGTTTTCGTTTTTTTCCTACTTATGTTTTCTTCTTTGTCTAGGTACTCATACTACTTCTTATTGTTTTTTTTACTCATTTCGGACGTGAGGATAAATATGACAAAACGAATTGACTGATATAAGATACTAATGAGAAACAAGCACGAGGTTCAGTAGTAAACTAATGAATTGATTTCAAGAATACTTTCTGCATTTATTACTTTTGCTGCTGCCATAGATGAAACCATTCTGGTTGTGAACTATTAGAATCAAAATTGAGTGTCGAGATTCATATCCTGTAGTATTTTCTGTCTCCTATAATAGTTTCTTGAAGAGCCAGCAAGGCTGACAGTTTTTATACAAAGGCAGCCTCTCTGGAAACATAGGCCAATTCCTCTTCTTTGGAAACATACTATTTTGGCAAAAATGATCCAATGAATTCAAAAGAATTGAACGAGCAGCCGTATGAGGGGAATATTGCATGAACAATGGAACTTCTCTATCTACTTAAGATCCTCCCATTGGCTTAGCCCTTGTTTGAGCTCCATTATAATGAGGTTTTTGGAAAAATGTATTTTGGAATAGTGATTTTTTGGAGAATGCATTGTTAAAATAAGGAAAAGTTCTTGGTTTAAGTTGGAAAAATGGTTTGGTTGAAAATAAGAGAGAAAAAAAATGTATTAAAATTATAATGAGACTAAAACATGTGCTTCATGTGTTGTACTAGGCCACATTCCATATCCATTGCATAATTTTTATAAGCATGTAGTGTAGATTCTCACACATTCTCTAGTCCATGGTCTTTAGCCTTCCATCTAGGGATGCTAAAAGTTCGTATAATTCCCGCCATAACTGATTAAGCACAAAAAAAGGGACGGTTCATAATGGATCACATGATCAAATTAAGACCCACATCACTCACCAACGCATGGCACAATACTATTCATAAATACATAGTAATCTGATGCGGCTTTCATAAAATCCCTACTTATGTATCCTGACATCCTTGGTTATTTGCTTGCAGGGGTCTTTAAGAGTTCTAAAGAAGGAATGTTTATTTTCCCAAGTGGATAGCTAATGTGCTTTTATTCATTGCTGGTGGTTATGAAGTATACTAACATTTTTGTAGAAGAGTATTATGTTAACAATAGGGCCAAATATAATGTGGTTCTTAAAATGTTCATTTTTTTTCTTGTCTTGATAGAAAACTTCTATTGCATGTCGATATGCAATACTCCATGTAAATAGAAATTCCATGAACAAAATTTACCACTCGAACCAATGACCCAGGGCAAGGTTGGTTCGGACCCTCAGGATGTGAAAAGACACAATGTACAAATGCCAACATTGTACTGTCATTGATGCATGAAAATATATTTGCTATTTCTTTAAGGGTGAATTGATAAGTCGATAAGATCCCTTTAATATCATACTACTGCTACACCCGTGCGATGAACGGTCATTTGTTACTCATATATATCGAATTTATATGTTAATATATGAAATGAATATTTAATTAAAAATGGGAAATAAATGAAGATAATTAATTGCAAAAAAAAAGGTACAATTACACGTATCTTTTTTTTCTACGGTTCGTATGTTTGTTGTTCTAGGAAATTTCTTTAAATACTGTTATTTAAATTGATTAAAGGCTTAATGGCAAATAAAATTAGATTTAAATAAAATCTGTAATAAGTAAAAAAAATAAATAAATATATTTATGATATGCGTTCAGAATTTTATTAAAATAAAAATAAAAGAAAAGATAGATTGATAAATGCTCATATTTCATTTTCTTTCATTTTCTATATTTAAAGAAAATATTTATGTGATAGTGAAAAAGTTTTTTTTTTTTTTTTTTTATAATTTTTTTTTTAAAAATAAATTGTAATTAATTTTCAAGGGGGAGACAAAGAAACTTTAGGACCTGAAAAATGCAGTTATTTAAAATTCTACATTCAATTGGATTATTTTAAATATTAATTTTGTTCAAAATGAATAATAAATAGTTAATTAATACTTATCATCTTAGGATATATGTTTTAAGCAGGAAAATTGACCAATACTTGTTTTTGGGAAGTGCTCTTCCTTTTGTATTACATTTTTCTCTTGTGAATATATTTATTTATTTTTGAGCCATCATTATCTACAAAATGAGTTTTATAATAGCGATTTTCTGGAACATGCGTATTTTTTTTTTTAATCAAACCAACAAATTATATTAATGAGAAATCTCCTCTCGAACAAAAGAGAAAATGAACGGAATACAACCAATCCAGAGCTTCGACTCAGTAGCACTAAAGCCGTGAGATGCGAGATTGAGGGAAACAATATTTCTATTTCTAGAAATATAGCGACAAGAGCCACACTTCACATTTCAACACAATTCAACTATATCATTCAAAAGAGAAGCATAAGGGGAGGATGTAAAATCACATCTGAGAGCTTGGACGACCTGAAAAGAGCATCTGTTTCCATCTGTTTGACTTCCATCAATCTTTCAGTCGCAAATTCCAAGCCTTGGCGAATTGCCATCGCCTCCGCCACCTCCAGGGTGAAAGAACCTTCAAACTACACTGAGAATGCCGCCAAGACAAACCCATCAGCATTCCAGAATATACCTCCTAAACCCACAAAACCAGCAGCCTCATTTACAGCAGCGTCACAACAGAGTCACAGCAGAGGCAAACTCCATTCTGCGCAGATATACCAGCCGTCCAACATTCTTTTTTCCCCTGAATAATTTCACCATGACTTGAGGACTGTTGGTTCCCATGAGCAGCAAATTTATAGCGCTCCAACTGACACATAGTTGCTTCAAGAATGTGCTCCGGATCAGTGGTGATATTTCGATGATATATGTCATTACGATGTCTCCATACAACCCATAGCAAGGAACAAAATTCCTCAGCCTTTTCTTGTGGATAAGAGTCTATAACATGCAGCAAAATATCACCTATATTGTTCGACTTAATCATGGATAAAACTGACCACTATTGTGTCTTATTCCAGAATTCTTTCACCCACAGGCATTCCTTAAACACATGAATGTTGGACTCCCAGCAACCACATAATGGACACTTTCTATTCCCATCATTATGATGTCTTCTTAGATTTTCTCCGGAGGGGAATGCATTATGGATAAGGCGCCAAAGAAAAGACTTGTTTTTCGGGGGAGTTTTTAGTGACCAAATCTTTTTCCACCACCGTATACTGGGGTAGCTTGTACTGTAATAACCAGAATATGCAAGATTCACAAGGAATTTATATCCACTATGAATAGAATACATACCTCAATTCTCAAAGTGCCAGATAAGGCAATCTTCCATGGTAGTTCGGCCCAACAGAATTGATTTAATTGCCTCCCAATCGACTGGTAAGAAGAGCTGTCCCAAGTAGTCATTATTCCAAGTGCTAGTACAAGTAATTAGATCACAAAATTTAGTAGGAAACTGAAAAGGGCTAGTGATTGGTTTAAACGAGAGAGGACGTGGTAACCAAGGATCCGAAAAAATGTGTACTGATTGCCCATCTCCAATTCGCAAACGAGTTCCCAGTTTTATAACCTCCTTTCCCCACATCAAACTTTGCCATAAATGGGAGGAACCATTCTTTACCAAAGCCCCAAAATGTCGGAGTTGGGGTAGTATTTTGATTTAAGCACCAAGGCTGCAAGAGAAGTAGGGGCAGTCAACATATGCCAAACTTGCTTAGCTAACAGAGCTTGATTGAAAAGATGCATATCTCTAAAGCCGAGGCCTCCACTCCCCTTTGGTTTGCTCATATTTTCCCATCCAAGCATTTCTTCTTTTTGCACCCATCGAACCCCACCAAAACTGGCTAGTAACTCTTCTTAATTCATTACATATTGCAGTTGGAAGTTTGAACAGTCTCGTGAGATAGGTTGGGATGGATTGTATAACTGATTTAATGAGAACCTCTCTTCGAGGGCAAGAAAAGAGCCCCCTGCGCCACCTTTGAACCCTTTTACAGACCCTTTCACAAATGGATCCAAAGACTCTCCATTTACTACGCCCAAACACTGCCGGGAGGCCAATATAATGGACATGGTTACTAACCTCTTTTACTTGCAGCAGGTCTAGGATAACGTCTCTATCAGGTCCACATACATTCGGTATGAAGAAAACCAAAGTGTTAAGAGATTGATACCCAGAAATAACCACAAAACATATACGAACAATATCTCAAACAAAACTTCCAAAACTTTTATAAAAATTCAAACCACAAAGAAACTTAACAACAAATACACAGATTCAAGTCTCTAAATACAAAAATCAGAAAACCTAAACAAAACTCGCAAAAAACCACAAAGAAACTATACAGAATAACAATCTGTATACAAACCACAAAGTTATACTGATTTACACAAAGAATCAGTAAAAGAAACCACTAAGAGAAGATGCGAGAGATAAAAAATGAGGGTTTTCTATTGAATGAGAGAGACGAAAATCAGAGAGTCTGAATGGATGATTCTAGAGAAGTGAAGTGTCGATTCAGTATCCAGCAAGCCTTATCTCTGAATGAAGGGTAGTGATGATTCCAGAAATGATCCAACGGTGTGTAATGAAAAGGCGGTGATACATTGGGTCATAGAATCGGGTCACAAGCTTGGGCTTCTTCCATTTTCCGGTCCATAAGTAATACAGATATTTGGGCTGATCTGGTTCCGGTCCAATACACAGCATATGAGTCAATTTTGGGTTGTAACAATCTGGGCTAAAGTATGGGCTGTCAAAATTGGATCTACATACTCCACCTCAATTTTGGATTAGCTCACCTGTAAATATCAAAATTCAAAGCAGTATCAAAATTCTAACAAGTTAAGAGAAATTAAAGCATCTTTAAATTTATTTATAGGTATTATTTTAGTTCCTGCATCTGTAGGATTCAACTGAGTTGGGATTTTAACAAGCTTAATAACACCATTTTCAGTTATATCCCTAATGAAATGAAATTTAATATCAATGTGTTTGGATCTATTATGAAAAACAGGATTCTTACATAGGTGTAAAGCACTTAAACTATCTGTACTAAGTTCAATAGCAGAATCATCAATACAGGAGATTTCAGACAACAAACCTTTTAACCAAATACATTCTTTTACAGCATCAGTGGCAGCAATATATTCTGCCTCAGTTGAGGACAGTGCCACAAGTTTCTATAATTGTGATTTCCAACTAATGCATGTACCATTTAAAGTAAAGAAATATGCAGAAGTAGATTTCCTATTGTCAATATTACCTGCAAAATCTGAGTCTACAAAGCCATTTAACTTGAAATCATTTTTGGTTCTAAAAAATGCTAAACTCAGATTTGCAGTGCCTTTCAGGTATTTTAAAAGTGATTTTACAGCTTCCCAGTGTAATTCACCAGGGTTACTCATAAACCTACTAAGCACACTCACAGCAAAGGCAATATCAGGTCTAGTACACACCATAAGGTACATAACAGATCCTATAGCATTAGAATATGGTACATTTTTCATCCTAAGTTCTTCTTCTGCAGTTCTAGGACAATGATCAGAAGATAATTTGAAATGAGCAAGCAAAGGTAGAGACACAGGTTTAGAATCAATCAAATTAAATCTGGTCAAAACTTTTTCAATATAATGCTTTTGATTTAAAAATAGATTCCCAGATTGTTTATCTCTAAATATGTCCATACCTAAAATCCTTTTAGCATGCCCTAAATCTTTCATTTCAAATTCAGAATGCAGTTTGTTTTTCAACAGGTTAATCTCATGCATATTAGGTCCAGCAATTAACATATCATCAACATATAATAACAAATACATGAAAACAGAATTATCAATCTTGAAATAAAAACAAGAATCATATTGGCTCTTTTTAAAATTTAGGCTTTGGATATAAGAGTCAAACCTTTTATACCACTGCCTAGGTGCTTGTTTCAAGCCATATAGGGATTTTTTCAATAGACAAACTAAATCAGATTTTTCACCATTTTCAAAACCTTTAGGCTGATTCATATATATAGTTTCATCTAAAGAGCCATAAAGAAAAGCAGTTTTAACATCCATTTGTTCAAGTTCTAAATTAAAATGTACAACAAGAGCAAACCGTATTCTGATTGAAGTATATTTGACCACAGGAGAAAAAATTTCATTGTAATCAATTCCTTCCTTTTGAGAGAAACCTTTAGCCAAAAGCCTAGCCTTGTACCTAGGTTTAACATCTTTTGAATCACTTTCCTTAATTTTAAAAATCCATTTGCAGTCAATGACCCTTTTATTATAGGATCTATTAACCAAAATCCAAGTGCCATTTTTCAGAAGAGAATCCATTTCTTCCTGCATGGCAGTATACCATAAGTTTGATTCTTTTGAAGAAACAGCTTCTTCAAATGATTCACGTTCAAAAACAAGAGGATCAGAATAAGTATAAGCAGACACAAAATCAGGATCCTGAAACTTAGGAGGAGGTCTTATCTCTCTTCTAGGTCTATCCCTAGCTAGTTGATAATTTTCTAAGTCTGTTTCAGTTTCAGGAATGTTACCAGGTAATGGTGAAGTCTCAGTTAGTTCAGGTTCAGGTTCAGGATTGTCATTTTGGAAATGTGGGGGTTGCTCCACCTGAAACTGAGTATGGGCCAGGCCATTTTTATCACTTAAATGGTCTGTACTTAGCTCAGTGGTAAGGAAATCTTTATTATTTACAGGATCATCTAATTTTTCATCTTTAAAAGGAAAAACAGTTTCATTAAAAATGACAGACCTACTTAAAATAACCTTGTAACCTCCCTGCCCCCTAACCCAAACTCTATAGCCCTTGACCCCTTCTCCATATCCTAAAAACACACATTTCAGAGATTTGGAGTCAAGTTTGGTTTCAGTTTGGTGTGAGTAGGCAGCACACCCAAAAATTTTCAATTTTGAAAAATCTGGAAGAAAATTATTCCAAATCTGATCAGGTATTTTGAAATTAATTGCACTGCAGGGAGAAAGACTGATCAAATAAGAAGTAGTTTTAACAACTTCTCCCCAAAATTTTTTTGGCAAGTTAGAATCAAGTAAAAGACACCTAGTTCTTTCTAAGAGAGTTCTATTCATCCTTCAGCAACCCCATTTTGCTGTGGACTGTATGCAACAGTCCTATGTCTAAGGATTCCTAAGTTGCTACAGAAAGAATCAAAGTCTTGGTTACAAAATTCTAATCTATTGTCTGTCCTAATTATTTTTACCTTCTTATCCTTCAAATTTTGGACTAAGGTAATCCAGTTTTTAAAAACAGAAACTGTAGTATCCTTAGTTTTTAACAAATGAACCCAAGTTTTTCTAGGAAAATCATCTACAATAAGAAGAAAATACCTATAACCTGAGACATAACTAACAGGAGCTGGACCCCATAAGTCAGCATGCAAATACTCAAGACCATCAATAGATTTATGAATACATTTACCAAAAGAAGTCCTTCTCTGTTTTCCTAATACACATTTTTCACAAAAATCAAGTTTATGCAGCACATCATTACCAAAAACACCTTTGTTTTCAAGTAACTTAAGACCTTTTTCACCTAAGTGTCCTAATCTTTTATGCCATAAAACAGTTTTATTCATTTCAGACACAGCATTAAAAGATCTTGCATAAACAGGTAAGGTATTCAACACATAAATCCCATTAATTTTGGAAGTCGAGAAAATCATAAAGTTACTTTTGAAAATACTCAAGTAACCATTAAACTTTCTAATCGCATAAGATTCAGAATCAAGTACTCCAAGAGAGATTAGATTTCTTTTTAAATCAGGAACATATCTTGTTTGGTTTAAAACAAGAGTTTTGTCATTTTCAAGTTTTAACAAAACCTTCCCAGTTCCTTTCACATCACATGTAACATTGTTACCAAGTTTCACAGAGCCAAAATGATCAGAACAGAAGTCAGAAAATAAATTTCTTTCAGGACACATATGAAAAGTGCAACCAGAATCAAGTATCCATTCATGTTTGTTTTCAGATTCAGTGGTAACATAAACCACTCCATTATTATCTTGGACTGCAGCCTCTGTTTGATTGCTGGTTCCTATTTCATTTTTCCTTTTGAAACAATTTTTAATATGATGTCCAGGTTGGCCACAGTAATAACAAAGTCTGGGTCTATTTATGTTATCAAGTCCCCCAGAATTATCTTGCCCCCTGACATTATTCTGATTTCTTTGGTTGTCTTGATTTCTAGAGTTATCATACCCTCTAAAATTGGTCTGACTTATAGAGTTATTAAGTCCTCTATAGGTGTTGTCATTTGACCTATTGAAATTGGCTCTATTTTGGAAATTCCCTCTTGCAAGCTTATTGTTAACATTATTCCAGGTTCTATTATTGCTAGAGGTATTCCAATTTTTGTTGAAATTACTCACTGGCTTATTATTCCTAAAGGGAGTCTTCTTCTTAGAGGATCCTGTCACATTATAAGCCTCTTTAGGATTGTTCTTGAACTCAAGTTCTTTATTTTTAAGTGAAGTGTGAACAATCTCAGTAGTCAATTTCTGTCCTCCATATTCAAGAGCATTTCTAAGGTCTTTGAACTTATCACCCATATCATTAAGTAAACACACAACCTTTTGTTCATCAGTTAATTTTTCATCACAATTTAACAGACTCTGAGTAATTTTGGTAAACCTACTCATGTTCTCATCTACATCCTTTGATGGATCAAATTTAAAAGAGAAATATTGTTTCCACAGAAAACACTTATCAGACAAAGACACAGTATCAAAAACTTCTTCCAGTTTATCCCATAATTCCATAGTAGTTTTAGTCTTGCCTACTTGTCTAATGACATTATCAGATAAGTGTAAGAACAGAGTACTCCATGCAATTTCATCCATTTCAAGCTGTCTATCCTGAGGGGTATCAAGAGGCCAGGACCTATCTATAGCCTTAACACATTTCATTTGAAGTAATAAAGCCTTCATTTTCTGGCTCCAGAGATTAAAGTCTCCTTTGCCATTCCATACTTCAACATCTACTTTTACAGTAGCCATTGAAGTAATGACTAAATGATTTTTAGAAGATTATTTAAATTGAAGGCTTTGTTATTCCAAAAGAATGATCAGACAAATTGAAGTACAAAGTACAAACACAGAAACCCAAGATTTATCAGTAAGTATTCCACAAAGATCAATATAAGAATATAGTTACAAACAATTTATGAAACAGCAAGGCAATCAAGATGATTACAATTCAAATACTAATCAGGCTAATCAAATAACTACACAATGTCAATGTATAGAAACAGGTTCTCCCAGTATATCCCTCAACCTATTTATGGGTCAGCCCAACCTTCCTCAGATTCCCGGATTCTCAAGGAATCCTGGACAAAGGTAAGAATTAGGGTCCAAGAATAGGCTTCAACGGAGGAATTTTGGAAAGAACCAAGAATTTGAAAAACTAATCAGTATGAATTGCAGTAATTGGAAGGAGATCACCTTATGCAAAATTATATGAGCTCAGCAGCACAGAGATTATTTTTCCACAAAGATTCAGAATCCACAGGTTCAATACCACCAAGTTCCAGAAATGTTTCGAAGATCAGCCAACAAAGAAAATGTAGGATCTATTGTGTATGATTCAGTATATTTATTAAGTAAATATACTGAAAACCCAAAAAACAAAATAAAGTTCCCCAAAAAATTATATATGACTCAGAATAAAATCCAAAATCGTGAGAAAACCTAATTTCAAAATAGGTTTTAAACAATAATACCACAAAGTAAATTTCTGAACCACGAAGAAGGTTTGAAAAATTTTCAAACAGTTTCAAGAACTAAAAAGATCTCAGAATCATAAACTTGTTTACAGAAAAGGGTTTTCAAGAAACTTTAAGAAAAAATATTTTCTCAAAGATCACCACTAAGAACTGAAAAAACCTTAAATCGTTATAAACAGAAACCACACAGAAATTTTCAAAAAACACAGATCCGTACAGAAAAATACTGGATCTAACAAATCTGAGTCAAAAATCAGCGTTTATAACATGAACCCTAAGGCTCTGATACCGCTGTTAAGAGATTGATACCCAGAAATAACCACAAAGCATATACGAACAATATCTCAAACAAAACTTCCAAAACTTTTATAAAAATTCAAACCACAAAGAAACTTAACAACAAATACACAGATTCAAGTCTCTAAATACAAAAATCAGAAAACCTAAACAAAACTCGCAAAAAACCACAAAGAAACTATACAGAATAACAATCTATATACAAACCACAAAGTTATACTGATTTACACAAAGAATCAGTAAAAGAAACCACTAAGAGAAGATGCGAGAGATAAAAAATGAGGGTTTTTTGTTGAATGAGAGAGAGGAAAATCAGAGAGTCTGAATGGATGATTCTAGAGAAGTGAAGTGTCGATTCAGTATCCAGCAAGCCTTATATCTGAATGAAGGGTAGTGATGATTCCAGAAATGATCCAACGGTGTGTAATGAAAAGGCGGTGATACATTGGGCCATAGAACCGAGTCACAAGCTTGGGCTTCTTCCATTTTCCGGTCCATAAGTAATACATATATTTGGGCTGATCTCGTTCCGGTCCAATACACAGCATATGAATCAATTTTGGGTTGTAACAATCTGGGCTAAAGTATGGGCTGTCAAAATTGGATCTACACAAAGTTTTAAGAAAATTAACCAGTTGACCTGATGCCCGACGATAGTCGTCTAGAATAGCCAAAAGAGTCCTCACATCACCAAAACTGGCTTGTAACTCTTCTTAATTCATTACATATTGCAGTTGGAAGTTTGAACAGTCAGGTTGGGATGGATTGTATAACTGATTTAATGAGAACCTCTCTTCAAGGGCAAGAAAAGAGCCCCCTGCGCCACCCTTGAACCCTTTTACAGGCCCTTTCACAAATGGTTCCAAAGACTCCATTTACTACGCCCAAACACTGCCAGGAGGCCAATATAATGGACATGGTTACTAACCTCTTTTACTTGCAGCAGGTCTAGGATAACGCCTCTATCAGGTCCACATACATTAGGTATGAAGAAAACCAAAGTTTTAAGAAAAAAAAACCAGTTGACCTGATGCCCGAAGATAGTCATCCAGAACAGCCTAAAGAGTCCTCACATCATCCTCCTTGGCACAAGTAAGAATGATAGAATCATCCGCAAAGAATAAGTGGCTGAAAGGCAGTCCATTTCATTTACATTCGTATCCAATATTTGGCCTTGGTCTTCCGCCTTCGTGAGCTTGCCAGAAAAAGCTTCAGCACACAAAATAAATAGATACAGAGATAATGCCATAATGGGCAACCTTGACGTAGTCCCCTTGATGGCTTAATGTGACCCGATAGCTTCCATTAATGGTAAAGATGAAAACTAGAGTAGCAATACAATTGTAGATAAGATCAATCCATTGCAGCGGGAAACCCATCTTCCTCATCACAGCCCGAATAAAGTCCCACTCCACCCTATCGTAAGCCTTGCTCAAATCCAGTTTCAATGTCATAAACCCCTTTCTACCATTACACCTCAGCCCATAGAAGTTAAGAGTTCAAAAGAAATAATAGCATTTTCTGTAATGAGATGGCCAGGGACAAAAGCACTTTGCTTATCGGAAATCACTTTTGGTAACACCCCTTTCACTGATTTTCCAGACACTTCGAGATAATTTTATAGAGAATGTTACATAACGAAATGGGTTGATAATCTGAGATTTGCTTCGGGTTTTGGGATAAGCACAATTGCAATCTCATTAATATTGAAAACCGATTCACCACTATTAAGAACTGCAAGGCAGGCTCTTATGACATCGCTTTGTAGGATTTCCCAATGTGTTTTGGAAAAAAAGCACGTGATATCCTTCCAAACTCGGTGCCTTATTTGGTTCCATGTCCATCACTGAAGTAGTAACTTCCTCCGGCTTGAATGGGTTTCGAAGCGAGATAACATCCTCATCTGAGAGTTTGGAGCGCACCCCCTGATACTCCACGTTCCAGATCCCCATCTGAAGGCCCATCACTTTGGAACAAGTCTGTAAAACACTTCTGGATCTCATCGACAATTTCCTCCTCCTGAATAGACAATTCCCCATCTGCATATTCTGAACGTTCAATGGTATTTTCCTCCTCTTAGAGTTTGCTTCCATATGAAAAATTTAGTATTTTTGTCACCCTCTTTCAGCCAATCGATCATCGCTCGTTGTTTCCAGAAGCTCTCTTCTTTAATTTGCAAATAATCAATTTCCTTTTCAAGAACTCGAATTTCCTCCATATGGTTCGCGTTGAGGAGCGTACAAGATTCCCCATTCCCTGAACGTTCCAAAATAAGCAATTCATTGATCTTGGCAGGCCTGCACTGCAGGACCTGCTGCATAGTAGAATCATCATATTCCCCTTCCCTGTGAGAAACCTCCAATGCCTTGCCTCTTTTGGAAACTGGACAATTATCTTCATCATACAAAATCAGTTTTCGTTTGGGCCCCGAGAAGGAAGGGCCTGTGGTCGAATTAATATGTAGCACTGCGATAGAAGGAGAATGAATAATAATAATTGTAACAACCCGATTTAAACTAGTCAAAAAGTCAAGGAATTATTTAGTCAAAGTCAATTGTCAAGTTAAATAAGGTCTAAAGTTGAACAAATGCTATTTCATGGGATTTATTTTGTTATTACATATACTTGAAGACTAGAGATAATATTATAAGGAATTTAAGGACTTAGTTTCTATTATTGAGAATTTAAGGACTAAAATGGAAGAAATAATTATTTTGGGTATATTTTACAATTAAATATACTTAAGGGGGTTTTAATAGATTATATAGAAGTTGGAGGATTTATTTTATTATTATAACTAGTTATGGACCTAAGTGTTATGTAAAAAGAAATGAGGGACTTACCTTGTTAAAATAAGAGTTAGTGGTCCACTAACTAAACATTTAAACCCATTTTCTTACACTTTGGAAGGACAAGAAGCTGGACAACGAAAGGGGCTGAAATAGTGAGAGAAAGGAAGAAAAAAAAAAGGAAGGAAAAAGAGGAGAAAAGAAGAAAAGGGAAAGAAAGAAGAAGAGGTATGGATAAATCCTTATTATTTTGGGCTCTTAATTTATCTTTATTTTCAAGAGGTATGTTAATTTAATTTCTAGGGTTTATGGATTATTAGCTTAAATTTGAAGTTTAGCTAGTATTAAGCTTTATTGACATGGATATGAGGTAATAAGCTAAATAGATTGCAAGGAAATTGTATATGTGGATTTTGATGGTTAAATTGATTTATTTATGGAATGGGCTTTTAAACCAGTGCCTTGATCTTTGATTTTGGTATGATTATGTGATTCTAAACACTTGATTTGATATATATATATATAAGTGTGGATTAAGTATTAAGATCACATAAGAAGAAAATGGGTCGTGATAGGAAATGTCATTATATGATAATTGTGCCAAATCTCATGCTTTTGGTTATGGAAATGGGTCATTAATATATGGAAAAAAATTAGTACATTTTCAAATGATATAATCTTTTATGTGTGCCAATCGTGAAGTATGTTGGGAATTTAATAAGTAAGGGCACGTGATTGGATGAAAAATGGGGAACAAGGACTAAAAGAGAGCTTTGTGAGATTTTATATATTAATCACGATTTGAGAATTATGGATTTTGATAGAAAGAAAAGCATAAAGTATATACTTTCTTAATTCTAGCAAGGAGAAGAATGTAAAAGAATTAAGTTATTATTAGTTGATTTTTAAATTGTTAGATATGATTGGTTTTGATACAAGAAATTTATATTGTTATTTCAGGAAATGTTGTGGAGATTGGATCAGGCCTATGGCCCAGCTAGATTCCAATTGATAGCTTTGTGAGTGGAAAAGTTATTCTTTTAAAAACTTAAAGGAATTTATGTTATGCAAGATTTCTATTACATTGATTTTCTTTAAGTTACAAATGATTTTGAAATCAATGAATTTTATCATGTTTATCAAGGAAAATTATTTATAATTACACTTGTTCAAGCATGATAGTTCTATTATCACGTTTTACGAATATGATTAGTCAAGCTAAGAATATATGATTTCAAAACCACCAGAAGTACCCGATTTGGTTATCTGTTCTTGTGTTAGTGCACGGAGGGGGCCTTGGGCCTGTGTACTAGTGGATATTATTTGAGATCTTAAGGCTCTGTCACGGAGGGGGGCCTATCGCCCGTGTTCAGATGATCTTAAGATCCACTCTTATGCACGGAGGGGGCTTATGGCCCGTGTGTAAGGGTGTATATATGAGGTCTTTGGGACCCACTTTTGTACCCAGAGGGGCTTTAGGCCGGGTACAAAGGTGCTTAGCAGTCTACGCGCGTATGACTAGATACAGATTTTAGATGATTTAGTTGGGTACCTTTGGTGTGATTTTCTTATGTACTACAGTTTATCAGTTATGCCACAGATAATTATTCCACGATCTTTATGATTATTCTTAGCATGTATGAATTGATTTAAAGTGACAAAAGCTTATGAAATAAATTATGTTTTCAGAAATGGTTTATAAAATACTTTTATTTCAGAAATTCCACTAACTAAGTCACAAGCTCATGTTTTTCCCTACCTTTACAGTATAGGAAGAAAAATAAGAGTTTCAGCGGCATCAAAGGAGCCTTTGCAGCTCTCGAGGAGCTTTGTAACATTGTCATTTGTAGGAGTTACTTTGGTAAGCTTTTAGGAGACATATTCTAGGAAGATGCATTGGAATATGCATTTATTTTATATAAATAATATACTTTATCAAGAATGTGTCTGATGATGATGTATTTTGGATCATGTATATATATAGAAGTAGGTTAAGAATTGTAGTTATTATTTTATGCCAATTGTCTTGGTTGGAAGATTTGGAAAGTGATATAGTTATTTATGATTGAATGTTTGAGGATTTGTTATTGTTTTACAGGTTGGTTAAGTCAATATTATATGGGAGACTCTATCAAAATTTTTATTAATACTTATGGGATCAAATTTAATTATAAGGTGAATCTGAAAGTTAAAGAAAAGTCAAGATTGTCATGGTGGTGGGTCTAACATCTAGTTGGCACCTGCCATCGGCGTACGTCACGTTTCAGGTCCAGTAGGGTGACCTGGGACGGGTCGTGACAAATGGTATCAGAGCATGGTTAAGTTTGGAGAGGTAAAATATGAAGGGAAGGAACTTGGAAATAATTGGATATGTAATTATTTTTTTTGGGATGTTCAAAAGGGAGATATGATAAATTTAAATATATAATCATTTTGTGATCTTATTAGAATCTGTGAGATTAAATGTTTGAGGTCATGTGGTATGCCAACGATTATGTAACCATTTGATTGTGTCATGATATATTTGGGTTTCGAAATGAATTAGTTGTTCTATGACCATTTATGGGATTTTTGCATGTATTTGGAGGAAATGTCTTGTATACATCTTGGGTTATGTTGTATATATATTTTCAAGGATAATATTGGTTAGTTTTTGGATATATGCCTAGATGGTGACAATTACAAGAGAAAACCATGATTGAATAAAGAAGATAAATGATTCTAGTATCATTGGAATTTTATGATAAATGATTTTTATATGGTATATGGTGGATGATATGTGTTATAGATTTGGTTATTTATATGATATATGATTATCTGGGGAAAATGTCAGCTATTATTAATGGGAGATGTTGAATATATTTTATAGTGGAATAAGATAGGCATTCACTAAGATTGAGAATTTTGAGAATAGGTTGTTTGTTCTTAATAGTGCTAAGTTGAGGAAAGAGATTTAAGAATTTACTTCGCAGAAGTATTCACACATCTTTCCAGTAGAACATTAAGTGATGATTGAGTATGGTGAAGGACGAGGTAGAATTTGTATTCAAATGTCTCAATTATCATTAAGTGAATTTGATTATTGCACATGTACAGTACACTCCAAAGGAATGAAGGTACATTAATATGGAATTTTATTAAGATTTCCTAGTGATTAGAAGGGTTGATTGATCTATATTAAGCATTTATTTTTATGTTATATTTGGTACTAGAATATCATGATAGGAGATTGTTTGGATAGAATTGAAGATTTATTTGAAGTTGAGATTTTAGTATATATGAAATCTTATGGTATGTTGATGTATGATAGTTCGTGTGATAAATATGATGACTATTATTTTATGATATTAAGAAATGATATGATTAAATATTGAGGTCATACGATATGGTAATAGAAGGTTAAGTAATGGTATGATTGTTCTATAGAAAAATAGTGTGATGATATACTTCAGTTATTGAGTTAATTAATCTTCTCTTGATCATTTTATGGGTTATTCTGAAATATGCATTATGATTGAGAAGCTCCATTTCTAGTTATAAGATAAGAGGAATTTATTTGAAATTTTTGGGTGATGCTGTTCTGGTTATTTATTGTCGGTTATAGTTTAGATATGAGTAAAGTATTTTATTCTTATTAAGATTTATTTGCCATGGGATATGCATAAAGTGAAGTTTTGGGAGAGCATTGAAAGTTGCATCTTGAACTTTAAATTGGGAAGTATTAAGTTTTTCTTAAATTTGGTAAACTAGAAAATTGAGAATGACATATCTGATCCTTATGAGGATATTTAAACCCTGAGTATTAATGTTATTAATGAGATAGCAAAGGGCTTATTTGGTGATCAAAGAATGTAATTACTAATGATAAGGCTTAGTAAGGAGGTATCAAGATTAAACCATGTCCTAAGTTAGTTAGCATTGTTAAAGAAAGTCCAACTTAAAATAGTTGATAAGAGTTTGATTTTAAGGATCGAGGCAAGATAGGAAAGATTGAGATCTATGTCCATTGAAAGGATCTTGGAGAAATTATTTAATGAAAAGGTAATATGGTTAAGAGGGTCATATATGTGTTTGATACATTCATATGCTCATAGCTTAATAAAGTGAATTTCGAGGACGAAATTCTTTGAAGGTGGTAAGATTGTAACAACCCGGTTTATACTAATCAAAAAGTCAAGGAATTATTTAGTCAAAGTCAATTGTCAAGTTAAATAAGGACTAAAGTTGAACAAATGATATTTCATGGGGTTTATTTTGTTATTACATATACTTGAAGACTAGAGATAATATAATAAGGAATTTAAGGACTTAGTTTCTATTATTGAGAATTTAAGGACTAAAATGGAATAAATGATTATTTTGGGTATATTTTACAATTAAATATACTTAAGGGGGTTTTAATGGATTATATAGAAGTTGGAGGATTTATTTTATTATTATAACTAGTTATGGACCTAAGTGTTATGTAAAAAGAAATGAGGGACTTACCTTGTTAAAATAAGAGTTAGTGGTCCACTAACTAAACATTTAAACCCATTTTCTTACACTTTGGAAGGACAAGAAGCTGGACAACGAAAACAGGGGCTGAAATCCTGAGAGAAAGGAAAAAAAAAAAAAGGAAGGAAAAAGAGGAGAAAAGAAGAAAAGGGAAAGAAAGAAGAAGAGGTATGGATAAATCCTTATTATTTTGGGCTCTTAATTTATCATTATTTCCAAGAGGTATGTTAACTTAATTTCTAGGGTTTATGGATTATTAGCTTAAATTTGAAGTTTAGCTAGTATTAAGCTTTATTGATAGCTTTGTGAGTGGAAAAGTTATTCTTTTAAAAACTTAAAGGAATTTATGTTATGCAAGATTTCTATTACGTTGATTTTCTTTAAGTTACAAATGATTTTGAAATCAATGGCTTTTAGCAAGTTTATCAAGGAAAATTATTTATAATTACACTTTTTCAAGCATGATAGTTCTATTATCACGTTTTACAAATATGATTAGTTAAGCTAAGAATATATGATTTCAAAACCAGAAGAAGTACCCGATGTGGTTATCTGTTCTTGTGTTAGTGCACGGAGGGGGCCTTGGGCCCGTGTATTAGCGGATATTATTTGAGATCCTAAGTGATGAGATTCGAAGCGCGGAAGAAACGCCGGAAAGTTCCGAACTCAGGTTGTGGTTGGACGGATGAATCATGACCCGATATTCACGACGCGATGGCTCGACGATGCGGAATAAAGAACCACGACTTTCGAAACACCACAAGGATTTGCCCAATCTCCTTGATAAGTCTCTGATTTTCAACGCCACAAATACTCTCACGAATATTTGATAAGTTCTGGATGAACGCCACAAGATAATCAATCTTGATAAGTTTGGGTTTGTAATGTAAATCCACACATTAAACAATTAAAAAACATTCAATCTCTTTTTATTCAATCATCAAAGTCTGAATTACAATGAATGGAAAAAACGTATAAATAAGCAAAATAAAACCCTAGTCGCTAATCTACTCAAAATAGAATTCTAACTAACCTAAAATAGCTAAAAACTGATAAGGAAATAAAATATTGCGAAATATTTAAATTCCACAGCGGCGCACGTCCAGAAGCTGTCTTACGGCCGTGAATGTCTTCAATTACGACCGTAAATTGTGTAACTGAAATATGTTACGGCCATGAATATTTTTGTTACGGCCGTAAGTCCTTTTATCCGATTTATGAATTAGACAGAGAGCAGGTTACGGTCGTGATCCTTCATTTACGGCCATGAGCTTTAAAAGTTACGGTCGTGACCAATTCCATCCATGGCCGTGATTCAATTTTTGGTTGTTTTCGACACGGTTTGATCTTCAACGGTCGTCGAACCTGCTGAATTCTTGTTTTGGCTTGAATATTTAAATTTTCCCGTCAAGCCTGCTATGACTCCGATTGTCAAGGGTCCTGGATCACATCATACCCTCCTTCTTTGGGATGATTCGTCCCGAATCATAGCTTTGTTCCTGTTGTTTCACTTCACCTCCTAGATCAAATGGAAAATTTCTACTTCCATGCCATGAGTTCAATAAATTGGAATCCTTTGATTGGAAAACATGGAAGAGATGGAGCTTGAACTTCCTTTGCCATTTGCGGTGTGGTTGAAGCTTTCAAGCATAATTATCCTGCAAAAAAGATTTAAACAAAATGGGGAGGGACATGTTAGCTTCATGAGGTACAAGGTATAGATCATTGTATTCATGACAAACCACCACCAACTCCACTTCTTGAACCACGAGACTCTTCTCTTTGCCTCTTTCCTCCTTTGCAATTTCTTGTTCAATTTTTTTATCTTCAAACTTAACCCCATCTTTGACCTCCACATTTGAATCACCATGTTCATGTACTACCCCATCACTACCAAAATGTGGATCTTCCAATTCAAAGATCAAAATTTGAATTTCTACCCCAACTTCTAATTCCTCATCAAATTTTGGAGTTTGATCACCTAACTCCACCTTTTCATCACCTACCACAAAATTCGGGGTCTCTTCAACTACTTCTAATTCATGTTTCAAGCCTCCCTCCTTCTTTTCAACATTCATATCACGAGGCTCAACTAAAACATTTATTTCACTCTCCTCTAGCCATTTAATCACCGCCTTTCGTTTCTCCTCCTTCTTTCGCAATTTAGCCAAATATTTTCTTTCTGCCTCCCGTTCACACCTCAATCTTTCTTCATAAATTTCTTTTTGAATTTTCAAAATTGATTTTGGATCAATCTCGGCTCCTCTCTTAACCCCAATTCCATCCCTAGGTTTAGGATCACGCCTATATTCCCTCCTAGATCTAGAATCCGATTGAGATCGCTCCTTTTTCAATTTAATTTCCCTTTCATCTAGTTTATCCAACCTTATCAAAGCTTCATTCAAAAATCTCCACATACGATCTTTGGCATTTTCATGGGCATTGGACATTGTGAAATTTATGTGGAAGGACACAGAAAAAGAATAATGAAAACAAAGGATCAAGAAATTATTTCTTGAATGGATTCTCTTTTTTTTTTTTGGATTTTAGGATGAATTTTCGGAATAAATAAAATAATAAAATAATTTTTTTTTTACATAAATCCGAAAATTCGACAACGAACACGACAGAACAAACGGAACTTAATTCGGATAAGAATTAAGCAAAACAAACACTTTTAAATTTTGTTGGATTTTTATATGGATCAAACAAAGAAAAAATTTACTAGCACGAAGAATACTCAAGAAAAAAAAGACTCAACAACAAGATATGGATAATTCTTATGGCAGACTCGATGATAAACATAAGAATTAAACTGGATAGAATAAAAAACCTGAATTCAGAGTCCAGCTCTGATACCAGATGATGAGATTCGAAGCGCGGAAGAAACGCCAGAAAGTTCCGAACTCAGGTTGTGGTTGGACGGATGAATCATGACCCGATATTCACGACGCGATGGCTCGACGATGCGGAATAAAGAACCACGACTTTCGAAACGCCACAAGGATTTGCCCAATCTCCTTGATAAGTCTCTGATTTTCAACGCCACAAATACTCTCACGGATATTTGATAAGTTCTGGATGAACGCCACAAGATAATCAATCTTGATAAGTTTGAGTTTGTAATGTAAATCCACACATTAAACAATTGAAAAACATTCAATCTCTTTTTATTTAATCATCAAAGTCTGAATTACAATGAATGGAAAAAGCGTATAAATAAGCAAAATAAAACCCTAGTCGCTAATCTACTCAAAATAGAATTCTAATTAACCTAAAATAGCTAAAAACTGATAAGGAAATAAAATATTGCGAAATATTTAAATTCCACAGCGGCGCACGTCCAGAAGCTGTCTTACGGCCGTGAATGTCTTCAATTACGGCCGTAAATTGTGTAACTGAAATATGTTACGGCCGTGAATATTTTTGTTACGGCCGTAAGTCCTCTTATCCGGTTTATGAATTAGACAAAGAGCAGGTTACGGTCGTGATCCTTCATTTACGGCCGTGAGCTTCAAAAGTTACGGTCGTGACCAATTCCATCCACGGCCGTGATTCAATTTTTGGTTGTTTTCGACACGGTTTGATCTTCAACGGTCGTCAAACCTGCTGAATTCTTGTTTTGGATTGAACATTTAAATTTTCCTGTCAAGCCTGCTATGACTCCGATTGTCGAGGGTCCTGGATCACATCATTAAGGCTCTGTCACGGAGGGGGCCTATGGCCCGTGTTCAGATGATCTTAAGATCCACTCTTATGCATGGAGGGGGCCTATGGCCCGTGTGTAAGGGTGTATTTATGAGGTCTTTGGGACCCACTTTTGTACCCAGAGGGTCTTTGGGCCGGGTACGGAGGTGCTTAGCAGTCTACGCGCGTATGACTAGATGTAGATTTCAGATGATTTACTTGGGTACCTTTGGTGTGATTTTCTTATGTACTACAGTTTATTAGTTATGCCACAGATAATTATTCCACAATCTTTATGATTATCCTTAGCATGTATGAATCTATTTAAAGTGACAAAAGCTTATGAAATAAATTATGTTTTCAGAAATGGTTTATAAAATAATTTTATTTCAGAAATTCTACTCACTGAGTCACAAACTCATGTTTTTCCCTACCTTTACAGTATAGGAAGAAAAATAAGAGTTTCAGCAGCATCGAAGGAGCCTTTGCAGCTCTCAAGGAGCTTTGTAACATTGTCATTTGTAGGAGTTACTTTGGTAAGCTCTTAGGAGACATTCTAGGAAGGTGCAGTGGAATATGCATTTATTTTATATAAGTAATATACTTTATCAAGAATGTGTCTAATGATGATGTATTTTGGATCATGTATATATATAGAAGTGGGTTAAGAATTGTAGTTATTATATTATGTCAATTGTCTTGGTTGGAAGATTTGGAAAGTGATATAGTTATTTATGATTGAATGTTTGAGGATTTGTTATTGCTTTACAGGTTGGTTAAGTCAATATTATAGGGTAGACTCTGTCAAATTTTTTATTAATACTTGTGAGATCAAATTTAATTATAAGGTGAATCTGAAAGTTAAAGAAAAGTCAAGATTGTCTTGGTGGTGGTGGGTCCAACATCTAGTTGGCACCTGCCATCGGCGCACATCACGTTTCAGGTCCAGTAGGGTGACCTGGGACGGGTCGTGACAATAATCCCATCCAATTTTCCAATATAGGCACGAGCTTCCAAGCTATCAATCCTTTTCCACTTCTTCCTTCTCAAACTATGTGCATTTTTCCATTAGCCTGTCTCATTTTGGATAATCTGATACTCATCCTGTTGCCCTATAGGGGATTCAACCTCAAAATTACTTGAGCTTCTATCATGGGAAAAGGAACGGTTCTCACCTAAATTGCCATGGGGGGTATCACTATGTTCGTTCACATCATATTTCCTCCTACTGACAGAATTTCTTGTGTTTGAGTTCGCACTCCCTGAGTTCACCATATTAGGTCCCTGATTGTCCATAGATCTTCCTGCATTGGCTTTCAAAAGAGGACTCTGGCCATGCACAGTCCACCCTTCTCCACCTCTTCGAAATCCTGAAACAAGGGCTTGAATCCAGTCTCCATATTTGAATCCCCCCTCAGGTTGGTCTGCATTCGCAGTATTGGGACATTCGCAGACCTAATGTCCGATCAATCCACATGAAAAACAAAAATCAAGCAGCTTCTCATATTGTAATGGGAAAATAAACTTCTTCTCCATACCTTCAACAAAAGCTTTCAGCCCGCACCGGAGAGGCTTAGAAATATCTACATGACCCTCAATCTAGGGATAAGACCGTCTAGATCCACTCGATCCACCTTCCCCAATAAACCTCCCAACGATGTAATACATAAGTGTGTGGAGCATACCAAGGTGTAAAAGATTAGATTCAGTTAGTTTAGTTAGATTTCTGTTGAGTTAGTTTCAAGTCAGTTAGTTTCTGTTGGTAGTTAGTTTTATTTTTTTTTACCAGTTGTATATATATTTCACATTCTCAGATGAATAAGATAACTTGAATCTTTTATCTCTTTCAATTCTTTATATGGTATCAAAGCGTTTTTTCTGTTCATTCAAGATTCATCATCAATGGCAACTTCAACTGTAAATCCAAATGATGATCCTTCTTCCGTTTATTTCTTGCATCACTCAGAAAATCATAGCTCGGTTTTGGTATCACCTAAGCTCACTTCAACCAATTTCTCCTCATGGAAAAGATCTTTTCTCTTGGCAGTTTCAATTCGAAACAAGGTAGGATTTCTTGACGGCTCAATTGCAAAACCTGCTTCTTCAAGTCCTTCATATTTTCCATGGACTCGATGTAATAATTTGCTTGTTGCGTGGCTTTTACGATCATTATCACCTTCCATTGCTTCAACGGTGTTCTACATCGAAGATGCACATCAGATTTGGGAAAAACTGAATCAGAAATTTTCTCAACCTGATGATTCAAGAATCTGTCATTTACACTGTCTACTATGTTCTGTTTCACAAGGAAATAAATCAGCGGATGAATACTTCACTGAACTCAATGGTATCTGGGAAGAATTGAGGAGCCTTCGTCCATTGCCCCATTGTTCCTGTGGAAAATGTAATCAAGATTGCTTTAAGAAATTTGTGGAAGAAGCTCAAAAGGATTATGTGTTCAAATTTCTTAACGGCCTGAATGAATCCTGTCAAGCAACTAGATCACAGATTATAGTCATGAAGCCGTTTACATCCTTAGATCAAGCTTATAACATGATCTTAAGAGAAGAAAATCAAAGAAGTCAGCTCGTTCAATCACAACATTTTAATGAAGGAGTTGCTATGGCTGTGAAGAGGGGGCAAAATCCTGATAAGGATAAAGTGTGTCATCACTGTGGAAAGTTGGGGCATATCAAGGAGAATTGCTATAGAATTATTGGATTTCCACAAGATTTCAAGTTTACAAGGTCCAAAAGCTATCATAATGTCATTCAAAACTCGAGAAACATCAATCAGATTTCTGTACCTCAGGGGAACACACATAAAACTGAATCATCTTCCAATCCATTATCTGGTTTCACCAAGGAACAAGTTCAAAAGCTCATGATTCTTATTTCTGATCAAAACACAGCAGGCTTCGCCCCTCCTTCAAACCCATCTACATCCTTGGTCAATTGCGCAGGTGATATTTCATCCATCTTCTCTCACCAAAATACACATAAGCTTCAGGCACTTTTCACATCAAAATTTACCACAACACCTTGGATCATTGACACAGGTGCTACTAATCACATCATAAAATCCTTAGATATTTTCAAATCATATATCTCAGTCTAGAACTTCTTTGTTTACCTGCCTAATGGAAACAAAATTCAAGTCACTCATGTTGGAAATGTCACTTTAAACTCACATCTTACTCTGCATAATGTTCTGTTGGTTCCTTCTTTTAATTTCAACCTGTTATCTTTTAGTAAAACGTTACTCAAATCTCAACTATACTTCATCTTTATGCCTCATCAATGCCTCATTCAAGACCTTTCCTCATGGATGACGATTGGATTGGTTAAAATGAAAGGAGGACTTTTCTATCTACAAGAATCTTTCCAGTCCCAGACATCACCTGTTATCCCTTCAACCGTACAAAAGGCTTCCCGGTGTAGCTCTGTTCATCTGGTGACAGTTGACATATGGCACCATAGATTAGGACATTTACCTATGCACAAAATTTCTTCGTTTATTCCTCATGTAAAAGATCATAAAATTCCTATATGTACTACTTGCCCTCGAGCAAAACAAAAGAGACTATCATTTCCAGTTCATATTAATAAAAGTACAAAGTTGTTTGAACTTGTGCATATTGATGTTTGGGGTCCGTATTCCCAATCTGAAATTTCTGGGAATCATTATTTTGTCACAATTGTTGATGATCTTTCAAAGGCCGTTTGGGTATACCTCATGAAACAGAAATCTGATGTATCACATATACTATCCCAATTTCAGCAATTTGTTCTCACACAATTTAAAGCCCAGATTCAGATTATAAGAACAGATAATGGTCTTGAATTCTCTCTTCCAACCTTCTATAATTCTCATGGAATTGTCCATCAAACCTCTTGTCCTTACACACCCCAACAAAATGGAGTTGTTGAACGAAAACATCAACACATCATCAACATTGCAAGGTCCTTACTTTTTCATTCTTCATTACCCATTAAGTTCTGGGGAGATGCAGTACTCACTGCAGTTTACCTAATAAATAGAACCCCAACTCCTATATTGAATGGCTCAACACCTTATGAACTTCTTTACAAACAAAAACTACAATATTCACACCTTAGATCATTTGGCTGTTTAGCTTTTGCAGTAAACATTGCACATCATAGAAGAAAGTTTGATTCTAGGTCTAAATCTTGTGTGTTTATTGGATACTCCTCGACAATCAAAGGTTATAAGTTGTATGATCTTGATTCAAAATATGTATTCTTTTCCAGAGATGTTGAATTTCATGAAACAACTTTTCCATTTTCCACAGTCAAGCCTAACTCTGAAATTTCCCTTCCTAATTTTGTTTTTCCCTCAATTCCTAATATCTCAACAGAATATTCCACCTCACATAACACAGATATAAATTCTTCTCCTTCTACTTCATCGTCTGACCATTCTGATCATTCTTCTTCAAACACTTCCTTAGCTCCAAATATCACAGATTCATGTCCGGATAAAACATCACCTACTGACTATGAACCTTCTGAGACCTCATCTCCTACTCCAGAAATTAGGAAAAGTTCTAGAGTTTCCAAGCCTCCATCATACCTCAAAGATTATCATACAAAACTCTAAGAAAAAGACTACTGTCCGTCTTCTTCAAATGTGTCATCCCATTCAAAACCACATTTCATATAATAAATTATCTCCCTCATTTAAACAATTTGTTCTTTCAATATCTTCAATTCCTGATCCCATTACATTTGAGCAAGCCACTTGTTTTGATCATTGGAATGAAGCCATGAATTCTGAGCTTACTGCCTTGGAGGCAAATGAGACTTGGGTTATCACTACATTACCCCATGGACATAAAGCCATTGGTTGCAAATAGGTTTATAAAACTAAATACAATTCAGATGGATCTTTAGAAAGACACAAAGCACATCTTGTAGCAAAAGGTTTCAATCAAAGAGCAGGCTTTGATTATCAAGAGACTTTCAGTCCTGTTGTTAAGCACACAACAGTCAGGAATTTTCTTTCTCTTGCTGCAGTTAAAGGAAGGCATTTGGCTCAACTGGATGTAAACAATGCCTTTCTCAATGGCATTCTAGATGACGTATATATGGACATTCCTCAGGGGTACCAGATTAAGGGGGAGACTGGAAATAAATCTGGTAAAGAACCTGAATCTGGAAAGCTAGTATGCAAACTTCAGAAATCCTTGTACGGTCTAAAACAGGCTTCAAGACAATGGAATGTTAAATTTACAGATTCTATAATGAAGCTTGTGTTTAAACAATCAAAATCAGATTATTCACTCTTCACCAGGTCATCAGGAACAGATTTTGTTGCATTATTGGTTTATGTTGATGACATAGCCATTGCTAGCAATGAAAGTTCAATAATTGAGGAATTAAAGAAAGAATTGAATGTTTTCTTCAAGCTTAAGGACTTAGGAACACTGAGATATTTTCTTGGTCTTGAGTTGGCAAGATCAAAATTCGGGATCCATTTGTCAGAGGAAATATACATTAGAAATGCTGGAAGAAGTTGGACAGTTGGGAGCTAAGCCCAGTAGCATACCTGTAATACCACTTTTTGTTTTACGTGCTTTCTTGAATACCACCCAATTTTTTTATGATGAATAATTTATTTGACAATTATTATTGAGAATAAGTTGAATTATTTTGCAGTGGAAGGACTTGGACACCGTCTCGATCAATGTGTCAATTAAAATATTTATAAATTGTTTACGTACAATTCCATGTCTAATTGTTTATTTTAATTGTTACTTACCATTTCTATTTTAATTGAGTAGTAAGTTGCTTAAATTGCATTAAATTGAAGTTGAGAAAAGTTTGGTGACACTTTGGAATTTTATTTGAGGGTCGTGGACTTAAATTACCAATTTATGAGAGCTGAGGGACTAAATTGCAAATTACCAAAACTTAAACAACTAAAACCTAAACCCTCAATTTTTACCTCACTCACGATCGCTCTCTCTCTCTCTCTCTCTCTCACGACCTCGATCCCTCGGTCTCTCTCTACCGCTGGTCTCTCTCTCGCGACTCACTCCCTCTCACTCGCACACCTCACCCTCGGCTTCTCTCTCCCTCCGCCCTTGCGGTGCACCACCGGCGACCACGACCCAACCACCACACCACCAACCTCGCGGTAAGGAGCTCCCTCTCGCACGCACACACACAACGCAGACACACACCTTCACGCACGTACACATACACACTTCGATACACACATATATATTTATTGATTTTTTTGTATATATGTATGTATATATCAGTATGTATATGCATTTACATATGAAAATTGCAAATTTTGATATGTATGCATATGTGATTTTCGATTCAGAACTTTTAAATTGAATTTCACCTGTTTAATTCTTTGAATCTGGAATTTGATATATGTATACATATGGGTGTATAATTTTCACAATGGAGTTTTTAGATTTCGAAAAATTTTATATTAGTTTAATTAATTGATATTTTTAGCCTGATTTCGAATTTTAAATTCTTAAACTTCAGTTTTGGGGTAATGTGTGTATACATATTTGTGTATGTATGTATACATTTCAAACTTGTCAATGTATGTGAATTTCCGGATTTTGATAAAGTACGAATTTAAGCTTGTTAATTTATTTTTTCGTGCTTAATTATGAGTTGAAAATTGTGAATTTCTAAATTGGGAAAAACTCCATGAATGGTTAGAGTTATTATTTGAGTATTTTGTACATTTTGGCTTAAGTTAGATATATTTATTTGTGTTAAAATTTAAAAGGCGAAAAAGTCTTCTAACTCGCAATGAAATTGGATTTTTGTGTTTAAAATATGGCATGCTAGGTGTTTGAAATAACTTTAAACCTCATTTGGATTAAATTGAAGTTTTAACTTTGGTTAGGGGTATGGTTAGTTCAAAAAGGATAATGATTGTGTTTTGAACTAAAAGTTTTGCCTAATTTGATAAGTGAGATTTCAATTTTTTCTTTTTGCCTTCGAGTTTATCTGTTATTTCGAGTATGGTATTAAATGTGTTGGACCTAGCGTAAGGTCACGTTTGGGATTAAATTGTGAATAAAATAGAAGTTTTAAACCTTGCTTAGAGTTTAAAATGTGATTTTGAACTAAAAGTATATTTTATTAAATGAATGGGTACAACTAGGATTTTGGTACATTGACATCACGAACAGCCGATGCTCCTCCACTTGCAAATTCAGAAACGGTAAATTACTAAGGACTGTAGGTAAATAAACTTCCCCTATTTTCATTGAAGTTAAATGTTTAAGGTGTAATTAATGGGCTTAAATTATATTCTTGAAATTTATTTGCTTGTGGTGCTTTCTATGAACTTTATACATGTGTGTGTTATTAAGAGAAGGTTTAAGCATACATGTTATCATGTTGTTACATCATTAAGCATGCATTTTAATTGAGTTGGGGAAGTCAAATGATTTTAAATGAAGAATGTGGTAAGTTTAAGTTTTTTCAAAATGCATGTATCCCAAGTTTTAAGAAAGAATGGGCGTACTTCTATGCCATGAAAGGTGTGAGTGGGAAATGGGGCGCGGGAGACCGGCCTACCCGAATTAAACCGCTTGGCGGTGGCAAATATTAAACCGCTTTGCGGTGACGATTGCTAAACCGCTTGGCGGTGGTAAATATTAAACCGCTTTGCAGTGACGATTGCTAAATCGGTTGACGATGGCAAATATTAAACCGCTTTCCGGTGACGATTGCTAAACCGCTTGACAGTGGCAAATATTAAACCACTTTGCTGTGACGATTGCTAAACCGGTTGACGGTAACAAATATTAAACCGCTTTGCGGTGACGATTTCTAAACCGCTTGGCGGTTACAAATTTTGGAAAGTATGAAAGTCTTGAAAAGTAAAGTAAATGGAGATAATTACTTTGAATGGTCTAAAGCATTCATGTCATAAGCATGCATTTCATGCATAAAGTTTACTTACTGAGCTTTAGCTCACCCCAATCCCTCCCCAACATTTCAGGTGATGAAAGTTAGATGATCTGAGGAGAGAGCATTTGGTGGCAGACTCGTATAGTACCACGATTTCTCATTCCAAATGAAGTTTGAATTGGAAATTTCATAAATGTTTTCTTTGGTTATTTTTATTAGTCCATTCTCTTAATTGTTTATTGAATTTAATTTTGATAAGTTATTTATCTCATTAGTAGTTTACCAATTCTCCATTTAGTTAAATGGAGATCATGATTTGAATTTAATTTATGTTGAGGAGTTTGGGGATTGAATGAATTGGTTTTGGCGATGATGAATGTAGTTGAGATGTGGTTGATCTTGTTTAAATTTTGTTGGTTATGTTGTCTCTCTACAGGTTGGTTAAGTCCAATTTATAGAGGAGACTCTACCGAAATTTCTGTAAAATTTTATAATAAAAAAATGAAATTTTAAATGTGTAAACGATTTAATTCCGCATATAATGTGAATGGAAGTTAACACGCCTAGGTTTTAGAAATTTGAACTTGGGGTGTTACAATACCAATTGAAAATCATCAATTAACTCATTCAGGTCAGCCCTTTGAAGATGGAACCAGATACAGACAACTCGTGGGAAAATTAATGTATCTCACTCTCACTAGGCCAGATATTTGCTACGCTGTCCATATTTTGACCCAATTTATGGACAAGCCTGTTGAAACTCACTTGCAAGCAGCATACAAGGTATTAAAATACATCTAGAAGACATCTGGACAAGGAATCTTATTCCCAGCATCATCCAACCTTCAACTCAAGGCATATTCGGATAGTGACTGGGGTGGTTGTAATGAAACTAGAAGATCATTAACAGGATACTGTGTGTTTTTAGGAGAATCTTTAATAAGTTGGAAATCTAAAAAGCAGACTGTAGTTTCAAGGAGTTCAGCTGAAGCTGAATACAGATCAATGGCGTCTGCTACTTGTGAAGTTGTTTGGCTAATTTCTTTACTAAAAGACTTTGGGTTGGAAAATATACAATCAACAAAACTCTTCTGTGATAACACTTCAGCAATACAAATCGCCAAGAATCCAGTCTTTCATGAGAGGACTAAACACATTGAAATGGACTGTTATTTTATCAGGGAAAAGGTGTTGTCAGGGGTTATCAAATTGGAGTATTTGAAGACACAAGAACAACTAGCTGATATTTTTACCAAAGCATTACATCCGACACAGTTTCATTATTTGGTCAGCAAGATTAACATTCATGATATGTTCTGTACATCTTGAGGGGGAGTGTAAAAGATCAGATTCAGTTAGTTTAGTTAGATTTTTGTTGAGTTAGTTTCAAGTCAGTTAGTTTTATTTTTTTTACCAGTTGTATATATACTTGACATTCTCAGATGAATAAGATAACTTGAATCTTTCATCTCTTTCAATTCGTTATAGGGATGTTAAGTTGATTTATCCAAAACGAGACAATATGAAAATTCATGTCTCCCAATTCCCCAACGCCGGTTGGAATGCAAAGGGAGATAATTTATTTGTTAAAAAACCATGGTCCACCGGTGAGGATCTTATCTCAATCCTGGGTTGATCCCCTCTCGATTCCATTTAGAACTGTGAATTGTATTCCAAATACTACGGAGAACCCTTTTCCAAGCCCTCCTTGTTAGCGGTTTCGGAGCCCATAACCTTTCCTGCCAAAGACACCGCCATCCACCTTTGTCCTTCATTACCGAGATGGCAGCCAACCATGAATCGGGGACTTCCTTCATCATCCAATTTTAGACGTTCACATAGATTTGCAACCTCCTCCAGATTGAGTGCCATAGGAATCGTGTGAATAGGGCCGGCCCTGGAGCGCCCAAAAAATTGAGAACCTTTATGCGAAATTTTAAATAGAGCCTTGAACGAAAAAAAATATTAAATAAAATCGTTCAAATAATAATATAAACCGTCAAGATATGAAAATAATTTTACTCTTCTAGTATTTTTGGATGAATTAGGCATTTTTATTAAAAACTTTGAGTTATTTACTAGATTAAACTGTTGTACCTTACATATTTTTGGAAGCCTTCACACCTTAGGGGCCTATGCATTTGCATGGACTACATAGGGTCAGGACCGGCCGTGTGTGTGATGAGAAGACTCTAATCCAAAATAAATCTGGAAGAGGAGCCAAAAAATCTAAGGTAGCGGCCAGACCAGAAACTCAGCAAGAAAACTTCCAGAGAATTAACCAGAGTCATGTAGTAGCGAGGAAAAAGAAACAACAATACAATCTTGGAAACCAAGCAATCCACCCTTGCATGCAATCTGTTAAAAGGATAGACAACCAGGTATGCAAATTCAAAGGAGAGAGGCAAGCTATATGAAAAGAGAAATAAAGAGATACTGAGATCTAACGCAAGCGCTAGGGCTAAACCCTAACGGAAAGAGCCACACGCACTGGATGGGATAGTCGCAGAGATAACTCCGTGATAGGAACTTTTAAAGACATCATTTTTTCCGAGAAATTTATACTTAAGTCCCTATTTGAGACTTGTTATTTCAAATAATGTAGTTTGTAATAGTAATTTTTGGGAGACTGCGTTGTGAAAAATTATTATTTTTTTTTTAATTTATATGTAGATTATTTTATTAATAGACTGTTGGTTAAAATGAGTTTTAAAAAATGAGGTTTTGAATAAAGGGTACCTAATAGAGGAATACCAAGTGGCCACAATTATAATTGTTAGGAATTTGAGTGACTTACTATAACAAAATTTCAATGACCATTTGCATAACTATTCAATATTAATGATTATTGACGTAATTAAATTTTTTCAAAATATAATTTCTAGATTAATTGAACTCTATTCGAATAGTACTATTAGAATTGATACTAACTATCTCAATACAATATTTAATATTCGGCCCTTATTTTATGTTGTTTGAGGAGAGTTTATTTGAAATAAATTGTGATTTTTTGAAGAATGTGCAGTCAAGTAGACACACTTTTTGGATTGATGTGTAATAATATTTTTATGTGTGGTTGAAAAGAAGAGACAGAATAATGTTTTAAATTTTTAAAGGGGTCAAACAGGAGCTTAAATATATTAAACAAATATTTCATTTCATATTTAGTTTAATATTACAAATTAAATACACGTGATCCTATATTTAAATGAATGTAACAAATTAGGTAATATGAAATGCTAGTTTTAATTGAATTTTACGTAATGTATATTTCGAATACATTAAACTTTATATACCAAGAAATCATCTATGCATCTCAATTTATAAAAGTTGCGTGGTTGTTTAATCCACACGACATAATACTTTATTACTTATCTGTTTCCGAACATTCATTCTCTTCACAACTTCTTTAAAAAAATCATTTTTTTTAAAAAAATTCTTACTACTTTTTAACTACACATTTGGAAAAATCACTTTTCACAAAATCAATTCTCAAAAAAAAATAAATAAATAAATAAATCCAACAGTTAGTTTCGTTTATTCTTACTAATTTTTTTTTTTAAAAAAAAATTGTAATTGATTTTCAAAAAGGAAGGCAGACCAAAAAACCTCGAGGCCTGAAAAACGTGACTATTTAACAATCTGCATTTAATTGGATTATTTTAAATCTAAATCTCGTACAAAATGAATTATAAATAGTTAATTAATATTACTAATTATCATGTTAAGAAATATGTTTTAGGCGGAAAAATGGACAAATTCTTGTTTTTGGAGAAGTGATCTCCATTTATATATTATATGTTTTTCTCTTGTGAACATATTTAGCACTTGTTTGAGCCCTCATTATCTACAAAATGAATTTTATAATATTAATTTTTTGAAGAATGTGTACTTAAGCACCTGTTTGAAACTCATTATTTTGGGACAATGAGTTGTTAAAAAGAACGAGTTTTTGTTATTAAAATGTTGTTCAAATATATATATAAAGTTGAAAAAGTGCAAGAATCGGTCTAATATATAGAGAACCGGTTCAAGAAATGTGAAAATCGAACCAAATTCAACTGGACTGACCAATTGGTCCGGACCGAACCTGGAGGTCCGGCCAAAATGAAAACCACACGATCGCTTGGATGGTGGTCCCACGATCGCGTGGTTGAACGGTTTTGAATCTGCTTAATTTAATGGGCTTCACGCGATCGCGCGAGACTTATACCGAGCGATCGCGTGGAGATAAAATTTGACCGTTGGAGAAAATTTTCAAATTTTCTCATGCACCTTTTCAACACCTTTTGGCACTCTTTTATGAAGAGTTGTGTAGATCACGAATTGGGGTGATGGAATTCTATAAATAGGCATAGAATTCATGGTTTTAAACAACCTTTTGATCATCATACATTCAATTGTAATTATCATCCCAAACTTTGATCTACTATACTTAGAATCTTCCAAATTTGCTCTTCTTGTTCCTATTCTCCAAGTTTATGATTTGTGCTATTTGATACTTTGTTTGAGACTTGAAATCTGCTAAAGCAATTTGCTTGGAGGCCCTTTAGCATTCTCATTAAGAAAGGGTGCAAATTTCTCTTTTAGGATAGCATTCTTTGCGATTCAAGTCATTTTGTAATTTTTGCTTTCTTTTTGATTCTTTGTTTTCAAGTTTGTGTCAACTTCATTTCAAGCGGATATTTCACTTGAGAAAGAAATTTTCTCAACAATCTAAATGCGAAATTTGAATGGCAACCGAAGGACACACAACCATGGCTACAATCAAGTTGATGAATCAAGATTTGGTTCGCTTGGATCGCTTTGATGGTACCAACTTCACAAGGTGGGAAGACAAAATCAAGTTTTTACTAACGGCGTTGAAAATCTTCTACACTCTTGATCCTAATTTGGAGGACTTGCCCGAACCTTCTGATAAAGATACCGAACAAGCAAGGATCAATCGAAAGAATCGAGAAGAAGATGAACTCGTTTGTCGTGGTCATATATTGAATGCACTTTAGGATCGTCTCTACGACTTGTACACCAACACTAAATCTGCAAAAGAGATTTGGAATGCACTTGAAAATAAGTACATGGCCAAAGAGGAAGGAACTACAAAATTCCTTATAACAAGGTACTTTGATTTTAAATTTTTTGGAAAATGTTCCCCTATTACCACAAGTGCATGAATTGCAAGTGATTGTCAATAAACTAAAAGCGGTGAAGATAGAACTTCCGGAATCATTTTAAGTAGAAGAAATTATTGCTAAATTGCCTTCTACTTGGAAATGATATAGGAAGAAAATTCTTCACAACTCCGAAAAATTTTCAATGGAGCAAATTCAAAAACATCTCCGAATTGAGGAAGAGTTGAGGGCAAGAAATGGGATTGAGAATTCCCATGTTGGCACTTCTAAAGCCAATGCCTTGGAGAACAACAAAGTGACCAAAGTAAACAAGAGAAAGTTTACTAGCAACAACAACAACAAATTCAAAAAGAATCCCAAGGGAGAATGCTTTGTATGTGAAAATTTCGGCCACTTTGCGAAAGATTGCCGACATAAAAAACAAAGAAATTTTGGAGGCAAGGTTAATTCCATTGACAAGAATGAAATTATTGCTACTATAAGAGAAGTGAATTCTGTCAAAGGAAAAATTTCGGGATGGTGGTATGATACTTGCGCCAATGTTCATGTTTCCTATGACAAATCCCTATACAAGACCTATCAAGAGATTGATGATGGTCAACAAATTCAAATGGGAAATGAACATTGTTCAAAAGTCTTAGGAAAAGGGAATGTTGATCTTCAATTCACATCCGAAAAAGTTGTAACCTTTACAAATGTCTTACATGTACCAGATATGAATAGGAACCTTGTTAGTGGTGATTTATTGGGAAAATCGGGCGTAAAATGTATTTTTGAGTTGGGAAAACTTGTATTGTCCTAAAATGGTTTCTTTGTTGGGAAAGACTATTCCACTAATGGAATGGTCAAATTGTGTACTATTGACAATGCAATCAATAAATTAAATTCTTCTTACTTTGTGTATTCTTTAAATTTATGGCATGATAGATTAGGAGATGTTGGATATTCTACTTTGCATAGAATGATTAGAAATGGCATGCTATCTTATGATTTTACAAAGAATGAAAAATGTGAAATTTACACTAAGTAAAAAATGATTAAAAAACCTTTTCAAAGTGTAAAAAGATCATCCAATATTCTTGACTTAGTTCATATCGACATTTGTGAACTTAATGGCATGTTAACTAGGGTGGTAATAAATACTTTATCACTTTCATTGATGATTATTCTAGATTTTGTTATGTTTATCTAATGAAACATAAAAGTGAGGCTTTCCATATGTTTAAAGCATATAAAAGTGAAGTAGAAAAACAAAAGGATTTGATAGAGGTGGTGAATATTTTTCTAAAGAATTTGATATCTTTTGTGAAGAACATGGTATTTTACACCAATTTAGTGCACCTAGAACACCGGAACAAAATGGCTTAGCGGAAAGGAAAAATAGAACCTTAGTTGAGATGATAAATGCTATGCTAACAAGGTCTAAATTTCCTAATAATTTATGGGGAGAGGCATTACTTACCGCATGTCATATACATAATAGAATTCCTTCAAAGAAACTTAAAGTTTCACCTTATGAATTGTGGAAAGGTCGGAAGCCTAACATTGGATATTTTAAAGTGTGGGGGTGTTTGGCTTATTATAAAAACACCAATCCTAGTAGGACAAAACTAGGACCAAGAGGGATCAAAAGTGCCTTTGTTGGATATGCTATAAATAGTAAAGCATATAGGCTACTTGATCTAATATCCAATGTGATTATAGAATCACGAGATGTGGAATTTTTTGAGAATTCATTAAGCGTTGATGATATTCCTCAAAATTCAATAGAAATTCAAAATGAATTTCCGGCTTCTAAATCACTAGAAAAATCTTCCCAAGATGTAATTGAGACTAGTGAATCTCGAAGAAGTAAAAGATCTCGTAAAGAGAAGGTATTGGGAAACGATGAGATTGATTCTCAAAGAATTTATCTATACTTGGTTGAAGCGAGTAAAGAATATATAGTAAGAACAATTACATATATTCTTCAAATTGATAGTGATCCTAAAACCTATAATGAAGCAATGACTTCTAGAGATAGCACATTTTGGAAGGATACTATCAATGATGAAATGGATTCTATAATGTCCAACAATACTTGGAAGATTGTTGATTTACCGGCTGGATCAAAAGCCATTGGTTGCAAGTGGGTATTTCTAAGGAAATACAATACTGATGGTTCGATCCAAACCTATAAAGGAAGATTAGTTGCTAAAGGTGTTCAACAAAAGGAAGGAATAGATTATTTTGACACTTATGCACCCATGGCTAGGATCACTACTATTAGAATTCTATTTGCATTATCTTCTATATATGACTTACATGTGCATCAAATGGATGTGAAGACTGCATTTTTAAACGGAGAATTAGATGAAGAAGTTTACATGGAACAACCGGAAGGTTTTATTCTTCCGGGTAATGAAAATAAAGTTTGTAAACTTACTAAATCACTATATGGTTTAAAACAAGCTCCTAAAAAATGGCATGAGAAATTTGATAATGCAATTATGTCTTTTGGTTTTTCACACAATGTGGTAAATAAATGTTTATATATCAAAAGTTGTGACAAACATATAATATTTGTGTGCTTATATGTGGATGACATGATGATTATAAGTAATCACATGGAAGGAATAAAAGAAACAAAGAGGTTTCTATCATCAACATTCAAAATGAAAGATCTTGGTCAAGTGGATACCATATTGGGTATAAAGTGATCAAGAATGAGTTGGGGGTATGCATTAACCCAATCACATTATATTGAGAATGTGACTGAAAAGTTCAAATATTTGAACATTAAAGAGGCAAACACTCCATTTGATTCAAGTATTAAACTTGTAAAGAATGTTGAAAGAGCTATTGGACAACTCCAATATGCAAGTGCAATTGGGAGTCTAATGTATGCAGTTCAATGCACAAGACCGGATATTGCATTTACCGTGAGTAAACTTAGTAGGTTTACTAGCAATCCAAGTGTTGAGCATTGGAAAGCAATTGGAAGAGTTTTTGGTTATTTAAAGAGAACTAAAATACTTGGACTTCAATATTCCAAGTTTCCAGCTATACTAGAAAGATATACCGATGCGAGTTGGATATTAAATGCTGGAGAAAATAAATCAACCTCGGGATGGTTGTTTACACTTGGAGGTGGTGCTGTTTCTTGAAGATCAAAGAAACAAACAATGATTACACATCCCACCATGGAATCCGAGTTTGTTGCACTAGCCGAAACTGGAAAGGAAGCAGAGTGGCTTAAGGATCTTCTTTATAAAGTTCCACTAGATACGAAGAATGAGTCTTCAATATCTATACTATGTGATAGTCAAGCTACTCTAGCAAGGGCTTATAATGAAGTTTACAATGGAAAATCAAGACATATGAGTCTTAGGCATGATTACATAAGAAATTTGATAAAGGATGGAATAATATCAATTACCTATGTGAGGTCAAGTAAAAATTTGGCTGATCCATTCACAAAACCACTTACCAAAGAGTTGGTAAGACAAACATCGAGTAGGATGAAGCTAAAACTCCTATTATAAATTTACCAATGACGGCAACCCTACCTGTCATTACGAAATGAGTAATTCACAGGTTTAAAGAGTAACATCAAATCATTTGATAAGTGAATTGTTGCAGCACTTAGAAAATAAATTAAAGGCCCTATCCTACTTATGTAAGTGCTGGGGTAACTGTTTGGAGGTTTGAATAAATCTTAAAGAAATTCAGTACTTAGTACAAGTGTCTTTAAAAGTTACCAAGACACTGTAAGAATTTCTTCTATACGAACTTAGAAGTTGTGCCGTTTCAAGGAAAGTTTTGGAGTTACTTTCTGAAAAGTTAATGAACTCGGATGGGCGCAAGGCCATTAAAGCGCCAAAGTAAATTGTGTGGAACACATCGAGCAAGAATGTTCACGTGTGCGATATTGCAAGTAATGTCATAAGGGATAACTGGTTCAAAGCCAAGGCTACCTGGGATCTCGATATTACTTTGCAATATTAGCACTAATCTATATTATATATAACAACAGCTGAGTCAACCACGGTCAGCACCACATTTTCCCGCCTACACTACGTTGCTTACGTGTACAGTTTGAGTATATATATATATGTGTTTGTGTATATTTTATTCAGTTGGGTTATACCGATTTCCAATGATTCACTTTCATACATTTAATACCACAGTTTCCCAGGGAGGACTATTTGAAATTTGAAAACGACCCTTTGATTTACCCAACAGTAATTGTAAACGTAGGGAAGTCAGATTTTCCTCTTTCATCCAGATGATTCCCAGAAATATTTGTGCTATATAAATGCTGAAATGCCTGACCTTTTCACTTCCAAACGCAGCTTCCATCCAGTTTTCAGAGTTTCTTACTTCACTTACATTCATTCGCAATGGCCACGTTCAACCTGTTCAAAGATATTAGAAAGAAACTCGTCGACTGGCGTCTTAAGGTTCGCTGTACAAGAAAATGGTTGGTGCCACAGTCTGACCGATTTGACAGCAGTCTAGAGTTCGTTTTCATGGACAAAGAGGTAATGGTTTTTAAATACTGAATCCAAAACATAGCGTCAGTTTTTATATTATCTCAGTTCTTCGGAGAATTTACTTTTAATTTCTGGAATCAGGGCGACATGATCCAAGCAACAGATAAGGGTGATCTGATCAAAAAATTTGACCTCATTATTGTTGAACGTGGTTTATACTGCATAAAGTATGTTACTGTACGAGATAACAAAGGCTGCTATCGTACAACAAGTCACTACTTCAGGCTGTATTTTTTTGATAAAACTTATGTCGGGCCAACTACGGATCGAACATTTCCTGACAACATTTTCAATTTTAAATCGTTTCAAGATATCAGGACATCGATCTGTTCAGAAGACACGCCCCTGTTCGGTATGTGATCTATCCAATTACTTTGTATTTCAATTTTTTTACTTTCCACCATGAATTACGTTAACGATGCGATCCATATTTTTTTATGTTTGCAAGATGTGATCGGTCGAGTAGTTTGCGACGCACATGATAAACCACGCTTATGTAATACAAAGAACGGTGCAACCAGAATGGAGTTCTACCTGGATGATCTCCAGTAATCAACTTCACTATACTTACTTCATGCGTTTTGGCTGTTTCGCTGCAAATTGAACATGTTTGCATCTGTATTTGCAGAGAAAATCGAATTCCATGCACATTATGGGAAGATTATGCCATGACAATGCAATCTCAACTTGAAGCAGCAGGAAAAAAACCACTAATAGTGTTGCTGCAGCTGTGTCGCTCAAACGCATTCAAAGGTTTATTATTAATTAATACTTTTCAAACAGACTGTCATGTTTTTTCATAGATAGATAACTTTCTACTGATTTTTGTTACAAGGGAACATGGGTGTTTCAAACACTTTTCACGCCACTAACTTGGTTACTGATTCATCACTCAAAGAAATAGCCTGCTTCAAATCAAGGTCATTTATAAGATTTTATTTATTCTGATTCAGACCTATACCCGTACAATTTTAACAAAATACTATTTTTATATTATCTTTGTAGCCTACCAAAGATAGAGCAAGAATCCTCTTACCAAATCAGTCAGGTGTCATCATTTTCATATCTAACAGTAACAGAGGAACTTGAAAACCAAATTCACGACATTGTGACCCTAGACAATGTTCCTTTGATCAACAAGGTATATTTTTTCCTGTTAAAGTTCTACTACTTTAAATTATTTCCTATTATAATTATTATTTCTCTTTTTTTTATAATGCTACACATAGGAGGACTACGTTTGGGTTATTGGAACAATCTCAGGATTCAACGAAGACAGTGGTTGGTTTTTCATTAGTTGTAGGGACTGCTTCAAAAAAGTTACAAGACAGTCGGACGACTTTCATTGTGAAAATTGTGGTGCATTTAACACAGAGCAGACTCGGTTCAAATTGCATGTTACTGTTTGTGATGGAACTCATTTTCTTAACTTTCTCTTATGGGACAAGGAATGCCAAGAACTAATAGGAAAGACTGCCAAAGAACTCAGCGACCATCTGGATTCGGTATGATTTAATTTATATTTTATACATTTTTTTTGATGACGTGCTTCTTTCACAATTAATGATGTAACGCCTTCTATGTTATGCTCAGCCTCAAAACATGGGAAAGATTTCTTTCAAGGGCAAGAATTGTGCATTCCCGGAGGATTTCAATAAATTGATTGGAAAGGAACTGTTATTCAAAGTTCATATACAGGAAAAAAATTATAAAAGAGGTGACACTGTGTTTGTTGTTTCGCGTATTTCGGACGACAGTGACTTGATCAACAAGTACAAGATAATTGACCATGACACAATTGGTTTTGAAATGACTGACATTGACAAAGCTGAACAAGACTTTGTGAGTGAAAATGAAGTTAATTCCCCAGCAAAAACTCCTTACAAGAGGGCTAATTACGATGTTTGTGTTGATTCTGTTGTTGATGGTCAAAGTTCTGGTTCAGTTTCCTCCAACTTGCCAAGGAAAGCAGTCAAGGTCGACTAACCACGATTTACTATCTATCCTATCCAAAAAAAAATGTTTTCGTAAATCAAGTTATCCTTAATATCCTTTTTGTAGCTACTGGGTTGTTTTGAGCTGTTCTATCTACTGTTCTTCAATTAAGAAAAAAAGCCTATTTTCATTACTTCATTTTATTATAATGTTTCAGTGGCTTCTGGCGTCATTTAACTATATAGTTTCTTTTAGACAACAAAAGCAAGTAGTAATTTAAAATGTTTCACTATATAATGTCTGAAAAAATGACGGGAGAATAATACATCAATACAAGAACGTCAATCCCATTGATTAGAAAAATACATCAATACAAGAAACGTCAATCCCATTTAACTCAATGTTATGCATAATTTATTTTTATGTTTTTTTTATTTCTCAATTGCTTTTTCTCATATTTTGCCACCCTGACTGTAAGTAAATAATAAAACGAAACAGCTCCTTGATTTTTAATTTTTTGAACTTAATATACATATATTTTAAATTGATGGTTGACATTATTCAGCTAATAGATGTATATCTTCATATAGATTAATTAACTGATAACTTTAGAGGTCATTAAGTAATTAATCATGATTATAATCATAACAATAATATGCATGTTTTATGAACACAGTCACTCCCTATCTATTTAGCCTTATTTCTTAATTTGACTCGTACTGTTCTTTTGATACTAGCAGTATCCTAAATAATTTTATGTTCATTTGTATATGCCATTTTTCCTGTTTCTGCGCTTGCCTTAAGTTATTTCTGTTGTGTATATTTTTATTAAGTTGATTATTGACATCACACAAATAATATATGTTTATTATTACATTGTGACTTTTAGTTATTTTGAATCAGTTAATATTTTAGGTATTTTGAATCAGTTAATAATGCAAATTCCATTCTGCCCATTGACTTCATATCCATATATTTCTTTTTCTATATGTAATTTCGTATTTTATTTATTGATACATTATGACTTTTAGTTATTTTGAATCAGTTAATAATGCAAGTTCCATTCTGCCCATAGACTTTATATCCATATATTTCTTTTTCAATATGTAATTTCGTATATATTATTTAAAACATTCTTAAATTCTATTAGATGTTTGGCTCTTTTTTTATGACTAATAGGTTCTGAATTATATTTACTTCAGGATACTAATTCTATCCCTTTGTATTATTCAGTTATTGTATACAGCTGTCTTCACTATTTCTAATAAAAACCATCCAAACTGACTCTTTATCTTCCGGACAGCCATTAAATATTTTCATTTCACTAATCTATTTCATTCCTACTATCTATTTCCCTCTTACATATAGAAAAAAACGTTATTATCTTTCTTATCTCCACTAAATTCTGCTTTACATAGTTGTTTACAGCTTTGAATACCAGTTTCTACTAGAAATAAGAAGCAAATATGCATGCCAAGAGGAAATGTACGGCAGACAACCGACCTCCAGTGGCAGATAGCTCTCCATCATCCACAAGAACAGGTTCTTTCTATTAAAAATAAGTTTTATTAAACTACTGAAATTAATATTTTCGTTCATGTTAGTGTCCAATATTCTGGATTTAATAATTATTATATTTTTAACAGGTTTCACTTGTGGGGGATTGATTGAAGAACAACCAAATAATAGTTTGCCTCAATTAACTTCTGTGCCATTGCGTGATATAACGAATGGTAATCAGTGTATGAATCTTATTAATAATTTTTTATTTTTGATGTGGTTTCTTCCAACCCTAAATTCATATACCTATTTCTTGCTTAGTTGGTGAGGTCATTTCGTCACGACCGCTTTCATCTGGGGGTAAAATAGATCATGGTATAAATGATGGTCGAGGACCTCCTATTTTCAGATTATACGGTCAGAATTGCCATAAAATTGGGACTCTATTGCCCGTTGAGGGATCTGCGCCACAATTTGCTCAACTTTACATTGTTGATACCACGAATGAAGTTAAAAAACAGGAAAAAGGCTGTTGGGTACGAATACCATATTTTATTGCTTATATATATATATATATATATGTGTGTGTGTGTGTGTGTGTGTGTGTGTGTGTACACGTTTACTTATGTTTTGTCGATCTAAACTTTGTTTTCATTTTTATCCTTTTTTCTCCTTTATTAGGGACGATTTAAGGAATTCAAGATTGGATGATAATATTGTTTCTAAGCTAAAGGATATGCTTGACATGCACAACAATTTGGTATTGGTCGAAGAGGTGGCGACGATAGACTATATGACATGCCTATTGTTGATGAAATTGCAGGTTTGATTGTTGGTGATTTTGATACAGAACCTGGATACAGAGACATTATAATTGAGCCGCGTGGTGGATCGTTGCAACGGATTAGTGAGGTGCATCCTCTTTATTTTCCTTTGCAGTACCCATTGCTTTTCATATATGGCCAGGACGGCTATAGGGACGATTTTCCTCTTGTCGGAACAAGTTCAGGCTCAAATAGCGGTAGAAATAAGATCAGTATCCGAGAATTCTTTGCTTTTCGATTACAAGAGAGAGATGGCGAATCTCCACACATTTTATTTTCCAGACGGTTATTATAGCAATTTTTGGTTGATGCTTATACAATGGTAGAGTCGTCGCGGTTGTATTATATACGGTCACATCAAAAGGAGTTGAGGTGTGAATTGTATAACCGCTTGCAAGAAGCGATTTTGAGAGGTGAGACCGATCCTGCTGCTCAAGGTTCAAGGGTATATCTACCTCCTACATTTACTGGTGGACCACGATGGATGATCCAAAACTACCAAGATGCAATGGATGTATGCAGATGGGCTGAGATTGATCGATTTGTTGATAAGAGGGGGTTGAAAGCAGAAGATCGCCCTGATATAGTTTGCAGAGTTTTTAAGACGAAGTTGGATCTCCTTATGAAGGATTTGCGTGGCGGAAGTGTATTCGGGGCAGTACGATCAGGTCCGCTCTATATTACCCTTAGTTTTTTTTCTTTATTTTATTATTTTTTTTAATGCATAATGTTCACTTTGTGTAATAGATATTGCATTTTTTTTAGTTATGTACACTATTGAGTTCCAGAAGTGTGGATTACCGCATGCTCATATTCTTCTTTGGATGGAAAAGTATACGAGTCATCCCATTAGTGATGACATAGATAAGGTCATCTCAGCTGAGATTCCTGATAAGTTGAGTGATCCAGACTATTATGTTGCTGTTAGATATTTCATGATGCATGGTCCTTGTGGTATCTTGAGGAGTAACTCACCTTGCATGTCTGATGGCCAATGTACAAAGCATTTTCCAAAAGGTTTCACCGAAACTACTGTTGTTGCGGATGATGGATATCCTATTTACAGACGACGAGATAATGGTTGTTCTGTGAAGAAGAATGGTGTTGATCTTGATAACATGTATGTTGTTCCTCACAATCGCTACCTCTTATTGAAGTACGGAGCTCATATAAATGTTGAATGGTGTAATCAGTCGAGGTCCATTAAGTACCTCTTCAAGTATGTTCATAAAGGAAATGATCGCATTACGACAGCTTTTTACCAAACAGCTGATGATGATGGTTCTAGCGAATGTGTGGATGAGATTAAAATGTACTACGACTGTAGATATTTATCTGCTTGTGAGGCTACTTGGAGATTATTCAGCTTTGACATTCACTTTCGAGATACACCTGTTGAACGATTGTCTTTTCACCTTCCTGATGAACAAAGAATATACTTCTCTGGTGAAGACCATATTGAAACGGTGATGAACAGACCCCCTGTTAAACACAGCATGTTTGTTGCTTGGATGGAAGCTAATAAGAAGTTTCATGATGCTAGGGAGTTAACTTATGCAAAGTTTCCTATGAAGTTCGTGTGGGACAGTAGAAAAAGAGAATGGCATCCTCGATAACGTGGGTTTTCAATTGGTCGAATATATTACGTTCCTCCTGGGAAAGGGGAGTTATACTATTTGAGAACTTTGTTAACAATAGTTCGAGGTCCGACAAGTTATGATGATATTAAATGTGTAAATGGTGTTACACATGAGACTTTTAGAGATGCATGCTATACACTGTGTTTATTGGATGATGACAAAGAATATGTTGATGGTATTATTAAGGCCAGTCATTGGGGATCAGCACAATCTTTGAGAAGTCTCTATGCAACCCTATTGGTTTCTGATTCCCTGTCCCGTCCAGAGTTTGTTTGGATGAAATGTTGGGAGTATATGTCAGATGATATATTATATCGACGCAGATCATCAATGGGAAATCAAGGTAATTTTTTTGTGCATTTTTAATGGTTCATGATAATTTATGTTGTAATTCTTACTTTGTTACTTATAGTAATTGATTGGTTTTTAATAATCCTTTATACGTTATAATACTTTTAAATCAGGTTTGGAGTTGACTGTTGAGCAAATTCAGAATTATACATTATTAGAGATTGAGAACATTTTGTGATGAGAACCCGGGAGGGGGTCCTTGTCGTAGCTCGCGGAATAACGCTTGGAAAGTTCTGAATCCAGGTTGGAACGGACGATAACACTACAACCCGAGCCTCACGACGTAAGAACCATGGGTATATTAAACCCAAGACCCGTTATGATGCGGAAACAAGAACCGTAATGGTTTGAACGCCACAAAGGATGTCCACGCCTTTGATAAGCTCGATTTGTTGAACGCCACAAATATCCAACAATATTTGATAAGTTCGAAGTTTGTTCAATTCCAGAACAATGTTGAGAAAACACTCAATATAATTTTTATTCATAAAGTATTCTATTATTACATTGAATGGAAAAGCATATAAATAGGCAAAATAAACCCTAGTCGCTAACTGACTCTGAATAGAATTCTAATTAAACTAAAATAGCTAAAATAACTAAATTAACCAAAATAACCAAAATAAACTAGAACTAAACAAAACCCTAACCTCCTAATTAATTCAAAATGTCACCATATTAGTTACGGCCGTGAAGATTGATGTTACGGCCGTAAATCTCCTTCTGAACAAAAATACCAATTTTCATTTACGGCCGTGAGGAATGTGATGCGGCCGTGAAATCCATAAGTTACGGCCGTGAGAAATAATGTTACGGCCGTAACGCATCTTCTGCCCAATTTTCTGATTTTCTGATTCGTTGACGTGAATTGAATCTCAATTCGAGCCCAACACGAAACTTGTTCATTTTTCCATGTAGAATATTGTTGAATTACCCGTATCTTGATTTCTCATTTTTGATGCCTTTTCCGGATCACATCATTTTGCGTAGTAGGGGTAGGAGTCTTCGGGATTACCCGTCGATGCCTTTTCCATCTGTTGTTGATGATTCATTATCATACAATCGACTTATATGCAATGAGTTGGCATATGATAAAGCTTCTTTGTCGGCTGAGCATTTCAGATTTGTGTGTTTCTTGACAGATGAACAGAGGGTTGTTTATGATACCATAATGGCATCCGTACATTCTGGTAAGGGTGGTGTATTCTTTCTTTATGGGTATGGAGGTATGGGTAAGACTTTTGTTTGGAAGACTCTATCAGCTGCTTTACGATCGAGAGGAGATATAATTCTTAATGTTTCCTCCAGTGGTATAGCTTCCCTTCTTTTGCCTTCTGGTCGGACCGCTCATTCGAGATTCGACATCCCTCTGAGCCCTGATGAAAACTCTAAGTGCAATATTAAACAAGGAAGCCCACTTGCAGAATTGAGATCGATGAAGAAGCTCATAATATGGGATGAAGCGCCCATGATGAATAAATATTACTTTGAAGAACTTGACAGGAGTATGAGAGATATATTAAGGTTCGACAATCCCAATAGCTTAGAACAACCATTTGGAGGAAAGACAATTGTCTTCGGTGGAGATTTTAGACAAATTTTTTTGGTTGTTCCAAAAGGTACTAGGCAAGATATTGTTCGTGCAATAATAAATTCATCTTACTTGTGGCAGCATTGCAAGGTGTTGCGGTTGACAAAAAATATGAGGCTTCAACAAACGGTCAACATTGATGATAGTATTGACATAAAAGCTTTTTCTGATTGGATGTCAAGCATCGGTGATGGCACGACCAATGGGGACAATGATGGTAAAACTGAAGTTGAGATGCCAGATGATTTATTGATAGATTCAACCGGAGATCCGATTCGATCAATATTTGAAAGCACATTCCCATCATTCTCAGGAAATGTTTGTGATGCATCTTACCTGCAAGGGAGGGCAATACTAGCACCTAGAAATGATGATGTTGATGGTGTTAATGAGTATATGGTATCTATGGTTCATACTGATGAGAGAACTTACTTAAGTGTTGATGTTGTGTGCCGAACAGAAGGAACTGGTACTTTATTTGAAAATATACATTCAACTGAATTTTTGAACAATATAAGATGTTCTGGTATTCCCAACCATGAGTTGAAACATAAAGTTGGAGTTCCTGTAATGTTGTTGAGAAATGTTGATCATACCCAGGGACTGTGTAATGGAACAAGATTAATAATCACGAGGCTTGGAAATCACGTTCTAGAAGGTCAAATTTTATCCGGCAACAATATAGGTCATAAGTTCTTCATTCCAAGGATGTCGTTGAGCCCCTCTGATTCCAGGATTCCTATTAGATTTCAACGGAGGCAATTTCCTTTGAACGTGTCCTATGCAATGACAATAAATAAGAGTCAGGGACAATCACTTTCTCATGTTGGACTTCTTCTTAAGAGACCGGTATTCACTCATGGACAACTTTATGTTGCGATATCTAGGGTTACCAGTCGTTCGGGGTTGAAGATGTTGATTTCTGATAAGGATGGAAATTCCACTAATTCAACAACAAATGTAGTTTACAAGGAAGTTTTCCAAAATTTGTAGAAATTTGTACTCAATGTTTAATGATGTAAAATTTTGTTTGCTAATTTATTTGTAATTGATCGCAATCAGTGGTTCGTCTATTGTGTATATTCTGTTTCTTTATCCAGACGTTTCTTCCCGTACATCGCACGGGTGATTCACTAGTATAAGGTTAAAATCGAAAGATACTTTATTTTATGCATGGCATCGTTTATGATTCTAAGTTGAATTTATATATTTGAACAAGTGGGGGATTGTTATTAAAATGTTGTTCAAATATATTTATAAAGTTGAAAAAGTGCAAGAACCGATCTAATATATAGAGAACCGGTCCAAGAAATGTGAAAATCGGACCAAATTCAACTGGACGGACTAATTGGTCCGGACCGGACCTGGAGGTCCAGCCAAAACGAAAACCACACGATCGCGTGGTTGGTGGCGTGATCGAACGGTTTTGAAACTGCTTAATTTAATGGGCTTCGCGAGATCGCGCGAGACTCATACCGAGAGATCGCGTATAGATAAAATTTGATCGTTGGAGAAAATTTTCAGATTTTCTCATGCACTTTCAACAACTTTTAGCACTCTTTCATAAAGAGTTGTGTAGATCACGAATTAGGGTGACGGAATTCTATAAATAGGCATAAAATTCATGGTTTTAAACAACTTTTTGATCATCATACATTCAATTGTAATTATCATCCCAAACTTTGATCTTCTATACTTAAAATCTTCCAAATTTGCTCTTCTTGTTCCTATTCTCCAAGTTTATGAATTGTGCTATTTGATACTTGGTTTGAGACATAAAATCCGCTAAACCAATTTGCTTGAAGGCCCTTTAGCATTCTCATTACGAGAGGACGCAAATTTCGCTTTTAAGATAGCATTATTTACTATTCAAGTCATTTTGTAATTTTTGCTTTCTTCTTGATTCTTTATTTTCAAGTTTGTGTCAGCTTCATTTCAAGCGGATATTTCACTTGAGAAAGAAAATTTCTCAACTGTTTTTTAGAAGTTATATGTAGATTATATTATTAAAAAAATGTTTATTGAAAATGGGAACATAGAGGTACCACATGGGGTGCGACCCTCCTCGCATGGGGTGTGGGGTTGCTCATTATGAGGTCGGCCCAACACACATTCATGTGAGGAGGATGACACCCTCTATGTTTAAATATTATTATTCTTAAAAAAAATGAGGTTTTGAATAAATGGCAACTAATAGGGATATTTTTATTATTTTTTTAACCAAGTGGCCACAATTAAGAATGACAATTTAAAATGCCTGAACCAAAAATCGCGAAGAACAAAATCGAATGGTGCGAAAAAAAAAACTGAAATGATGAGGGCACTGGGGGAGGTATGGTATGCAGATTTAATGAGCTGATTTTTGGTGGGGGCGGGTATGATAATTGTGTCAGTACCCCACTCCAAACCTAAAACCCAATTAAAAAAATTGATTTTAGGCTATATTTAAAACTTAAATGGGAAAAGTAAATAATTATACAACTAAAACTTTCACTTTTCAAACATAACAAACTGAAGATTTGTTTTTAAAAATCAGGTGTCAATTAGTTAATTAATTAATATAATATTATAATAATTATCATTTATATATTAAATTAAAACTTATATAATATTAAATAATAAAATCAAATACCTAATTCACAACCACTCCATCACAACTCAACCCAACCCCGTACTCACCCACCCCACCCCACCCCACCCCGAAACCCACCCACCTAGAGGTGTCAATCCGGGTGGTCCGGACCGGGTCGACCCGCCAATAAAAAGCCCGGTAACGGCCCGCTTGAAAAAAAGACCGTCCGTTGCGCGTTACGGGCTGGTTACGGGTCAGCCCGTTTATTTTGAACTACAACCCAGGTCCGCCCGCTGACCCATCCGGGTTGAGCCCATACGGGTCGTGGTTTGTTCTGATTTGGCCCGTATGAATAAAAACATAGATTTTTTCATATTATAGCAAATTTTTTGTCAAGTTTCTAAATACAAAATGATTAAAATGATAAATTCATATTTATACCATAAAATATTTACATAGAATTTAAAATTATAGTTTATGTTATATGAATTACTTCTAAATTTGCAAATTTAAATAAAATATAAACAAATAACAATTAAATGATAAATATATTTCTAATTACTATTGTCAAAAAACATTATTTTTTTAGCTATTAGGGAGAAAAAAAATAAGATTTTACTTTAAAAGTTGTATTAGAGTTTCTAGAAGTAGAGAGATTTTCAATGTTACCCCACCCAAAATTATTTTTTTTCTTCTAATTTTCGACTCCCCCACCAACTTCGTCCCAGACCCTACCTCAACTCACCTCATCCAAAATGATTTTTTTTTCACTACTTTTTCACGACACACCTAGACCCTACCCTGCCACCATCCCCAACCCCACCCCACCCAAAATTAATTTTTTTCTCCTAATTTTCCACACCCCCACCCACCCCCATCCTAGTCCACCCAAATATGATTTTTCTTCTATAATTTCACGCCCCACCCATCCCACCGCACTAAAAAATGATTTTTCTTCTATTTTTTCACACTTCACCTCAACCCCACCCACCATATCCCACCGCACTCCACCCACCCCACCTACCCCCATCCAAAAATGATTTTTCTTCTATTCTTTACACCCCACCCACCCAACCACCCCCACCATACCCAAAAATAATTTTTCTTCCATTTTCACACTTCTCCCCAACCGCCTCACCCCATCCCACTGCACCCCGCCACCCACCACACCCGACCCAAAAATTATTTTTCTTCTATTTTTTCACACTTTACCCCCAACCACCCCAACTCAACCCATCCTACCCCACCCACCCAAAAAATAATTTTTTTCTTTTACTTTTTTTAGCCACAACCCGACCTCGACCTCGACCCCACCCTACCCACCCACCCCACTCCCAAAAATGATTTTTTTCTTCTACTTTTTCCCACCCCACCTTACCCTCAGCCACCCCAAAAAAATGATTTTTTTTCTTCTACTTTTTGAACCCCGACCCTGACCCCACCCCACCCACCCCCACCCTACATCACTACAAAAAATGATTTCTTCTACTTTTTCTAGCCCCACCCGACCTCTACCCACCAATCCCCACCCCCAAAGTTACAGTCAGTCACGCAAGTTGACACGAAATCGCAGTTAAGTCACACAAGATCACAATTACAAATTTAGTTGTAAAACCCCACCCCTCCAAAGTCACAATTGGTCACACAAGGTTAAAGTTCGGTCACACAAAGTCGCAGTTTGGTCAATCGAGGTCACAGTTAGGCCAAATGAGGTCACGGTTAGATCACAGGAGGTCACAGGTCGATCACATAAAGTCACACTTCGTTCTTACAAAGTCACAGTTCGATCACACATAGTTATATTCTACCCAATTGTAGTTAACATCACGTACTCGTCCATGGTCACACCAAGTCACAGTTGGTCACAATCTATATAATTTGTCACAATCATCCTTAGTTGATCACATAATATTTATTTATTGGTTATAGTTACCTAATAATTGGTCAAAGTCATCAATAATTGATCACAATTTCTTTATTGATTGATCAAAACTTACTTGTTTTCTTGATCACATTGGCACTTATCATAAGTCGCACAAACTCACAATTAGTCAATCTAATAGTTGGTCACATTCCGTATTCTTAGTTTTCTTGGTCACATCCCCCATTCTTCACAAGTCACAATTAGTAAATATTTTAGTCACATTTACCTAATAATTGGTCACATCCCGTACTTGATCACACAAAGTCACTTTTTGAACTTACAATGTCACAGTTCGATTACACAACGTCTCAATTCAGTCATACAAGGTCACAGTTCAATCACACGATGTCATAGTTCGGTCACATGTGTTACCAAACTATGACCTTGTGTGATCGAACCGTGCCTTCGTGTGACCGACTGTGACTTTATGTGATCGAATTGTAACTTTGTGTGATCGAATTTTGCAACTAAACCAATTGTGATCTAACTGCGACCTCGTGTGACCAAACTATGACCTTGTGTGACCAACTATGACTTTAGGAATGTGTGGGTATGTGGGTGAGGTTTTTCAACTAAATTTGTAATGTGACATTGTGTGACCAATTGTGACATTGTGTGAATGTTGTCACTTTGCATGTGGGGGTGGGGTAGGGTGGGGGTGGGGTGGGGTGATCGAATTATTCGGTAAGTGTAACCAAAATGTCGACTAAATGTGACTTTGTGCGACTTATGACGAGGAGGGAATATGACCAATTATAAGGTAATTGTGACAAAAAATATTAACTAATCATGAAAAAAAACAAATTGTGACCAATAAATAAATAATATGTGACCAACTACAAATTATTGTGACCAATTATATTAAAGGTTGTGACCATCTATAACTTCTTGTGACCATTGGACGAGGAAAAATATAAGAAAAAAAATCATTTTTGGGTAGGGCGGTTTGTTGGGTGGGTGGCGGGGTAGGGACGGGTGTGAAAAATTAGAAGAAGAAAAATCATTTTTGGATGGGTGGGGTTGGTGGGTGATGGGTGTAGGGTCGAAACGGGGTGTGGAAAAGAAAAAAAAAATCATTTTTGGGTAGGGTGGGTAGTGGTGGGTTGTTGGGTGACGGGAGCAGGGTCGGGATGATATGGGGTGTGAAAAAATAGAAAAAAATCATTTTTCGGTGATGTCAAATGGTTGGGTGGGTGGCAGGCAGGGTCGGGAGCGAGGTGGGTGGGGGTGTTAAAAATTGAAGAAAAAAAGTCATTTTTGGGGAGTGGGTAGGAATGGGATGGGTGGGTATGGTGAAGTGGGGTGGGTGCTAGGGTAGGGTCTGGGTGGGGTGTGAAAAAGTGGAAGAAAAAAATTATTTTTGAGTGGGGTGGGGTCGATTGGTTGGGTGGGTACCTGGTAGGGTCGGGGGCGGGTGGGATTGGAAAATTAGAAGAAAAAAATTATTTTTGGGTGAGGTGGGTGGCGGGGTAGGGAGGAAAAACATGGAGAGATAAAAAAAAAATTCATTTTGTGGGGTGGGGTGGGTTGGGTGGATGAGGGCGTTAAAAAGTAGAAGGAAAAAAATTATTTTTTGGGTGGGATGGGATGGGTAAGGTGGTGTCGAGCTGGGTGGGGGTAGGTAGAAAAGTAGAAGGAAAAAAAATTGTTTTTGTTGTGGGGTGGGGGCAAGGCAGGCGGGGTGTGACGTGGTCTGTGGCTGGGATAAAATCAATTTGTCACTTTGCGATGTGTGGGGTGGGGTGGGGTGGAATGGGGTAGGGTCGAGTGGAGTGGGGTCTGGTTGGGGGTGGAGTGGGATGGGGAAGTTTAGGAAAACATCGGGAGAATATAAAAATAAACTTACTTTTGGCGTGGGGTAGGATATGGGTTGTGGGGTGGGGTGGGGTGGGGTGGGTGGGGTCGGGGAATGTGGCTAGGGTGAGATCAATTTGTCACTTTGCGATGAGGTAGTGTAGGGTAGGGTCAAGTGTGGTTTGGTTGGGTTGGGTGGTGTGGGGAAGTGTAGGAAAATATCGAGAGAAAATAAAAATAAACTTATTTTTGGGGTGGGGTAGGATATGGGTGGTGAGGTGGGGTGGGGTGGGGTCGAGGGATGTGGCTAGGGTGAGATCAATTTGTCACTTTTGAGATGAGGTGGGATAGGGTGGGATGGGGAATGATAGGAAATCATCAAAGGGAAAAAAATAAAAATTATTTTTATTGTAGAGTGGGTGGGGTGGGGTGGTGGTCTGTGGCTGAGATAAGATCAATTTGTAACTTTGCAATGAGGTGGGGTAGGGTCGAGTGGAGTGGAGTTGGGTTGGGTTGGGGTGGGGTGGGGTGGGATGGGGAAGTATAGGAAAATGTCGGGAGAAAATAAAAATAAACTTATTTTTGGGGTGTGGTAGGATATGGGTGGTGAGATGGTGTGGGTGGGGTCTGGGGATATGGCTAGGGTGAGATAAATTTGTCACTTTGGGATGAGGTGGGTTGGGGTGGGGTGGGATGGGGAAGTGTAGGAAAATATCCAGAGAAAATAAAAATAAACTTATTTGTTGGGTGGGTAGGATATGGGTGGTGGGGTGGGTGGGTGGGTCGGGGGATGTGGCTAGGGTGAGATCAATTTGTCACTTTACGTTGAGGTGGGGTAGGGTCGAGTGGGGTGGGTGGGGTGGGGTGGGAAACATCGAGAGAAAATAGAAATAAACTTATTTTTAGGGTGGGACAGGATATGGGTGGTGATGTGGGGTGGTGGGCAGGGTGGGTGGGGTCGGGGTGTGGTTAGGGTGAGATCAATATGTCACTTTGCGATTAGGTGGGGTAGGGTCGAGTGGGGTTGGGGTGGGGGTGAGATGTGGAATGATAGGAAAACATCGAAAGGAAAAAAAAGAAAAAAAATTATTTTTGTGGTAGGTGGGTTGGTGGGGTGGGTTTGTGGGGGTGGGGTGGTGGCTTGGCATGGGCGGGGTGGTGGAGGTTGTGACGTCAAAATTTGAGTTTTTGATTTAATAATATATTAGTTTTAATATAATATATAATAGATAATTATGTTTGTCTTATATATATTATTATATTTATTTTTAATTATTAAAAACCTAATTAAATGAATTAGCACCTGAAATTTTAAAAAAAGATTTCCTTCACATGATTTTTGAATTGCATCTTTGAAATACAAGGTTCTATATAATTTTCCCAACTTAAAATGTACAAAATTAATCTGTATTTAAAAGTTATATAATTAACTCAGCCCATTACCCACATGACTAAGGCTCAATAAAAATTCATTAACCCTAGGTAGGGATATTGAAAGGTGTAGTGGAATCACAATTAGTCATATGAATACATTACTGGGCAAACTTGCGGCTTGCCAACAATCACTAGTGTCTACTCTCTTGGTCTGGATCTGGACAAATTTAGAAAAACTGTGAGTGCCGTCGTCAATCCCTCTTTTATTCTTTCATCTATGTTTTTCAGAGTTTTTATTAATTCTAACTTATTTAACCCGAAATTCCAAAGTGATTCAAGCTAGTAGTTTGAGTGGTCCAATTCCTTCTTGTTAGTGATGACAATAGGATGGGTATGGATCAGGGACCTCATTCCCATCTCCATCTTCGTTACATGCGGGGCGGGGTCGGAGAAGGGACATGTAGGGGCGGAGATTAAAAATTCCTCGTTTAAATTCCGGTTATTATTATTATTTTTTAATCAACCCTTTTTTTTAAAAAAAAAAAAATACTAAAACTTAATATCTCATGCCTTTAAGTTAGTAATTTAGATTGAGATCATCCAACTTGATTTAAAAGAATATATAATTTTTCAAAATGTATTAAATTTTCAAATTTTTATTAGTTTTTAATTTTTAAATTATAAGCGGGGCGGGGATGGGTCGGGGACTTCATTCCCATCCCCGTCCCCATATTACCATCCGGGCGGGTCCCAACAGGGAAAATTGTCATCTCTACTTCTTGCTTTGAAATGTTTGGAATTTGGTAATGGCACGTGTTTCTTGCTGTGTTTCTCTAAATAATAATCTGGTCTTAATGCAAATTAATCTGAATGTCCTTATTTAATATTAATCCACAGCTCACCAAGATAATAAGTACATTGGCCAACTTCCCAGAAGAACATAGACGATTTTTAAAATTTAGAGGCAGATACAAGGAGGATCATGGTTCACATATGCATGGATTTTTATAAGATATGCACATAAGTTGCGTGTATTTAAACTTGTGTGTATAATGAAAATATAATAATGGCTTGTTCTGAGATGTTTATTAATAATTTAAGGAGTAAGTCCTACCTAATATATGAAGATAAGAATGAATAATAAATAGTGGGTGCAGAGAATCTGAGAATGTGTATATTAATTAAGCCCCGGCAAAAGAATTTGAACCAACGGTTCGGTTCGATTCCGGTTTGGTCCCGATTCTGTTCAGTTTTATCAAAATTTTAAATACTAAAAATTAAGAACCATCGGTTTCGGTTCTAGTTCCGGTTCTTGGTTCAGAACCAGAACCAAGAACCAACAAAACACGATTTTTAAAATTTTTTAAAATATAAATTAAAAAATAAAATCATCAATTCTTAATCTTAATGCATGTTATCATGTTCATTGGTCAATACCAATTACTCAACAATTATTAACGCATTCAACATTACAATAACTATAAACAAAACAAGTAATAAACAAAAAATATAGATCAAAAATATTTTTCTTTCAATGGTTATGTTGTTCAGCTTCAAGCCTTCAGCAGTTAAGCCTGCAGTCGTAAGTTCTTCAAGAATCAACAAACAATAAATCTTCAGTACTTTTCATTTTACAATTAATTGTTATCTTGTTTTCAAGGATTTGTTGGACTTGTGCGACTGTTCCCTTAAAAGGTGAAGAATTACGACAGAATTTGAAGACTTTTTAGAAGAAGTACATACACGCGGATGAGGAGATGCGTTATTATTTGGAAGGGAGTGAATATTTTGATATCAAGAATTTTAAGTGTTGTATTCGCATTTTGATCAAGGTTGATAACCTTACCGTCTTACGACTTTTACCAACCGAAATTTTCCATGGCTTCATTGCTTAAGTTAGACAATTTTAGTTTAGGAAATCGGATCCAGAACCAAAAGAACTGAATGGTTCGGTTCCTGATCGGTTCTTCTCTTGCAAAAAGAACCAACGGTTCTTTTTTCAAAAGAACCATCGGTTCTTGATTCGGTTCGATTCCCTATGAACCAGAACCATATGGAACCATGTCCACGCCTAATATTAATTATAAGTTTTTTCCTCTTTGTAATAAGAAATTAGATTATAAATTTTATCTCTAAATAAACCAGATTATTTGTTAAAATCAGTGCTTAGAAAATCAGAAATCAATTCGAACCGGAAAAGCCAAGACCGAGTCGAACCGATTTCAATTAAAAAATTAAAAATTATTTCAAAAATCACAAAAATTTCTAAAAAAAAAAAAGTAATTTTACAAATAACCAATATTTACTTATTTAGAAAACAAAATCATATACAAAAGTAGCTTATAACATCAAAAAGTAACCTAAAACAACAAAATGAAAAAAAGTTCAGCAAAAAAAAAAATTCAAAACCCAGGTTTAAAACCCGACCGAGTCGACCGGTTCCCAGATTAACCAAGGAAAACCCGGGTTCTCCAACCGATTTTTAATCGCTGGTTTTAAGCTTGATCTGGACCAATTTTTGGTTCAAACGGTTCAAATTGCAATCCCTATGAGGAGAAAGCTTGGTGGCAGACTCGCATAGTACCGTAGTTATTCTCTTTTAAAAATTGAATTAATGATTTTTGGTATGCTTTTCATTGGTTATTCTTTTATTATTCTATTCTTTAAATTATTTTGGATGGATTTCATTTAAATAAGCTGTTGTATTTTCATTGCTCGTTAGTTTATTTTATATTTCATAAGATGAAAAATTATTGACTTTAAATTTTTATTGTTGAGGAGTTTGAGGGTTGATGTTGAAATGGTTTTCGAAATGTTAAATGTTGTTGAGTTGTGGTTTGATGTGTAACGCCCCGAATTCCGTGGAGCTCGGGACGCCACGTCGTCCTTTAAATCTGATTTTATTGCGGAAATAATTAAAAAATTTCAGACATCATATTTATTATTTTAAACCTTTGAAACAATATTTTTGCGGAAGAAATGAATTTATAAAACATCACACCTATTATTTAAAAAATGTAGCGGACCATAATTCTAACAAATTCATAAAAACCATAAATCTTAAGTTTTAAAGTAAAGTAACGATAAATAATTAAATTGATGACATTTATGAAACTTGACTTAAAAGAGAATTAACGTTATTTCGGATTTTTCCACCGCTACCATTTCATTCGCCGCCATCTCCAAAATCTGCAAAAACTGTTAAAATAATGAAATGAGTATTTCTAAAAATACTCAGTAGACTCATCGTCAATAATTAATTTACAGAATAATTGAACACGTAATTAGGCAATCATACAGTGATCTCATCATCATATTCTTGGGTTCTTGTATTTTCAAAATCAAGGCTGTTAAAATCACAGGATGTGGGTAGTCTCGTCTCGTGCACTTAAGGCACATAAGTTATGCATAACATCATCATTTCTCATCTTATCTCATAAGAGATATTCTTGTCTCGTCTCATGCATCAAAGCATGTAAATCACGTAATTTCACATAAGACATGCAATTATAATTTAAACTAATTAGTGAGGGCGAGTCTACCTCAAATCACGAGTTTGAAAGTTGAGCAAGAAAGTTCACGTTGTTCTTCTAAATGTCCAAGCGCCTCGTCTAGCCAATATATAAAATAAATCTTAAAGTTGAATTTGAAATTCAAATGTTTTGAAATGAAAGAGTTTTAAAAGAAGAAATAAAAGCTCTAGAGATTAATTTAGAAATCAAACATAGTTGGAATTTGAAAAGAGTTGAGATCAAAATAAATTATTTTGAAAAACTATTTGGCTGACTCGTATGTTTTAAATATCTTCAGGGCTGATTATTAAATCTAGTGAAATCTAAGGTTGAAAATAATATATTTAAAACTGCATAGACTGACTTACATGATTTTAAAACTAAGGGGACTGAATTAAATAACTCTAGAAAACAGGGGCTAAAAATAACATTTTTTAAAACTAGCGGAACTAAAACAAATACTTTTAAAAACTAAAGGGGCCGAATTAAAATATTTTAAAACTTGAGACTGAATTAAAAGGCTTTGAAAACATGAGGACTAATTAATGAAAGCGCTTTTAAAATAAGGGCTGAAACAAATACTTTGAAACTAAGGGGCTGAAATAGGTTTTTTTTGAAAATAGTGGGCTGACTGAAAAATATTCTAAAACTGTAGGGTTTGAATAAAAACGTTTTTGAAAGTCAAAGATTGAAATTGAAAACTTTAAAAATCAAAAGGACTGAATTAGACACATTTTCAAAACTTGGGGCCTAAAAGAAAATTCTCAAAAATCAAAATGGATAATACAAACTTCACTCTCTCTCTTCATTTTCAGAACAGAGGAGAGGCGAGAGAGGGATGTGCGACGGAAGGGGCTCCTCCGTTCGAGGCTGCCGACAGTCATTCGTCGGCGGTGGTGCCGCCATCCCATGGCGGATATGGAGTGGGTGTGGTGTGTAGGAGAAGGAGAAGGAGATTTTGGGCTTAGGTCTTGGTGCGATTCAAGTGTGATCGAAGGGTAATCGAGGCTTGGAGTATTCGATGATAATAGTTGCTGATTATTGAGGTAAGTTGATGGGTTCTATTTGATTCTTGGTTTTTTGGGTTCTTTTGGTTTGATTTTGGGTGATTTTGATATTGGAGCAATGGTCGCTGATGGAGGTGGCGGCTTTGGAGTTGGATGCGGTGGTTTGAGGTGGTTGTGATGTTGGTGTGGTGTTGACAGAGGGGCGTGGGGCTTTGTTGGAAGAAAGGTGCGGCGGGCAGTGGCAGTGTGGGTGGTTGTGAGATTGGCTTCGGTTGGGTGATGAATTGGTGACGTTAGTGTGGTGGTGTTCCGGTGGTTGGGTATGGGCAGTGAGGTGTTGGTGGTGTTGTTCGGTTCGACTATGGTGGTTGCAGGGCCGTGATTGGAGTTGGAGATATATGTTCCGTTTGGTTTAAGTTTACAGATTATGGTTGGATTTGGAGGTGGGGTGTGGCGTGGCCTGGTTGGGAAATGGTGGTGGCTGAAACTTAGACGATGGACATTTTGTGGATAGTTGGCTGGGAACTTACACTGGTTTGTTGACGGAAATCCTGTTGTGTGATTTTGTGATGAAGAGGAAGGGGAATATATCTTGTGAGTTGTCTTTTGATTTTGGCAGAATATGAATTGGGAGGGATTGAAGGGATTTATAAGGGGCAATGGCGGATTGAGTGGGAAGAGTTTTTGGAATTAACAATCATCCATAAATGGAGAGCAATGAAACTTGAAGGAGATAATTTATGGGAAGAAAGAAAAGAAAAACGTGATGAAATTCTGGAGAGTTGGGTTTATACAGAAGGGCTGGATTGAGGGAAAAGATTGAGGAAAATTCAACTAAGTTGCAGGGTTCACGTGATTGAGCAGATGATGGGGAAGGAAAATTGTGTGAATTTGGGAGGATTTAGCTAGTGAATTATATGCTGGGTTTGACTCTAACTTTGGTAAGTTATGGCAGATTTTGATTTAGAACAGAAAGGGAATTGAGGCTGATTGAGAGGGATTGAAGAGTGATCATGGGGAAGGGAAAAATGTGCTGAATATGAAAAATGGAAATTGAGGAGGAAATTTTGGAATTCAAATTAAAATAAATAAAAATTTGAGAATGAATTTAAATTGGAGATAAAATATTTTGGATTTAAATATTTGAAGTTTGGACTAAAATTTATCATTAAAGATACATTTGGACATAAAATTGAAATTGAACTTTTAAGGATAAATAATGAAAAGGGGGCACTTTTAAATAAAATTTTGAAATTTGACCTAAGATTTTAAATAGATTTTAATTTCACTTAAAATGGCAAGACACACACGAGTTTTTAATTGTTATTGCTATTGTTGTCTTAGTGTCTTGGTGCTCTTAAAATGATTTATTTCCGCATATAAAATTAAAGGAAGTTAACACGTATATGTTTAAGGTTTTAAACTTGGGGTGTTACAACCTCGATCTCTGAGGCCTATCGACTACAGTTCTCTCCGGCAACACCTTGACCTCTGACCAAGTTCATTCCTTTTCCTTGCCATTTTAGATAGATAACTTGGAATCATAATTTCCAATCACTTCATACACTGGCAGATCTAGGATTAAAGTCCAGCTAGAGCGACTGGCGGTTGACCGTGGACCGAACCGTTGACGGATGGCGTCGCAACAACTTAATTTTTTTATTTAATATTTAATTAAATAATATTAAAAACTAATAAATAAGTATATCATCCTATCATTGTCTCTAATGTTAGGATTATATGAATCGATTGGGGTCTTTTCCCCGGATTCGACACAAGATCATTCATATTGAATGTAGTGTGAAATTTTGTTTCGTTATCAAAGTCTAATAACTCTTGTGATATACTAAAAGTAGTTATGGGACCACTAAAACTAGAATTACTAGGTTGAGAATTCCGTTTAGGTTGAAAAAAGTGTTCCGTTATCTATAAATCAACGATCACAATTCACAAATCAAGTCAAATACTCAAAAAATTTGTGATCCCAATAAACATAATATCACAACCTATAAATCAATAATCACAATTCACAAATTAAATCATATTTTCATCACAATAATCACAATTTACAAATCTAACCACATTGCAAAAACTTAAATTAACATTTATGCATAATTCCCAAATCAATTATAACGAATTAAGGTTTAGCCTCATTACCTGATAATAGTGAGAAATCACAAATGGATAAAAATTTGGGAAATGACAATGGGTAATTGGCAACCGAGTAATTTAACCAAAAAATTGAGAAATCAAACATCAATATTATTGATTAAAATGTTTAAAACTTAGACATTAACATTACCAAATCGGAAAATTACAAAACCAAAAAAATAAAAACATAACAATTAACAACAATTACCGTCAGCAGGCAACAACTACAGCAGTGGCGGAAGGAAGGAGCTACGCCTGGCCTGAAAACGATCGGCGGTAACTGGCGTTGTCGTCGACAGTGGTGGCCGGTGGGGCAACGCTGGTGACTGAGAATCGGGAAAGAGCAAACTGCCAAGGACCAAGGTTAGGGATTTAATTTTTCAGATTCGGCTTGTTGGACCAAATGGAGAACGATTTGTATCTGGTGATTCTAGTTTGAGCTTGGACTTGGGAGTTGGGTACTAATTTGGGCAAAAAAAAAAAAAATTCAAACCATTCACCATTGTTACAGGCTTGCAGCGCCAGCGCCACCTGTGTAGCGCCAGTGGCGGATCACCGACGGCGAGGTAGCGCGGTCGCGCTACATCATATAGAGCTGGATCCGCCACTGACTTCATACATGTTTTTTGACATTTGTTGATTTCCACAATCGCACGGGCATTAAATTATTCTCAAGACTTTGGTAAAAGAAAAGGAAACACTGTTAGTTACATAACTAGATTGTTGAGCTGAATTGTGAATTTGCTTGTTGATGTAATTATTATGAACAAGTTGATGAATATCTTTTATCTTGTTTACTGGCCAACGGTGCCGGCCCTGAGAATTGGAGGCCCTTGTGTGCAATTTTAAACGGGGCCTTGATTAAAAACAAAAATACTAAATAAAATCTATATACGATCCACGCATTTGGAAAATAACTATCCACCTTCTTTAAATAGTCTAACATTTCAATCGCCTTCCCATTTTCTGTTGGTGAACACTGCAAAATTTTCAGCTCAAAAAATAATTCCTTGCTATTAATATCAGAATTCCCGTCATGCTTCAAAAATTCTTCAAGCTTATCACAAGATCTCTTTAAAGAATCGTCATCTGCAGAATTTAATTTGGTCAAGTCAAATAGAAAGCCAAAATATCTTCATATATTTGAAGTTGTTCGAACCTAGACTTATGGGCTGAAAGAGCATGATCAACTATATATAATAAGTATTCAACTCTATATGATTCTTCAGCCGAATATGTAATATCATCATTAGCATTTTCATCAAATTGCTTCTTTCTATGAATAATACGTTTTTCATGAAATTTAGGTTCAATTTCCATTTCAGCAGCAATTTCTTTAGCAACACTCATGTCAGACTCAAATCCCGATTGTCTATACTTTTCAAAAAATGAAATGAGTGCTTTCAATTCACTAATGGAAACATCAATAACCATATCTTCATTTCTCTAGCCATTTGAACCATCATTAGCTAATTGACTATCGTTTCCTTTAAACAACTTGCAACAAAAACGAAACACTTTATCCAATGAAACTGAGTTGTAAGACGGCTTTTAATTTTTACGTGCAATTTTAAATTTCACGTAATATTTATGTTAATGTTATTATAAATTAATGATCTTTAATGTCTATAATTTGAATTAATTTGCAGTGGAAGGACTTGGACGCAGTTTCGATCAATGTGCCAATTAGAAAGTTTATAAATTGTTCACGTGCAATTTTATGTGATTAATTGTTTTATTACCTAAGCATGCTATAATTTTTATTTGATTAAGTTGTAAGTGACCCAAATTGTGTTAAATTAAAATTGGGGAAAATTTGGTGGTAATTGTAGGCTAAATTGAAGTTATGGACCTACCTATGTGCATGGGGAGAGTGAGGGACTAAATTACAAATTTTGAAAGTTAAAATTTAAAACCCTACCCTATTCCTGAACCTGGATCCCACTCTCTCACCCGATACTTTGGGGATATTTAAATCGGTCTGACAAGGGAAAAGATGTTGTTTCGAGAGTAAAGGGGGTTCTTCTTACGAATGAGGTCCGACCCTGTGTATTCTGTCGTATCCCGTCAGCAATTCCTTCCTGAATGATTCTTAAGAGCTCTTGTTGTGTCAAGTTGGCAGATCCCTTGTCATGGGATGGGCACCCCTGATTCCCGGGGAGTTGTCATCCATAAGATTAACTGGCCGGGGATCTTCCCTAGGAATCGTGCCTGAGGTGTTCGGGTCTGGTTGCGCTTGATGATTGATCTGTTGCTGAAGAGCCTGATGGAGTTCGCGGAGCTTTTGCTGAAGTTCGTTGAAATCTTCTCGACTAACAAGCTCGCTGTCTGGTGTGATTTCTGGGTTCTGTTCTTCCCCAACATATTCAAGGGATGGAGGATTATCATCCTCAGCCGAAGTGTTGGCCGGAAGGGATTGACCAGTGGATGCGGAGGGACGGGCTTGACGTCTATTAACCATGGCTGATTGTATCTCTTCCCACAGACGACGCCAATTGATACTGTAAAAAATCATAACCTTGACGTGGTAAGATCTGATGATACTTGATCGTTGGAAAAGACCAATGAATTCGCCTTGGTTGACCAGCAAAAAAAGGCGAGGGGGATTCTTTCCGTCGCCCCTCCGATGAGAGAATTAGTTTTCTGGAGAAAATTAGAGAAAGAATATTTTACTGGAAAACGTAAAGAATAATGAATGAATATATGTGATCAAATGAACTGTATTTATAGGGCTGAAAAAGCCCATAACTTCCTTTATTTAAGGAAGGAGTCCTTTTGTTATAAACTTACCTTTTAAGAAGGATTTTTTACTTATAAGGATTCAGTTTCCTTTTTGTGAAGGGTTTCCTAGTGGATCATGTATTGCCTTAAGGCTCAAGTATATGGCCCATTAACGAGGCCCAGTGTTGAAAGAGATTGGGAAGCCTGCCAATACGGGCCGTAGGTCGGGAAGAACCGATCTTATCTTCAAGTGTTAAACTAAAGTAGGAGATCAGGATGAACCTGACCCGGATGAGATCGGGCATTTCGCTGAGACGCAGCCCGTTATTGTTGAACAGGGAGGAGGTCGGTCGGTAGGGAGGAGGTCGGCCCCCGGCCGACCATGGAGTTCTCGGCAAGAGGTCGGTCAAAGGAAGACCATGACATCAAGAGGTCAGGTCATGGAATTTTCCTTAATTTCAGGGAGTAGGAAAATAATACCGATCAAACAGTGATTAATAGGATATTGTGTGGTTGAAAATGAGAGGAAAATTTTGAATTTATATGTAGAATATTTTATTGTTAAAATTGAGTAACATAGAAAATAAGTTAAAAATAATGTGGATGAAATAGAGACTAAAACAAAAACCAAAAAACAAAAAAAAATAAAAAACGAGTAAAGAATTTGCACGTCATAGGTACGGTCAATGGGTTGAATCTAGCCCTAATTGTCCTATTGATCAATGAGCCAAGCCTAGGTGACTACTCCATGGAACCACTCAACCAATCCCTTACTACCTATGTTTGAATTTACATTAAAAACAAGATTTGCATTAAAACAAAAACAAAAAATAAGTACCAAATTTGTTGTTTTAGAAGTTAAGAATCAAATTTCACTCGAAAGTAAATTAACAACCATCTGCGCAAATCTCCAAAGATAAATTGACAAAATTCCTCTCTAAACAATGAGTAAATTTAATCAACAGCCACTAAATTTAATCAATAGCCACTCAACCTACTTAATGTTACCACTTAGCCACCAAACTTTAAAAAGTATCTCAATGACTATCCAACTTCAGTAAGATTTCTAGTTAGTCATCAAACTTCAAAAGGTATCCTTATGGCCACCCAACTTACAATGTAATTTCTATTTAACTACCAAACTTCAAATGGTTAAAGTAATACTCGATAAATTAGTCTATGTTCGTTAACGCAATTATTACAATTTATACACTAATTTATAAATAACACAATTTCTCAAATTACTATTTAATCACACACAGTTTCTCTCCACTTTTTAACCACACATTTTACCTAATAAAATATAAATTAACCAATTTATAATTGCTAAATTATTATCGAACAAAGCCTTAATAATCTCTATTAAATAAAAAAATTCACCAGTTGTGACTCGAGCAAAGGGGATAAATTAATAATTTGCATGAATTGATAAGATAATATTTTTTAAAACTATTTCATTGAATTATACCATATCAATTAATGTTATTTATAAAATAATTAAATACATACGTTAAAATATGTATTGATTAATATATTTTAATTCATAAATGTTCATTAATTTAGGGAGTGTTCAACGGTTATTTAAATTGGATAGAGAAGATTTATTTGTATTTTTTAGATAAAATGTGTGGTTGAGAATTGGAGAGAGTAAAATATGTGTAATTAAAAAGTAGTTTGATAAATTGTGTAGTTTAAATACCCCATTTAAACCGCCCCGAACGGAGTAGCATTAGGTTGTTCAATGTCTTTTATTTGACTTGTGTTCATTAATTGATTATTTATTAGAGGTTATTAATTCATCAAGTATTACTTTAGAAAGTTATACTGTGCTATTTGAAGTTGGGTGATCAAACGGGTCAAGTCGGGCCGGCTTGCCTTGTGACTGGTGGGTTTGGTCCGACCCATGAGCCGGACCGTTAGAGGCTCGTGTGGGAGACGAGCCGGGCTGGCCCGTCTCCCACACGCTCGGCCCAAGTCCTGCTCGTGGGCTTGTGAGCTCACAGGACGACTCATGGACTAGATTATTGATTATTATTATTATTATTATTATTATTATTATTATTATTATTATTATTATTATTTTAAAGTAACTTTCTACTAATACTAAAATAATTTAAAATAACAAAACTTAAAATTCACGAACTTGACGAGCTTGAAATGGGCTTGACGAGTTTGAAACGAGCTTTTAACGAGCCGGCTCGCGAGTAGGCCCATTTCGCGGCTTGTTGGGCTTTCACGAGCCGGTCCACGAGCTTCACGAGCCGAACCCGAACTATCCAATACCCAATTTTTTTGTCCGGTTCAAGTCCAAGTCCCTTTTTTCACGAGTCAAGCCGAGCCGAACTCACGAACTGTCCGGCCCGTTTGCCACCCCTAGCCATTGAGATACCTTCTGACGTTGGGAGGCTAACTAGAAATCTTGTTGAAATTGGGTGGTCATTGAGATACCTTTTAAAGTTTAGTGGTTAAGCAGTAACTTTCAACAAGTTGTGTGAAGTTGTGTGGCCATTTGTTAATTTTACACTCTAAACATTTTCCTGATTTAGGCTTTTGCAGAGGTTTTTAGTTCCGCATCTTATCGATTCGACGGCTCTAGTCTAAGAAGTCCAACCTTCACCACAGTCCGCCTCCACCGTTCACCTCCACGGCTCCACACCCAGATAACTTTGGAAATACGGAAAATATTACGTCAATGAGACAATGAGCTTCGAAAGAGCTTAACGATAGCTAAGGTTTGCTCTCAAATCTTAGTTTCTTCATTCTTACTTAAATTTGTGTTTAATTTCAATATACGAAGCTTTACTTGGGCATTTGATTGTTCTTTGTGTGTTTTTTGAATTAAAGAATGGATATTTTTTAGCTAGGATTTTGTAAATGCTTTGGGGAATTGCGTTTGATTGGTAACTCTGCCGCTTAATTTGTGATTTTTTCCCTCGGGAGATTTGTTGGAATAGTCTTTCCAAAGGCATAGTTTTTCAAAATGCCCTTTTTATGAAAAATATCTTTATTACCCTTAATGAATTGAATTATTTTCTTCGCAAGATATATCCCAGAATTAGTCATGTTGATTTAATTCAATACTTTTTATTATATTCATATTTTTTAATCTTTTAAGTTCTTCTAAAAATGTTCTATATTGTGATAATTTCTCAAAAGATTTAGAATGTTCTTTCTTAGTTATATATCCTAATGTTATTCCATCTTAAACTTCATCTTCTATATGATTATTGCCCAATTTTACTTATTTTAAAGAAGTAAATAAATGAAAAAAATACAATTTTGGGATATAAATTTTGTCATTTAGAGTAAAATTTATTAAAGATTCAATTTTATTTGTTTAACTCTAAATTAATTTTAATTGCTAAAAATTTCATTTATTTGGTTATAGGTATATTTTGGACAAGTTCAACCCAAAAATCGATGATTTAATGGACCGAAAAAGCCCATAAAGCCATCTACTATCCCAACACATTCAGGAGGCCAACCTACAACCAACCACTCACGCATTCTCTGTCTGCTCTCATCTTCTACAGCAACTTCCAGCTGCAACCCATACTCTTTCTCTCTTCCCAGCCAGACTTCATCCTCCACTCCTCACCCTAAACCCCTGACGTCACTCTCATCTCTACAGAAAAAACTCCAGCCGCAACCCGTTCCTTCTCCCTCTACCTCCTCCCACAGCTTTCCCTCTGTATTTTTCTCTACAGCACGCGCAGCCTCTGTCTTCTCCCATCTTTTGAAACCGCCAGCCACACTTCTCCCACCATCTCTCTCTCTCTCTCTCTCTCTCTCTCTCTCTCTCTCTCTCTCTCGTTGTCTTCTTCTCCAATCCACCATTAAGCAGCACACCACTTTCACCTTCAATCTTCCTCAGCCGCACCAACCTTAAATCCCAACAGCAAACCAGCCACAGCTCCGTTTTCTCTCTTCCCTCACCAACTTCAACAGCCGCAAAACACCAGCAGCCACGCAGTAGCACCGAGCAGCAAGCCACCAGCCACTTCACTTCCGTCAACCACCAGCTGCCTCCCAGACTTCATCAAAACCGTAAGCCACTTCACCCTCTCTCTCACCTATCCTCACGCCAGTAATAACCCTTCCACAGCCACCTTCATCCCCTCAGCAACCACACTGGACCTGGAGCTACAGCAGCTTCGGTTCACCTCATACAGCTGTCTCTCGCCAGCAGCTTCCTCTCGCCAGCAGTTTCACGCAGCAGCACAGCCCAGCAGTCCGGTCGTCAAATCCACGCAGCAGCCTTGATTTTGGTTATTTGTTCTAGTTTGATTTATTGCATTTTGTTTAGATTCTCAATTATTTTGATTGTTAGTCCACATACATTTAGATTATTGATTCTAGTTTGATTTTAGATATATTTTAGTTAGTGAAATTTTATTTCTGAATTTGAATTTTGTTCGAGTAATGGTTAAGTGTTTACTTGATTTTTATTACATTAATTTAATTATGTTCGGCTAAGTTTTATTTGAGGGGAGTTATTATTAGCTTCAATGGATATGTTTTAATTCGTTCTGGATGAATTCTTGTGATTGATAATAATTAACGAGTGTTTTAAAGTTTCAAATTATTTTACTTCGATTGATGTCGTTGTTGTGATATGTATTGAATATATACATAAGATGCTCGACTAAATGCCGTAAAATAAATTGATTAATTTTCATACTAATATTTTCAAATTTTATCGATCTCAAGAAATTCATGCTAAATTTATTTGCAAAGCCCAATTGATAGCGAAAGAATAACTCCACTCAAATTTCCCTTTTATTGCAATTTAATTATATTCTTTCCAAATTCGTGTTAACACAATTGAAATCATAGTTTAAGTTTCGAATTTAGGAAATATTACGATACCAATAAAATTCCTAGGAAGAATGACCCTGGATTATTGCTAGGCTATAACTTGACCCCTTTATACTTGGAGGGTAGATTTAACATCGAGTCAAGTTTTTGGCGCCGTTGCCGGGGATTATTTTGGTGTTAATTGATTTTTGCTGAATTCTTTTTATTTTATTATTTTTTTTCTCTACTACTATTTTTGGATATTGTTATTTGTTTATGTCCGTTTGGTTTCGAGATAATTCTAAGCGATTAGTAAGATCGGAACCTACTAACCAATTTTTAATTCTTGAAAATCAGCAGGTAGTAATGGCAAATAATACAGATCCAAATGAGGTGCCAGTCGTTCAATGTCTTAGAGATTACATTTTTCCAACGATGGCAAACACTCTGTCATGCATAATAATTCCTGCAAATGCAGCGGTCTACAACTTTAAACCGGGAATGATTGATCATCTACCACGCTTCCATGGGATGCCATCAGAGAGTCCATACCACCACATCCAGGAATTCGAAGGGGTTTGTTTTACTTTTCTTGAACGAAATTGCACTGAGGAAGTCATTCGACTCAAGCTTTTCCCTTTTTCACTAAAGGATAAAGCTAAGTCATGGCTTAACTCTTTAAGGTCTGGTTCAATTACAAATTGGGCGAATATGCGGAAAGAGTTCATTAAAAAAAAAATTCCACCACAAAGAACCACCGCTATTCAAAGACAAATCATGAATTTTTCCCAAAAGAATAATGAAAGTTTTTACACTGGTTGGGAAAGATTCAAAGATTTGTTGTTATCTTGTCCCCATCATGGTTATGAGCAATGGATGTTAACTAAATTTTTTTATGAAGGGCTCAGACCAGAAATGAGACAATTTGTGCAAACCATGAGTAATGGTGATTTCTTTGCAAAAGACCCAAATGAAGTTTTTACATTCTTTGATGACTTAGCTGAAAATGCCCAATCTTGGGATAACATTGATGAGTTTGATAGGGGTGTTACAATAAAAACTGAATTTCCAAAAATTGCATCTGGAAATGGAATTCATTCACTTAGAGCAGATGATGACATAAATGTCCGATTGGCTGTCATTACTCGAAAACTTGAAAATTTGGAAACTCAAAAAGTGAATGAAGTTAATTCCTCTTCCACTATTTTAGAAAAAATGTTCTATTTGTGAAGATGTACAACATTTAACCTCTGATTGTCCTGCACTTCCCCAACTAAAAGAGATGTATTTTGATCAATCTGTTGCTGTTAATATGATTTCCAAACCTTATTCTAATCCATACTCGAGCACTTTTAATCCAGGTTGGAGAAATCATCCAAATTTCAGTTGGAGGAATGATCAAGGAGGAAGCAGTAATGTTGGCAACAATGTTGGACCTTCACAACCAACGCCATATATGCCACCGCAGAAGAGAAGTCTGGAAGACCAAATCCAACAATTCATGCAAAGTCAAGCTGCCATTAATAATCAAAACTCTCAGGCCATTAATGACATCCGATCTCAACTTACAAAGCTGACTACTCAGGCAAGTGCATCAGAAAAAGGTAAGTTTCCAGCTCAACCAATGCCTAATCCTCAAACTCAATACAATGGGGTCGATGAATCCAATCTGAGACATGTGAAAGCAATAACTACCTTGAGAAGTGGTAAGCAAATCCAAGTTCCTGAACCTAAAGAGGACTTGGTGGGTAAGCAAGCTAAACCTCTTGTTGATGATACCGTATTAAAATCTCTATCTGATGTTCAGGAACCACCTAGGCCAATAGTAGGTGCACCCCCTGCCCTTTTTCCTCAAAGATTACAACCTGGTAATAAGACCAAAAATCAAACAGAAATTCATGAGATTTTTAAGCAAGTTAGGGTAAATATTCATGTGTTAGATGCAATTCAACAAGTCCCTACCTATGCTAAATTTCTTAAGGATTTGTGTACAGTGAAAAGGAAGCTAGGTGTTAAGAACAAAGCATTTTTAACTGAACAAGTGAGTTCTATCATACAATGCCAAACTCCTCAAAAATTTAAAGATCTTGGTTCTCCAACCATAACTTGTATGATAGGAACCACTCGTATTGGTCATGCCTTGCTAGATTTAGGTTCAAGTGTAAATCTTTTGCCCTTTAGTGTGTATACACAGCTTGGTTTAGGTGAACTTAAGCCTACCCCCATGATTTTACAATTAGCAGATAGATCTGTTAAGATGCCTAGAGAGATAATTGAGGATGTTTTGGTTCAAGTCGATAAATTCTATTACCCAGTTGATTTTGTTGTTATTGATGTTCAAAGTACACCTAAAACTTCTCCTCAAATCCCTGTTATTCTTGGTAGACCATTTCTTGCAACTTCAAATGCTTTGATAAATTGTAGGAGTGGTATTTTAAAATTGACTTTTGGAAATATGTCTTTGGAACTTAACATTTTCAATGCTTGTAGGCAACCAAAAGATTTTGATGAAGTGCAGGAAGTTAATATGCTGGAAGAGCTGCTAGTTGAGTTAGAAGATCCTAATGAGCAACTTGAGCAGAATCTCGAATTGGACAACATTCAAGACCCTTCAAAAAGTATAACAACAGTAGCTGCAAGAGCTTGGCAGCCAAACATTGAGCCTCTAAATGTCAGTCAGACACCCATGCAAACATCAGCAGAGAAGATGCCAAATCTAGAGCTTAAACCTCTTCCATCGGAACTAAAGTATGCGTTCTTGGGACCTAATGAATCATACCCTGTGGTAATCTCTTCTACTCTTACTTATGATCAGGAAAATATGTTGTTGAAAGTATTGAATCATAGATCTGCAATAGGTTGGACTATAGCTGATATTAAGGGAATTAGTCCTTTAGTGTGCACTTATAGAATTTTTCTAGAAGAAAAGGCTAATCCTTCAAGGGAATCTCAAAGAAGACTAAACCCTAACATGAAAGAGGTTTTTAAAAATGAAGTTTTAAAATTACTTGATGCAGGTATTATTTATCCTATTGCAGACAGCAAGTGGATAAGTCCTACTCAAGTAGTTCCAAAAAAAATTGGGGTTACCGTTGTTGAAAATGAACAGGGAGAAATGATAACTAAAAGGATACCCACTAGTTGGAGAATGTGCATAGATTATAGGAAATTGAATTCCATGACAAGAAAAGACCACTTTCCTTTACCATTTTTAGATCAAGTGCTAGAAAGAGTTGCTGGACATTCATTCTATTGTTTCTTGGATGGTTTTTCAGGCTATCATCAAATTGAAATAGCATTAGAAGATAAAGAAAAAACTACTTTTACTTGTCATTTTGGGACGTTTGATTTTAAAAGAATGCCGTTTGGTCTTTGTAATGCCCCAGCAACCTTTCAAAGATGCATGCTTAGCATATTCAGTGACATGATAGAAAAAATTTTGGAAGTATTTATGGATGATTTCTCTGTGTATGGTGATTCATTTGATGATTTCCTAACAAATTTGAAAGTTGTTTTATGCAGGTGTGAAGATAAGCAACTTCTCCTTAATTGGGAGAAATGTCAAGAGGAATTTTTTTAGGTCATATAATTTCTGCTAAAGGCATGGAAGTAGATAAGGCAAAAGTAGATTCAATTTCTAGGTTACCTATTCCTTTAACTGTAAAAGACGTTCGATTATTTTTAGGCCATGCAGGTTTTTATAGGAGGTTCATAAAAGATTTTAGTGTCATAGCAAAACCTTTGACTACACTTTTGATGCATGATACAAAATTTGTTTGGACTAATGAATGCACTGCAGCTTTTGAACATTTAAAAAAGGCACTCACCACTGCACCCATAGTTAGATCACCTGATTGGTCTCTACCTTTTGAATTAATGTGTGATGCAAGTGATATAGATGTAGGAGCAGTGCTTGGCCAGAGGAAAGGTAAGGAACCTTATGTAATCTACTATGCTAGCATAACTTTGAATCAAGCTCAATTGAATTACACAACTACCGAAAAAGAGCTGCTAGCAATAGTTTTTGCACTGGAAAAATTTCGAACTTATCTTATTGGGACCCCTGTTACTATCTTTACTGATCATTCTGCTCTTAAATATTTGTTCACAAAGAAAGATGCTAAACCTAGACTCATTCGTTGGATTTTGTTATTGCAGGAATTTGACATTACAATTAAGGATAAAAAAGGGGTAGAAAATGTTGTTGCTGATCATTTATCCAGATTAAATTCTGAAAATTCAAAAGTTTCTCACCCTTTAAATGATTCATTTCCTGGTGAATAGTTATTTAGCTTGAATATTGTTCCATGGTTTGCTGACTTGGTTAATTATCTAGTTACAGGTCATATGCCCTCAAATTGGAGTGTCCAAGACAAAATGAAGATGAAAGCTATTGCAAGGAACTTCTTCTACGATGATCCATACTTATTCAGATATTGTGCTGATCAAATTATCCGAAGATGTGTTCCTGATGACGAGGTACAACAAGTTCTTAATTTCTGTCATTCTCATACTTGCGGAGGCCGTTTCTCTTCACAGAAAACAACTGCTAAGGTACTTCAATGTGGTTTTTATTGGCCTAGTTTGTTTAAGGATGCTCATACATTTTGTAAAAATTGTGAAGCATGTCAGAAACTTGGTAGTCTCAGCCATAGGAATATGATGCCATTAGCTCCAATCATTGTTCTTGAAATTTTTTATTGTTGGGGATTAGATTTTATGGGTCCTTTTCCCCCCTTCTTTTGGATATTTATATATATTGGTAGCTGTTGATTATGTTTCAAAATGGGTAGAGGCTATTCCATGTAGGACAAATGAACATAAAGTTGTGCTCAAGTTTTTGAAAGAACATATTTTTTCTAGGTTTGGTATGTCTAAGGCCATAATTAGCGATGGAGGAACACATTTTTGTAATAAACCTTTTGAAACCTTGTTAAAGAAATTTGGCATTAGGCATAAGATTTCCACTCCCTACCACCCTCAAACTAATGGTCAAACTGAACTAGCCAACCGGGAAATTAAAGGCATTTTGACAAAAACAATTATCCAAATAGAAAAGATTGGGCTATAAAATTGGATGATGCTTTATGGGCCTATAGGGCTGCTTTTAAAACTGTTATTGGAATGTCTCCTTATAGAACTGTATTTGGAAAACCTTGTCATTTGCCAGTTGAAATTGAACATAAAGCTTATTGGGCAATCAAAACACTCAACTTTGATTTAGATCAAGCTGGTGAATTTAGGAAACTGAAATTGAATGAGTTAGATGAATTACGTTTGGAAGCATGTGAGAATGCAAAATTTTCAAAAGAGAAAATGAAAGTTTTTCATGATAAGAAAATTTTTAGATAATCATTTTTTCCTTCTCAAAAAGTATTGCTATATGACTCTAAGCTTCATTTGTTTCCTGGTAAGTTGAGAGCTAAATGGATTGGTCCTTACATTGTGCAAACTGTTTACCCTTATGGAGCAGTTGAAATTCTGGATCCAAAAATTGGTACTGTTTTTAAAGTTAATGGACAACGTCTGAAACCATTTTTGGATAATTTTTCTGCTGATGTGAATGAACTACCTCTGCTGGACCATGATTCCAGCGGCTGATTTTCTTGGAACTAAATTTTATTATTATGTATATATTTTCTTTTCTTTTTTGCAGATTTTATTCTTTTCTTCATTTTTTTTAGTTTTTCATTCTTGAATAATTGCTCATGTGCATAAGCCTCCTCTCAGGTACACTCTTCTCCTTTAGTTTGATTTAATTTTGAGTCGTGTCTATTAATCACAGTTCATTTTTCTTCTCTTTGAGTCATTGAGGACAATGCCTGATTTTAGTTGGGGGGAGAGTAACTCAAATGTACTTGTTGCATTAATTCTCTGTGATCGTTGAGCATAAAATGGAGTACATCTTGAGTCTTGAATTATATCTTTGTTATTCTGTAAATACCTCCCTCCTAAAAAATATTTATGCACGAATTTAAGCCTTGTGGTAAGATGGATAGTCAACACATACAACTAGAGCTCTCTCAAGTTTAAGTAATTTTATTTGTTCATCATGAGAGTTGAGTGATTGGTAGTTTTCTTATACTGCCCTTGTTTGATATTGCTACTTCCATTGGGCATCATTACACGGATTGTGGATTGTTGGTGGTTTATACTTAAGAAACGATGAAGGTCAATGTCAAATAAAAAAATTTGATCCTTTGAAGCTAACCTTATCATCTTCTCTCCCCATCACAAATCACTTTCATCTATTTCACATTAAAGATGACATTACATCCAGACATTACTTCCATAAATACATAACCTTGTTTCTACTTTCAAGTATAAGTGAGGATGATTATTTTTGTTCCATATTTGACGAAAAAATGTCCAGTTCATGAAAAAGAAAGAAAAGTGGAATTAGAAAGTATTTGACAATCATTGAGACTAGAGGAGAATGTTGAAGAATTATTTGAGAGGATTTCAGGCTCAAAAAAAATAGAGAGAAAAGAAGAAAAAAGAAAAAAAAATTAGAAAGAAAAGGGAGACATATTGAAGAGAAAGTAAAGGATGTGAAGAAGAAAGTAAGATTGAAGTGTGATTAAAAGGAAAATTATTATCCTTGCTTATATTTTGAAAGTCCTCGATTTATACCCACTTCTTCTATTTCCTTATCCTACCAAAAAAAAAAAATGCTACCATTGCGTCTTATACTTCCATTGGAATTTCTTGTTATACTATTATCACTGAAATATGCAAACATCTTCTTTCATCGCTCTTTATCAATTCCCTTGATAACACCATCGATACATTTACATTGATATTGACATTTTGATCTTAAGTTGCTTGTGGTAAGAACGGTTGAATCCCAATGGTTGTGAGCTTTTCATGAGGTCAACATTTGCATTGCTGTCATCCACATATATATGGCCTTTATTGCATGCTTGAGTGATCAATTTTCAAGCTCCATGAGTGACCCCCTAACCAGTTCAGAAACAAAATATACATACCCGTGAGTATATGGAGTTTATGCTTGGCTTGAGTAAATACTCGACACTGTATGTGTTGGGGTTAGTGGTTTGATGGATCGGCTTAAAACACACACACACAAAATTTTGGGAATGTTTTTATGGATTAATTTGGGATATAATGCTTGATCTCTTGATTTTGCGAAGTTGATGTGCTCGACTATCTAAACTCATTCTTGACTTTACAATTGAAGTTTTTCATTGAGCTAATCATGTTTTTAATTCGCTTGAATTGCTAGAAACTAGCAAAAGCTAGTTGGGGAGTGTGATTATTGTCTAATTTTACTTATTTTAAAGAAGTAAATAAATGAAAAAAATACAATTTTGGGATATAAATTTTGTCATTTAGAGTAAAATTTATTAAAGATTCAATTTTATTTGTTTAACTCTAAATTAACTTTAATTGCTAAAAATTTCATTTATTTGGTTACAGGTATATTTTGGACAAGTTCAACACAAAAATTCATAATTTAATGGACCGAAAAAGCCCATAAAGCCATCTATTATCCCAACACATTCAAGAGGCCAACCTACAACCTACCACTCACGCATTCTCTGTCTGCTCTCATCTTCTACAGCAACTTCCAGCCGCAACCCATACTCTTTCTCTCTTCCCAGCCAGACTTCATCCTCCACTCCTCACCCTAAACCCCTGACGTCACTCTCATCTCTACAGAAAAAAATCCAGCCGCAACCCGTTCCTTCTCCCTCTACCTCCTTCCACAGCTTTCCCTCTGTATTTTTCTCTACAGCACGCGCAGCCTCTGTCTTCTCCCATCTTCTGAAACCGCCAGCCACACTTCTCCCACCATCTCTCTCTCTCTGTCCCTCTCTCTCTCTCTCTCTCTCTCTCTCTCTCTCTCTCTCTCTCTCTCTCTCTCTCTCTCTCTCTCTCTCTCTCTCTCTCGCTGTCTTCTTCTCCAATCCACCATTAAGCCGCACACCACTTTCACCTTCAATCTTCCTCAGCCGCACCAACCTTAAATCCCAACAGCAAACTAGCCACAGCTCCGTTTTCTCTCTTCCCTCACCAACTTCAACAGCCACACAACACCAACAGCCACGCAACAGCACTGAGCAGGAAGCCACCAGCCACTTCTCTTCCGTCAACCACCAGCTGCCTCCCAGACTTCATCAAAACAGTAAGCCACTTCACCCTCTCTCTCACCTATCCTCACACCAGTAACCAGCCTTCCACAGCCACCTTCATCCCCTCAGCAACCACACTGGACCTGGAGCTACAGCAGCTTCGGTTTACCTCATACAGCAGTCTCTCGCTAGCAGCTTCCTCTCGCACTAGTACAAAAAGGCATAAAAAAAATGAGGAAAATACGTCGATTTTTCAAAAAAATGACGCATAAAATAGGACGGTGGCATTTTCGTAATTAAAATTTAGGAATAGGCGTCGGTTTCTATTTTAAACCGACGCGCAAAGTCGGACCGCCGACTTTGCGCGTCAGTTTTTGCAAAAACCGACGCGAGAAACGCCGGTTTCTCGCGTCGGTTTATGGTGAACCGACGCGCAAAGCCGGACGGTCGGACTTTGCGCGTCGGTTCTCCATGAACCGACGCGAGAAACCGGCGGTTTCTCGCGTCGGTTCACCTTAAACCGACGCGAGAAACCGGCGTTTCTCGCGACGGTTTTTGCAAAAACCGACGCGCATTCTCATAATTTATTCCCGGTATTTTCATAACTCTCGCGCCTCTTTCTCTCTTTCAGTACACTTCTCTCTAGCTATACACTCACGCCTCTCTCTCTAGCACAATTCACTCTCACAATTTCTCTCTACTCTCACGCCGGCTCTCCCTCTCTTGTGAACGTCGCCGCCTCCACCGCCCTCACTCTTCTACCGCCGCCACCTCCACCGACATTGTAAGACCCGATTCCCATTTTTGTTTATAAGTATGTATATGTATTTGTGTATATATATATTTATGTGTATATATATGTGTCTACGTGTATATATATATATTTGTGTGTGTGTGTATATATATGACTGTGTATATATTTGTGTGTGTATGTATGTGTATATATATATATATATAGATATGTATGTATGTGTGTCTATATATATATATATATATATAATCTACATAGATATGTATATGTAATTAGCCTCTGTGTATGTATGTATGTATATATATATGTGTGTGTGTGTGTGTGTGTGTGTCTATATATATATATATAATCTATATATATTTGTTATTATATAAATATGATAATTACATGTTAATATGTATAAATGTGTTAATTAAATTTTAATATATATAAATTTGGGTGTTAAATTTATATTGTTGATTTTAAGTTAGTAGATAGATAAATTTTAATATTTTAATTATTGGAGTTGAAATTATGAGATATTAAGTCATGAAATCTTAGCTTCACTTTTTAGGAATTGAGAATGGATTTCAAATTAAACTTGGAGTAGTTGATGATGTATGTATTAGATTTTTGAATATGTCGAGGATGAACATTTTGGTTTATTGTGATATGTTGATTATTCCTATAGGTTGGTTAAGTCCAATTTTTAGGGGAAGTAATCGAGATTCAAAACTTATGGGCAAAATACTTCGTTCATAGGTTTGTGTAAATCGAAGCGTAATCAAAACTTGCACTTACATATATATTTAATTTGTATCATAAATTAACAATTTGTAAGTATAATTGTTGTTAATTTAATTTTATTACGTATATATCGATTATATATATTTATTTGGTGATGCGCATGTTCAAGTTATCGTAGACCACGTCCTGGTCACTGCAGGTCACGACCTGCAGTGGCCTGGGTCATTGCAAGTCACGTCCAGGTGATTGCAGGCCACGACGTGCAGTGACTTGGGTCATTGCAGGCCACGACGTGCAGTGGCCTGAGTCATTGCAGGTCACTGCAGGTCACGACATGCAGCGGCCTGGGTCATTGCAGGCTACGTCCAGGTCACTGCAGGCCACGACATACAGTGGCCTAGTCATTGCAGGCTACGTCCAGGTCACTGCAGGGCACGACGTGCAGTGGCCTGGGTCATTGCAGGTCACGTTCAGGTCATGTAATATAAAAAAAAAAAGTTTAGGCGTCGGTTCTAAAGATAAAACCGACGCCTAAAGCTGTTTTGGGCGTTGGTTCAAAAATTAAAACCGACGCCCAAAGTGTATTTTTTTTTTTTTTTTTTGACTTTAGGCGTCGGTTTTAAACTAGAACCGACGCCCAAAGATGACTTTGCGCGTCGGTTTGCAACCGACGCCTAAAGTCGAGACTTTACGCGTCTGTGTCATATGCGTCGCTGCTACAACCGACGCGTATTCCGTTTTCCAACCGACGCGAATTCCTATTTCTGTACTGGTGTCGCCTGCAGTTTCACATAGCAGCACAGCCCAGCAGTCCGGTCGTCAAATCCACGCAGCAGCCTTGGTTTTGGTTATTTGTTCTAGTTTGATTTATTGCATTTTGTTTAGATTCTCAATTATTTTGATTGTTAGTCCACATACATTTAGATTATTGATGCTAGTTTGATTTTAGATATATTTTAGTTAGTGAAATTTTATTTTCGAATTTGAATTTTGTTCGAGTAATGGTTAAGTGTTTACTTGATTTTTATTTCATTAATTTAATTATGTTCGGCTAAGTTTTATTTGAGGGGAGTTATTCTTAGCTTCAATGGATATGTTTTAATTCGTTATGGATGAATTCTTGTGATTGATAATAATTAACGAGTGTTTTAAAGTTTCAAATTATTTTACTTCGATTGATGTCGTTGATGTGGTATGTATTGAATATGCACATAACATGCTCGACTAAATGCCGTAAAATAAATTGATTAATTTTCGTACTAATATTTTCAAATTTTATCGATCTCAAGAAATTCATGCTAAATTTATTTGCAAAGCCCAATTGATAGCGAAAAAATAACTCCACTCAAATTTCTCTTTTATTGCAATTTAATTATATTCTTTCCAAATTCGTTTTAACACAATTGAAATCATAGTTTAAGTTTCGAATTTAGCAAATATTACAATACCAATAAAATCCCTAGGAAGAATGACCCTGGATTAATGCTAGGCTATAAACTTGACCCCTTTATACTTGGAGGGTAGATTTAACATCGAGTCACTATATCTTCGTATTCTTCTATAATTTTATGAATCATATTTATATTTTTTGCTGTTTCAACAGAATTAAATTCTATTCTATTTAAGATAACATAGTCAGTATCTTTGTATATTTCTTTTAATTTAGATTGTCCAACAGAATGTATATTTTTAGATTTTTCAGCAATAGTTAATAAAAATGAAACTTATTTATTTTCTAAGTATAACTTATGATCGTAGTTATTAGAAGTTGATGCTTGTGAAGTATCCATAGATTATTGGGTTGGTAAATTATTATACAAAATTTTCTGGTGTAAATCCATTCTTTGATCTAGTATAATACAATAATCTACAATATATTATTCATATTTTTCTAAAAGTTTATTATATTCTTCAGAAGATATGTTTTCATTTTCCATTTGATGTTTAATAGCTTCCATTTTATCTTTCAATTTTTCTAAAAGGTTATCAAGTCCTTCGATTGTATATCCTGGCATTTAAGTTTAGAATGTATTTGTCGTAATTTTATTTTCTAATTCCACTTTGAGCTGTAATATATCAGAATAATCTATAATATACTGATCATAATTTTCTGAAAGTATATAATATTATTTAGATGATTCATCCATATCTATTAAATGAGATATAATATTATCTATTTTTTTCATTATTTTTTCTAACAAATTATCTAATCCTTTAATAGTATATTCAGACATTATAAACACAGAGATAAATAATTTATAAAGTTTCAAGTAATTTTTCAAATTTTATCAATGTTTGAGAATTGATAATATCTATGTCAACCATGATATCTATACCTGGTTCAAATGGTATATATTATATTTTGAAATACTTTTCTTTCTCTTTTCTAATTTATCAATTATATCTTAAATATCATGTATCATTATAGATCTTACAGTTCCTCTTGCAAAGTTTTCTATTAAATTTTTTTTAAAACTTTTTAATATCTCTTATGATGCGTAGAGTTACTATTAGTATCCTATTTTATCAATTTCATTTTCATATTCAATACATTTTTTACTTTTGATATTCTTTTTAACTTTATAGGACCTCTCTTAGTTCTGGGTTTTTTCATGATATAATTACTTTCATTCATGATATTAGGATTTTCAAAAACTGGTAAAGAAAGATTCACCTCTTCCATCACTGTCATAATCTATTACAGGATCATAATCATTATCACTACTAAACACATATCCTAAATATAATTCATTATTTATTTCAGTGTTATCACTATCAAGCCAAAAATAAATAATTGATTTTGTAATTTCTAATCCTAATATTCTTTTTAATGTTGGAAAGATAGCTAACAAACATGACATATAGACATTATATAACTTTTTTATTTCATTGTTTGGTCTAGTAAACTGTTTATACATGAATAAAGGTTCAATTATGCTATGATATTCGTCATTATAAGGACTGTTTTGATAATTAAATTTAATAATTCTGAATTCTGTTATGTTAAAAGCTCTTCTTTCTCCTAATTTCGTGAAGATAGATATATTAAGAATACTAACATCTTTTCCTGTTCTCAGTACCTTTGTATTTTCTTTCTATTGTTAGTGACCTTCAGGCTTATAGATTTCTGCTCCATACCCTCCAATGGCTTCCTACCTTCACGGGTTATTAGATAAATCTGGATGCCTTCACTGTATAACTCTTTAGATAGAAAATATTTTAGGACAGAGTGTAGGGAGTTTTCTTAATAATATACCTTCTTTTTGGAAATAGGATTTAGAAGACAAGAATTTAGAAATTCATCATAATATGATAAGTAAATTGGGATTTTATTGATAATATGAAAATTGACAAATTATTGGTATGAGAATTTTTCAAAGACAGAAGATTTTTGGCTTTCTCACAAACTGAGTGTTCAAGAGAGTTCTGTCTTTCAACTAGCCCGGAGGCCTCTATTTATAATATTACATTGGACACAATTACATCACTGCTTACATCATTGGCCTAACAATTTCACAGCTTTTTTCCATATAAAAACACACTTGTCCTTCTATTATTTATTACATCACATGACCCTTACATTATAGGGACACTTATCTTTCTATTTTTTATTTTTTTTTGGTCTTGACATGGCCCCTACATTGTTCTGCATTGTTGCATTAAAGTAGATCTATTAAACAGCTTCCACTTGTCCATCAATTTTGTTGGCATGTAAAGCAGATTCATCAAGTGGCTTCCACCTGTCCATCAATTCCTTTGGCATGTGGGGCAATTCCTGGATATGCACGCTTCTTGCAAAGTGGCAAAGCTTCCATGGATTTGATGAGTGTCAAATTTGTTGATATATTCTTGCAAGATTGTTGACTTTTCTTTTCCTCCATTAGTGAGTAGGGTCCATCCATTATACTGGCATATGCATTTGAATTTTTTCTCATACAGGTTTTTGGCAATGTTGTAGAGAACTTTAATTCCCAACACCCTTCGGGATCTAAACCATGACTTTGAAAATTTCGAGCAACATACCCAATCGTGATAATATGCTCAGTAGGATAATATATCATTCCATCAATTTCAGGACTGATCGAATAAAATTTTAAATATATGGGTCTTCCTTGGACAAACTTTGAAATTTCTCCTTTTAGTAAATCATCAAATTTTTCGATTTCTTTCAGATCTTTTCCTGGATAGATAAGATCCAAAAATCCATAATCAGCTGCCATTTTTGTCATGAAGGGATCTCCTCCCTGAGTAACGATCAATCGTGGTTATACATGGTCTCCAAACGAAATGCAATAACAATCACATTCTTGAAGTTCATATATAACTTTGACAGTAGTTTTATATTCATTTTCTTTTGGTAAAAAAGGGGAATCATCTTCCTCTTCAGCACGAATTATGACTGCCTTTGTATGTTCATCTTTGGCATTGATTGTGATTTTTCGAGGACTAACTACATTTATAACAACTTTTTTGGGACTTGGTTCATCTCTTTTAATCGTTGGTCCACTACTACTTCCAAAAGATGTACTTGTTTGTATTTTTGATATAACCTGTTTGGTAATTAACAATTCAAACTGAGATTCAATCTCAATTATATTATCGCTCAATTCTTTAGTATAATTGTGATGAAATGTTGAGAATTTCACCAATTGCTTGAAACTTCCTTGGAGAGTTTCTACAAGTTGTTCAATTCCAAGCTTTATATCTTCAACTTCCTCTGTGAGGAAGTTCATTCGCTTTTTGGCGTCTATCAATGATTTTTTGATATTATCCATCTGCAAATTCAATATTCCTGCTTAAAAAGTCCGCAAGATAATTATTGACACCTTTAATATGAACTATATCAAAATTATAAAATGCCAAATAGGTTTTCCATCTATGGAGCCTTCTATATTGAGGTTCTGGTTGTAACTTATTTTTTTACTAAACCTACAACTTGAGAATTATCAGTTTCAACAATGAATTTCTTAGATAATAAAAACAATGAAAACTTCTTTATTCCTCTGATGATTGCTAACAATTCTTTCTCATGAGTAGTATAATTTATTTCTGCTTGGTTAAACGTTCCACTTGAGTATCTAAAAATTTCATTAAGATCTGTTTTTAATATTACTGCCCAATACTTATCCGAGGCATCAGTATTAACTATCAGATTATCTTTTTCATCTGGTAATCTTAATTTTGGAAAATTTTTACATTCTTATTTTAGTGATTTGACAATTTCTGTGTATTCATCACTCCATCCTTTGGTATTTATTTTTCTGAGTAAAATTTGAATTTTATGTCTTTTTTTTGATAGATTTTTAATGAATCATTATGCATAATTTAAACATCCTAAAAAATTTTGTATTTGTTCTTTTGATTCTAATTTGTCTGGAAAATTTTCTATCTTCTTAGATATATGTGTTTGTAATTTATCCCTCTTTTATCTATTGATAATCCAAGAAAATCAATTTCTTGTTTTTCAATTATAACTTTATTTTTTGAAATAACAATTCCTTTTTTTTTTGCATTCATTTATAAATTTCATTAAATGGTTTCTATGTTCTTCTCTATTGTTAGAACATATTAATATGTCATCCACATAGACGATTAAGAATTCATTAAATTTTCTAAATATGTTGTCCATTCTTCTTTGATATATTTGTGGTGCATTTTTTAAACCAAATGGCATAACCACCCATTCATACTTACCTTGGGGTGTACTAAATGTTTTATATTGAATACTATCCTCTTCCATTTTTACTTGCCAAAATCCTGATTTGCAATCAAATTTAGAATAATATTGTTTTCCTTTTACAAGATTTATTAGTACCTCTTTATTTGGTAAAAAGTATTCATCAAATTTAGTATATTTGTTTAATTCTTTATAATTTATTACCATTCTAGTTTTTCCTTTTTTTGTTCAGAATGTTTCATGACCATGAAGGCTGGACTACGATGGGGTCCATTACTAAGTCTGATTAATTTTTATTTGAGTTTTGAATTCTTGTGTATCTTGTATGGTATACATCATTGGTCTAACTCTTATAATAACATTTTCTGTTAATTCTATTTTAGCTTTTGGGTGATGTGGTTTCCAAAATAATAATAGATTCTTTCCACAAATTTTTTCTAGCTGGTCAATGATTTTTTCCATGTTTGTTTGTATGTTCGTTTTTAAGACTTTTTTATACATTATTCTTTTATTTTTATTTCATTTTGTGTAATTGGTTTTTTCTCCCATTTATCACCACGTTGTGTTAACTGAACTCTGTAAGGTCTAAATTCTCTTGGTATTTTTAGTAAATGTCCGCAAGGTATTTGTAACATTATCATGTAATTATTTTGTTTATAATATTGAAATTGTTGGATAAAGTCATTTCCTAATAATATATCACATTCTAATTTGTTATAACTATATATCTTGTTCACAATTATTTGTTTACTTCCTAGTATTATCTCGATTTTATCAGCACTGTTAATTATTTGGGTACTTTCTCCTATAACTCCTGTTATTTTTATTTTCCCATCAGTATTCCATGATTTTATTAAAAAATTCTTAAATATTGTTATATCACTTCCTGTGTCTATTAATGAACATGTTGTTATATTTGTTTCAACAATAGTAACTTGAATATAAACAGTTAATGGAAAACTTATTTGGTTATTCATTTATTCAGCTTTTCTGCATAGTATAGTTTGACCATTATGAGTTATATATAATCTTTCACGTTTTATACTATAATCTTCTAATCCATCTAGGAAGCTCATTCCTAATAATACATGAGGATTTACCATACTACTATCTACATGATATGGTACTAAGAGATTTATTCCTCCTGTTTTTATTGGTATTTTTACTTCAAGTTCAGTCATATGTACTTGTCCATCAAAATTTATATATTTATATGGATCAGTTCTATGAGATATTAGTCATTTATTTCTATTTGAAGCTATATGACATTCACTAGCTCCCGTGTCAATTAATATATTTGATCCTTTTATATGTTCTATTCCATTGAAATATTCACCTTCTATTTTCATATTTCCAGCATTTCTATTAAGTTTTATTTCTCTTGTATTACTAGTTTCTCCTAATTGTTTTCTATTAGGTAAACTTGCTGATCTTCTAATTAATCTGTCATCTTCAAATGTTATTTTATTATTAGGGTATTCTTCTTCTCTTAACTCTATGATTTCTGGTTTATTTTTTTGTTATAGTAAGTTCATAGTTTCTTGGAACTAAACTTATTTATTTATCTGGTTCCATAACTTTACCAAAATCTTTGCATTCTTTATGAATTTCAATATATGATTTTTTTAGAATAAATGTTTCCATAATTAGAATTAGTAAATGTGTATAATGCTCTGTATTCTATAGTCATAATTTTATCTCCTCGTTCCATTATATCATCTTTATGTAATTTGAAATGTAGTTCTAAAACTTCATTAAAATCTCTATCTTTTAATGATATACAATATTTTGGGTAACATGTAAATATTAGTTTCTTATATGCTAGATTTCCTTCTACTGTTCCTAAATGATTGTCTTTTAAATTTATAATTCTTCCATCATGTAAACTTACAGTCAAAGGCGAATATAATCCTTCTCTATACAGGGATTTAAACATTATTTGGATACCTACTAAGTAAACATATTGAATCTTTTCACTTTGTTTTCTATTGATCTTTGTTAATAATTCTGTAACCGTATTTTTTGTTAAAAGATTTAATTTGTGTGTTCCTTGAGTGGTTCTAACATATATTGCCCTTTCAGTTTTATGATATTCATTTATTGCTACTTTTTCTCTTTTCCATATTCTGTCTAATATTTCTCATTTTCCTATTTTCAAATCTAAAGATAATTTTTGTATGTTTCTGAACTTATTATTATCAAAAGTTACTTTTAATCCATAACCTTCTATTACTTCATATTCTTGTTTATCTATGTTCTTATTTGTTTCTATTTCTTTATTCTGATCCTGATTCATTGCTTTCTGAATATGTTTCACTTATATAGACTTCTTGATCATAGTATTCTTCAATATCAGATATTTCACTTAGTTCGCTTTCTATTTCTAGATATTTTTTTTTGTAATATTTTAACTTTCTTTTTGTTACAATCAGAACTTATATGTCCAATTTCTCCACAATTCCAACATTTGCATTGGCTTATGTCTTTCTTATAAGTCCTATTTTTTCTGTTTTTTATTTGGGTTATATTTTTTTTTATAATATCTTCTCTTAGGTTTTATATATTTTTTCTTAAAATTTCTGAATTTTTTAAATTTTCTATTTTTAGATTTTCTTTTATTATTATTTTTTCTTCTTTCAGGGTTACATCCTCATTTGGTAGGTTTTTCCATATCTTCACAACATATTCTAGTTAATTTTCCTGATTTCTTTAATAATTGTCTTTGTGGACATATATATGCTAATCTTTCAAATAAGAATTTTATTCTTGATCCAAATGTTCTAGTGTTTCAGGATTATCTCTAATAAATTTTTCAAATTCTATTTTAAAGTATATTTCCCATGAACTTGGTAATTTATTGTAATACATATCTCTATATACTTCTTGGTTTTCATTACTATAGAATTGGACATAATAGTATTGTTTAAATTCACAGGTGTATTCTTTGATTTTACACATATCACATATTGTTAAATTTATTAATCTCACTCTTGCATTATCCTTTTCTCTAATTGATTCTGCTTCAACATTACTTATCCAATTTTCTCCTAAAAATTCATCCGCAATATAATCTACTAACTTTTCTATTCCTTTTTTATCTGATTTTATTAGTTCTATTTGTACATTTCTTCTTATTAATGCTTTTGTATCACTACTTATTCCTTCCCACCAATTTCTAACATGTCCTTCAAAAGATGCTATTAAAAAATTTATCATTCTATCAATATTTTCCCATGTATCATCTTTATTGTATAAAAAGAATAGTATCATTGAATCTGCCCAAGTTAATAAAGCTTTTTTAATATCTATTTTACAATCCAAGTCTAATTTTGTTCCTCCATGATTAATAGGTTTATCGTAATTATTATTTGGTTCAAATCTATCTTTATATTTATTCCCTTTAGGTGGTTGTCTATCTCAAATTTTATCATAATATTGTCGGTGTGATTTACTATATAAGGGTGCATAACTTTCATCTGGATCTGGTAATTCTTGTTTGAAGGTTCCTGTTGGAGTTGGGTTAGGTGCTCCTCCAGTATTCATTAAAACTTGGTATTCATCAAAATTTTCTATACTTAACTGGTCAAAATTCTCTATAAGCAAATATAATTCTTCATTCATTTTTGCCTTGTTCTTCTTCAGTTCTTTCTTCAGCTTTTAATTTTCCTAAAGTTTTTTCTATAAATTTTTGTAATTCTAATTCTTCTTTTAGTATTTTTGGTAATGTGTTTCTCCTAAATTCATCATCCATACTTCCTACTTCTATTATAATTTTTTCTTGTTCAATGTGTTTCTTTCCTATTCTTAGTATTTCTTTTTTTATGAGTTTTTTGTCTATTTTATTATCTTTGCTTTTACTATTTTCTTTGAATTCTCTAATCTCTAGTTTTAATATATTTATATCATTTCTTACTTCTTTTAATTCTTTTTTTACTTCTTGTACATCACTTATTAATGATTTTATTAATATTTTTAGATCTTCAATATATTCACTTATCGACATTTTATACTTTTAGTTTTTGACTTTTTTATACCTTAAATAGTCTGTCATACATATCATCTATTTTTATTTCTATCTTTTTGATTCTTTCTTCTATTGATATGATTATTTCATTTTCATTCTTTCTTATTTTTTCATTTAACCTATCTATTTTTTCTATAATTATTCCAAATTTATCTTGATTAATTAATTATCCTGATTTTCTTTGGAATTCTTTTAAGATTTCTTCATCTATATTTTTAACTTCTCCTACCATTTCTTTTAATTCTTTAAATTGTATTGTTAGTTTATTTTGAATATTTTGTAATTTTTCTTTGATATTCATGTCATGTATATTTAATTGTTGTAATTCTTCGATAGCTAACTTATCTTGTAAATTTATGTTTTTATATGTTTGCCATAAAAAGGCACTTATCCAATTTAATTGCATTTTAAGAAATCCATCAGATTCTTCCCATGAGCATAATGGTTGAAACATAATTGTATTAGCTCCTTTTATTTGGTATGATCCTACTGGTAAATTGATATTTTCTATTATCTGATTTTCAAATTTTATTTTTGAAAATTCTGTCATTAATTCATTCCTTTAATATGTTCGATTTCTAAGATAAGTTCTGTTTCATATTTTGCTTCTTTATAAGTCATTATTTGATATTTACAATATTCTTCTATTGATCCAATCATTAATTTTCTATGATATATTCTATAATATTTTAGATAGTCTTCCAATATGTTTGTTTCATCATATTTTTCTTTTCTAGTTTTTTCTTTATCTTCTAAAAATGTTTGAATTTTTGGTAATTGTTTTAAAATTCTATCAAAATATTCGCTCTTTTTCTCCAATAATTTTAATCTTAATTTTTCTTGTCGTTTTATATTTCTTTCTTCTCTTATTTGATCCATTAAATTTCTTCTTTGTTCTACTATTAAATCTAATTTTTCATTTGTTTTTATGTCTAAATATCTAACTAATTGTGGATCTGCTCTATGATAATCCATTTCTATAATCTTTATATAACTCTTCTAGTATATCTTTGTGAATTAAATCTAATATTTCATTTATGATAAAATTATATCGAAATTTATTAGATCATATATTTTTCTTCTTATATCTTTATCTAAATCTTTTAAAGTGTTCAAGATTTCTATTTTATAATTATCGGGTAGTATTAATGTATGCATAATTATAAATCTTGATGTATATATTATATATTCATTTTTATTTTTTGTCATATAATATTTATCTTTTAGATCTTCCATACGACTCTGATACCAAGTGAGGGGTAGTACTATGAGCGAACAAAAATCAAATAAAATCATAAACAAAATTAATGAAAGTATCTAAAATTTTAAGGACTAGGTTGTAACTTTTCTAAATCTCAATAGGTTTAGTTGAAATATAATATATAAGGATATTTGTGGTAGTTTATAGTGTTTAAGGATATTTTTAAAAGATATAAAATTGTTAGGGTATTTTCAAAAATTGGTAAGTTTTTATGGGTATTTTCATGTATTTCCTCTTTTTCCCTCTGCTTTAATGAACTGGCACTCAGTGAATCTCTTGAGAAATTGAACAAATGGAACTTGTTAGGACTCATAGATTTCCTTATGTGGGAGCATTTATTTTATAGATTCACGTTCACTGCGTTCCCAAAATCTCGTGCAAATATTTACAAATTGTTAAAGAGATTGTTTTAAGGCAAATAAATTCGTTTTAGGTTATGTAATTTGACGATCCACATCGAACGATGTTTAGTTAAGAAAATAGATGTAGAATTTATTATAGATGAATTTTATGCTTCGAAATTTCGTCGATCACGGTGTCACCGAATATTACGATGTGACTATTATTTTTGTTATATATAACTTTTGTTAAGTTGCAGATTTTAAAAATCTATTTGGAAATCCTGGATTCGCCCATGTCTTAACCTACAAGCACAAAAAATATTACGATGTTCATATTTGCAAATGCTCACTGCACCCCAGAAAATTGAATCTTACAAGTAGGGCTGTTGTTTAAGCTTTAGCAGCTCGGTAATTAAAAAGCTGGGTAAAAATTGTGATTCCTTGTTCACTAGTTAAGACGTTATAAGATATTAAAACCTTAAGGACTTAAGTGTAAGATATTAAAACCTTAAGGACTTAAGTGTAAGAATAATCATAATTTAGAGACCAAAAATCTCAGATTTTTGGTTCCAGCTAAAGACTCCAAAATATGCCTTAAATTTTTTTTTAAAAAGGGATTTTTTTATTTATTTTTTTGAATGGTCAAATATGAATTTATGGGATGGATGTAATAATTTCACAATTTGGCATAATTAACCTTGATACCCTCTACCTTATTTCACATGTGTATATATATATTTGGCATGTACATATTGACATAAGTGAATCTCAGCATGATTACCGAATTAATTAGCATTTGAGTTGAGAAAGTAACATGTCTAAATTTGTGCATAACTCCATCACCTTTCCAATTTCAACATGCCTTCTTTTCCAATATAAATATATATCTCACTCCATGGAAAATGGGCACTTCACACACGTTAATTTCCACTCTTTCAAGAAACTATAGTGAGAGTTCGTTCTAGGTGCTTTTGTGAAAGGTTGTTAGTGAATTCCTTATTTTGCATAAAAATTATGGTAAGTATACTTGTCAAGTGAACTATAAATTTCTCTTTTTATTAGTATTAATTCAAAGATCCAAAGTTCTATGAAATCATGTAAGATCCCCAATATGTTATGTTAAGATAGTCGAAATAAGGACTCTAATATGATATGAAACGGGGTCGGAGATAGTAATACTACACACTCCATTATAAGATAAGTATATTATGATTCTTTTAATTGATGCACGTAATGTGGAAATTTGAAAGAAGATACCAAGTTTATTTTATGAAATTGAATAAACAACTTTTTCTTTAATAAACATTGTGTCACGTACTTTATTTTATCATGTTTGATGTAATTGACGCATATTGTTTACACATTGATAAATTATAATTTTCTATTAAATGTGTTTGTCCTTAAGATATGATTTTATTGGCACTCGAATCTTATAAAATTTTGGGGCGTCAAAAACTCACTATCAAGTTATTGTGGTTAAAATGAACGACAGACAACTCGTAATTGTTTATAAAATTTTGAACATCTAGGCAAAGCATAGAGGCACAACATGTTGGATATTGGTTAATAAAATCGATTAAAGTTTCGAGAGTTTAAAATCGATTAAAGTGACTTCGTGTCGACTTCGGCTAAATACTCAAAACCCGACCCAATCCGTTTAGGCAAAATTATGTTTGCCGCTTCGCTGCTTCGGGGCGCACAAACGGGGTTTGACCTGCCCGGTTAGGTCGTGGGGGCTCGGGGGCAACGCCCCCGAAAGAGAATTTTGATTTCTCTACATGTATTGAAGGGTATATTTGGCATCTCGAAAACCAATATCGGATGAATGAAAAATTGCGGAAACGGACAAAATATAATTCGGATTTTTGCCCGTGCGGTCGCACGGTGTTAAGAACCGTGCGACCACACGTCGTTTTTATTTTCCGATTTTCGCTAAAGCCGTGCGGTCGCACGGTTGTCCGAGAAAAGGTACCTTTTGGAATTGGTGCATCTTTTGGAAGGGTTGCATGGTTTGGCTTGAACCATTCCGTCCACAACCCTTCATACTCTATAAATAGGACCCTTTGGGTGTCCTATTTAAAAACAATTGATATGCAATACATATACTATACTCATTTCTCTCCCAATCAAATTCATAAACATTGTTTTTTGGATTATTTTCCATTCATTTCATATTTGGAGTACAATAACCAATATTCGGTTCGTCGAACTTGTGTTTTGGAGTGCTACTAACACAAGGGAAGCCGTTGTATCTTGGGAGTCGATTGTCGGATTCCGTCGGCACCGTTGCGTGGCAATTTCGACTTAAGGACAAAGAGTCCAACTCTTGCCTCGGCTTATCACTTTTCTCCTTTTCTTTTCTCTTGTTTATTTGCATTTGTCTTGCCGTTATTCTGTCCAAATTTTGGCACGAATTTATAATATATTTTGGCGTCACTATTCACAAATTCCACCAACACAACATTGAGCAAAAAGAAGAAGAAAGCGAAATTGCAGCGTGTCATTAGTAACATGAAGAAGCAGCAGCGTCTCTCCTCTGAGAATAGTAATAATTCAAATTACTTTTCACCATTAAACCATTTGAAAGATGCACAGGTTTGTTTGATTATCAGTGCTTGCTGCTGTGATGTGTTCTGTTGAAAATGGTATAAAACATTTGATTCGTAATCTCCGTACAAGGCTTTGCTAGAAAGCTGTTCTCACGCCTGCAAACTTGCAATGAAAAGTTTGAGGTAATTCATATTCAATTTTTCATCACTTTGATATCTCATCCTTTGTTTTGGATTAGGAAATTTTGTTGTTATCTGCTTACTTTTCAGTTCATTTTAACATGATGATGTTAAAAGTAATTTTTCGAGCTGATGCGAACCCTTTTCGTGTTTGGACCAAAAATTTTCACAATAATTTAATACCAACATAAGAAAGATAAAATGGTAAAATAAATCTAAATGCAAGTTTAATCTAACCAAAATTCTAAGGCATAAATCTTAACTCAATGGAGAGAAATAAAGTAGTTCATAGATTTCTTCCAACAACACAAGATTCATAAAATCCACATGAAGTTGAGCATAATAATTTCTCAAATAGAAACAAGATTAAGATGAGGATTTTACCTTACAAATGCTCTCCAACGAGGCTTCAATGTTCATACATTCTAAGTTATGTTTAGGGTTTGGGGGAAATGGGTATTTATAATACAAAATAATGGAATTAAAATAAAACCCGAAAATGAGATAAAATTTCGCAAAGTCAACCTTCGAGTGAACTGCGTGGCCGCGCAGGCAGGCGACCATTTTTCATTCCATTGATTTTGTGGAGGAGAGCGCGACCACGCCCCGTTTCAACTGTGCGGCCGCGCGGTTGTATTTTCGGCACTTCGTGATTTTTGATTCCAACTTGATTCTTGGCTCCTCTTCTGACTTAATTACTTATTTTAGCCTCGAATACTATTCTTTTATGTCTCGGGAGTCCGTGGATAGTTAGTTTCTCCATATACAAAGTAGGGATAGTTAGTTTCTCCATATACAAAGTAGGGATCCTTGTACTCAGTGATATACCACCTCAACTCCCCCTTTTGAACCCTAAATAAGCTCTTCTCTTCACCACCTCCCTTCTACTCAACTTCCTCTTCAGAAATTACATTTTCAATCACATCCTTTAAATTTTCACACTCGATCAACTCTTTCACATTTTTAATCTCAACAACATCCTCTATATTTGTAAGTTCATGTACCCCTTCATCAATATTTTGATCTTCTACATCAAAATTCGGATATTGATCAACTACATCAAATTTTATCTCCCCCTCCTTCTTTTCAATATCTTTATCTTAGGGTACTTCTTGCAATTTAGTTTCAACCTCAATATCACTCCCCTTTTGCATTCCAACATTATATTTACAATCCCATGCAATGAACTTTTCTTCTAAAATTTTCATTTGCTTCTTAAAGTCCAACATAAGATCATTCTTCTCATGGGAAGATTAAATCTTCATTTTAACACTTCCAATATTTTCATCCATTTCATCCCTATCCATATGCTTCCTTAGAAGACCTCGATCAAACCCCCTACCAAATTCCCTATAACACCGCTCTCCTCTACTCCTACCTATATTCCACTTTTGTTCCATACCCACATCATCATCAAACTCATCCCTAACTTTTCTATTACTCCTTGGTATTGGGATTTCTCTCATTGCCTCCAATCTATCCAACCTTCTTCCCAATCTTCCTTCCATTACTTCCATTTTCCTAGTATAAGTGGTGGAAATATTTTGCAACATCTCACGCAAGTCTTGGGTTTGGGCATTGGAGTCTTTCCCACTTGGAGCAATTGTATGGAGCATGTTGTGTAAGTGTGTAAGTGTTTTCACAAGTAAAGTTTTCACTCATGTTTACACTCAATTTTCAAGCTCCCAAGGAAAGTAATGAACTACCATGAGAAAATTATAATTCTTGTGAAGTATGAAACCACAATTAAAGAAGAGAAATTTAGGACTAGAAAGAACAATAGCAAGTGGAATTTCTTTGCTTGCCATACCCAAAAGGAACAAGTGATGTATATGTTAAAATGTGAAGAACGCTATCCCAACAATGGGATTGAGCAACCACAAGTAATAAGGAGTAGATGAGGAACACATGTGCACAAATAGTGGAGTTTTCATTGAGGTATTTTACCAAACACTTTATGTGCACACTTTGGATAGTGTAGTATTTCAAGTGTATGGATAATGGAAATCCCCAACATAGGTTGCTCCAACACTCTGTAGGGAACCAGCGTGTCATGTTCGACACGTTTCCGACACTGACATTCTCCGGACACTCTCCAACAAGTGTCAGAGCTGCACCATATACATCAAAATAAAAAAGGGGAAGAGGCGAAATGCATGCAATTAAAAAAATGATAAATCTAACTTTCAGGTTTGTTTTATTTGGTATTCTCATTTTGATTCAATAAATATATAATGTGTTGTTTGTAAATTAAACTAAAATAATAATAAATTAAAAAAACTAATTTGCGTGTCCCCAACGTGTCTTGTCTTAACTTTTTTTATAAAATCACGTGTCAACGTGTCCGTGCAACCTAGCCCCCAACAAACTCAAATATGATAACAACAAACTACCCAATGTGTAGGAATCAACTAGTGACTCAAGAACATAGATTTATTTTTATTTTATTTTTATTTTCGTTTATTTATTTATTTATTTTGATAGATAAACAACAACTAGAAATGTAAAGATAGATTTACAAGTTTTAGAGCCAAGCTCTGATACCAAATGATGCTAACTCCTTTGGTGTTTGGACCAAAAATTCCCAACACAATTTAATACCAATCTAAGAAAGTCAAAATGGTAAAATAAATATAAACCCAAGTTTAATCTTACCAAAATTATAAGAAATAAACTTTAACCCAATGGACAAAGTAAACAAATTCATAGATTTCTTCCAACAACACAAGATTCATAAAATTCACGTGAAGTTGAGCATAATTTCTCAAAGAGAAACAAGATTATGATGAGGATTGTACCTCACAAATGCTATCCAAAGAGGCTTCGATGTTCATACATTCTAAATTATGTTTAGAGTTTTGGAGAAATGGGTATTTATAGTACAAAATAATGAAATTAAAGTAAAACTTGGAAATAAGATAAAATGATGATGTTGGCCCTATTGAAGAAGGTGATTCTCATTGTGAATCTGGTGGGTCCAGTGATGATGACTTCGTTACTGACAGATATATAATAACATAGTTGTCACATAAATTCGCACATAATTTTCCGCCATTTTTACTTGTTATTTTAGGAAACTTTGTAATTTTATTAATTATTTTAATAATTGAATTAGGAAACTTCAATTAATGCAAAATTAATTATAGGTGACATGTAATAAATGACTTATTGATTTGTAAAAAAATAAAAAATCAATAAAAAGGTCAAATTGTATATTATTTTTATTCTTTTGATAATTATTGTAATATTTTGAAGTAAAAAAATATGCAATATGGATGTCAAATTCAAGATCTTAACGAGAAGTTTAATACAAGTTAACAAATGAGAACAAACTCTAAATATATCATTCATAAAATTGTCTCTAAAGGTAAAAATTTTACTTATACTTTTTACTCTTTTCACTATCCAATCTTTTTAATTTATATCATTTAAGTCATAAAATCATATCTATCATTTCTTACCTAACTCAAATTTGACATAAATGATTAATTTCAAAAAAATTTTCTTATCAAATTAAAAGAAATAATAGATGTCCGATCTTTCTAAGTAAATTCAATTGAATCATTTTAATTTCTACAACTTTAAATTTCGATAAATTCTTTGGTAATTTGAAATTAATTTTATAAATGTACTCATTTTGTTCATTTATCTATTTTTTAATTTTTGTAAATTTAAAATATCATCAATTTGTAAAATATATACTACAGACTTTAACAATTAATTCATTGAATTCTATAGAAAATAAAAATATAAGGTTTTATCAAACTTATTCTATTTAAAAATAAAATATGGTCAATACAGTTATTTAACATACAAACAAAAAATATTTGTATGTGTGTGTATGTGTAACATGACAATTTTTAGTACTTGGTGAAAAATAAAATGTCACGTTGTATTTGAAATCATTGAATATGAGTAAGTTTGATATAGATCGACTATAGAAATAGTTTTAAATGTGTGATTGAAAGTGAAAGAAGGTAGTATAAAAAATAAAATAATTGTCAAATCAATCAATTGAGTGGTTGAAAATTGATTTTCTTTTTTAGAATGTGTGGTTAAAAAGTAGTATGTGCAATTGTGAAAAATTAGTTTTTAAATAATATGTGGTTGTGAATGAACATTAAAAAAAATTATTTTTGAATAATCAATTCTATATGAATAAATAAACTAAGCTAGAGAATGAACAATTAACTGTTAAAAAATGCAATTCATAACTTTTTTTTTCTTTTGATTTTGATATTTTGATTGTATATTGAATATACAATTTATGCATTAAAGTAAGAAATTTTATAAGGAGAAATGAAATTACAAATTATTCACAATTTGTGTATGCAAATTATTATTATTATTATTATTTATTGTGTTATTTTTTTCGGGCATTGTATTTTTACAACTTATTCAATAAATATTATTTATTCCGTGCATCGCATGGGTGCGATTACTAGTTGTTGTAATTTTCTCCTTTTTTCTTTGATTATTAGACTAAGTAGGAGGCCAAAATTGCCTTGGCCAAGCATGGATTTAAGATTCGAAGCTCAGACCAACTTATTACCAAGAGATTAGATGCTGCAAAACTCGAGGTGAGTTCTATTCAAAGTTTCTTCCTTGTCATCTTTATTCTTGTAGTGCAAACGGGAATTTATTTCACACATCATCTTTTTGGAGAAAGGAAGCAATTAAAAAACGGTGTAGTTTGGTCAAGATCACCAACTGGGCTATGAGAATTTTATTTCCCTTGTTATTCTCGTATGACGTCACTGCTTGTTCTTTTCAGGCTAACATACGGAAGAAGTTAATCAAGGATCAAAAATTGACATTGGTAAGAGCTAGGAGAAGGAGAGAGGGAAATATCAAGCTCGTACTTCTATAAGAAAGAAAAAAGGTACATATATAGGAATCTTTAATATCAGTTTTCTAAAAAGTGTAAAGCTCAACGAAGCGATGAAATCGGACTTCAAGCTTAATCGCGCCTAGGTGCGAAAAAGCCTGACAATGCGCCAGAAAAGCTCGAAGCGTGATGCAATGTGAAGGTCAAGCTTCGAGCCTAAGAGCGTCTAAGCAAGTTTTGTATAACAGAGTTTAACATTATACATTGTCATTTGGTTGCCCTCTTGAACAAATATCATATAATAAAGATTTTTTTGAGTTGGGACGCAACTCAAAAGAGGGGTTTGAAGCTTTTGGCAGTATTGAACTGGATTGTTGTTTATTTTTCTTTATTTTATGTTTTAATACTTGACAGATGGGGGTGGTACGAGCAACCAGCAAAAGGAACACAAAAAAGCCATACCCCTTGCTGCAAGGAGATCCAAGATTGTAAAAATCCGGATAGAGAGGAAGAAGAAGAAGAAACAACAGCATTCTGGCAAGCAATTCCGCGGAAGGAAATCATGGAAATGACGTGTTCTCCATTTAGCTTCTTGAAGTGTTTTATTTTCATTATATGTGCAGTATCTCAATTTCTTTGAAATATAGATGGGAATATTTAAAAAACTTGTTCTTGTAACAACTTTTTTAAGGGGGGAAATGTAATATTTCTGGAAAAAAAAAATCAGGAGATGAAAAGTATTTCATATTTATTAGTTCATGGACAATGTAAAAATTCTATTTTCAATTTTATATGGATGTCATAAGAAGAAATGTTTGATGATTATTATGCTCTACTGTTATCGACTAGATCGTGGTATGGGAGTATATATTTTACTTTACGCCTTGTTTGGTGCGCATTAAAATCACATTTTTAGTAATTTTTTTATAAAAATAGATGAAATATGTGGTTAAAAGTTGTAGACCTATGAAATATGTGATTAAAATATTGACTTTGAGATTTTAATCTATACGAAACACGTATATATAAAAAGTTTAAGGTAATATACAAACATATATGTAATGGATGTGTGCATGTTATGAAACTATTTGGATTCAATTTTTTACTTTAAAACTTCAAAAATCAAAATAAACTAAATACAGAATTATAACTTGCCTATTTTTGGTGACTTTTTTTTTAAAAAAAAAAAATAAATAAAGAAATTAAATTTTTTGAGATAAAATCTGACGTCTATAAATAAGTTTACCAAACTCTTTTTGACATGAACACCTTATTCCTTTTGTGGTTTACGTGGAATATATCTGGTCCAAGAAATAGAAATTGCATGGCATTTCACAGCCAACCTAGCGCTCCACTAGCTTTTAGGCCCTGAATCCAAGCCTCTCCACCCATTTCAGCAGCAAACACTGTCCCTCCACCCTATTTCAACCCCTCCACCCCTCCATTTCTAAGCACTGCAGTGACCCAATTATCCAAGGGAATTGCTGCATTCTAAAATGTAAAAAAATTTCAGTCCACCAAAAAAATATAAAATAATGGCACGCCAAATTGTCGTTCTTTTCCTCTTCTTTTTCGCCATCTTTGGCTTGGCCTCAGCTTCCGTTGACCCCCACGCCGCCTCTACTCCGGCCGAGGGGCCATTGGACAGTGGAACAAATAGCAATGTGATTGGTACCACTGATGGTGCATTCAATGCCGAGGCAGCACCTGTTGGCGAGCCCGTTCCTGTGGGAGCTTTCCCAAACGTTTCCCCTGCCGAATCGCCCAAGAGCGGTGCCACCAACGCTGAAGTCACTAGCCTTGCCGGTGTTGTAGCTGCTGTCGTGGTTGGCTCCTATTTCTTCTAAATGAATGAACATGGGAAGTACAACATTGGAGGTCATTTTCTTCCATGTCAATTGGTTAGGATTAACTTGCACAAGCTGCAATTTATAATTTAAAAATGAAAATAAAAATTGATTATACAAGTATTTTTTTTTTATCTATGAACAGATGGGTACATAGATAAATCATTATTCTTGTTCAACTTTGTAATAATTTGAAGAAATAAATGAAAAAAAAATAATATGTTAAAGTGAAAATAAAAGTACCTCCATTTATGAAAACAAAACAAAACAACACAATCATAATCTCAAGCTCAACACCATGTATGATTTTTGTTAAAAAAAAAAAAAATGTACAGATAAGTATCATATCGAAATAAATTAAGTGAATTTTAAAGTTCAACTATCAATGATTCAGTGCACGTTATTTTAAGTTCAACATGATAAAAATATCGCAATTATTTGTAGGAAGGAAGAAAGAAAAAGAAATTATTTAACGTTCCCAAAATATTAATGTGCATGTCTAGCTTGAATTGATAGATTTTGTACGTTGAGCAATGTTCGTGGACAGCAAGTGTACGGATCGCATTAGTAATAAAGTGAGTATGAGCCTGTGTATCATTCTCACAAGGATTAAGTAAATTGTATTTTACATTAAAAAACTTAATCGGAACTAGATGATTTTTTATTTCAGAATTTTTGTTTGAAAAAATAATTAAATTAAAACAAAAGATTTGATTTATGAAAACTATGAAATGAACATGTTAGAATTATGAATCCACATTAATTCTATCATCCATCTGTTTGACTTAAACATTTAACAATAATTTATGAAGTATATATTGAAAATCCTTGTTCCTAAAGTTATTTATGTCCCATTTCCAGCGATGCATAAAATACTTCTCCATAATAGATTAGACTATATTTCTACGATCAATCCAAACATGTAGAAAAACATTACTAAATTATGAACATTTTTTGAGAAACACACAAAGCATAAAGATATATATTTCTATCTATTATCGAACTTCGTGACAATTAATTCAAGTCTAATGTATTCCTAATCTTTCGAACTTAGAAAAACATCAAAAACATCAATAATCATGAGTCCACAATTATAGATGAAAATAAATACACAATTAATTGCATCAAACCTGTAAATTGCATAAAGTAAATATAAAGTCAAAACATGGAATCAAAATATTAAAGTATCATCACATTTCTAACAATGAAAATTTAGCCTATAAACATGATAGAAAATAAATCACAAGAAGAATGAAAAGATATCACCCTCATGTTCTTGATCTTGTATCTTCAATCTTGAATTCGGCTTTGCATGGATCCCTCGACACTTTGACAGCGGTTTGACATGAAAATATGACAATTTGGAACCACTAATATGTTTCTGCAATTCATCCTTACTAGGAGCCGAAAATTGATTGAAAATCACGTTCAAATTGATTTCCAAAAGAGTTCCACCCAAACAAGGAAAGATATCTTCATGGGAGATCTTTTTGTCTCCGCACAACATTTAGTATTTTGATCATATCTTTCTATTCCCTTATCCGATTGAGGTTATTCAAAGTGCGTTAGAAAAATAAATTAAAGGGATACAATTCTTCCTAAATAGGATTATCCAATTTGAATGTTTACTGCCCCAAAATTAGGTCTCAAAGTTCGACTAAAAATTTGTTCAGAATCTTGTGTGATTGGAATTAATTTATGGTAATATTCTTATCACTTTTCATTCATTTTTGACTTCTAATTGCATCCAATTGACTCCTAGCAATCTTCAAGGATCTTATCACGGTCTGAATCAACCATTGAATATTTGCAATTTGGTCCTTCTTCATTTGATTCATACACTTTAGTCCTACAGCTTCTATTTTTCTTCAATTTCTTTTCCAACTCTTAATAATCTTCAATTGAGTTCTTGAATTTATAATTTCTTCAACTTTTGATCCACATTAATGGTTGATTACCTCTTCAACAGCTAGTTTGCACAATTTAGTTTCATTTATCATCCAATTATTAATTATTTACTTCAACCGCATCATTTTCTCGACTTTGAGGTTAATTTTGAAATATAAACAAATAATAACCAAATTAATAGAAAATATTCTAAAATGATAACAATAAATCTTACTTTTGACATGGAAATAAGTGTATGAAATACATATATCAAGTAATACAAATTATGTTTTAAGGAGATAATATAAGAAATCTAAATTGCTATGTAATGTAGGAGTATGTTTGGAACGAGAAGGTCCAATAGTTCACAAGTTTGGAGTGAATTTTCAAATTTGATTATAAATGATAAAAATGGAGTGATAGTTGTAACTCAATAAAATAGAAACTTGAAGAGTACAAAATTTGAACACAATTCATATCTTATGTGTTGAATTGCCTTCTACAAAACAAGTTCAATCGATTATATAGAATCATGCTATGATATTGGAGAGAGTATTCCATTTTGAACACTTCACCTGCAATATCATCTGTCCACGATGGGAATTGGAAAAATTGAGTAAATGAGGTGGTCGACGTTGTTGTGAGGTTGATAACGATGCATTCCAACAAATTATCACGTGTTTATTATTATTTTATTATAATTTTAGTGATTTATGGAGCGATTTTGAGGGTGAAACAATATTAACAAAAGGTATAAATATAAAAACATTAGGCAACTTTTTGGTAGAAATTAAAATCAGATATTTAGTAGATTTTGACAAAATTAATGAAATATGGTTAAAAAATTGTATGATTCATAAAATTTATGATTTAAATTAATCGTTGACTTTGACTTTACTTAGATTTTGGATTAAAATCTTTATCAAACAAGGACTAAATACATATTCTAGTGCACGGTACATAACATTAGAACGTATTTCATCACTAAGAGGACACAATTACATAATTCAATATTGCAAGGTACTTCGTATATTCCTAAGAGACACCTTGGACACTCTTGTGCTTCCACCTTTTGCATCTCTGCATATACAAACACACAATTGAGAAGTTGGTCCTTTTATGAATATAGAATGAAGTATGTAATATTTGTAATGTAATGATTAATCATCACGTCCAAGAGTTTTAGCTGTTAGCGAAGGACGATATTAGTCATTTGAATTATATGTCATTGACTTTGCGATCTCAGGTGCAATCGAATCTTTTTATTTTTTTATCAAATGTTTTGCCAGCTTGAAACCACCTCATTTCATGAATTAATATGATCGATTTTTATATGATTGCGTACATGATTGATGACTTATTGCAATTTTGGGATGTGTGGGTCCTTAAGATATCGACTGTGTTCGGTTGATGAATTAAAATTACAATGATTGTTCAAATTAATTTACATAATTTTTCAAACATCTTTTTAACTACACACATTTTTTCGCTTCAATTTTAAACAACATATCTTACTAAAAAACCCAAATAAATCAACATTATAATTTCAATTCCCTTTATAGGACCGCAGAAAACATAGTGATATGATCCGAACCAGGCATCGAAGGGCGAAGTCGAGACATCGACAGTATGACGGTGATCTACGTGCAAAACGGAGTAAGTTCCATGTTGGAATCGAGCCGAGAAGACGAAATGATCAAGCCGAGTCGAGTGATCGAAATTATTTGGGCAGAAAGGTCATTACGGCCGTAACGAAGATCTGTCATGGCCGTAACTCTTATAATCACGGCCGTAAAAGTTATTATCACGGCAGTAACTCCGCCTCAGGTTTAGATGAAGAATTGCAGAATTTCATATTTACGGCCGTAAGAAATATGGTCACGGCCGTAAATCTTAAGCAGAAAGTCATTTACGGCCGTAAAAGTGTTCATCACGGCCGTAATTGAGGTTTTCCGGATTTTAGGGGGTTTTTGGTTATTTTTCCGTTTTTAATTAATTGTTTGCCTAGTTTAGTATTCTAGTTTAATTAGAATTATATTTTGAGTAAATTAGCAACTAGGTTATTTTGTTTATATATATTCCTTTCCATTCATTATAAAAAACAGTTTAGTTTAGAAGTTTTGAGATTAATAATATTTGCGAGAGGATTCTCCAAAATTGAAAGGTTGAGTTTTTCCCTTTTGTTTCGAACTTATCAAAGATTCGATCTTTGTGGCGTTCATCCATCGAACTCATCAAGAAATTGACAACCCTTGTGGCGTTCACCAATCTTGGTTCTTCAATCCGCATCGTCAATTAATTGCGTCGTGATTGTCGGGTCAAGGTTTTACCGTCAAATCTATCTTTCAATTTCCGTTTCTTTATTCGTGTTCTTGTTATTTTCGTATCAGATCTGATTTAGATCTTTCCTAGGTTTTAATTGTCGTTATTCCGCGTTTTTGACGAGATTCCCCGATTGGGATCTCATCATCTGGTATCAGAGCTTGGATCTATTTCAGATTCTTGCGTTTCTTGAATTTCTTGATTTTTTTCTTGTTTTTCGCGTTCTTCGTGTCAGTCCTAAATTTTTTCAGTTTGATCCATAAGAGTCAGTCCCAAAAATTCAAAAGTGTTTTTCTTGTTCATTTTTCGTCCAAATCCAGTTCCGTTTTTTCTTCCATACTCGTAGTCCAATTCTCTGGCAGGAGATTAAAAAAAATAAATAAAATTTTTTTTCGAAAATTTCATTTTTTTTCATATTCTAAATATTCCCCAAATATTTCGAATTTTCTCAATTTCCAAATCTTCATCAATGGATGACAACAAACGCCCCGAAAGAGGGAGTAGGATATTTGAGCAGGGTGTTGAATTATTGGCAGAGATGCAGGCAAAATTTAAGAAGGTAATGGCTAGGATGGATGAAAAGTCATTAAAGCGAAAAGAGACATCAAAACGGGAGAGTAGTGATCATGTTCACAAAAGGAAGGAGGAACCGAGAACCAAAGGTAAAAATAATTCTGATTCCAAGCCTCTTAAGGATAAAAATATTAAGTGCTTTAAATGTTTGGAACAGGGTCACATTGCACTTGATTGTCCACGTAAAAAGGATAGGTGTAATAGTGAAGGGGAAAAAAGTATTATGGTGAATGAGTCAATTATTGATAGGCGTGCTCTTAGCATTAGACGTAAGGTGGATGTTGTGGGTAACGTGGATGAACAGAAGGATAATATTTTTCGCACTAGATGCTTAGTGGATGAAAAAGTTTGTAGCTTGGTGATTGACGGGGGAAGTTGTACTAATGTAGTTAGTACAATGTTGGTGGAAAAATTAGGCTTACCTTTAACGAAACATCCAATGCCTTATAAATTACAATGGTTGACTGAGTCAGGGGAAGTTAAGGTGAAGAGACAAGCTTTAGTGGCATTTTCTTTTGGTGGGTATTCGGATGAGGTAATTTGTGACGTGGTGCCAATGCAAATTAGTCACATACTGTTGGGGAGGCCGTGGCAACATGAAAGGGATGTGCTACATGATGGGTATACGAATAAATACAGTTTGGTAAAAGGGGGAAAAAGTTTACTCTAATGCCACTATCTCCAACTGAAGCCCTGAAAGATCAATTGAAGGTGAAAAGTGAGTTTGAGGGAAAAAATAAGAGAGTTGAGGCCACGACCTCAGAAAAAGGAGAGGGAGTGGAAATTAAAGAAAAGAGAGTTGATGTCACGACCTCAGAAAAAGGAGAGGGAGTGAGAAATAAAGAAAAGAGGGTTTAGATGAAGAATTGCAGAATTTCATATTTACGGCCGTAAGAAATATGGTCACGGCCGTAAATCTTAAGCAGAAAGTCATTTACGTCCGTAAAAGTGTTCATCACGGCCGTAATTGAGGTTTTCCGGATTTTAGGGGATTTTTGGTTATTTTTCCGTTTTTAATTAATTGCTTGCCTAGTTTAGTATTCTAGTTTAATTAGAATTATATTTTGAGTAAATTAGCAACTAGGTTATTTTGCTTATATTTATTCATTTTCATTCATTGTAAAAAACAGTTTAGTTTAGAAGTTTTGAGATTAATAATATTTGCGAGAGGATTCTCCAAAATTGAAAGGTTGAGTTTTTCCATTTTGTTTCGAATTTATCAAAGATTCGATCTTTGTGGCGTTCATCCAACGAACTCATCAAAGAATTGACAACCCTTGTGACGTTCACCAATCTTGGTTCTTCAATCCGCATCGTCAATTAATTGCGTCGTGATTGTCGGGTCAAAGTTTTACCGTCAAATCTATCTTTTAATTTCCGTTTTTTTATTCGTGTTCTTGTTATTTTCGTATCAGATCTAATTTAGATCTTTCCTAGGTTTTAATTGTCGTTATTCCGCGTTTTCGACGAGATTCCCCGACTGGGATCTCATCACATAGCCTTCGTTATAAGGTCAACCTTGTTAAGAGTGGTAATCAAATTTTTATATATTGATCTATACTTTAGATCAATATTAAATTTGTGCTTTAGCAAGCACTCCAAAATGCTGATCAATTTGGAAATTTGTATGTTGTTTTGAGTCTTAATCATATCAAATTGTTAACTTTAAATTGACGATCATTAATCCAATATTATAACTTGGATCCCATATTAAAACATCAACTTATTAAGAAAGGTAGCTCAAATCTTAAAAGAGGGTTATTTGGGTAGATAGAGTAATAGTTGAATTTGATAGAAGAATGCAGTATACGATCAGAAATTTATATAAGGGTGCTAGGTTTATTTGGTAAATGGAGTAGGGGTAATTACACCAAATAATACCTTTAGATTTAAAATTTTTAAAATCAGGTATCTAAAAACTATTTTATTAAATCAGTTGAAACAAAACTCAAACCTTAATCGTTTTTTCCTTTCTCTAACCACTCTCGTCTATCTTCTAAAACAAAACTCTCCAAATCCGTTAACATCCCAATTTTGTTTCACTCTTTCCATGGCACCAAAAGTTGAGAAGAAGCCAGCGGAGAAGAAGCTTTCCATGGCACCAAAAGTTGAGAAGAAGCCGACTGAGAAGAAGCCCGCTACTGAGAAGAAGCTTGCTTTCGAGAAGACCCCGGTGACAGAAAAGGCACCCACGTAGAAGAAGCCCGCTTTCGAGAAGGCCCCAGTGGCAGAAAAGGCACCCACAGAGAAGAAGCCCAAGGCTGACAAAAAACTCCCAAAAGAAGCTAGCTCTCTGCCGGAGAATTGGCCAAACACGCTGTTGATACAGCACAGTGTCGATCTGCAATGACCGGCACCGATCTGTATTATTGAGTATGCACTGGTAGTGCTGTGCTATGATGGTAGTGTGTGGATGTTAGGAGATGGTAGTTGTGGTGCGATGTTGCTCGAACAATGTTTGAGTGATGTGGTATAGTGGTGATGTTGTTACTGATAGATTTATGTTGGTGTTGATGCATATTGTGAGGGTGGTGGTGAAACGGTGGAGGGCTGTGTTTGGGTGCTATGTTTTGTTGGTGGTGATCGGTGGTGGTAATTAATTACAATTGTAACTGATTACAATTGAAATAAAGTTACAATTGTAATTAATTGCAAAACTGAAATAAGGTGGTGGTGGTGGAGGAGGAGGTGGTCGTGGCGGTGGTGGTGATTGGTTACAAATTAGGCAGTGATCGATGGTGGTAATTAATTACAATTTTAATTAAAATTACAATTGTAACTAATTACAAATTGAAATAAAGCTACAATTGTAATTAATTACAAAACTGAATTAAGTTACTATTGTATTTTGCGACGGTGGTCCAACAACGGTGGTTTTGGCGGTGGTTGATTACAAATTATATTAATGTAATTAATTATAAATTACGAATTACACTAATTTTTTACTAATTCATAAGTTACAATTGTAGTTAATTACAAAATTGAAATAAAGTTATAGTTATAATTAATTACAAAACCTGATTTTGATTAAAAAATAAATAAAACTGATTTTGAAAATTATTTTGATACTTCTGTAATTAGTTACAAATCACTTGATTACAAAAAATTTCATACCTAAATATGTGTAATTTTGTACTTAACCCTTAATACTTTCAGATTTAAAATTTTTATAATCAGGTTATTAGAAACTATTTTATTAAATCAGGTAATTATAAATCAAAAGTTTGGGAAAAACTTTCGAAACACTCGAGAGAAATTGAAGCAATGGTTTTCTACTTCAAGGTTCGACCTAAAGCCGGAGACTTAACGATATTTATGGGCCTTGACAAGTACAGGAATGGAGAGCTCATCAAATATGGTTTCCCGATGGTTTTAGACTTGTTTTAGTGGAGCTTCGTTCATCTCCTCTCTCTTCCACCGAGTTTGTGTCAATTTCTTGGTTTGGCTTCTGCCTTCAGTCTTAGCCCTTTTTGGATGGTGCTTCTCTACCTCTAGCCTCACGATTTTCTTTTTCTACAATCTGGCTTGGACAGTGCTTCTCTGCATATATATATATATATATATATATATATATATATATATATATATATATATATATATATATATATATAGTCTAGTTATACAGGGAATGATGGATACCACAGGGCGACCCACAGTTCCATCACGCTGGAATTGGTTCAAAAATTAGGACTTCCTACTGTGGGGGCCACTAATTATTGAGTAGTAATGGATATTTGAACAATCTATGAAGGGAAAGGGAATCTTTTGTGAGGTAGTTCTAGAACTGCAGGGCTTACGGTGATTGAATATTAGTAGTGATGGTTAGTGGTGATGATTTTAGATGATTATTGTTGGAGGTGATCGGTGGTGGTGGTGGTTATTGGTTAAAATTGTAATTAAAATTTCAATTGTAACTAATTACAAATTGACATAAATTTATAATTGTAATTAATTACAAAATTAAAATAAAATTACAAGTTAAATTTTCAACGGTGGTTGTAGTGGTGGCTAATTAGAAATTACACTAATGTAACTAATTACAATAATATTTTACTAATTCATAAGTTACAATTGCAATTAATTACAAAACTGAAATAAAGTTACAATTGTAATTAATTATAAACTGATAACAAAATTTAATTAAGTTATAATTGCAGTTGTAATTAAGGTGAGTGTAACTAATTAAATCTTGTAAATAATTCAATTAATTTCAACAAAAAGATCTATCATGTTTTACAATTTTATTAGTTACAATTGTAATTAATCGAAACATTAAAAGAAAATTACAATTGTAATTAATTACAAAATCTGATTAATTACAGTTATAGTTAAAATTACAATTGTAACTAATTACAATTTTGAAATCAAGTTACAATTGTATTTTTGACAGTGATTATTGGTGGTAGTTGGTGGTGATTGTTTTAGGTAGTGGTGGTGGTTATAATTGTATTTAATAGAAAAATTGAAATAAAATTACAATTGTAATTAATTTAAATTGTAACTGATGACCAAATGTAATTAAGTTGTAATTAAGGTAAATGTAACTAATTTCATTATTTTTAACAAGAAAATATGTCATATTTTATGAATTGCAACTTAATTGCAATTAATTAGTTAGTTACACTTGTAATTGATCACAAAATTTAAATTAAGGTACAATTGTAATTAATTACAGACAGTCAATATGATTTTCCTACAAAATCTGATTAATTGCAGTTGTAGTTAAAATTACAATTGTAACTAATTACAAATTTGAAATAAAGTTACAATTTTATTTTCGATGGTGGTTATCGGTGGTAGTTAGTGGTGATTGTTTTAGGTGGTGGTGGTGGTTACAATTGTATTTAATAGCAAAATTGAAATAAAATTACAATTGTAATTAATTTTAAATTGTAACTAATAACCAAATGTAATTAAGTTGTAATTAAAGTGAATGTAACTAATTCAATTATTTTTAACAAGAAAATATGTTATGTTTTATGAATTGCAACTTAATTGTAAATAATTAGTTAGTTACATTTGTAATTGATCACAAATTTGAAATTAAGTTACAATTGTAATTAATTACAAGCAGACAATATGATTTGCCTGATTACCTGATTTTGGTAATATGTTTTACATTTTTAAAATAATTTTCAGAATTCCTGATATAAAAAATTAAGCCCCTTCAAGATTTGTATTTGTGTACTTAACCCAATGGAGTAATAGTGACTTCGCTAGAAGAATGGGAAAGACCACAATAATAAAATATGTTATAAATAATATATAAATATGTGAATGACATTATCATTATATCCCTGTAAGCTTTACAATATTACGATTGTGCCATTATCCATTTCCTTTGTAATATATACACCTAATGAAATGAGAATCATCCTCTATTCTCTCCATCTCTTTCTCTCTTATATTGTTCTTAGATAATGATAATTTTATAACACGTTATCAGCACGAGTCTCTAGCCAATTGAGTAATACAACGGGAGTATGCTCTACAGTTGCATCTAAATGATGAGCCTCTGAAACCTGATTATTACAAATCAATGTTTTCCTAAATTTCAAGATCTAGAGATAAGCTCCAAATCTGGCTCTGGCAATGGTTCCGGGCTATCCCTTTCCAGATCTGAAAATCGGATCAAAGCCCGGGAGCGTGCGAATTTATTCACAGCCAGTTTGTTCACAGCTGTTTAGTTTATCCTGGGACCATCAGCCGGAACTCCAGCATATCTCGTTTCCGGAACATTATATTTTCAGCTGTAACTGCACGCAACACACCGACCAAAACTAGCAATAATCCATGGCGGCGTTTGTCTAAAACCAGCAGTTTTAGTCGTCTTTCATTTAAGACCACTCCGGTGGGTGGCCACAACCACCATCACCATTGCAAAGCTGCAATCTTGCGTCGAGTCCAGACAGGAACTGGTGGTGGTTCTCCACTGACAAGTTAGCTGCGAAGAAAGGATAACTGCTCTTCATCCTACCAATTTCCATAACCAATTCTTCATCAGACGTTGGCCGAAAAATGATCGCCTCTGGAAGGCTCCTCGCCGCATCAGTCATCGATTTCTCCTCCGCCAGCTTTACAGCCGGCTTGGCCAACAGAACCGGATCCTCGTCGTCATCTTGCCCGAGTAGCTTATCCCAGTCCAACTCCAGTGGAGACTTCCTCTTTCTGTCTCCATCCCCTTCCATTCACGTGTGTATAAAAATATATGTATAGAAGATGGAGGAGACGACTCTGGCGATTTTTGATCCAATTGCTCGCGAGCAACCTGCTTTTAATCCAATTGCCACAGCTGGATAAAGTAAAAGCAACAAATAAATAATTGCTGGCTTTGATTGGGGAGATAGTGGAGTTGAGTGGATAATGAGTTGTCCACCTTATTTGAAGACAAAAGTGAGCCAACGTGCAAAGATAGTAGTGAAAGCACCTTTGTTAATTAAAGAATTAAAGAATCTAAATGATGATGAAAAAGATAGTGGAAATTGGTGGAAATTTGTACAGTGCAATGGTGGCCCATGAAGGCAAATTCGGTTCAGAACTCTTAGAGAAAAATGGCGGAGATATCATCAGGTGCAAACCGTAACAATGGAATGGCGGTGAATATAAAGTTGGAGGAAGATTTGAATCACCAAACTCCTACTGATACAGCAACCAGCAGCAACCATGAAAATTCTTCAGGCTGTAGCCTTCTTACTTTATCTTTTATACAAAAGATAATTGCGGAGATACTGGGGACATATTTCGTGATATTTGCTGGTTACGCCGCCGTGGTGGTGAACGCCGACAAGGACAAAGTGGTGACCTATGCAGGTGGTGAGAAAGCAGCAGTTGCCATCAATTTTTTTGAGAAAATGGAAAAATGAACTGTCCTGAGCAAAGCACCTTTGAACCCACAAAGGTTAGTATACTTAATTATATTAATAATATAATGACACATGGTAGTCGCATGTGAATTACAAATTAAGGTAGTTGATATTATTATTGTTGTTAGATGTTGATTTTATCAAATGATATCAGAAGTTATCATTACCAAAAAGTTGGTAAATGTTGATAAAAATATTTTATTAAACGGTACCAGAAGTTACCATTATCTGTATTGAAAAGATAGATAAATTATCCAACAAGAAAAATGTTGATGTATGATAAGATAATATCACATGATAGCACGGATATGGCTAATGTGAAAATAATCTCATCAGTATTATGAGATAAATATTAGATGATAAGTATTTGGAAAAGTTTTTGCACGAACACTTATGTATTCCAGAAGAAGTACATATTTATTCCAGAAGAAGTAAAAATTATCATCTAAACATACTGATATGATTATTATTGCTCCTGAAGAAGTATAAACGAGTCATACATGCAAAATACAAAAGGGGGAAACATTTATGATTCTCAAAATTAGAGATGTGTTTCGGGAGTAGCCGTATCCTACCACCTTAAAACTTTGAGGTACACAAGATTAAACTTTGATAAAATCCTAAAAATTTATGGTGTATCTCGAGAGTGAGAATACTCCGTACTCTACCACCACCTATTCTAGGGTTCACAAAGATAAGTTTACATTAACCGGACTCCATTTTCGCTTGATTCCCCTTCCTTGCGACCAATCTATCTTAACTCATACTGGATCTTGTATGAAAATCCAGTTGAGCCCATGAGGTAATATTAAAGATGTAACGACCCAAATTCTAATTGAATTCGAATCATTATGCAAGCTTCATTTATAAATGAAAAATATATTAAGAACTTCAACAGGCTATTAAATCCGACTAAAATTATTTTAATGAAAAATTTATTGAGTAAGGTACTTTAACATGCATAATGAATAAAGGCTGCTATAAGATTTTCAGATTCGGAATTTAAGGAATAAAAGTAACATTAGGACTTTAAAGTAATAGTGCTTAAACTTAGCATTTGCATTTAGTCCAATTAAGAAGATGACACGTCCATCACAACAGGAAATAATTAATGCATAGGTAAATAAGTAACAAATCATAATATATAAAATTATAAACAATTATATTGCTAGGCTATAGGTTGTTCAACAAAGAAGACTAGGTTCAAATTTCAAGTAATCTGATCTTTTTCTGTACTGTACTTCCAGGCATGTCTAAACAATTAATGAATGCAAATAAAAAAATTTATGTGACAGTTCAAGTCCCGTAGAAGATTTACGCGTGTCGCATTTACCGTTTAAAAGATTTAAAACTCGAACAAATTTGCCAGTTCCTACTCCATTCGTTATCAATATTTTCCCTATGCACAATATTAAAATCAACCGACGGGGGCTTAACTCGCCCATAATCAGTTAAGCACAGGAATAATAAGGAAAATATTTATTTCAATGAAACAATGTAATAAATCAATTTGTTCCGAAATCATAATCTCAAATAAACAAAATAGAGGTCCATAACTAGAATAAAATAAAATACTGCTGGAATTAAAATTATTCGATCACAAATTACGTCGAATTTAATTATTGAAATGCATAGATCCTGGCATCTCGACACCACTGCATCAACCTCCAATCAACGACCCGTTCTAATCTGTAAAATAGTAGGGGTGAGTATATGGAATACTCAGTAGGACACGAAAATCATGGTGCTATCCCGAATAATATTATTAAACACATGTGTCAAGAATATCATACCGTCATCATATCTTAGAAAACCGGTAAGAGCTCAGTCATATCATATCTTTGGTACCGGATGGCCATAAACATTATATCATATCATATCATTAACTTTCATAAGCATGATAAATTAACAACATGAAAAAATAATTTAAATAAGATAAAATCAACTGCACCTCGTTATCCTACCTATAAACGTGATGTGGTGATGATTATGACGATCAATTCCTTTCAACAAATCATTAAGTGCAGACGAAATTTTTATGAACAGTGCTAAGTTTCTAGTCACAGCCGTGATGTAAAAGAAAAGAAAAAGTAAGACTATATATCCATCTGACTCGCAACCCTATTATGAATGGACTTAAATAGCTGAATAAGAGTTCCAATAGGTATAAATCATTAGGCCCAAAATTAAGGGATTTGAATGTTTTATGGTAATCATATCTGACGGCATACACATCAATTGGATATTTATTTATATATATACATATATATACACACACCATCCTATTTTAAAATAACCAAAAAGTAAACCCACCTAAACACGTCACACATGCACTCTACATTATTTAAGACTAGTTTATATAAAACTAAAACTAAAAACTTACAACTTCTCTGAACTTAAATAAATCAGACTTCTTTAATTCGAATCAACTTTTTCTTGAGCCTAACATACATAATTAATTACAAGCTATCCAACGAGCCCAATATTGATATATTTCTCTATATCCCATAAAAACTTATATATATATAGGTTAAATTAAATAAAATTTAGTATATTTACCACTTTAGTCCCTAACCTTCAAAGCATGTATAATAGCATATAAAGAAAATAAATTCTGCTTTATGAAAATATTTGGGACCTTACAAAAGATTTCTTCTAAAGTACCAAAACCTCCGGGCATAGCTATAAAGGCATCAGAACCATATACTAGATTGATACCTCTCTCTCCCAACTTCTTCCCTAAAAGCACTGATACTTCTAGATACTCAAAGCCTCTCCCGATTTTTGATCCACAAAATATACAGATAGTTTTGATCTGTCGAAGTTTTGATCCTTCCATTTTTTTGAAAGTAAAGAAGGAAAAACTTACGAGAAAATGTTATTTTGGGATGCATGAACTATGAAAAATGTTTGGCTATTTAAAACCGATAAACTTCACTATTCCCGCTCGTCTTTTGAGAAAGTGAATATTAACTTTTGATAAAATCATCCTACTCACCTTTCGGTGATTTATTTTTCTAGCCTTTATAAAACTCGAGAAAGGAAACAGAAAAATATTTTAAATAAGTATCAAAAGACTTACCTCAATCTTTCAAGTCGAACTCGGTAAATCCTTTTCAAAACATTTACCGGAAGATTGGAATAATATTTGCGAATATTTGAAAGTATGATATCCATTTTTGATGGATCTAGCCTTCTTCACAAATGATCTATTTAAAAGTATTATTCAACGCGTAAAAGAGCGGTGACTCCGCGTGTCAGCGATTCCATTAAGAAATAATGGAATAAATTATTGAAAAGGTGGGAACAATGAGATAATGTGTCATTACCTTTTTCGAAATAAGGGAAGATTTGGCGACAAGATTGAGATCATGAGATATTCCCTTGGATATTGTACCTGCTTTTTTCGGTATACTAAAATGAATACTGTATTGAACCAGAAGTTCATACATATGTACAAGTGAAATATCTTGCTAAACCAGAAGTTCATACGTATAAGTGAAATATGTATACTGTATTGAACCAGAAGTTCATACATATGTATAAGAGAAATATATTGCTGAACCTGAAGTTCTATAATGATTGGTTAGATTCCAATTCAATAAATGAGATTTATTAAGACAAAATGACATTCATTAAAGAACTAGAAGATTCAGGTTAACAAGTTATCATTGCTGTTTGTTCTCAAAAGCAAATTAATTATCTCACTAAGAAAATGAATGACTGATTATTTGCTCAAGTAATGATATTACGAGCAAAGTGATAAATGCTAGCATGAATATATCTTAAAGTCATTACTGATTTTACGAATTAGTTGAGATAATAGAATATTATATAGCTAAATGATTTAGCAGATTAAAAGCCTCAAGTTATTTGCTATGAGAACAATTTGAATATTTCTCATACAGCAATATTTTACATACAAACATGTCAATACTATGAAATAAAGATTAGCTTGTAAAGCTTTATGATTTGTAAAAGTGCGGTATGTATACAATCCACCAAAGCGCACTTAGATATATGATTGAGATTATATCCCTAACAGGATGACATGTTATGGCATTTTAGCCGATTGATATAATATAATGTTTGTGAACATTATGGGGAAAACACGCCTGAAGCGTAATTATGCCTGAAGCATAATGACTATCGATTTCAAAAATAAATATCTCTTGAATGATTGAAATGATCCCTTTGAGGCTAAATACTCATAGTGAGTAAAAGGGACATAGTTAAATGATGAAATATTCAGGTACCTGATGATAGAACATATAAAGAGATCTCTCTATGTTATATTGAGATGGAATCGATAAATAAGTCGATTGCATACCCTCTTATGAAAATGAGGTTGATGAAATTATAATACTTTGGCCAAGTATGAAACCCTAATGTAGGGATTATTGTTCAAGGACCTGAAGTCTAAATGCTTAAATGTGTAAAGCCAGTAATTATATGTACAAATGAAAAATATTTCACAGTCGTAAAAGACGACTCGTTGCGCGCGAAATTTTTCATAGAACTGGCATGACATATGGTAGATAGACTATAGTCTAAATCACTAGCTTGAGCTCTTTGATATACCAATGAGTGAGATCAAAATGTATGATTCTCATCTCGGTACTTTGGGAGTATTCTTTGATGTACCAGTTGATCGCGATACGTTGGGATTTCAAGTAAAATGATTGTAGATTATATGTCGAAATTGATATCTATTTCAATGATTGATTATGCTCCTGAAAATTAGAAATTACAGTTTATAAAGTGCAAGAATATACATGTATAAATCATTGAAATATTCAATATACCCAGATTAGTATCACTATAGGATGATACAAATGACTCCATGATATAATATATTGAAAGTGAAATTGGAATGTACTATTTATGACATCTGGGAAATTGATTATTCACTAGAAGTGAATATGAAAATGAATATGTTTAATTATTCACCAGAAGTGAATTCTAGATTTTATTATTCACCAGAAGTGAAATTCTAGATTTGAATATTCACCAGAAGTGAATATGAAAATGAATATGTTTAATTAATTATTCACAAGAAGTGAATTCTAGATTTTATTATTCACCAGAAGTGAATTCTAAATTTGATTATTCACCAGAAGTGAAAGATGCAATCGATAAATTAGTACAACATTGCTTAATATAGCATGTTATGACATCATAAATGAGCTATGAACGATTTATATAAAGTTCATCATGAATGATATGTTTGATGAAAAGATACGAGATTGCATCAATATACCTGTGATATTCCATGAAAAGGAATAAATACGCGTTGCACTCTTTTTCCCTTAGCTGAGGTTTTGTCCCACAGGGTTTTCCTAGCAAGGTTTTTAATGAGGCAACAGTTGAGGCGTATTGATGAAAATTAATGAGAATACTGTACTCTTTTTCCCTTCGCTGAGGTTTTGTCCCACAGGGTTTTCCTAGCAAGGTTTTTGAGGTATCATCATAGCTATCAACAAGCTATAATTCAGCAACACATTGTTATACTGAAATGATATCAACAAATGAAGAAAATCATAGACATCTTATGAAGAATACTATACAAGGAGATTTTTATATTCCAGAAGAAAGATGATATCAATGTTCGAGAAGTTCATGAATCCTCAATTGCACACTTCAGGGGGAGAAACATGCTGTACTCTTTTTCCTTCGTCCAGGTTTTGTCCTACTAGGTTTTCCTGACAAGGTTTTAATGAGGCAGCGGCTGTACTCTTTTTCCTTGGTTCAGATTTTATCCCATTGGGTTTTACTGACAAGGTTTTAATGAGGCAGTACTTCAGAACTTCAAGATTCAATACATGATTTGTTCTACTTGAACATTATACTCAACGATTGACGATGGCCAACATCAGGGTGAGCAGCTGTACTCTTTTTCCTTCGCTCAAGTTTTATCCCACTGGGTTTTCTTAGCAAGGTTTTAACGAGGCAGGAAATTGCGGAATATGTCATTCAAGAGGGAGTGTTATAAATAATATATAAATATGTGAATGACATTATCATTATATCGCTGTAAGCTTTACAATATTACGATTGTGCCATTGTCCACTCCTATAAATAGGAGCCATTTTCTTTGTAATATATACACCTAATGGAATGAGAATCCTCCTCTATTCTCTCCATCTCTTTCTCTCTTATATTGTTCTTAGATAATGATAGTTTTATAACAAAATAAAATAACAGAGTAGTAGCTGTCCACTTAATATAAGGACGTGAACGGTGAAAATAATTATATATGGCAAGTAACAAGAAGAGGAATTTATTATGCCCAAAAAAGGTATTTGATTAAATTATAGTGTGTTCAGTAGAGTGAAAAAAAATAAAAAAAATAAATTAAAAATAAGACAAAATAAAATAAAAACTATTTATAAATCAAATTATAAACAATAACACAATCTTTAAATTATTTTTTAATCACATACATTTTCCTTTTCAATTTTCAGCTACACATTTTACCTTAAAAAAAAAAAAAAACCCGTGTAAAGGTTGCCGAACAGTCCATTAAACATATCTGAAAATCATACATGCTGACAATATTTAGTCTTGTTTGGTGGGAATCAAAACCGAATTTATATGAGAAACGCAGTATATGATCAAAAATTTATATACACAGCGTGTTCAATGGCATGCTGACAATATTTAGTCTTGTTTGGTGGGAATCAAAACCGAATTTATATGAGAAACGCAGTATATGATCAAAAATTTATATACACAGCGTGTTCAATGGCTCAAATTTTTTTCCTTGTGTGTGTGTTTTCGAGTTAAGATGTGTGGTTAAAAATTGGAGAGAAAAAATTATTAATATTATGGAAAATAATGATTTAGTCATTCTTAATTTTAAAAAGTAGTATGAAAAATTGGGAAGATAATTTTTAAAGAATGTGTGATTTAGAAAACTTGATTTTTGAAAAATTAATTTCATACGGGTAAGTGATATAATGTTATGCCTTGTGGTTTAAACACCCGATTTTGTAAATTGAGATACATGGATGATTTTTGTATATAACGTGAAATGTATTTGCAATATACATTCGGTAAAATTTAATTAAAATTAATATCTCAGATTGTTTAATTTGTTACATTCATTTAAATATAGGATCGTACATATTTAATTTGTTGAAATTACTTTATGTCATGTAAATTATAATATTTTGAGGAGTATTAATTCTATTCATGGTATGGCAGTAAAAAATATTTGAACAACAATTGTTATTTATTCTACATAATATAAGTTTGAAAATTTTATTCACTTAATTTATGCTTTACCAATTTTTAATTTTTTAAATGTTTGGTAAGTATTATCGTAATTTATTTGCTTTTTTTTTTTTTTTTATAATTTTTGAAATGTTAAATTAAATATGAAATGAAATATTTGTTTAATATATTCAAATATCAAATATTGTACTAAGATAGTTAGTACCAATTCTAATAATATTATTTGGATAGTGATAAATTATTTTTGTAGATGTCTATTTGTCATTAAAAAACTATAAAAATTGCATTTTCAAGGAAGTTAATAATAACTTATAAAAATTAATGAAATCAATAGTCATTTGTTTTTTTAAATATATATTGACATTTATCATTTAATGATTTTCTTTTTAAAATAATTTGGAGTAATTATGTTGTTTTTCATGTTACAAACAAAGTTACCGAACTCAGTTAATATTTAAGAGATGATACTTTGATTTTCTCTTTAGTAAATAATATTAATAAATAATTATAATATTTGGTCAAGAATGATTAATATTCTTTTTAATCATTCTTAATTTGAATAACTATGTAAATATTATATAGTATAAGAATTTTGGTATAATTTCTTTATCTACTTGATTTTGTAAATAAAAGTATAATTTGTTGGTTAAATATAAATATTTGTTAGGCTAAGATTAATCACACATTTATAATTATTGTGACTGATATTGTTAAATAAAAACTGGAAAAAGGTTAAATATGATACGCAAATACAGAAATTATGAGAAATATATTGACACATTCTACATGGATCTATACTTGTATTCATATATTACATCAAACATGATATACAATTAAAAAACAACTAAATTTGCATTTTAAATGAAATAAATAATAACTCATAAAAATTATTAAAATCAGTAGTCATTTATTATTTAAATATATAAATTGACATTTACTATTCAAAGAATTTTCTAATAATATGAATTAGTTACTAGTATTTCACTCATGTGATGCACAACATCATGTCCAAACATATAATTGCAACTTCAATATTTTTCTAATTTTTTTTAATTATATGTCAAATATATGTATAATGAAATCAATAGAAAAATAATAAAATGATACTGTAATTAATAGAGTTATAATGTTTTCACCTTAAATTTTAAAAAACTTCTATATAAACTACATTCGTAGTTGAGTTTGTTCTATTTCTATCTTTGTCGCAAATGATCATCTTCAAACCACTGCGATTCGTCACTCTACAGACTGCAAAGTACAACTATCAGTAACTGAAAACTGACTTCTTTAAATAAAGACCAACCTTAAAAAATGATTTCCCTTGACTTTTATTGATATTCATAGCATACGAAGCTACCGATTGAAATTGTTGCCTCTTGAACTTGAAAGACAATCTTGCTTGTGTTTGATTAAAAAGATGAAAATTTGATGGTAAGAAAATATGTTCTAGGAATTGATTTGCTTGGAAATTATTTTCCTGAAAAATGTTAATTGGAAGTGTCGGGTGAAAAAGTATGAAATTTTCTTAAATTTGTTGTTTGATTGATAATATTTTTCATTGCTAATAAAACAAAATTTAGCTATTTTAATTAAAAAAATTATTATTATTTTTTATTTTTCAGTCATTTGTACTTGATAATAGTAATCAAATGTGATGAAAAATGTGTTTTCCACCTGAGGAAAATGTTAAATAGGTGAGAAAATATTTTCAAGGCAAATGAGTTAAGCGTGTTTTAATTGATTGTAACTTGAAAAATATTTTTCAAGGTAAATTTTCTAACCAAATACCAAACAAATACACAAGGGAGAAAATATTTTCCATAACTTGACATTTTCCAAGCGGGTGATAGTGAATCAAACACATCCTAAATTATGTCAGTGCATCCTCGAAATAAAAAAAAAATTGTACACTGCAATATTACTATCGAGAAATTTTGGCTTCAACAATGTGATTTCCATGTTTTTGTAACAATTAATCTCTTACCATTACACATCCCTACAAAGTGATCAACATTCTGCAACAATATAAAGATATAATCATCACATGATAAATTTGAAAATATTTTTTGTTTGTATTCACAATAAAGGAGAAAAATTTTGCAACAAAAATTACATGAACTATTTAATTTTAAAAATAAATAATAAAAAATATTTTAAAAAGTAAAAAATTTAATAAGCCTAGGTAAATATAGTAGTGTTCTAATATAATCCAAATGTAAACTTAAATAGTCAACACATGAATTAACCAAATAGTTAACCATATTATAATCAAACATTTATTAACCAAATAAATACAAATCAAATAGTTAATAACATTGTATTAACACACTGTGTTCATACTGAACAACTAAGTATTTACCAAATAGTTAATTATATTGTAATCAAACGTTTATTAATCAAATATAGTTAACATAAAGATTTAATCATTACATAAAAAAATCCTGTTTGGTATTCATTAAAAAGAAAAAATATATATATTTTTATTGTATTATTCAATTTTAATCACACATTTCAATATTAAAGTATTCTACACATAAATCTTTTTTTTTTTCATTTTTAACCACACAAAATCACATCAATCACTATTTAATTCAAAACATTTTTAAATAATTTAAATCAAGTTTGAAAATAATTTTTGTTTTTACTTAACAAAAATGAAAGTGAGAATAATTTTAAAAATATACATCTAGTAAAGTGTTGCTACAAAAAATACTTTAACTATTTAATTTAAAAAACTTAATAAACTTAGGTAAATATAGTAGTGGTTTGAAAATAATCCAAATGCAAACTTAAATAGTCAAGCATTCATTAACCAAATAAATATTTATCAAATAATTAATCATATTGTAGTCAAACAATAATTAACCAAATTATGTTCACATTGAACCACTAAACATTAACCAATAAACCACATTGTGTTCACATTAAACCATTACCTTACTTTTATATATATATATATATAAAAGATAAAGATGTTATTTTTTAAATTTAAATTTAAATAGTCATTATAACAGAATATTGTTTATGTCTTTTGTATGTGTGTGAATTATGTATAACCATTGAATTTTATGAATACTTATCGTAATCGATATTGCGGATAGAAACTTTCATGTATCGTACAGATAAAATACTAGTAATAAAAAAATAGAGCAATAGTCGACCTTGCTAGTTGCTACTGAATAAAGGGACATGAACATAATTAAATATAGCGACTACCATGAAGAGGAATTTATTATGCCAAAAAAATGAATTTGATTAACTTAAACATATGAAAAAATCATACATGCAAGCTGGCAATATTTAGTCCTGTTTGGTGGGAATCAAAATCGCATTGTTAGTAAATTTTGATTTAAGTTAATGAAATGTATAATTGAAAAGTTGTTGATCTCATTAATGATGTAGTTCAAATTAATTGCTGACTTTGACTTGTATTAAAATCTTATTTTTAATATCAACCAAATAAGGCGTAGAAAACTGAACATGGCTAGTATTAACCACAAAATCTGGTAAGACCTTGGATCAACACGTCTCAGCTCCTCCCTCTTAAACACGTAAACTTCCTGCGCACTAAGACAAATGGTTAGCGTGCAAAGGGGCTGGGGAGGCTCTCGTTTGCACTCCAACGCTTAAGTCAAGACCCATTTTGAGTTAATATATATTGGATGCGAGAATATAAATATGTAAAAGAGAGAAAAAGGAGTGAGAGTAGAATATTAAGTTAGAGTATTGAATTACTAACCCCTTTCTTAGAGACAAGTGCACTATATTTATAGAAAGAATTATTTACTTAAATTGCGATACATGTTATTCTTTCTCCACGTGGCAGGCCCATAATTCATCATAAAGGTAGACCATTTATTTGGTTACAATCATTACTATGTGTCATGGGATTAAAGTAAAAATCACATCCTTTTAAAGAGTTTGTGTCATCAAGCTGCAATTGTCAGAAAAGGTCACACCCCTTCTGATACAATGTCTGACTTGCACAGTGACTGATCTTGCTACTAATCCGGAGTACATGCCTCGGATGGACACGGCTTGGCATAATAACTATGGTCGTGCAGTGCTTCTGGCAAGGTAACATCCTTTCCAATGATCATTTGCTTAGCACGGGGTCCTATTGATAGTCAATTGGTCTTATGTAGGCCCTTACTAGTGACGTGTCACGCTTATTTGAGCATGGTCGTAACACTAGCGAGAGCATCACTAATTGAACTGTTTATTCGGTTAATTTGTACCAATTTTTCTTTAGCATATTTAAGATCACGTGTCGTTTTGGACACTTGAGCCGACACTCATGAATCACTGATCTTTGAGACCGCATGTCTTTTTGGACACTTGAGCTGACACTCATCAATCACTGGTCTTTAAGACCATGCATTATTCCAATGCTTAAGCCTAAGCTTACAAATATTGGTCTCTCGGACCATGCGTTGTTTCAACGCTTAAGCCGAGGCTTATGATCATAAGGTCTTTGAGACCATGTGCCATTTCAACACAGAGTTTAGGCTTCTAGAATGGTGGTGTCTTAGACCATGCGTTGGTTCAACACTTAAGGTGGGGCTTTTGATCATAGGTTCTTTGAGACCATGTGTCATTTCAACACAAAGTCGATGCTTATAAAATGGTTGTCTCTTAGACCATGCGTTGGTTCAACGCTTAAGCCGGGGCTTATGATCATAGGGTCATTGAGACCATGTGCCATTTCAACACAAAGCGAGGCTTATAAAAGGTGGTCTCTTAGACCATGCGTTGGTTCAACGCTTAAGTCGTGACTTATTATCATAGGGTCTTTGAGACCATGTGTCATTTCAACACAAAGACGATGCTTATAAAATGGTGTTCTCTTAGACCATGTGTTGGTTCACGCTTAAGCCGTGGCTTATGATCATAGGATCCTTGGGACCATGTGTCATTGCAACACAAAGTCGAGGCTTATAAAATGGTTGTCTCTTAGACCATGCGTTGGTCCAACGCTTGAGCCGGAGCTTACCATCATAGGTTCTTTGAGACCATTTGTCATTTCAACACAAAGCCGAGGCTTATAAAAGTGTGGTCTCTTAGACCATGCGTTGGTTCAGCGCTTGAGCCGATGCTTATGATAATAGGGTCTTTCAGACCATGTGTCATTTCAACACAAAGTCAAGGATTATAAAATATTGTTGTTTGAGTCCTGCCATATTGCCACAATAAAGGTGGGCTGCTTCGAACCATTTCGCTTCGGCAATAAGCAGAACTTTTAGTGTTTCATGAGCCTGTACGTTGCTGTGACTTTTAAATCAGGCATGATTATGGGGTCTTTTGACACTGTGTGCTGCTGCAACATTCATGAGATGTTCTTTTCTGTTTCCGGGGGGGGGGAGGAATTTTCCATAAGTGTTCATTTTCTGGGGCTCCCTTTTTTAGGGTTCTCTTCACAAGTCCCTTGTTCAGGGGTTTCCCTTTTCAGGGTTTCCTTCTTCAGGACTTCCTTGTTCAAGGGTTTCCTTTTTCGGGGTGTCAGTAAGCTTGTATTTCAAAGCCTCATACCTTTTTTAAAGGTTGATGAACTCATATTTCAGAGTTTTAAGTATTTTTCAAGGATAGTAAACTTATGTTTTTCAAGTTTTAGGCCCTTTTCAGGGGTTTTTATGGTCCTCAACTTTTTTTCAAGAGGTTCTTCACTCTTTTTCAAGAGGTTATCCGTCTTTGTTCAAGGCTTTTGGTAGCTTTTTACCACGCGATGTCGTAGTTAGAAGTGTGGTTTCCTACAGACGGCGCCACTTCTCAACTCCTTCCTCTTGAACATGTAGACTTCTAGTGCACTAAGACAAACGGTCAGCATGCAAAGGTGGCCGGGAGGCTCCTGTTTGTACTACGACGCTAAATTCAAAACCCATTTTGAGTGAATATATATTGGATGCGAGAAATATAAACGTGTAAAAGAGAGAAAAGGGAGTGAGAGTAGAATATTGAGTTATAGTATTGAATTACTAACCCATTCCTTAGAGATAAATGCACTTTATTTATAGTAAGAATTATTTACTTAAATTGCGACACATGTTATACTTTCTCCACATGGCAGGCCAATAATTCATTACAAAGGTAAACCATTTATTCGGTTACAATCATTACTATGTGTCATGAGATTAAAGTAAACATCACATCCTTTTAAAGAGTTTGTTTCATCAAGCCACAATTGTCAGAAAATGTCACATCCCTTTTGACACAATGTCTGACTTGCACAGTGACTGATCTTGCTACTAATCCGGAGTACATGCCTTAGATGGACGCGACTCGGCATGATAAGTATGGTCATCCGTTACTTCGGGCAAGGTAACACCCTAGCCAATGATAATTTGCTTAGCACGGGGTCCTATTGGTAGTCAATTAGTCTTATTTGGGCCCTTACTAGTGACGTGTCAAGCTTATTTGAGCATAGTCGTAACAGCTAGTATGATTAAACATAAGTAATGCTACCTATCATTAATTAATAATGCTATCTATCTCTTATTATAAATAATTGCAAAAAAATAATATAAATTAATTTTATATTAAGTGTGAATGACTATTTTTCCCTTATCAATTCCTATAAAATAGGGGCCTTGGTTCGTATTGGTTCGTAACATTTTACACACCTCTTAGAATGAGAATTCTCTCTCTCTCTCTCTAGATTTTGATAATTTTACAACACGTTATCATCAAGAGTCTCTAACCTATTGAGTAATATGACGGAAGTATGCTCTACAATTGCTTCTAAATGATGAACCTCTATATCAGAAACTTGATTATTATTAAACAACGTGAACTAAAAAAATATTCCATTCTCAAATACAACATTTTTTGTATTAGAAAATAACTCATATATTGTAGATCTAAAAGGTTCAAGAAAGATGGAAACTTTACAAACTATAAATCAATGTAAGATTCAAAATGTTTCTAGAAGAGGAAAGAAACAGGACCTTGATGTTGTGCAAATAGAAAAATCGGAGAAATTGTACAACCCGAAACTTCAATATAGATTTAGGCCAAAACGTATGTCACATTAATGCTTGGAGACTAGATCCAGAACCACGATGATCGGACAATTCCATGACGGTGGCGCGTGTTGATGACTAACATACCGATGCATGAATCCCTTGCGCAGACGTCAAATCATCGCGTGAGGACTCGTCGTCAAGAATTGGCCAGACTTGTCAAAAGACACTTTGTTCACCTTGAAATTTCTAATTTTTCTATAGTCTTACTTTTCTATTTGGTGCAAATTTGGTAACTTTCCGGTGGTTGAACACATTGTATACGTAAAAACTATTTTTGGAGTAATTCCAGTGAGATTTTGAAATTTGGACCAAAAGTAAGTTTATTCTAAATTAAATTTCAAACCTTTTAATGGTTTTGATTTATTCATATCAGCAATATGTTAAAATATGGGAAATTTCTCCCTTAATAATATGTTTAAATATATTAATCGTAATTTAACGTATTTTGTCGAAAATGATTACTAATCTTATGATTAGTATAGATAAAAATATATATTCTCAATTATTGAACACTAACATGTGATCAGTTAAATAAATTAAAAAGTTTAAACGAAGTACAAGTAATAAAACTATTACTTGTGGACTGGATTTATACATTAACTGAATTTGGAAATATGATTCATTATCGTAATGAACTGAATTGTTATGAATAGCTTGACTGTATTTGGAGATATGACTCATTTTTTTATGAAATGTAATTATTTCATTATGTTGACACCTACATGGTCGATTTGTCGACTAAATGTATGGAAGACTTTATATATATTCATATTTTATATTATTCTAAAAACACCTCAATTGTTGGTTCATCCTATATATTAGAGGTTAGAGGTTGTTGTTAACATATATACATAATACGTTGTGATATGAACCCGATATTATTATTGTTATTTCATCAAATGTTAATAGAAGTTACCATTATCTGTATTAAAAAGGTAGATGAAAATGAATTATTCAACAAGAAAAATGTTTATGTATTATAAGATAATATCACATGATAGCACATGTATGACATCATAACACATGATATCATAGATATGGCTAATGTGAAAATAATCTCATAAGTGTTATGAGACGAATATTATATGATTGAAATAAATAGATTTGGGGAATATCTAAAAATTTATTGCACAAGTACATATGTACTTCAGAAGAAGTACAATTTAGTATCTAAAGGATATTATTATTGCTCTCGTAGAAGCACAAAATGGTCAAACTGAAACATGTCATAAAAAGGAATACATGCAAAATACAGTAAAACAAAATGGAAACGTTAATAAAATCCTCAAAACTAGAGGTGTGTCTAAAGAGTAAAGATATTTCGTACTCTACCATTCATAATCTATTTTGATGTTCACAAGGTTAAGTTTACATTAACCGGACTCCATTTTCGCTTGATTCCCCTTCCTTGCAAACGATCTATCTTAACTCCTATTAGATCTTGTATTGAAATATATAATTGTAGTTTATTCAGTAGATCCTCGATACTAGGAGCATAAATAAGGATCCTCCTAGAAAATAGAGAGATGAATTCGTGTTCCACAACATAATAAATAAATGTTAGCAAACCATCAAAGAAATTGTTAACATTTAAAGGCTCAATAGGCTTGATATAGAGATAATTGAGCCTATGGTGTAATATTAAAGATTTCCTCTAAAGTACCAAAGACTCCATGGAGGGCTATGAAGGCATTAGAATAGCTTGCAAGTCATTTGTTCATGGATAGATAATGTTTGTGCTTCATATCCTCATTTTTTCTCGAGATATCTGCCAAAGGAATATGTATAATGCCTATTACTTTCACTCGCTCTGTTTGAGTAGATTGTAGAACGCAATCCATCAAACCATTGCTAACTCCTCCATATAATAGAGTGGTTTCTTTCTCTCCCAACTTCTTTCCTAGAAGCATTGCTCTTTCTAGATACCTAAAGTCTTTCCCTACTTTTGATCCATAAAATACACAAATATTTTTGATCTGTAGAAGTTTTGATCCTTCCATTTTTTTTCTCTAAAGTATAAGGAAGGAAAACTTACAAGCAAATATTATTTTGGGATGCATGAAAGTGTGAAAATATTTGGTTTTTTAAAACTGAAAAATTTACACTATTTTACTACTCATCTTTTGAAAAAGTTACTAGTTACTTTTGACTAAATGACACTACTTTTGATTATTTTACTCTGACGCCATATTAATGCTCCATAATTGACACTCATTTTTCGGTGATTTTTCAATCACAATCTATTAATGCTCGAGAAGGGAAACACAAAAATATTTTATTAAAATAAATATGTGTGCAAATATATACAGCAACATATTGATTTACCTTTTATCAAAGTTGAAAAGCTAAAACATTACTGCTTATAACAGAGTGACAAATATGATCTTTTGCTAATATATTCTTGAGACTATAATAGTCTTTCTCATCTTTGAATTGATCCCGTAATGAAATGTAGCTCACACTGTACATACCTATAAGAGTGCGTCTCAAGAGTCAATAAAATATCATCAAAAGACTCCATACTCAATCCGCCCTTAATGAAGTCAATTTTATCGACTTTTTTTGGATGTATATCCTATTGATTTACAACGTCAGTCACATGTTCATCGAGAACATTTGTAACTATCTTTTAATCTTCTTTCTCTTCGCTTCTTTACGAAAGTACTCTTACTTAAAACTAGACATGTGTTTAGAAAATAAATCTGATAATTCACCAGCTAATCAAACATTATCATCCAACGAACATCTTCTGGGATACCTTGATCTATCAGTGGCCTCAATCTTTCAAGTCGAACTCAGTAAATCTTTTTCAAAACATTTACTGGAAGATTAGAATAATATTTGTGAATATTTGATACTATACCATACATTTTAATGGATCTAATCTTCTACCCAAACGATCTATTTAAATGCATTATTTAACGCGTAATGAGCGGTAGCTAAGCGTGACATTGATTCCACCAAGAAATACGGAAATGAAATATCGAAACGATGGGGATACGAATTATCTTCTTAAGATATTGCATCATTACCTTTTCAATATAATAAAAGAAAATAAAAGATTTGGGGACAAGAATTATTTTCTTGGGATATTTTTCCATACCTTTTTCTATATAGTAAAAGAAATCAAGGTATACTAACTTGTACAATACAGAAATACGTACAAGTGAAATGAATATTGCATTGAACCAGATGTTTTATAATTTAGCATGACTGATTGGATCATCCCAATTCAATAATGAGATTTATTGAGAATGCAAAATGACATTCATTGAAAAACTAGAAGATTGTTCAGGTTAACAAATTTTTAATGCTGTTTGTTCTCAAAAGCAAATTGATTATCTCTCTAATAAAATAAACTACAAATTATTCGCTCAAGTAATGATATTACGAGCAAGCTCTTAAATGCTAGCATAACCATATCCCAAAATCATTAATGATTTTACGAATTGGTTACGATAATAAAACATTATATTGCTAATGGTTTAGTAGATTAGAAGCCTCAAATTATTTGCTATAAAAACAATTTGAATATAAATATTTGCCATGCAGCAATATTCTATATACAACATGTCAATATGATGACACATCGATTAGATTTTGAAGCTTAAGATTTCTAAGAAGTGTGATATATAAACACTCCAACAAAATGCACTTAGATATATGATTGAGATTAAATCCCTAATTATGAATGACGTGTGTTGTTGCATTTTTAGCCGATTGATATAATACAAAATTTTTCAGCAATAAGGGGAATTAATAATTGGTAATTTATAACACGTCTGAAGCATGATAATGCCAGAAGTGCAATGTCAATCGATTCTAAAAACAAACATTTATTGAATAATTGAGATGATCCCTTGAAGACTAAATACTCATGGTGAGTAAAAGAGACGTAACTAAGCATGGGTTAGGGTCCAATTTTTTTGGGTTTATAAACCCTTATTCGTATACCAATGCTCCTACCATCAATAGTATAAATTCATAGAAATCTGAATTTAGCATTAAACTAATGAATAGTATATCTACACCCCTAACATTTCGATCATATCTCGTACCCATTTCCCCCATGTCTTCCATTCATCCCAAAGCAACTGCGTATGAATCCCAACACCCGAGCACAAACCCCCGGAACCAAGCTTGTTGCCGCACGCGTCTTCAGCGTCGGAAGATGGGTCCTTCATTACTGTCAAAGGTGAGGGTACTTACTCGGTCTAATTTCTTATTACTGTAAAAATCGACACGCGTGACTGAAATCTTCTTCTATTTTTTTAGTTTTTTGGCAACACCTCATACAACACCTGATCCCCCCCCCCCTCCCCCCTCCCCCCAAAGAAAAATGACAAGGGAAAGGAAGTTGCTCCATGTTTGAGCTGGAAGTGGGATGACTCGAAGAGGACATTGTTCTTCACTCTGTGCGTGGAGGAGGTGCATGACGGCAAGCGCTCCGGGGCCGATCTGAAGTCAGAATCATGGAAGAGGGTGGCAAACATACTGGGCTCAACCTTCGATGAAACGTGCTCCGAAAACCAAGTGTAAAATATTTCTGATCAACAGAAATATCTTTGGGGCATCGTCAATGCCCTACGTAATGCTACGGGTCTTGGTTTCGACCCGTTCAATTACACGATTTATGCGGACGATGCCGTGAAGGTCAGTATCGCTGATGATTTTTGTGAATGTTTGCAATTTTGTTTTCTGGCAGATTCTTTTATTTTTCTTTGATATTTTTATGTATGGATCTGTCCAACAACTAATGCCAATAAATAATTAGTTTAAATGTGTAAGCTTGTGCAAGATGTCAGCATTATATATTTCAAACTTATTTTATTTTTATCCATATTTTAATATTGTAGTTTGCTTTCCAATGGGACGAGCTACAGATTCCACCCACATCCTCCCTCAATAACTTTGCTGGAAGGAAGAAGAAACATGTAGATTAAAGTAATGTTTTTATAGTTAAACACTTAAACCAACCATTTTTTGGAATTTTTAAAAGTTCTATCGTTGGCTGGATTTGAATTTTACCTTCGAGATTATTTCTAGCAAAGACCAACTTATATTGGAAGACTTTAAAATTATTTTTACATCAATAATTTACATGATAAATTAGAAGTAAAAGTTCATTCATCATTTTTTTGATTCCATTAAAATTTTTATTTTATATTCCAAAAAGAAAAGGACATTTAATTAATTGATTGAGTTCAATTAATAATTTTTTTTTGAAAACTTCAATATATATACTGACCCACTTGTCCCAAAAGTGACCTGGTAACCTGCCTAGTTAACATTCTGGTCGTTTTAATAACTATGGATGCATTGGTCTTTGCATTATATTGCTTCACTATCTTGCATGAAACAAGTCAATCTAGTCCTGAAGATTTCTTATATGTGCTGACTAATGAGAAATGTTTCTTACCTGTGACCATTAAACACAATCTGATCTTATTGAATGTGCTATGACTCACCTACTGGATAGACACTTTAGTCACATATTATTCGCATTCCACTTACAGGATCAAAGATCCTGATTTATAGGGAAGCACAAATTTTCATCTTCATAGCGTACTTGTATTGTGTAACATTGCAGGAAATCCCAAATGTGAAGAAGCTTAAGAACAAAAACATCGTGGAGTTGCTCAATTACGGAGATATATTGTTTAAAAATGTTACCTCAACTGGTGAGCACGTCCTGTGTCCAGCTATTGCCTCCAGCTAACAGGATGTTATTGGATTGAAGCAAAACCTAGATCTGAACTTCGATTCCACTGAAGGTGACTAGGGAGCATCATTCTTGCCTCCAAATGACTGTCTTGTGGACATAACCCGTTCAAATGCAACTCCGAGAAGCCATAAAATGGTTGGGAGCAAGCGAAAATCTGTTGGGAATGAGCCTACAGGTGTGTCGAAGAAGCAGGCCATCACTGGAATCAATTTAATCTAAAAATTTGGTGCTACGTTTCAAGCCAAGTTGCAAAACGAAGTTCCTTTGGCAGCAATGAGCTCATGTTGTTCCTTGAAGACATCATGGAATACAATGATGACTTAGGAATATACGGGTGTACCTTGTTGGGGAATAAAGAAAATTACAAGGAAACATTTCTCAGTTTGGATTCGATGGATTTGAAGGTGAGATGGTTGATTTACATGTAGCGTCATGGTTCTCTGTAACGACCCGGGTTCTACTTAACGGGATGTCCCAGTCGTTAGATGACAATGTATTGTCCCCACTGTATCAACACAAGTCTTTTCAGCATGCTTTGTCCTCACTTGCACGCTCCCCGAGAAAACTTCCCATGAGGTCACCAATCTTAGAATTGCTCCAAGCCAAGCACGCTTAACTGTGAATTTTCTAAAGATGGACTTCCAGAATCGTTAGAAACTCCACAGTTAAGCGTCCTTAGCTTGGAGCAATTCTATGATAGGTGATCTCCTGAAAAGTTTTCTCGGGGAGCGTGCGAGTGAGAACAAAGTATGCTGAAAAACTCGTGTTGTTACAATGGGGACAGTACGTTGTCATCTAACAGTCGGGACAGCCTGTTAAGTGGGACCCGGATCGTTACAAATGGTATCAGAGACGGCCGCCAGCTAAAAATTGGGAACTAAGTGCTATGCTGGACAATGTGCTATGTCATAGAGCGGGAACCATCTCTTGAACCCGTAGGAGCCATCTCTAGAATCCCAACGCCTGACAATGGATCCTCAGATGGTTAAAGCACTACGAGGACGTCGCGAGTCTAACGGGGGTGATTGTAACACCCAGAACAGGAAAAGTTAAAAAGAAATGATAGGTACTACTCATACCAACAAGGTGCAGCTTTTTTTTCGGAAGTCCATCGTAAGAAATTCCACAGTTAAGCATGCTTGGCTTGGAGCAATTCTGTGATAGGTGGTTCCTGGGAATTTTTTTCGGTGAGCGTGCGAGTGAGGACAAAACATGCTGAAAAGATCTATGTTGGTACAGTGGGGACAGTACATCGTCATCTAACGGTCGGAACAACCCGTTAAGTGGGACATTTACATTCTCATTAAAGTTTGTATGTTCAATTATCAAATTAGGTTGTCCTCCGTCGAGGTACACGGTGTAACATTGTCAGCTTATTTGAGTTCCATATTTATTGTATTATGTTGTACGAGATTTTAAAATTTTCATCGATAACTTAACTTCTCTGTATGATGTCGCTGACTTAAACTTCAGTGGTTATTTTCGTAGATGTTCTTGTGATCTTTGGTTGATCGTTGAATCATGCAGTTTTTATTCTGTTGAAATATTATTTATGCAATGTACAGGTTTTGAAGTATAAAGTCTATCGTTCATGCCAATAGAATTTGTAAGACTTTGTTTTCGGTTATTATTTTGATGTGTACAGGTTTTCTAGGTTGCAGTTTATAGTTTATGCCGTAAAAAATTGAAACACTACAGCTTTGGGTGATTATGTTGATGAGAAATAATGTGTAACACTAGTGCTTTTCGATTACAAAATTTTTAGTTCACACCAAAGGTTGGAATTGGACCAAATAAAGTTTGGGTTATTATATAGCTGGTACACTTACACGTGGGAACACTGTCTGTTTTTGAAAAAAAAATCATGTTTGTGTTTGGTAAACAAGAATTTTTGTGCATAAACTAATTTATAGAAAACACAATTTAGAAACCAAATTTCAATCACACATTTTCTGTCCCCAATTTTGAACAACAACGTTATACATCAAAATCACACATTAACCAGTTTACAAACCAAATCGTGTTGCCAAACTAGCTTCTTTTGGTTACCAAAATTCAAATTTACCAAATGTATTCTTTGGATCCCTAGTGAGGAAAGTGAAGCCTGTGACATTGTCCTGCAGAACATTGAAGTGCTCTCACATGCCTCCATTATTGAATTTACATGGAGGTTTGAAAATGGATACCCCCATAGGTGCCATTTTTGAATTAACAATTGGTTGTAACATTTCTTGGTTTTTAATGATTTTTAAGTTCAATGTTTTGGTCAAAAAATTTAATCGAGCAAAATGTGTATGGTTGAAGATGAGTTTAGGAAATTGCGTTGTTCATAAACTTGTTAATGAACAAATTTATTGTACTATAAAATGCTTTCACCTTGATTTGAACCTGACTACGGACCCCTAGTGGGTAGAATAGTCCTTCAAAATATAGTACACCAATTCATTGCTATATAAAGTAATGCTAACTATGGAATTTGTATTCGAGTTCAATTTCCAAAGTGCAACATTATGTGAATTTTCATACACAAGCCTCCAATGGATTCATTGACACTAATGGATGAAATAGAAAGTTTAAGCGACAAGGATGCCTCGTGGAGTGAATTCTGTGGTGTCGCGATAAATATGGTGCAGTTCGTTTATGAAGAGTATGTCGTCATGCAAGCCAAGAATAATTCTCTGCGTAACATTGGGTAAAAATTGGTTGATCATGTTCTCAATAAACAGAGTGGGCACGACTATTTGCAGTTGTGTCGAATGTACCCTCATGCCTTCATATTGTTTGTTGGTCACCTACGATAGTACTATGGCCTAAAGGATTCTAGGTACATCTTCGTCGAGGAGAAGGTTGCATTTTCGTTGTTGATCCTTGGTCACTCAGTTGGGATGCGTTTGGCACATATTTTTTTGGACACTCAAATGCAACAATACATTAACACTTTCATAAAATATTAGAGATGTTGAAAAATTTCTCAAAAGAGACGATAAGGCCACATGTGAGCTACCTACAAAGGGAAGGAGCTCATTGTCCAACCTAAGACACGATGCTTTTCGGGTATGTTCTAAAATTCTTTGTGACACCCATTAAAGGCTTTGTTTATGAACTTGACCCTATTTCATTCTTGATGTCCATGCATTAAAAGTCTGTAGTTGTTCAACTACTTTTGGTAAAAAAAAATTAAAAGCCCATAGTAATCTGTTGCTAATGTGTAAAGTAACAGTATGTTTAACATAAAATCTGTTAAGATTTTTGGTATATTTAGGATTGCATTGGAGTTGTAGACGGGACTCATGTACCAACCATTCCGCCAAGTGCATTTGCGCAATGTTATCGTAATAGGAAGGGTGACTTAACACAAAACGTGTTGGCAATAGTCGATTTCAACATGATCTTCACATTCGTAGGGGTGGGGTGGGGTGGGGTGGGGTGGGGTGGGGTCAACATATAATAGTAGGATGTTAAATGGTGCAATGCAAAACATTAATAGCCATTTCCCATTCACGATGGGAAACAAATATTATGTCGTGGACTCAGGTTTGCTCACAGACGTGGGTTTTTAAGACCGTACAGGGGCCATGACACATGCTATCATATGCAGGAGTTCTGATGTGATCTGCTGTAGGAGATCAAGGGAGAAATCATGGCACGGGCGATTCCATGACAATCTACGTGAGAAACGGAGTAAGTTCTGTGTTGGGCCCGAATCAAGGGTTAAGCTAGGTCAAATTGTTTCAAGGGGGTAAAGATTGAAGCTGCCGGGGAAGGCCACGCGATCGCGTGGTTAATTGGAGAAGCGATCGCGAAATCGCACCAAAAAGAGACCCGAGAGTTTTATCACCAACCACGCGATCGTGACCATGAAGCCCAAGCGATCGCGCGGTTATGATCAGACCAGATTTTCGCAAATTTTAATTTAATTTCCGTTTTATTAATTATTAATTCTGTTTTGAACCCTAATTACGGTTAGGACTAGGTTAGGCGCATTTTACATTATATTATCCTGTTTTTCATTATTGAACAACAATATTTGAGTTTATGAATTAAATTGAGAGACGATTCTCTTGTGAAAAGTTGTATTTTCCCTTTCCATGAACTTATCAAAGATTTGATCTTTGTAGCGTTCTCCCAATGAACTTATCAAGGAATTGACAACCCTTGTGACGTTCACCAATCTTGGTTCTTTATTCCGTATCGATTCCTGCGTCGTGAATATTGGGTCAAGGTTTTATCGCCAATCTATCTATTAATTCAGTTATTTTATTTCTTGTTTCTTGTGTTTAATCTGCCTTAAATCTTTCATAGGGTTTATTTTAGTTATTCTGCATGTTCGTTGAGATCCCCGATTGGGATCGCGTTATCTGGTATCAGAGCTTGGATCTATTTCAGATTCTTGCGTTTCCTATTATTTCTTGATTTTCTTGATTTTTTTTCGTATTCTTCACGTTCTTCGTGTCAGTCATAATTTTCTTCAGTTTGATTCATAAGAGTCAGTCCCAAAAATTCAAAAGTGTTTTTCTTGTTCGTTTTTTGTCCAAATTCAGTTCCCTTTTTTCTGCCATACTCATTGGCAGATTAAAAAAAATGAATTTGGAAGATTGCGTCAACACTGCTTACAAACTGCCGGATTGCCTTTCAGATAACTGCAGGACCGCACAGTGTAAGTGTGTAGCAAGAATTTTATTTTTATAATTCGCACGATTGCGCCATAGGAGATATAGTGTGCGATGCATAGGTTTTTGGACATAAGTCCAATAAATTTCTCATTTTGATTTTTAAAATCTGTTTATGACCACTAAATATCTTGTGATGCATGTATCCAACCTCCAAACAATGTTTTCACGTCCTAGACTGGTGTGTCATGTAATCGTGATGATATGCTATAAACTAAAGACAATGCAGCTAATACTAAAATATGTAAAATAGGAATGCATGAAATAACTAATGCAACAAACATGTCAAATTATGAAACCTAACATGATTGCACTCCTAAAATGTAATGTAAACCAAATATCAAAGAGTTTAACAATGCGAAATAAATAAAAGGGTTTGAGAATTGAGTTGGCTCCTAACAAACACTTAATTTATAGTTTAGAGCTAGACTTTTTTGCAAAATTCCTCAAGGTGGCATAAAACATGATGTTGAGGCCTCATCGTTGTCTCTGACCTTGTACTCAAAATGTTCCCAAAAACGAAGATGTTGTTCCACTTCTATTTTGGATTAGTTTTCATGTTGTGTATTGTGGTTCTACAATTGAGTTATATTGAACGTTACTTGCTCACCTTCAACCCTAAGCATTACCTTACCCTATTCTATGCCAATTAAAGCTTGTGCAGTAGTAAGAAAAGGTCGACCTAGAATTAAGGGAATTTTTTCGTCCTCCTCCATATCTTGAATAATGAAGTCAGTGGGAAATATGAATTCGTCCACTTTTACCAACATGTCCTCTTCGACCCCGTATGAGTATCCAATGGAGCAATTTGCTAGCTGCAATACAATTTTTCTTAGTTTGGGATCACCTAATTCCAGTTTTATGTAAACAGAGACAGACATTAAAATTATACTTGTACCAAGGTCACATAAAATTTTCTGAAATTTTAAGTCCCCAATGACGCAAGGAATGGAAAAATTCCCTGGATCCTTTAGTTTAGGAAAGAGCTTCTTTTGCAAACTTGCGCCGTGTTCTTCATTCAGGAATACCTCCTTAAACTCGTAAAGCTTCATCTTATTAGACATCATATTTTTAAGGAACTTAGCGTAACTTGGAATTTGTGTGACAGCATTGATAAAAGGAATATGTATGTGCAGTTTTCTGAGCATGTCGAGAAATTTGTTAAAGCTTATATTCCTTTGTCTTCTTCAACCTCTGCGGGAACGGGATAATGATGTCATAAGACTTAATTGTTGATTTCACCTTATTCCCTTCTTCCTTTATGTTAGATGATTTCCCAGATGCCTGAACCAATTTGTTTTCCCTTTCAACCTCTTTTTCTTTTACTTCAGTTTGCTCTTTTACATGAACCTCAGGCCATTGAACTCTACTACGTATAGTAATCTTATTTACCTCTCCTTCCTTTATATGCTTTTGAAGTCTTTGAGAGTGGGAGGTTCATACATCCTGTCACATCGAAAAAAATAGAGTGTTCTAGGAATGAGCACCCTCTCTTCTTCTACTACATCAATCGCCATGACCTGCTCATTTGGATTAATCTTTGTATCATCAGGCAGTGTAATTGGGACATGTGCTATTTTTCCAACCCGAGTCTCCAAATTTCTGATTGAGGCCTGATAATTTTACAATATAGTTTCTATCCTTCTCATGAACTGATCGATCGTACCCATGTACTACTCTGTCTTCTCAATAAATTTCCTAAGTATATCCTTGAACGGAAATTTCTTTTCTTCTTGCTAGTACACAAGAGGCTGTGGTCTGGCTATATTTTGGTTATCTCTCCATGCAAAGTTAGGATGATTACGAAAACCTATGTTGTATAAGTTTGAATACGGGTTATTATGTAGACGACCACCCCCTTGAACGAAATCGGCATGTTCTGGAAGCTGTGTCAAAATAGGGCAATATGAGGCACTGTTATCTGCACCAGATTCCTTGTAGCATAATCTTGAGTTTTTCATTGAATTTCTAGATATTGCCATATTTTCTACCTTATTCACCAATGAGTCTATTTTACCAGATAAGGTGGTGCAAGTATCCACCTCATAGACTCCCACATGTTTCCTTTAAATCACTCGATTGCATGCCTATATTGCATTAGTATTTGCTATTCTTTCAAATAGCTACAGTGTCTTGCCAATATTCTTAGTAGATAATAAACCATTAGATGATGAATCCACTAGATTTTGAACTCAGGAAGTAGGCCAGCATAGAAGTACTGCACTAGAATACTCCTTGTGATCTTAAGATGAGGACACTTCCTAGGAATGTTTTTGAACCTATTACATGCCTCATCAAATGATTCTGCATCATGTTGCTAGAAAACTAACATGTCGTGCTTGACCTTTGTAACTTTTATCGGCAGAAAGAACTTAGTGTAAAATTTCTGAGCCAGATCATTCCAGTAGTTATAATAGTTATAGGACGAGAATTCAACCACTTTAAAGCCCTGTCTTGTAGAGTGTATGGAAATAGACGAAATGAGATGGCATCATCTAATATAACTTGACACTTGAATAACTAAAAAGTCCCATAAATCTTGAAACAAGAGTGTGCGTGTTTTCATTCTCTCTGCTATAGAATTGATGTCCATTTTGAAATAAATGGATGACATTAGTCTTTAACAGAAAGTTTGGTTGAAATTGTGGTTAGACTATGCTCGACTAATTTTTAATTATTTGCGAAGTCATAAATTCGTCGACAAGCATATTTCCCTCGTCGTTCCCTTACACCACTTGGTTCTCTTGATTGTTTGCCATTTCTTACTGTTTTTGTTGTTTTTGTGCTTCTTTTGCATATCTTAATTTGCGAAGATAGGTACGTTCGATTTTCAGACCAGCTTCTACAAGATCACCATATCTCGAACTTCACATACACAAATCTGAGAGGACACAAAAATCTCATGTAGGAACTGACAAAATGTCTGGATTAGTGAAATAATCTAAAAATAAATCTTGAAAACAATCCCCGACAATGACGCCAAAAAATTATTTTACTATTTCCACAAGTATAAGGATCGAAAAAGTAATAAAGTAGATAGTGAGTCTGTATATCGTTCCCACGATGATTGAGTAATTTGTATTTTAGATTAAAGACCTTAACCAGAACTAGCAAATCGATTTGGTTTGAATTTTAAATTAACTAATAACTGAAAACTAACAATGTTGATTAAAATAATTAGGAATAAAAACATGCTAGATTGAGAGTTCACTTTACTTCATTTATTCTTGCACCAATTGAAACGTTATCTACAACTTATGGAATTTTGAATATCAATGTTCATATTTTGTTTAAAATCCTCTTTCGAACAGGGAATTAAATTCTATTTTTATATGTGATTCGACTATATTGATATTACGAATACGAACATATAGAACAACAATAATGTTTTATAAAGTATAAAGATATATTTCTATCCATTATAGAACTTTATGGCAATTTATAACGTATATAATGAATTCCTAATCTTCCTAACTTAAAAAATCATCAAAACATTCATACAATAATTAGCAAAAAAATTGTAGAAACATGAAACTCGGAAATAATTGCTCAAACTCATAATTGCATTAATTAAACATAAATCAAAACATGATATCCGAAAAGTAAAGCTTCATCACATAAGTTCTTCATCTTCTGATTATTTCATTGATTCCCCAAACTTTTGATTTCTTCCAATTAGCACATTTTCGATCTCATTTGACTTTATGCACTTTCCATGTGTATATTTTAGCATTCATTTATCATCCAATTTCTCCTTATTTACTTCATTTGCTTCATTTTCTCGACCTTGAGATTATTTCTAAAATATAAGCCAATAACTAAATCAATAGCTTTATTTTAAAATAACAACAATATATCCTACTTTTAGCATGTTAATGAGTGTATAAAGTCAGAAACTCACTTGTGCTAGCTGGCCACTTTTCTTTTTTCTCCATCGCATAAGGTTTGAACACTTGTTGGAGTACAATTCACAAGGCAAAGAATCAATTGACAGGCAATATCATTATTTGGACAATTAACCCTCTATTATTTTAACATTTAGGGTAGGTCATTTGTTGTCTCTACTCGCACCTCATTGAACGGAATGAAAGTGGTACATCAAAAAATATTTTTCTTGGTGAAATTTATGAAATGAAAGGGCACAAATGAACTAGATTAAAGTTGATATGTTAACACCTACAAGACAAAAATAAAAGGATTTCTTAGTGCACCATGATATCACTTGCTACTAATCTTTTTAAAGGACTTAACTTAAAGATGACAATGGATTGAACCGAGCCGGCTCGACCTTTGGCTCTTTGTGCTCGGGTTGGCCCATGAGCTCGTGACAAATGAATCGAGCCTATGCTACAATACTTAATTTTAACCATGTAATCTCATATCAATTATTCCTATTCAAAGATCTTTTTTTTCTTCAAATAATGGCTCACAAAAAGGTTAAACCTTTAGACCTTGTTCTATTTGTTGTTTTGATGTCGTTTTCTGTTTTGATTTTCGAAAACGCTAAAAACGGTTCTCTTTACCATTTTCGAAAACGTATTTTGGAAAAAAAAAAAAAAAAATTTGTACACAAAAGCGATTTTGGACGTTTAGTGTGTATTTCGACAAAAATTTTTCAAAACACGGAAACGCGTTTTGAGAATTTTATTTATTTTTTTTTAAAAAAATTATCTTCACTTGGAACTAAGCTTAATATAAAGTTTTTATTTTTTTATTATTTTTTTTTAGAATTATCCTAACTTGGAACTAAACCTAAATAAAGATTTTTTTTTTTATTTTTTTTATTTTTTGAGAATTATCCTAACTTGGAACTAAGCTTAAATAAAGTTTTATTGAATTCAATATCAACATTACAAAAAAAAATTAAATGAGAATTCTTGTTGTTATATTTCAAAAAATGTACTGATAAATGAACTCTGGTGGTTTTGAAAGAACTTGCATTTTCTGGATTTTAATAGAACTAGAGTTTTCTCAAATCTCGAACTTGATCAAGCTGTGTTAATATAGATTCTTAATACTCATATTAGTGTGTTGCATGTAACAATATTTTCAGTGTATTATGAAAGGAAATTTGAGTTTGAGTCAGTAGTATTCTGCAAACAAATTAATTAAAAATAGTTTAAATAGTATTCTGCAAAATTTCAAAAAGAACGTGTTTTCCAACTTTTCATTTTCAAAAATAGTTTTTAGAAATGACAAACTAAACGCATTTTCAGTAAAATTGAAAACAAAAATGAAAACAGGAAATACAAAATATTTTCGAAAATGAAAATACAAAATAAAATACAAACAGAACGACACCTTAACTTTTCTTTGACCTTTTGCAATTATCCGTACAAGTAGAGAAGAAAATCAGGTTTAGTAAAGGAATCGATCCACCTGCACAACATGTTTCAAGACATTAATATTTATTTAAGCATCGTGTGGAAGTAGATGGAACAACAATGTCGGTAACATTTTGGCTTGTTCCTAGTTAGAATCCATCTGTCCCCTTTCATCATAATACATAATTGAACAAAAAAAAGACCACCACCTCATCATAACGTTTTTCTATCCACTTGAGCTCATTAATGACAGTGACATTTAATTTGCCGGTAAATCAAATTTTTTTTTTTTTTATTATTATTCTTACAAGTTTGGGAACATAGGGGTTGTCGAGTGCGAGGTAGGACGTGAACCTGGATCTCCACCCGGTAAGGTCTCCCTTCCTATAATCATTGGGGTTGTTGCCTTAATCCTAAATTAATTTTTCTAGTACACTATTTTCCCCCCATTAAGTGTTTGACAGATTAGGCCTCTGACTCTGTTCTTCAATTCAATTATTATAATTTATAAATTAATTTATGGACAATAAAATTTTTCAAATCACTTTTTAATAACATACATTTTCTCTTTTCACTTTTCAACCACACATCTTATTTCGAAAACCAAAATAAATTAATTTTATAATTGTTAAACTATTATATTTGCATAATAATTCAAGTGGTGCAAAAAGCAAACCCTTCTTCTTGACCCGTACAATACATACACCATACACACAATGACAAAAGATCTATCCCCCCCCCCCCCCCCCCAAAAAAGGCATAACTTAGTTGGTAAATGTCGAAGTAACATAAAAGTCCGCGTTGCTGATAATCACAAAGTTGGGAGGTTCAAATTATGGTAAATGTTTTGAATTTGACCTCCTTGTGGTGTAAATTAATTGGCAAGCTTCAGATCCTGTCTAACTGAGGCACATCCCGCGTAGCTATGACAATAATATCTACGGACTCGATACTCGTTGGAGAGATGACATGAATTGACGAGAATTACCTAACTAAAAGAGTTTGTGGTTTGGGTAAGAGGGTAAATTTAAAAATCCGACATGGATATAGGTCGGGTGTGAATTTTACTATAAAACTCATACTCGAACCGCATACCATTAATTTCCTTAAAAGAATTACAGAATTTAAAACAAAATTAATTGTGTAAGAAAAAATAATAGAACTCAAATATCTGTTGACATTGTTAACGTCTAAAAAATTGTTTAAATTCGCTTGTTTAGTTTCGACCTAGAACTAAAACAAGCTTTTTTTTTTTAAGTTAAATTAAAGTGAAGTCTAATATTTAACCAATTCAAATTAACCCGGAGCACCTCTAACCTATTTACAACTCTAAAAATAAATAAATAAATAAATAATATGTAATGAGTTTCAAATGTGTATAGTCGCATACCCACCTTTGACCCTTCCCAGCCCGTCATTCTTAAATGGGTCCTCCAAAAGGCTCTAGGGGCAGGATAATGGGGCCGTCAAGGTTGCGGTTCAACTTTTTATTTTATTTTTAATTTTTACAAAAAGATCTCACTCTACTATCAACTTTTGGGCATTACAAATTCACACTCAACCCTTTACTCATCCCTCATTCCATCTTCTCTCCACTTTCACCATGTCTACATTAGTTTATCAAAGTCTTGTGTCATGTTTTGAGTCTCAACCGGCAGAGACAACAATCCTAAAGATGAAAGTGGCGCCTGCATCGAATATGGTAGAGTTAGGCAAGGGTTCCTGCATTGTAGGAAGTGATCAAAACATGAGAGAAAATCTTGAAACACGTGGTTGGAGTTCCCTTCAGAGCCTTTCCAAGATTTCAACATGTACCAAAGAAGCAATGGAAAAGGAAAACTCATATGTTCATAGAAAATCTTCGTTTCAAAAACAAACTGTAAATAGCCTGGATCTTTGTACTGAAAATTTGGGGAGCGAGACAGGTACTGAATGTATCACAGACCGCACCTGCATTCTCTCATTAGACACATTTAATTTGACGTGTAAAAATCCGTCGCCAATGGATCAGCAACAACAAAGGGAGCATCAACAATTGAAACCTTCAAGAAATAATAAGATGAAGACTTCTCACTGTTTTCCACCTCCCTTGACAACGATGAGTGGGTCGAGTTCTCTCCAAATAAGACATCACCGTGAAGACGGAAGGCTAATCATCAAGACGGTCGAGGCCCCATTTAGACGTTCATATCTACAAGCTGAAAGAAGCCACGGCCGCCTCAGGCTGTCAATTTTCCAAGATTATGACTCAAAGGTTGAATCTGATTTCATAATGACCAGTACCCAAGAAGAAGCTGAAGGTGATAGCCAATTAAGTGATGAAATTGAAAGCGACCTTATAGTATAAAATACAATGATAACAAGCCAAAATGATAGAAGTCAAGAAGAACATCAAGATTTGTCTCGTCTAAATGCTGGGATGTTCACCCAAGTGTACATCATCCATTGAGTATCCAAAGAAAAATGGAATATGCTCTGAATCTACTAGATCAAGAACCGATAAAGTACAAATTAATGATAAAACCCTTTGCAGTTTCGACTTTCGAGGGATCGCCTTCACACCCAAAAATAAATGGTGGTTATATTGTCACTAGAAAATTTATTTTTTTACACCATAATTTATGTATTTTCTTTATTTTCAAAAATAAACATAAATAAGATTACATAAACAATTCATTAATTTTCTCCCACTAATTTTTATATACATCACAATTTTCATTTTCAAATAATTTTCTTCCAACAATCCACCGTTATTTAACCAAGTATCAACTAATGGAAGACAAGCCGTCCACGTTGAGTTCCTTTTCCACTTCCGCCAATTACACCACTCAAAAACCACACAAGAGTTCTCAGTTAACAGCCAACCCCAATTCCGCCTCATATGCCTAGTCTCATTGCAAGCCACTGACATCATCACAATTCAAGATTATTAGTTTCATTTCTTGAATTGATGAATCCGCCATCGGAAGCCACCTGCATCATCACAATATTACAATTTTTTTCTTACTATCATTAATCTTATGATATTTATTAGTTTCATTTCTTGAATTGATGAGCCCGCCATCGGAAGCCACGGGCATCATCACAATCCTACAGCCATTTTCTCACTATTAGTAAAACATGTTTTTCCCTTCTATCCTTGCCATACTTCTTTGGCTTTGTGGTTCTAGAACCAGTAAAACAAATTTTTTCCCATCCATCAAGCCTTCCCAACTGTGGTGATGGTGGTGGTGGGAGAGAAAAGGGAGAAATGACTGATGGGTGTCGAATCCAAGAAATAATAATATTTTCTTGCTCTCATAAAAATAAATTGCAATAGTGGTGAGCAAGGTCGAATCCATAGACACTGGTTAGATTTAATTCTTCTGTAAAATTAAAAGTAATGAAATAAAAATAAGGGGAGTTTTTGAATTTTGAATGTAAAATCAATTTGTAAATAAACGAGTGCGAAATTAAAATTGTTAAAAATATCAAATTAAATAAATATCCAGCCCAAGGTATATTCTCAGTATTGATGCATAGAATTGATCATGGATGCAAGAATAAAATCCTTAAATCATTCTCTAAATTGGTTATGGTCATTGATACGATCTAACAACCTATCTCTCCTTACTTTATCGATAATCAAGAGACGCTCGTTAATTATTTCCCTAATCAATAAACAATCCTAGATACGATCGTATGATTTAATTTACCAATAGCACTAATTCCTAGAGAGACGACCAATTCTAACCAACAAATCCACACGCGTGATTCATTTAAATTAGGTTATATGTCTTCATAACATGAGTCAAAAATCAATCTATAATTAACTATGTTATTTGTCACTTATATTAGAAAATCTAAACAATTACGGATTTAGATTCCTAATTGACCAAGTATTATTTTTGACAATTAAAATACGTGCACTTTGAATTAATCAATCTAAACAACAACTTCAATTCACAATCAAAAGACATATAAATAGAGAATAAATTAAGAAACGAATAAATTTAATTAGATCTCACAATCCTTGGTGAATCAAAATTTCGAATAACCTTGAACTGGAAAAATAAGTTTAGCTATCCATAAACATTTGGAAAATAAAACTAAAAGAAAAAATAATAAAAATTGATATCAAACTCTAGAAATCGATGAAACGTATTGCAGCCTCCTCCTTCCTCTCCCTTTTTTTTTTCTTCTTCTTTTCTTTCTTTTTCCACGTGAACTCCCCCCAGCAATCTTCCTACCTTTTTCTTAATTTTATTCCCAGTTAAGAGTCCAATTTTTTTCCCCTTGAGAAAAGCAGCTCCAATCAATTGTTGGGATATGTCATGAGAGTCTCAATTCTCCAAGAAGTCTTCCTTCTCTCAACCATCAAAATAAACGTCCTGATCCCTCCTCTTTTATTCCCTTTTTTTCTTTTTTAATTTCAGCTTCCAAGAATCTTTTTATTATGATAGCCCATGAATTTTTGCTGAGGTTGCTGTCTGTCCGAAATAAGGCGTGCCCACGCTTTATGTAAAGTCCTGATCTGATTGTAAACTTTTTGAGTTCCAAACTTGTTCTTTTAATTTGTGATATTGAGTCCATTTTGTTCCAACTCCTCCATCTAATCCACAAAACACAAAATATGATTAATATCCATAATTTAAGTATTTAAAATCAATGGAGTAAGATAAAATATCACAATTTAAATAGCAAATATGCGCCCTATCAATGACGATGGATATATCTATGGCATTTTTAAATTTAAATAGGGGTATATTTGTATATTTATTGTAGCCATGTATTTATCAAAATTATACTTTTTTGTTGTGAATTTAGAATGTGGTGTAGAAAATAACTATTGTGGTGGTAATATATTTCCTCAAAAATAAAACATTTTATTCTCCCTCAACTAATTACACCAAGTAACAAAGAGTTACTGTTCATCAAAACACAACTAAACCTAAATTGCTTGTAACCTCACTAAGAAATTAATAGAATGGAGAAGAATCAGAAGGTTTAAGAGAAACAAAAAAAGGTGAGAGAAAAGAAATGCCCGGAAGATTTTTTTTAATTTGTGGAATCAAAACGTGTATAATATCAAAAGCCTCAAACCTCATATCAACGACTACCAACAATCCACCTGGAAACATCTAAGTGCAGTAAATATCTGAAGTCGTATTCCTAATAAACGTGAGTTTGCACAGAGTGGAAATAGCAATCGGGTCATCCGCTTCAAATTGAGCCTCCACATATTTGGGCTGCATCATTTGACTATTAAAGTTTAATTTTGTACCAAATTCAATAAAAGATTAAAGTGTAATCATTGTGGAGATTGTTAAAGCTCTGATCTGATTTGATCCGATCTGAAATTTTGTGTGGCGGATTTGGATTGGTACATATCCGTCTCTTTGCCATCACTAGAAGACCATAGCTGATAAGCATGCATCTAACCTTTTCTAGAAGGGTCCTATTCATTCTTTCTACAAGGCCATTCTATTGAGAGATATAAGTAATCGTTCTGTGCCTAAGAATGCCATTTTCTTTATAGAAAGAGTCAAACTCTTCTTTGCAAGATTCAGGACCATTATTAGTTCTAAGGGGTTTAACATTCTTATTAACTTGATTTTCAATTAGTGTATTCGTTTCTTTAAAATGTTGACAAGTTTGAGGTTTATTTATTAAGAGAATCACCCAGTTTTTCTTAGAAAAATCATCAACAATTAAAGAGAAATATATGAAACCAGAGTAAGTGTTTACAGTAGCTAGTCCTCACGGATTAGCATGTAAGTAATTAAAAATGGATGATGATTTGTTAACACTAGTAGAAAATGGTAATTTCTTATGTTTTCCATAGATGCGTTGTTCGCAGAAAGATAATTTCTCAATCTTATAATCGCTTAACAATCCCTATTTCTTTCAAGAGGTGCCAATTTTTATTATTAACGTGAACAAACCTTTTATGCCAGAGTTCAAATTGATCATTTTGAGAAACAGTGGTATCCATGAGATTTCCCACCAAGGGTTTAACATTCAGAATAAAAATCCCAATTGTTTTTGGGAAGATAAATAATTTTAGTAAAGTTGTTTTGAATGGTTATTATTCTCCATTTTGATAATAATATCAAAACCCTCTTCATCTAAAATGCTGAGTGAGATTAAATTCCTTGTTAGATCAAGAATATTTCTTATTTGTTCAAGAGTAAGAACCTTTCCATTTTCCAATTTTAAAATAGTTTTACCAATGCCTTTAATATTACTTGAAATATAATTTACCACATTAACTTTCCCACCTTTCACTTCAACCAATTCAGTGAAGTCTTTACAAGATGACATATGAAAAATCATATATATAAACTTGTCAATTTGAGACTGCTGCTTCTCCATAAGCTATAGCAGCTCCATCTTAAAAACCCTTTGTATATTTTGTAGTTTTTCCTTTCTCTTATAACAATCTTTTGAAAATTTATAAAAGATAATTTTTTTGAAAATAACCAGTTCTTTGTAAAAGGATATGGTAGTAAGTTCAAGTAACCCCAAAAAACTTTGTGAATGGCATTGTATTATTTTAAGAGTGCATACAGCAGGTAATTTCACAAAACAAATCACAGAGCAGGTTATATTCAATAGTCATAATAAACAATCAATGTATAATAAAAATAATCTTAGAGTACAAAGGCTAGTAACTGTATTATAAGCTCAAAGGTAAAAAATCATTACCAGAGTTCTAGATTACAAAAATAAAACAGTGAAAACCAGATATGTTTTATGTACCATACTTTGAACCTCAAGAACCATCAAATACCGAAGATCAAAGATGCCTTTGAGCTAGATAAGGAGGCCCTAATACCACTCGTTGGTATAAAATATAGAGACAACAAACCAAAATGACATAAATCAAGAAAAACACCATGGTTTGTTTCGTCCAAAGGCTAGAATGTTTAGCAAAAACTACATTACCCATTGAGCATCCACAAAGAAATGGATTACACGCTAATCCACTAGATAAGAACCAATAGGGTACAAAATGATAAAACTCTTTACAGTTCTGAAAGATCTCCCTCCGACCAAAGAAAACCCCTTTTCCTTATAAATAGATTACACCTAGTAACAAAGAGTTACTGTTCATCAAAACATAACTAAACAGAAGAACAGAGAAGAGCCAAAAGGTTTCAGAGAAACCAAAAAACAGTGAGAGAAGAAATGTGTGGAATGTTATAAATAATATATAAATATGTGAATGACATTACCATTATATCCTTGTATACTTTACAGTATTACGATTGTGCCACTATCTACTCCTATAAATAGGAGCCATTTTCATAATATTGGTACACCAATTCTTGAATGAAAGAATTCTTTCTCTCTAAGTTCCCTATCTCTGTATATATTCGTTATTATGATTTCAATGGTTTTATAACACGTTATCAGCACGAGTCTCTAACCAATTGAGTAATACGACGGGAGTATGCTCTACAGTTGCATCTAAATGATGAACCTCTGTATCAGAAACCAGATTATTATTAATCCACATTTCATTCTCCAAATCTAGTGTCTATGATGTTAGAAAATCTCGAGCTTAAGAAATATGAGTCCAAATGTTCAAGATCCTTGATTTATCCAAATCATCTATAAACTTTCGATATTGAAAATTTCAGATTCATAATGAATATTCAAAATCATCGATATTGAAAATTCCAAATTCCAGATTCATCAATACGTCGTTTCTGAGGATCGTTTCAACCATTTGCATCCGCCAGATTTGGATCAGCACCAGCTTCCAAAAGTAAAGGTGGGATCAACTTTATGAGCTTCTGATTGACTTGCAAGATAAGAAACCGATTGAAACCTAACTTCATCTGCGCAATAGCTCGCGATCTCTTATATGCAGAATAGATCGATCAGTTAGGGTTCCTCCAATCTAACACCATTAGAATCCAAATCCAAAATTAGAAATCCATTGCGAAACTGCTGAGAAGTAATCGGACTTTGCTTTCTACTGGCAATGGAGTTGGCATAGGGATTTGATGAAGTTTCATCTTCGGGTTTGGGTATGGAAACGGTTTCGATATGGGAGTGTCAATGGCAGAACCCATAAACTCCAATATTGGTTTCCAGATGTTAAAGAGACACAGATGGAAAGAAAGAACTGGACTTGGTATCTCTGAAGAGGTGACATCCCCAACCCTTTTGGAGAGTTGGGTTTGGACCTATCCCCGTCGGAGCTTCGAGAGACCGCCTACGAGGTCCTAATCGGAGACTGCCGGAACTCTAGAGCTGGTAGACCCCTCACTTACATATCCAGTTCTGAAAGGACCACGGAGAGATCGCAGTCGATGACATCGTCTTCTTCGCCATCGCTTCAGAGGTCGCGACGTCATCTACGGCGAGTAAGATCAAGAAGGCTCTGGGACTGAAATCCAAATCCTCGTCGAAGAAGAACGAGGGGGATTCCGAGTCAGCAAGTCAGGATATCGATAACTCATTTAAACCCCAAGAACCCCATTATTGGGGGCGGCGGTAACGGTGGTTGCCGGTGGTGACGGTGTAGATTGGGCGTCGGAGTCTACTTCAACCACTGGTGTTGCTTTCGGTCGAGGAGAGAGAGATGAAAAAAAGGTGAAATGGAATGATGTTGTCCACAAACCACTTTACTGATGAGAGAAAGCAACAAATGAGCTGCCATCACCTTTTGAGCCAATGGAAAATGTGAAGATATCAAATACTCTAAGAGATAATGGAGGTGAATGTTGATTAACATGATTAAGATGGACAATATGCTGTACAGCCGTGCAAGTGAGAAATCAGCAAATGAGTTGCCATCACCTTTTGAGCCAAATGGAAAATGTGCTATACATCAAATTGGTGGATAGTGAGCCAAGCACATTTTGTGCAAAGGTTAGTATACTTTTTAATATATTAACCATAATGATTTATAATCATGTTAATCACTTAATTGGAATATGTGTGTCTGGCCCCTTAATAATCATGTTAATCACTCAATTGAAACATGTATGTGAATTGAAAATAACTTGTGGGGCCCGAACTAATTTTTATTAGAAGTTGATATTATTATTGTTGGATGTTGATAAAAATATTTTATCAAACAGTACCAGAAGTTACCATTATCTGTATTGAAAAGATAAGATAAAATGAATTATCCAACAAGAATGTTGATGTATGATAAAATAATATCACGTAATAGTACGGATATGACTAATGTATCTCATCAGTATTATGAGATAAATATTAGATGATAAATGTCTGGAAAAATTCTTGCACGAGCACTTATGTATTCCAGAAGAAGTACATATTTACTTCAGAAGAAGTAAAAATTATCATCTAAACATACTGAAATAATATTATTATTATTGCTCCTGAAGAAGTATAAACAAGTCATACATGCAAAATATAAAAGGGGAAACATTTATGATCCTCAAAATTAGAGATGTGTTTCGGGAGTAGTCGTATTCTACCACCTCTAGTCTTTTGAGGAAATAAAGAAACATTTAAAGAGGTGTGTTTACCACCACCTATTATTGAGTTCACAAAGTTAAATTTACATTAATCGGACTCCGTTTTTCGCTTGATTCCAATTTCCTAAATCCACAACTGCTTCTAGATACCCAAAACCTTTTCCCACTTTTGATCCACAAAATACACAGATAGTTTTGATCTGTCGAAGTTTTGATCCTTCCATTTTTGAAAGTAAAGAAGGAAAAACTTACGAGAAAATGTTATTTTGGGATACATGAATTATGAAAATGTTTGGCTATTTAAAACCAAAGAACTTCACTATTTCCGCTTGTCTTTTGAGAAAGTGGAGATTTACTTTTGACAAAATCATCCTACTCACCTTTCGGTGATTTATTTTTCTAACCTTTATAAAACTCGAGAAAGGAAACAGAAAAATATTTTAAATATGTATCAAAAGACTTACCTCAATCTTTCAAGTCGAACTCGGTAAATCCTTTTCAAAATATTTACTGGAAGAATGGAATAATATTTGCGAATATTTGAAATTATGATATCCATTTTTGATGGATCTAGCCTTCTTCCCAAATCATCTATTTAGATGCATTATTCAAACTCGTAAAAGAGCGATGGCTCCGCGTGTCAGTGATTCCATTAAGAAATAATGGAATAAATTATTGAAAAGGTGGGAACAATGAGATAATGCGTCGTTAACTTTTTCGATATAAGGGAAGATTTGACGACAAGATTGAGATCATGAGATATTTCCTTGGATATTGTACCTGATTCTTCGGTATACTAAAAGTAATAAAGGTATACTGATTTGAACTATACTGAAATACGTACTGATGAAATGAATACTGTATTGAACCAGAAGTTCATACATATGTACAAGTGAAATATCTTACTGAACCAGAAGTTCATACGTACAAGTGAAATATGTATATAGTATGAACCAGAAGCTCATAAATGGAATATATATTGTATTGAACCAAAAGTTTAGCAATATTGTATTGAATCAAATATTCATACATCAAAATGAAATAATACCGTATTGAACCAGAAGTTCTATAATAAACGGTATTAGCTCGAGAAGCTTTATGATTTATAAAAGTGCGATATGTATACAATCCACCAAAGTGCACTGAGATATATGATTGAAATTACATGTGCGGAATTTTAGCCAATTGATATAATATAATATTTGGGGAAAACACGCCTGAAGCGTAATTATGCCTGAAGCATAATCACTATCGATTCCAAAATTAAATATCTCTTGAATGATTGAGATGATCCCTTTGAGACTAAATATTCATGGTGAGTAAAAGGGACATAATTAAATGTAAGAGACTCAGGTACCTGATGATAGAACATATAAAGAGATCTCTCTATATTATATTGAGTTGAAATAGAATCGATGAATAAGTCGACTGCATACCCTCTTATGAAAATGAGGTTGATGAAATTATAATACTTTGGCCAAGTATATAACCTCAATGTAGGGATTATTGTTCAAGGACCTGAAGTCCAAATGCTTAAATGTGTAAAGCCAGTAATTATATGTACAAATGAAAAATATTTCACAGTCGTAAAAGACGACTCGTTGCGACCTGAAGTCCAAATGCTTAAATGAGTAAAGCCAGTAATTATATGTACAAATGAAAAATATTTCACAGTCGTAAAAGACGACTCCTTGCGCGCAAAATTTTTCATAGAACTGGCATGACATATGGTGGATAGACTATAGTCTAAATCACTAGCTTGAGCTCTTTGATATACCAATGAGTGAGATCAAAATGTATGATTCTCAACTCTGTACTTTGAGAGTATTCTTTGATGTACCAGTTGATCGTGGTACGTTGGGATTTCAAGTAAAATGATTGTAGATTATATGTCGAAATTGATATCTATTTCAATGATTGATTATGCTCCTGCAAATTAGAAATTGCAGTTTATAAAGTGCAAGAACATACATGTATAAATCATTGAAAGATTCAATAAGCCCAGATTAGTATCACTATAGAATGATACAAATGACTCCATGATATAATATGTTGAAAGTAAAATTGGAGTGTACTATTTATGACATCTGGGAAATTGATTATTCACTAGAAGTGAATTCTATATTTGATTATTCACCAGAAGTGAATTCTAAATTTAATTATTCACCAGAAGTGAATTCTAAATTTTATTATTCCAGAATTGAATTCTAGATTTTATTATTCACCAGAAGTGAAATTCTAGATTTGATTATTCACTAGAAGTGAATATGAAAATAAATATGTTTAATTATTCACCAGAAGTGAATTCTAAATTTGATTATTCACCAGAAGTGAAAGATGCAATCAATAAATGAGTATAACATTGCTTAATATAGCATGTTATGACATCATAAATGAGTTATGAACGATTTATATAAAGCCCATCATGAATAATATGTTTGATGAGAAGATACGAGATTGCATCAATATACTTGTGATATTCCATGAAAAGGAATAAATACGCGTTGCACTCTTTTTCCCTTAGCTGAGGTTTTGTCCCACAGGATTTTACTAGCAAGGTTTTTAATGAGGCAACAGTTGAGGCGTATTGATGAAAATTAATGAGAATAAAATACTCTTTTTCCCTTCGCTGAGGTTTTGTCCCAAAGGGTTTTCCTAGCAAGGTTTTTGAGGCATCATCATAGCTATCAACAAGCTATAGTTCAGCAACATATTGTTATATTGGAATGATATCAACAAATGAAGAAAATCATACACATCTTATGAAGAATGTTATGATATCGACTACACACAAGAAGATTTTCTTATATACATAATCCAGAAGAAAGATGATATCAATGTTCGAGAAGTTCATGAATACTTGATTGCACACTTCAGGGGGAGAATCATGCTGTCATGCTGTACTCTTTTTCCTTCGTCCAGGTTTTGTCCCACAGGGTTTTCCTAACAAGGTTTTAACGAGGCAGCGGCTGTACTCTTTTTCCTTCGTTCAGATTTTGTCCCATTGGGTTTTACTGACAAGGTTTTAACGAGGCAGCACTAAAGCAGTGAAGCACTTCAGATTTCAGTACATGATTTGTACTACTTATCATTGATGTCATTTTTGATATTAGACTCAATGATTAATGATGGCCAACATCAGGGGGAGCAGCTGTACTCTTTTTCCTTCGCTCAAGTTTTATCCCACTGGGTTTTCTTAGCAAGGTTTTGACGAGACAGACAATTGCGGAATATGTCATTCAAGGGGGAGTGTTATAAATAATATATAAATATGTGAATGACATTACCATTATATCCTTGTATACTTTACAGTATTACGATTGTGCCACTATCTACTCCTATAAATAGGAGCCATTTTCATAATATTGGTACACCAATTCTTGAATGAAAGAATTCTTTCTCTCTAAGTTCCCTATCTCTGTATATATTCGTTATTATGATTTCAATGGTTTTATAACATGGAAGATATTTTTTTTTATGAGGAGTCAGAACCTGTATATAATATCTAAAGCCTCAAACCTCTATCTACAGCTACAAACAATCCACTTGGCAACATCTCAGTCGTCAAGTGTAGTAAATATCTGAAGTCGTGTTCCTTAGATATAGGGTTAAGTACACAATTACACACATTTAAGTATGAAATTTTTTGAAATCAGGTAATTTGTACCTAATTACAAAAGTATCAAAATAATTTTCAAAATCAGGTATTCTTTTAAAATCAGAAATAAGGTTTTGTAATTAATTACAATTGTAACTTATGAATTAGTTAAACATTAATGTAATTCGTAATTAATTATATTAGTATAATTTGTAATCAACAGCCACTACAACCGCGGTCGTCGGACTATCGTCGAAAATACAATAGTAACTTATATCAGTTTTGTAATTAATTACAATTGTAACTTTATTTCAATTTCTAATTAGTTATAATTGTAATTTTAAATAAAATTGTAATTAATTACCACCACCACCAAATTTGTAACCGGTCACCGCCATAACGTCGAAAAATACAATAGTAACTTATTTCAGTTTTGTAATTAATTACAATTGTAACTTTATTTCAATTTGTAATTAGTTACAATTGTAAATTTAACTACAATTGCAATTAATTAACATCACCACCCTCGATCATCACCTAATTTGTAACCAGTTGTCGTCACAACCACCGTTGGAAATACAATTGTAACTTTATTTCAATTTGTAATTGTTACAATTGCAAATTTAACTACAATTGCAATTAATTAACATTACCACCACCAATCACCACCTAATTTGTAATCAGTCACCGTCACAACCACCGTCGAAAATACAATTATAACTTTATTTTAATTTGTAATTAGTTACCATTGTAATTTTAATTGTAATTGTAATTAGTTTAGTTACTTCCTTTAGATCTAACCATAAATCATCCCAAATTGAGGAAAAATGCTTATTTTGTTTCCATGTGGCACCGTTCAGTGGATAACTACTCGGGTTAAGTTCATAATTAAAAACATTTATATTTGAAAATTTTCGTAATCAGGTGATTTGTAACTAATTACACAAATATTAAAATAATTATCAGAATCGAGTTTTTTTTAATTAGAATCAGGTTTTTGTAATTAATTACAATTGTAATTTTATTTCAATTTCTTAATTAATTACAATTATAACTTATAAATTAAGTAAATTATTAGTGTAATTCTTAATTAATTATCACTACCACCACTATCGATCACCACTTAATTTGTAATTAGTCACTACCACAACTATCATCGTTGGATCACCATAGAAAATATAATTGTAATTTTATTTCAATTTTGTAATAAATTACAATTGTAACTTTATTTCAATTTGTACCACCGATCATCACCAACCACCACCTAATTGTAATCAGTCATCGCCATAATCGTCGTCGTCGTCAGCGTAAAAAATACAATTATAACTTTATTTCAATTTTTTAATCAATTACAATTGTAACTAATTACCACCACCACCATCGATCACCACCACCACCACCACCACTGATCACCACCTAAAAACCACCACCACCACCACCACCTTGCTTATGAGTGTAAATTCATTTTCTGTCCAATGAATATGGACTCCCCTTCATCCTGGTAGAGCTCGTATTCTCCTCTGTAGCACACAAAGCATTTCATTTCACCCACTTCCAGCCTATTTCAATTTAGAGCCGTCGGATGTTTTCGAAACTGAATTGAAGCAGGAGATTAATGATATTTGATCACCGATACTCCAAAGAAACGAGTTAAATCCGATCCGGAAGAAAGTGTATCGGTTCACGCTATTTCAATTTCGAGCCACCGAATGTTTTTGAAACTGAATTGAAGTCAGAGATTAACTATATTTGCTCACCTATACTCCGACGAAACGAATTAAATCAGAGTCGGAAGAAAGCGTATTGGTTCACACAATTTCAATTTCGAGCAGTTGGATGTTTTTGAAACTAAATTGAAGCCGGAGATTAACGATATTTACTCACTGGATACTCCGACTAAACGAGTTAAATCCAAGCCAGAAGAAAGAATATTGGTTCACGTTCAGGGTTCAAGAAGAATGGAAAGGAGTCAGGCAGAGGCCATGGCCGGAGGTACGCTGCGGAGAATCAAGACCTGATCAAGAAAGGATGTTGGGTTTTGGCTGGGGACTTTTGACACTGATGTTGATGCAGCAAGGGTTTATGATAGAAAAATATCTGATTTAGTAAAATAATTTATAAATATCTGATTTTAAAAATTTCAAATCTAAATGTATGATTTTGTCTAATTTTCCCTTAGATATACGAGTCTTCAAAAAATAGAAAGGGCAATCAGATCATCTGCTTTAGACTGGGCCTCCCATATTTGGGATGTTAAAATTTAATCATATGGGCCAGAACAACAGACTCAAACGATGGGCATCGCAAGCTAGAAAATGAAGAAATTGAATCAAAACAAGAAGATGAAGAGGAAGAATGTGATGTTCAATTGAGCTAGGTTGCGGAAGTTGAAATGGAAATAGAGAAATTTCAAAAGCCTAGCAGGTGCAATATAGGCAGACATGGTACTAAACAGGGGCGGACACACAGCAATGCAACCACTCGCATTCACCGGTGCTGGATTTGCCCCAAAAAAATGTAGTTGAATTTTTTGGGTCGCAACTCAAAAAATACCGTTATTTAATTAGTGTTCGTCCAAGCTGAAATCTTTTATCAATTTTAGCCTGAGTTGAATAAAGTTTCTGGATCCGCTACGGGTACTAAAGGATTATGTAATTGGAAGACTGCATTTTGGATGGCTACTTTCCTAGGACCTTTGTGTTGAGTTCTTTTTATTTTTTTAATTTTCAAAATCTACTTCACTCTTCACATTTCCTTTTTTATTTCTTTACTTCGCTGCATAAACTATGATGTTTAAGTTGGGAGTTATCATCGTTATTGGACCATAAAATCTTTTCACTCACCAACAAACCCTCTCTTAAACTTCACAGTCCCCATAAAAAGTTCTTACTTTTTTGTATGCATGTGAAAGAGTAGAGAAGAGAAATAGAAAATTGAGTCATACAAAATGGCTACAGTCTGCATCTTGAAATCTTTTCTCCTGAACAAAAGACATTGTTTACCAATACACCTTCTAATTTAGTATACCAATTGATAAGTACGTTTTTTGTGCTTATTTTGATATCAAATTTACACAATTGTGATTATTTTAGAGTTTGATATTGCTTAATCATTTATTTATTTTAGGAAAAACTCGAATTTGGAAGAGATAGAACGAGGAAGTAATGTGAGGACTATGTGAAGAAATCAATGCACAACTTTTAATAAAAATATCTCCATGGATCACACAATATATCATTGGAAATATAATTTAATTTAGAGTCTAACGCCATAAACGGTGCAAAAATCGGATTTGTAGATCAAAAGTTATGCGCGTTTGAATTTCGAATGACGGACCAGAATTCCAACCGTGGTTTGCAAACCGCGGCTGACCCGCGGTCCAGTTTGGGCCCTGTTTTCCATGGACCGACCATGGTTTGCAACCCGTGGTCCGACCGCGCCCCGCCGTAGGATTTTTTGCTAAGTTTTGGTTTTTTCCATTTGTTTTCAAGCCCAACAAGAATTAAAATCACTTTCTTGACTTCTAAACTATTGATGTGATCTAAGGTAGGAGAACAAAGGAAAAATCAGGCTACGGGAGATTCCATAATAATCTACATGGGAAAAGGAGCAGCTTTTGTGTTGGGCTCGAGTCGAGGATCAAATCGGATCGAGTTGCTTCAGGGGACGAAAATTGTTACTGCCAGATCACCCATGCGACCACATGGTAAAGCCTGGGTCGTGATCGTACCGTCGCATCAAAATCAAGGTAGAAATAGCGCTCAACCACGGGATCGCTCAACATCCAACCACGCGATCGCACGGTTCACACGAAACCAGATTTTCGCGTTTTTTTAAAATTATTTTCTGTTTTCTTTATTATTTTTCTTTTTTTTAATTCTTAGTGGCTAGGGTTGGGGTTAGACGAATTTTACATTATATTATCAAGTTTCTATCATTGTAAAGAACAACTTTGGTTATTGAATAGATTGAGAGATTTTCTCTTTGAAAAGGTTGCGGATTCCCTTTTGTGTTCTTCATGAACAATTCTGAACTTATCAAATATTGCGAGATATTTGTGGCGCCAATCAGAAACTTATCATGGAAATTGACAAGTCCTTGTGGGGTTTCAAAAACGTTGGTTTTTCAATCCGCATCGTCGAATCTTCGCTTCGTGATTGTCGGGTCAAGGTTCATTCATCAATTCTATTTCTTCCAATTATTTTATGATTTTTTTCATGTGCTTAGTCTGATTTAGATCTTTCCTAGATTATTATTTTTGTTATTCCGCTTATTCGTTGAGATTTCAGATTGGGATCGCGTCATCTGGTATCAGAGCTTGGATCTATTTTAGATTCTTGGATTTTTTTGATTTTTTTCTTGTTTTTCTTGATTCTTGTGTTCTTCGTGCTAGTAAACTTTTTCAGCTTTTGATCCATAAAAGTCCTACAGAAAATTCAAAAGTATTTTTCGAGTTCGTTTTTCGTCCAAATCCAATTCCATTTTTTCTGCCATACTCGTAGTCAAATTTTCTAGTAGTTCAAAAAAAACATCTTACAAAGAGGAATCCATATCATCATCTTCTTTGGATGACAGAAAACAATTTAGGGGTGTGAATAGGAAGGATGAACAGGGTAATGATGATATTGTAGCAATGAGGGCACAATATGAGAGGTTTATGACTCAGATGGAGAATCGAGATGCAAAACATGATCAACAAAATCGGGATCAATCTCATAATGGTTCTCGAGTTAGGAGAGGTAATAGGCGTGATGTTGGTATGGATGATGAGGGCATGGCCAGTGAAAGTGGTAGTATATCTTTAGTGGGAAGTATGCGAAGGAGGGAAAGAGGAAATAGGTATGATAGGGAGCATCGTGATGCTAGGAGGCATCGTGGAGGTAGAGATTTCGAGAATGATGACCTCGGGAAAATTAAAATGAAAATACCATCGTTCCAGGGTAGGAGTGATCCTGAGGCGTACCTGGATTGGGAAACAAAGGTTAAATTGCTTTTTGATTTTCACAATTATTATGAAAAGAAGAAGGTGAAATTAGCAGTGATTGAATTCACATATTATGCAAATATTTGGTGGGATCAACTGGTGACGGGTAAGAGAAGGAACCTTGAGGAGGTGACGAAGACTTGGGGTGAATTAAAGACCATAATGAGGATGCGGTTTGTGCCAACTCATTATTATAGAGATATTTACCAGAGGCTGCAGGGTCTGACTTAGTGGTCAAGTAGTGTAGAGGATTATCATAAGGATATGGAGGTGGCAATGATTCGGGCTAAAGTGGTTGAGAATCGAGACGCTACAATGGCTAGGTTTTTGAGTGGGTTGAATAGAGATATTGCCAACATTATTGAGCTCCAACTTTATTTGGAGCTGGAGGACATGGTGCATATGGCAATGAAGGTAGAAAGACAACTAAGGCAAAAGGGGGCAGCAAGAAACTCACCGGGTTCTTATCTGAAAATTTAAAATTGTCTAAATTTGACGTTTAAACGAACAGACTATCATAGATTGATCTGGATAGTTGTGTATTATTAGAACACATGAAATTTTGTTTTAGCTCAGTTCCAGATGAATCCTTATATTCCAGATTCGTCTAGATTATAGAACGTGAACAGTCTAAATAAAATATGCAGAATTGTAAACAGACAAGAACACAATGTTTGAGCTTAACATGGGAAAAACTCTAACAGGGAAAACCACGTGCCCGCACCCTGCAGACAAAAATCAATCAATATTTTAAAAAAAGAGTTTACACAGATCAATCTAAGTTACAAGATAAATCTACGCATAGACTTATCAAACACTCAAGAAATAGATCACTCCCTGGTCCTTCTATTGTAATACCCCAAACTTCAAACCAAAACTTGGCCAATATTATTCATGCATCACATATTGTTGACATTGCTATTTGCATTTACATTGATAATCCATTGTGCTTTCTGTTGAAATGATACATTCAATTATTGAGGTTTTAAAGTATTATTCTTAGAACTTCCTGTTGGAATTATATATGCCCATAGAGTATAATTCACGACATTTAAAAGTAAAATATTAATTGATTGTATTAATATGATGTTGTGTTTGTCCACGGGTCGATTTGATATTACAAATTGAGTGTTTAAGTTGTTAAACACAGAAAGATTCAATTTGTGATTCGATCTAAAATTAACGTTCACGATCAGTAAATAAATATGGACGATTTATTTTGATAAGATCGTCTCGATTTTATTAAAGTCTGTCTTTGACTTTGGTAATAAAATTGAGAGTACGTTTGGAACGTATTGGACGGGACCACGTGAAATTAATTTGTGACATTGACCATACAAATTTAATTTCACTTGATTATTGTACGTGGGACCTTAATCCTAATAGGATAATGGACTTCGATTACTAACTTGAAGTTCTTTGAGGTATCAATGGGTGAGATCAAATTGCTGATCAATATCTCGGTACTTTGGGAATTAAAGTGAACTAACGAGGAACATATATTCGTATTATGGAATCCGTCACCTTTTAGGTATGATCATAATCTCACTGGTTCTTCTAGTGGACAGTTGAATCTGAGCTCAGTAATTCGACAGTGACTGTTGAATTCTATGATGTGATGGGATCACATCGAACTGTCAGACAAAAGATGAGAGTTGAAAATTTATGAATATTCGAAGAAGGGCATTTTGGTCATTTTAACTTGCTCCGAATATTCGAGTTGATCGACGGGGGTAACATGTAAGAACGATAAGTCAGAGGATATAATTATTGATTAGTTGTTTCAGTAATTTCAATTTTACTAAGAGTGCAATCTCGTTCTTTTAGTGGAATAGAACGTGATTAATAAATTAATTTTGACTGATCAAGAGTTGATCGGGTCATAATTAATTTATTGGAGCTTAGTTTAATTGGGTCCGATCAGGTTCCCTCGGTGGCTTCACTATAATGGATTTATACAGGCTTATTACCTGTATTGGGTTGTGCAGAAATGGGCCTGGGTTATGGTACTAGGCCTGGTAGGGTTTTGGAATGTAAAGAGGTTACAAATAGTCTCTTAAGACTATTTTTCTTAACCTAATGTGAAAAGTGGCGAGACACACACTAAAGTGTGTAGTGTGTGTTTCCTCTTTACAAAGAAACCCTAATCCTAGTTTAACCTAGATCTTGAGAAAGGTGACCACACACCTGCACAACTGCCATTGGAGAACACCGAGGAAAGCTTGAGGGTTTGAAGCTTTGGTGGAATCAAGAAGCAGTTGATGAAGATTATTGTAAAGCACGCTACAAAGGTAATCTTCTCAAAATCCTTTTTGTGTGCGAAATTATTTATTCCAAGTTAAATACATAGAACAGAAAATCCTGTAACGGGATAATCTATCACAAGAAATCAATTTTTGTGATTAGAGCAACCCGGGTTCCCAACAATTGGTATCAGAGCGTCAGGTTTTTGATACTGTTTTGTGTATTTAGGAATAAATTATTTTTTTTAGCATGTGTTAGTTGAGCGGTGTTAGGATTATGTGATTTGATTGTTATTGGATGAATGATATTTTTTATTGAACAAATTTATGACCTTAGATTTTTGTCGTGAAATCTTGTATTTGTATTATCGAGTCTTGTAACAAAAGGGGTGGATTACGACTCCATGTTTTTCCCTTTTGATTTTTGATTTTTGCATTAGAATTAGGGTTTGTATTATTTCTATTGTAATTGTAAAATCAGAGGACCAGATCTGCAGTTTTCAAATTGAAGGACTTTATGTTGCAAAATGCAAAGGACCTGATCCGCGTTTTTTTTAAAGAAAGGACTTTTGCTGCAATTTGGGAATCCGACCAGGCTTCATCTTCTTCAAAAGATCGAGGACTGTCCATGCAATTTCGCTAAAAATTTGATAAAACAGCAGCTGCACCATGGATGTTGCCTTTGTGGTCGATGGCTGTCCGTTCCCGACATCGGGCTCTCGACAGAGGCACCCAACCCGGGTTCTAAACCAATTTCTAGCAGCGGCACCAATTGCAACAGGCGGATGAGAGGCACGACGCCATAAGCGCGGCGGAGGCAGCTTTCTTAGTGTTGTCGCTGCGCGGTCGTGGCGGCGCTCATGGGAGTTCTCACTTCCTTGGTAGTCCTCAATCTTTTATTCGGCATAACAGGTTCGGTGATAAATGGTTGGCGGCGGTGTCGGGGGCACAAGGATGCTGTTGCTGTGGTGAGGCGATCCCAAGCATTTTTCCGGTGATGATTCTTCCCGTCGGCAGCAAAAGGGGAGGTTGGCGGCTGAAAAAAATTATTCTTGGTTAATTCACAGCAAATACAAGGAGGAGATGACCTTGGGCCTTGACTTCTTCTTGGGCCTGATGAATTGAATTAAAATTGCAGATTGGATCAGTTTAATTTTGGGTCAGATTTGGGTAAAATTAAATGTGGCCCAGAAATTGTAAAATTAGTCCATTTTGATTAATTGCAATGTGGGCTAAATTGTTTAGCCGGGCCAATGCAATGTGGACCAAAATTTTACAATGGGCTGGAATATTTAATTGGATCACTTCATATTGGTATTTGACATTTGGGCTGAAGATTGAAACTTTACAAATTGGACCAGTTTGGTAATGGGCTGAGAAATATTATTTGAAGAGTTCAAGTAATGGGCTGGACACTTGCAAATGGGAATTGAAGAATTGGGCCGGCTTGTGGTTCAATAGATTCTTTAATTAATTTGTAATTGTGTGTCTGGGTTTGGCCATAAATTATGTTCTTATTTATTTTATTATCGCATTTATTTATTGCTTTAATTAAATTGTGAATGAATGTCATTTAATAACATGTCATGTAGATCGCATATACACCGCTCTAGGTACTATACTGTCATGCATTGTTTTATATATTTTATTTTCTTTTCTAAATGTTAGATTAGAAAATAAATATATTTATTAATAATTAAATTGATTTTAAGAGTTAAAATTGATTGGACAATTATTAAATTAAAAACCCAACAGTTCAAAATATTAAGTGAGTGAGGGTGCAAAATATTTTGAACCCACGGCCTCCCCTATTAGCCTATTAGTAAAAATTTGTGTATGCCTCGTGCTAATCTAATTAGTCTCCCTATAGGAGGGCTGCACTGTTTTGGTTACTAGATTGGGTCCAATTAGGTGATGATTTTTTAAGTGTGAATTAATCATGATTACCCTATAGGTGACATAATTAATTTGGTACTTGAAATATTATTAATATAGGGGTTAGACACTTAAATCAATGACATCGTGGGGACTTCCTATAGAATATCCAAACGATGTCAATGATGGCCAAATTTTAACGACTATAAATTAAATATTGCATGAGATGCTAGATATATTTAATTTAGTGGGAGGGTCCCAGCCTAGCCATAAATCACATTTATTTCTCCTATAGAGAAATGTGTTTAAGATTTTGGGGTTTTAGGTTGTCGTCATGTTATAGTAGTTTTGGGTCTACTTGTGCATAATTTTTTTTATTCATGCATCATATATGAAAGTATTCATCATTTATACAACTCGTGTTTAATACATTTATTTTATTTGAATGTCGTATTCCCACAACTAGTTATATATTTAGACATCACCAACTAATTTGCGAAAACTGTAACATGTCTCGTTATAATTCTTTCCACTTATGACATTTGTTCGTGCTAGAAGATCCTTGTTCAAAATAATTATAAATCTTCCAATGAAAATGGTTTTATTTTGATGAGATGGTTTATTGCATAGTTTTGATTCTCATATCAAGTATTTTGCAATAAAAACATCAAAATAGGATACCATATTTATTTTCTCAATGGAAGGGTATTTATGATAATTTGAACATTTTAATTATGGATTTATACAAAATATGCTATCAAGCTATAATATATCTCTACTTATGAACCGATCACGTTTTTGCAAGAGACCATTTGGTAAAACATGATTGGTCACTTTAACGTGGTGGAGGTTCCACTTGCAAACATTGATTCATGTGACATAATGCTTGAGAAATCTTTTAAGATGATCTCTTGCGGTTCAGTGTGGACTATATTCACCAGGATGAACGTGTCCCTGAAAGGTTCAATGTAAGCTATTCATAGAGAAGAGATTATTTTAAAGCAACGGATAGTATGGTAGGCCCTCTAACCTTTTTGCTTTTGAGCAAAGATAGGATTAATGAGGAAGTAGCCTTTCTTGGAAACTCTATAATGGAGTAAGACTCTATTCATTGTGTTATGGTTAGTAATTGAGTCTATCTTGATTATAGATTCTAGGGTAACTAATCACTATTGTAAGTTGTTGCAATATGGTCCTAGGTGACCAAATGACACAATGAGATAGAGTATACTATAAGGATAAGCATAGTACGGTAATATGGAAAGAGTCGTTGGGCTTTTATGTTTGCGAAACAATTTGATTGTTATTTTGTCTCTTTATTATTTGAGCGGAATTATTTAGCGCTTAATCTCCAGTTATTAGTTGGAATTAAGTTAAATAATGCTCTTATTGTGGCGAGACAAATGGTTAACAATCTCAAAGCCTTGTAAATGGTTCTAAGTTTAATATTACCACAAGTGATAAGGGATAGATGACTCCTTGTATTAATGAACTCTTTGATAAGATCTTAAGATAATCATATTTATCTAAATAAGATTGAAAGACTAGTAAAGATAACCTCTAAGTATTTTGGAGGTGGAATCTATGTGGGCTTTTGAATTTTATTTAGAGGGTAAAATGATTAAGATTTTAGGCTTGGTTACACTTATCCAAAACTCGATTCTAATACTAGTAAGGGATGGACCTCAAAAGGATCTGAGGTGGAATCTATATTGTTTTCTGAATCTTGTTTAGTGGATTAGATAACCAAGAGTCCTTATACATTAAATGGACTTAAGAGTTTGGAGATTAATACACTTTCGATATGTGTGGATTCTTTGGTGCTCAAGATATGAGAGAGTACGAGTAATTCATCACTTTTATTGATGATCACTCCAGATCTCGATTCTATACTTAATATCTCATTGATCTGAAATGTTTCTAGAATTTTGGACAGAAGTTGAGAAGTAATTAAGAGAATCGAGATACTTCGATTTGATTGAGGTTTGTGTATCTCTCATATGAGTTTATGAACCATTTATCGGAAAAGGAGAACAAGGTAATACCAAATCAATGATGAGTTATCCTCGTTACTAGTTTCATTTGGGAATGTATACTGGAGATAGTCAGGTTCCTTCATAGCCTAGTACCATTGATTCGTTTCCTGAAATACCTCTAGAGTTGTGGCATGGGTGCAAGCTCAGTTTACACCACATTCAGATTTGGGGACTTTTGGCACACAAGCTGAAAGCCAGGATTGACGAGATGGAGGCAACAATGAAGGTTTGATTATAAGGTATGCAACGAAACTAGAAATTATTTCTTCTATAGTCCTCTGGTCAAGAAAGTATTTGTTCAGTACAAATGTAACTTTCTTAGAGGATAAGACATTTAGAAGAATACAAATCCACAAGTAAAATTCTATTGGATAAGATGTTAGAACGTGGTTCAAACAACTTGATTCCAGGTTTCCGCATAGAATTAATCTAGATGATTTGGGACTTCCTACGGAACCGATGGTTGCTGATCCTAGTGGGAGAAATAGGCAAGTGGTTCAACCACTATTTTTGCCTGGTGAACCCAATGGACAGGGAAAAACCAAAGGTTGTAGTCGAAGTTGTTCTCACTGTTCTGCCTCTTCTTTATGTTCATAAAGAGGTAGTGAAGAGGTTGATCCCAATTAGGGATATAACCAAGTAGTGGGAGGAGAGGAAGGGACTCTGTTTGGACATAATGGAAATATACTTCCATCGACTAATTGGAGTGGGAGGGTTGTAAGACCACCTTCTTGACGCTTATTCTACGGAGAGTCTTTTTAGACAGTCTCTACTGAAATAAGAGAAGGACTCCTCATTTAGGGAAGTGGTAGAAGTTATAGACTTGAAATCATGGAAGGTGGATGTGAACTCGGAATTAGATTCCTAGTAATCCAACAAGTTTGGATTTTTGTAGACGCACCCAATGTGGTCAAACCTATAGGGTGTGATGATTTTTAAGATGATAAAAGAATGGTAGATGGAAAGGTTGATACCTTTAGTGCAAGGCTTATGGTTGCGGGTTTGTGAAACCCTTTTCGCCAATAGCCATGCAAAAGTTTACCTGGATCTTTTATCCATTGTCGTTCATTGTGAAAATGAGGTACGAAAAATGGATATCAAGATGTTGTTTCTTGAATGCATCTTGAGGAAATCATTTACAAAGTGTAATCTAATGAGTTCATATTAAAGACCATGAAAGTAAAATTCATGACTTACAAGTTTCCAACTTTGGATTTGGGTAATTGTTCAAGATATGGAACATAGAAATTTGATCGAACGATTGTGATACATGTTCTTGATCAAAATCTTGATATATCTTAAGTATACTCGTGTATACAGAAAGATGAGACAGTTTTCACGACTATTTATTTGAATGACACTCTACTTATGTGTGAGAGTATTTTCATTAAATAGTAGTTGGTACCAGCAATTAGATATGAAGGACTTGTAGATGACTGTCTATTTTTTCTAGACATCCGTACTTTTCGGAGAGGGAGAAAAATGAAATAGAAAGTCTCAAGTTTCATGTAATAATAAGATACTATCTACATTTGCAATATTGAAGTCTTGAAAGGAATAATATTCTTTGTGGACTTTATCTATCTTATGAGTATTCTCCTAAGACTCATGGTAAGATAGAGAAGGTTCCTTATGCTCCGGCTATAGGAAACCTTACTTTGCACTAGATAGGTCATATCTTATGCTGGGGATATTGTTGGTGATTATTAGTTTGATCCAAGATCAGATCATTGAATAGAGGTACAGCATATACTGAAGCGTTTTCGAAAAACGAGTAAATATTTGCTTATCTATTCAGTTGGTGATCTGATGGAATAAAACTAATTAAGATCTGATTTGACTAGGATTCTCGAGAGTCGTCAAAATTGGAATATAACTGGGAGATATTGTGGTTAATTGGTTGAGAATAACACAATCTTGGATTGTTTGTTATACAACCGTGACTTACATCGAAAGGAGTTATCATCTTTGTTGAGAACATAATCATTAATGTAATGATGATGTTGACAAGATGAATGATTCGATGTTTCATGTATACTCTAAGGGCAAGTGGGAGATTGTTGGAATTATATATGCCCATAGAGTATAATTCACGACATTTAAAAGTAAAATATTAATTGATTGTATTAATATGATGTTGTGTTTGTCCACGGGTCGATTTGATATTACAAATTGAGTGTTTAAGTTGTTAAACACAGAAAGATTCAATTTGTGATTCGATCTAAAATTAACGTTCACGATCAGTAAATAAATATGGACGATTTATTTTGATAAGATCGTCTCGATTTTATTAAAGTCTGTCTTTGACTTTGGTAATAAAATTGAGAGTACGTTTGGAACGTATTGGACGGGACCACGTGAAATTAATTTGTGACATTGACCATACAAATTTAATTTCACTTGATTATTGTACGTGGGACCTTAATCCTAATAGGATAATGGACTTCGATTACTAACTTGAAGTTCTTTGAGGTATCAATGGGTGAGATCAAATTGCTGATCAATATCTCGGTACTTTGGGAATTAAAGTGAACTAACGAGGAACATATATTCGTATTATGGAATCCGTCACCTTTTAGGTATGATCATAATCTCACTGGTTCTTCTAGTGGACAGTTGAATCTGAGCTCAGTAATTCGACAGTGACTGTTGAATTCTATGATGTGATGGGATCACATCGAACTGTCAGACAAAAGATGAGAGTTGAAAATTTATGAATATTCGAAGAAGGGCATTTTGGTCATTTTAACTTGCTCCGAATATTCGAGTTGATCGACGGGGGTAACATGTAAGAACGATAAGTCAGAGGATATAATTATTGATTAGTTGTTTCAGTAATTTCAATTTTACTAAGAGTGCAATCTCGTTCTTTTAGTGGAATAGAACGTGATTAATAAATTAATTTTGACTGATCAAGAGTTGATCGGGTCATAATTAATTTATTGGAGCTTAGTTTAATTGGGTCCGATCAGGTTCCCTCGGTGGCTTCACTATAATGGATTTATACAGGCTTATTACCTGTATTGGGTTGTGCAGAAATGGGCCTGGGTTATGGTACTAGGCCTGGTAGGGTTTTGGAATGTAAAGAGGTTACAAATAGTCTCTTAAGACTATTTTTCTTAACCTAATGTGAAAAGTGGCGAGACACACACTAAAGTGTGTAGTGTGTGTTTCCTCTTTACAAAGAAACCCTAATCCTAGTTTAACCTAGATCTTGAGAAAGGTGACCACACACCTGCACAACTGCCATTGGAGAACACCGAGGAAAGCTTGAGGGTTTGAAGCTTTGGTGGAATCAAGAAGCAGTTGATGAAGATTATTGTAAAGCACGCTACAAAGGTAATCTTCTCAAAATCCTTTTTGTGTGCGAAATTATTTATTCCAAGTTAAATACATAGAACAGAAAATCCTGTAACGGGATAATCTATCACAAGAAATCAATTTTTGTGATTAGAGCAACCCGGGTTCCCAACACTTCCCAACTTAAGTGATCGATTTTATGTTGAGCTATGGTATAGAATTAGGTCGATCAAGTGGTGGATATTGGATTGTGACTCAACAATAATTTGGAAAGCATCGTACTTTTGATCGGTGAGATCTTACAATTTTATTTCAGATTGATTAAGGCTATCCTAGACCTAGATAAGTAAGTAACACAATTTGTAGATTAGGTATAAGATTTTATGATTACAATGCTATATTATTAGGCTCAAGTGAAGTGATAAGTACTGAAGTGGGAATTATAGAAATCGGTCGAGGATCGGGTGTCAATCGGGAAAGGATTTGAATCAACGGTCAAGGAAATTACTTTATCATCAAAATTGGGATCCTAATGGTTATTGAATTTCATGTTAAAACTCTTGAATTGTGTTAAGGACACGTTATTTGGACTTAAGGAGGTTGGTGCAAAATCTGAATTAAATAGGAGCTGCCACCTCATGCTTGCTTATGTCCACTTGTGCTTTGGTAGTTTGTTTCTTAAACTCTAAGGAACTTATCACGACTCCAGCTCATTTAAATATTATCCATACCATTTAAGACACAAAACAATCCCTAAAGACGTCCTCAAATGCTCCTAAGTGAAAGAAGACACTAGAAAGCTGAATAGAAGTAAGAAGGACAGAATCTGGGCATTGAAATCCTTCACTAGTAAGTATCATGGTTTTGAGGTTTTAATCCATTTCTTTTGAGTATTTTATGAACTATTAAGTCTCTGAACTTTCTTTAGGTGATGTTGGTATGTTTTGGTGAATTTATGATGACAAGAGAATGGTTAGTTATTGAAAGAAAGTGAGTACAACTTTGAAGGCAGAATCTGCAATTGATGATCTTTGATGATTTAGCCATTGGTTTTAAATTATATCTTGAGGAATAATGTATTAATCGATTTGAATGTGTTTATATATGAGTTTAAAGGTTTTTGAAATGAGTTTTTGGGGGGTAGAACCTGACTTGAAGCATGATAATTAGAGTGGAACTCAAAACAGCCCCAGTGAAATTATTGGTTTGAAAAGAGCTCTTTCCAGTGCAAAGTAGATTGGTCAAGGGCCCAGTGAAAAGAAATGATTTCAATCAAAATGTTTTGAGCTCATCCTAGTTAATATTTGAATATGATACATTCATAACCTTATTTTTTTGAACAAAATTGCACGATTGTGTATGCATGATTTTTACTTATTAGGCATTAGCTCATGTAGTTCTTGCATTGTAGGTGAGCATGGAACTTCATAGATGACCTTGCTGGCTGTGAAGCTCTTACAGGATTTCGTGGATCGATGTACATGGATGACGACCTGCAGGGTTATTTTGTGGTTCTAAAGTCTTTTGTACTGTATTTTGGAATCTTATAATGCATGTATATATGACTTATAAAGCGGAATTATTTATACTTTTGTAACCTCAATGTAAAATGTTTTCAGTAAGTCTATAGAGTCTTATTTTCTCTTGATATACTATTGTTATATTGTGAGAATGCTTACGCCATATTTTAAAAAAAAATTATCACATATTTAGATCGATTAATTAGTTTTCAACTTTATACAAAATTACTTATAAAGAAGGGGTGTGACAGAGAGTGGTATCAGAGCATGGCTTTTTGATTCTATAGATTGTCCATGTACATGATCTCGAAGTATGAAAGAGCACAACTATGCAAGTAAGTTTTATTTTATTGCATTACCCTTTAATGTTTCATCATGAATCATGTTGGCCAAGTTTTTATATACAACTGTAATAGTTATGGTGAGAACTAGAGGCGAAAGTAGTGGTGGAGCCGAAATCCCAAGACAAGAGGCACCTATTCCAGATAATAATTGTGATGTTATAATTAATAGACTTACTGAGTTGGTTGAGCACCAATCACAACAAATTCAGCAATTAATACAACAAAGGGGGATGGGAGAACAACAAAGTGCTTGATCTGTACAACCACCACAGAAAGCTGAACAAAATGAGACAGTTGGAGAGAGATTCCAAAAGTTAAACCCACCAATATTTGTAGATGCTTTAGACCCAATAGCAGCAGAAGATTGGTTAAGAACTTTAGTGAGCATGTTCTGATACAGTAGAGTTTTGGAAGTGGAAAAAAAATTACTTGCGCATCCTTCATGCTACGAGGAAGTGCTAGACATCAGTGGGATATCATGAGAAGCATAGAAGACGTAAATGCTAAGAAAAACCTATTAGTGGTAATAGGTAAACTTTCTCTCTATGGCATTCCAGCAATTGTTCTAATTGATTCTGGAGCTACACATTCATTTGTATCTACTGAGTATGTGAGGAAGCTGGGTAGGATATGGTCATTATGAGTTTTTGGTGATGCCATTTGGGTTAACAAATGCTCCAGCGGCTTTTATGGATTTGATGAATAGGGTATTTAAGGATTTCCTTGATAAGTTTTTCATTGTATTTATTGATGTTATCCTTATTTATTCTCGTACTACAGAAGAACGTGTTGAGCATTTAAGGATAATACTTCAAATTTTGAAGGATAAATAGCTATACGCTAAGTTTAAGAAGTGTGAATTTTGGTTAGATAAATTCGTATTTTTGGGGCATGTAATATCAGGTAGGGGAATAACAGTTGATCCAAGTAAAGTAGAGGTTATTCATAGTTGCCCAAGACCAACAAACCCATCAGAAGTTTGAAATTTTATGGGTTTAGCTGGGTATTATCGTAGATTTGTGGAAGGATTCTCAAAGATAGCTTCTTCTTTGACAAATCTAACTAGAAAAAGTACGAAATTTGACTGGACAAAATGCTTGTGAACAAAGTTTTCAGGAATTGAAGAAAAGATTGACATCAGCTCCTATCCTATCGATTCCATCTGGTACTAGAGGTTTTCTTGTTTATAGTGACGCTTCTAAGAATGGTTTAGGATGTGTATTGATGCAAAATGGCAAGGTTATTGCATATGCGTCTAGGCAACTTAAGGAGTTTGAAAAGAACTATCCTACACATGACTTAAAACTCGCTGCAGTTGTATTTGCACTTAAAATATGGAGACATTACCTATATGGGGAACAGTGTGAGATTTACACTGATCACAAGAGTTTAAAATATTTCTTTACACAAAAGGAATTGAATATGAGGTAGCGAAGGTAGCTAGAGTTGGTAAAAGATTATGATTGTATTATTAACTATCATCCTGGTAAAGCTAATGTGGTAGCTGATGCATTGAGTAGAAATCTAGTGCCAAACATTGCATCTATGGTTGTGACTCAAAAATATGAATTGATGGACTTATAGAAAATGGAAATTGAGATGTTATTACAAGGATCTTTGGAGACTAAACTTGCAGCCTTAACACTTCAGCCAACTTTGATAAATAGAATTCATCAGGGACAACAAATAGATAACTATTGTTCCAAAGTAAAGGAGGATATAAATTCAGAAAAATTTACGGACTTTTAGATAACAGAGAATGGTATTTTACGATTCAGAGGATGGATAGTGATACATGATGTAGAGAATATTCGAGGTGATATTCTGTACATCCGGGAGCTACTAAAATGTATAAGGATTTGAAAGTGAAATATTGGTGGCCAAACCTGAAAAATAATATAGCAAAATATGTTGGAGAATCTTTAACTTTCCAACAGTTAAAAGTAGAACACCAAAGACCAGCTGGAAAAATACAACCTTTATCTATCCCAGAGTGGAAATGGGAAAGAATTACTATGGATTTTGTGGTTAAATTACCAAAAACTACTAAAGGAAATGATAGTAATTGGGTTATTGTAGACAGGTTGACCAAATCTGCTCATTTCATTCCAGTATGTTCCACTTATTCAATGGATCGATATGCACAACTTTATGTACAGGAAATAGTCAGACTTCACGGTGTACCATTATCTATTGTTTCTGACAGAGATTCGAGATTCCTATCCCTTTTCTGGAAGAGCTTACATAAGGCATTGGAAACACAGTTATCTTTCAGCACTGCTTATCATCCTTAGACTGATGGACAATCGGAGAGATCAATACAAATACTGGAAGATATGTTGAGAGCATGTGTATTAGACTTCCAGGGTCAATGGAGTAAATTTTTTCCGTTGGCGGAATTTGCATACAACAACAGCTATCAGACTACAATTGGCATGGCTCCGTATGAAGCATTGTATGGTAGAAAATGTAAATCTCCAATTTATTTGGATGAAGTTGGAGAAAGAAAACTGTTAGGTCCAGACATGGTTAGTGAAATGGCAGAATTTGTCACACAAATACTCCAGCGCATGCAAAATGCTCAAAATCGACATAAATACTATTCAGATCAAAGGAGAAAAATGTTAGAATTCACAATATGAGATCAAGTATTCTTGAAAGTAGCACCAATGAAAGGAGTTATGCAGTTTGGAAAGAAAGGAAAAATAAGCCCGAGATACATCGGCCCATTTCCTATTAATGAAAGAATTGGAAATGTTGCCTACAAGCTTGACTTTCCTTCATCAATGTCTCAAGTACACAATTTGTTTCATGTATCAATGCTAAGAAAATATATTGGAAACCCTTCTCATGTCTTGAAAATTGAACCAGTGAAGATAAAGTCAGATATGACTTATGAAGAAAAGCCAATAGAGGTTCTTCAACGAGAAGTGAAACAACTTCGAAGCAAGAAAATTCCATTAGTCAAGGTCTTATGGAAAAACCAGTCAACAGAAGAGGCTACTTGGGAAAGGGAAGATGAAATGCGGGTTAAGTATCCAGAAATTTTTGGATGAGTAAATTTCGAGAACGAAATTTTTATAAGGAGGGGAGGATGTAATACCCCAAACTTCAAACTAAAACTTGGCCAATATCATTCATACATAACATATTGTTGACATTGCCATTTGCATTTACATTGATAATCCATTGTGCTTTCTGTTGAAATGATACATTCAATTATTGAGGTTTTAAAGTATTATTCTTCGAACTTCCCAACATAGGTGATCGATTTTATGTTGAGCTATGTTATAGAATTAGGTCGATCAAGTGGTGGATATTGGATTGTGACTCAACAATAATTTGGAAAGTATCGCACTTTTGATCGGTGAGATCTTACACTTTTATTTCAGATTGATTAAGGCTATCCTAGACCTAGATAAGTAAGTAACACAATTTGGAGATTAGGTATAAGATTTTATGATTACAATGCTATATTATCAGGCTCAAGTGAAGTGATAAGTACTGAAGTGGGAATTATAGAAATCGGTCGAGGATCGGGTGTCAATCGGGAAAGGATTTGAATCAACGGTCAAGGAAATTACTTTATCATCAAAATTGGGATCCTAATGGTTATTGAATTTCATGTTAAAACTCTTGAATTGTGTTAAGGAAACGTTTATTTGGACTTAAGGAGGTTGGTGCAAATCTGAATTAAATAGGAGCTGCCACCTCATGCTTGCTTATGTCCACTTGTGCTTTGGTAGTTTGTTTCTTAACCTCTAAGGAACTTGTCACGACTCCAGCTCATTTAAATCTTATCCATACCATTTAAGACACAAAAAAACTCTCTAAAGACGTGCTCAAATGCTCCCAAGTGAAAGAAGACACTAGAAAGCTGAATAGAAGTAAGAAGGATAGAATCTGGGCATTGAAATCCTTCACTAGTAAGTATCACGGTTTTGAGGTTTTAATCCATTTATTTTGGGTTTTTTATGAACTATTAAGTCTCTGAACTTGCTTTAGGTGATGTTGGTATGTTTTGGTGAATTTATGATGACAAGAGAATGGTTAGTTATTGAAAGAAAGTGAATACAAATTTGAAGGCAGAATCTGCAATTGATGATCTTTGATGATTTAGCCATTGGTTTTGAATTATATCTTGAGGAATAATGTATTAATAGATTTGAATGTGTTTATATATGAGTTTAAAGGTTTTTGAAATGAGTTTTTGGGGGGTAGAACCTGACTTGAAGCATGATAATTAGAGTGGAACTCAAAACAGCCCCAGTGAAATTATTGGTTTGATGTACTGTGAAATGAATTGTTTTTGAGGCTTTAAGTCTTGAAATTTGTGTGATTTTGGGACGTGATTTCCTTCATATACGTGTCACAAATGTATGGTAAGAATTTTGGAATGAATGGATATGATTAAGGGTGTGAAAATGGGAATGAATCAACCTGCGCCGCAGCTGAAATTTAAATCGGAATCTGTCCATTTTCAGATTTTGCATAGTTTCACCCTTGCATGTTTAGCATTCACCTCTAAAGCTTGGAAAGTTGATTTGAATGAGTTTTAGGACATTATTGATCCAAATAAATGTGTTTTACCTGCATTGAACTTGGAAATAGGGGGAAGTTTGGGACTACTACTTAAAGTCCTAGTGAAGGAATGTGTATATTAAGCTTGTGAACTTAAGAGACATTTTTAATACTAAGTAACAATACAGGTTATTTGACGCCTTTAAGTGGAAAGGACTTGACTTACAGCGTAGAGAACACACACACAGAGGCGAAAGGTAAGTAAAAATACATTTACAACTACAATGCAAGAGCATAATAATTGTTGGAAAGTTTTATATCTTATGTTGGACACAATGATTGAATATGTGTTCGAGACATCATTTTTATCATGTATTTTATGCATGAGGATTGGCATGTGCATGCACACAACATATTATAATGTTTGATATCTAGCATGCACGACATGATTTAAGAAGTGAATCATATTGCAAAATGTTTTATTGACCACTACTAGGACACCAAGGCATGCTTTGATATTTGTTGGCAAGTAAGTGAGACCTCTTAGTGAACACAAGGAGAGATAGGAGGAGTCCTTGGTGGGTTACGGGGGGGTGGACCACTTGACTGTTCCTTTGTTATGTTATGATTATTGACACCGTGTGTGGGATACTTCTTAGGTGATCATAGAGGCTGATAGGAGATGTACCTCTAGTGATCACAGGAGGCTGGTCCACTTGACTATGTCAATGACATATTGGCCATTGGATTATTGATATTGATTTGATATTGCACAGAGCTCTTTCCGGTGTAAAGTAGATTGGTCAAGGGCCCAGTGAAAAGAAATGATTTCAATCAAAATGTTTTGAGCTCATCCTGGTTAATATTTGAATATGATACATTCATAACCTTATTTTTTTTGAACAAAATTGCACGATTGTGTATGCATGATTTTTACTTATTAGGCATTAGCTCATGTAGTTCTTGCATTGTAGGTGAGCATGGAACTTCATAGATGACCTTGCTGGCTGTGAAGCTCTTACAGGATTTCGTGGATCGATGTACGTGGATGACGACCTGCAGGGTTATTTTGTGGTTCTAAAGTCTTTTGTACTGTATTTTCGAATCTTCTAATGCATGTATATATGACTTATAAAGCGGAGTTGTTTATACTTTTGTAACCTCAATGTAAAATGTTTTCAGTAAGTCTATATAGTCTTATTTTCTCTCGATATACTATTGTTATATTGTGAGAATGCTTACGCCATATTTAAAAAAAAAAAATTATCGCATATTTAGATCGAGTAATTAGTTTTCAACTTTTATACAAAATTGTCTATAAAAAAGAGGTGTGACATCTATGGCGTGTAATATGAGCTGGCGTCCCACCACTCTTCAGTAGCTTTCTTTGATACTGCAACAATTTTCAGCAACACGAACTCCTGTTCGATCTTGATTCAAACCTATTGTTTGATCTTTAGGCTGAAAGTCTTTCCTTCTTTGAGTGATTGATAATATCCTCCTGGAGAACCAAAGACACAATAATGTAGAGAACGTATATTTTTTAGCACCTCACGATTTTCTTGAATTCTACACGTCTAGGGAAAACATCCACGTTTCCCTTATTTATGTGCAATTGGATTGCTTGTTGATCAATAATCCTACTTGCACCAAATCTTGATTTCCTGCAATAAAATCAAGAATAAGATAAAGTAAGATAAATCAAGAATCTTACCATAATTGACAATAAGGTAAGATAATCATAAATCCAATGATCTTAACATAAGTGATGATAAGGTAAGATAATCAAGGTTGTTTGCAAATCTTACCATAAGAGATAAACTTGGATACATAGAATGAAAACATCAAGATACTCGACCATCAAGATTTTCTTTATCAATATTTCTTGATGTAATCTTACCATAATAGATAAACTTGAATACCAAGAATGAAATCATCAAGATACTCAGCCAATCACAATATTTCTTGATCATTATTTCTTGAAGTTAATCATAAAGATAAGCAACAAATCTTGATCAATATTTCTTAATTCTAAAAAAAATAAGCAGCAAGCATTATCTCAAATATTAAATGATTATCACAAATATATAGGAGATAAAATATTACATCCAAGAAATATTTAAGTAATTTAATTAAACTTAATAAATTACTAAATATACGTATTTAGTAATTAAATTAAATTTACTTAAATTACAAACTTGTAGAAAAATAGAAAATGTCAACTTAAATAAGTTAACAATCTCCCCCTTTGACTTTTTCTATATTTCCAAAACCTAATCATCATTTCACAAATAAAGAATGAAGTAACATGCAATTATTAAACTCCCCCCATCAAAGTTCTCCCCCTCAAGTCATGCATCATAATAAGCTCACTTCAATAAATTCATGCATGTAACGAGAAGAATATTAAGCACATAGAGAGCATAAAAATAAACCAATAGTTACTTCAGCATTCAATCAATCAGAAAAGATGAGAAAAAAATAATACTCCCCCTTTTTGGAAGAAATTGGGGAAGCATTTCATGTCTTGTAACCTGCCAATGTAAGCATGAGTATACACAAATAGGCAAAAGTCAGTTATAGATCATATAAACTGGAAGTAAAAGTTGAGTTTTAGAAAACTCCGAAAACACAGAAAATGCTCCCTCTTGCTACAACGCTTAGAAACTTAATGCAGTAGGATATAATATCTATGTCTCTCCCCAACGACCCCTCAAACATAGAATTCATACAAACATGCAAATAGATTTTTCTTCTAGTTAGAAATTATTTTTGGACTTGGTCTTCTTCTTTTCAGTAGAAGCATTTCAGATCTCATCTCTGGAAGAACCTTCAGAAAACATATTTATGTTCAAACCTTTTGACACTTCTGCTTTTAGAGTGGTAACTTTTGCTTCCAGTTGCCCAATTCTGCCAACCTATCCAGAAGAATCATGTTGGCAAGATCCATCTTTAGGTCTCTTTGACACCCTAATCAGGCAAATTTTTTGAAATAATCCAGGGCTAAACAAGAAAATATGAGTTCCCTTGTCGAGGACCACTTCATGAAACACAATCAACAATAGAATTCCAAATACGAGTAGCCAAATCAATATTCCTCTTAACATCAAGGAGAAAAAGAGTCCGAACATACTCAAGTTTAAAACTCGATTAATGAATAAGCTGGTCAAAATTTGCCTTAACAATCTTGTGCAAAATTAGATATACGAGACTCATAGTGCAATGTCTTACTTTTGGAAATCAACATATGCACCAGTCGATCAGAAATTGAAATTGAAAGGTGTAAGCAGTCTGCATATGAGTGCTAACAAACGATGAAGGATCTACCTAGGTCCATCTGGAGAAGCAGATTCATCCACCTTTGTGATCAATCTCTTTTTCTTTGCAGACACTGTTTTATTCACCTTTTTCTTTGTTCTTTCTATCTGACCTCGTAGTCTCTTCTTCTCCAAATTCCTCTGTTTCATCAGCATTACCCTCATCTTACAGATTCATCAACTTATTCCTCTTCATCTCAGACTCTGACTCGCCAGATTTACCTGTGTCCTAGTCAGATCCCTCTGAGTCTTCTGCTAATTTTTTTTTCGAATTTACCTTCTTCCACATCTTTATCATCTATGGCATCTCTCCCTTTGTTTCAGTCTACTTGCCCAAAATTTCTCTAGCAGCAATCAATTCACTTCGAATATTTAAGGGAGAAAAGTGACAGTAGGAAGATTACCAAACATAGGTGTCGGATTTGTACCCATAACTTGTGGCTTGATGGTAGAGCTGCCTAGGCTTGGTTCGGCTATAAGGTGAGTTGGAATTTGAACTCGTTCTGGCATGAGGAAGAACGGCTAGTGTGGAGGCAGTGAAGGAGATTTAAGAAGAGATTTTTTAGGAATTTGAGTACAAATAGAATTCAAGAAATTTTTAATTGCATTCCTTCTAGAGAAAGATATCTCTTGAGAATCCTACTTCCTGCCAATTTTCTTTCCTAAAAAAATTGGATAAATATGGAAACAAGATGAATCAAGAATTAGATAATAAATAAATTACCAAAATTGGGCTCCTGACTTATTTTGCAAGATTCATGCACATTAGCCCAGAATATACTGCCTTAACTAAAGATTTTCAGAAAAATAACTAAATTTCATAAATGAAAAATTTAAATGTATCTAGGTACCTAAGACACGTCTGAGCACTGTTGGCATCAGTTGAGGCAAATACATCTGGTAGTGTATAGTCCACCACGTACATGATAAAGTTGATTAAAGTGCGTGTGTGATTCGAGCAACCTTTAGTCATCCACATACTGTCAAAACCATATGATTGCCCTAACTTATTGATTTGTCACCGTAGTGCACAATCAGAGTGCTTTATTAACACTTATTTTGTGCACTTATAACCTTGGACTATTGATAATGTGATCCTATCTAAGTATAATAATGCGTTTTATATTTTATGTTGTATAGGATCATAAGGGAAGAGAAAAGAAGAAGAAAGGACCAAAATGCACCTAAAACTGAAGTTTGAGGACCTATGGTGCAAATAATTTACGACCGCATATTTTATCACTAATGTCTATTTTGATTTTAGACATGGCACTAAGTATGAGAAGTCAACGGAAATGATTTGATTATATGTTTAGATTAAACGAGAAATAGCAAGCCAGTTATGAAGTTGTGATAAGATGTTAAGATTATAAGTGATATGATTTTATTGAGACTTTTATGAGAAGCATTATGAAGTTAAAGATTTAAAGATTTGATTCTTAGTTATTGAGAATTAAGTAATGGATATTATGTTGAGTAAGTGAATTATTTCCTCTATTTTGAAGAGAAATTTATTATGAAGTTTGGCTTTGTGAATAAATTTTGGGAATATGATTTATGGCATATATTTATAAGTATGAGTAATTTTTTGAGCTAATTAAGGTATGGAAGGAAGTGATATTGTGATATTGAAAAAAAAATATAATTTGAAATTTTTATGTTGAGGAATTATGAATTGAATTATGGGATATTTTTGATGATATTGAAGTGTTGGAATCATTTTCAATATTTTTAGATCGTTGTGATCAAATGTGGAGTTATTTATTATTGTGAGTTATGAAGTATGCTTATGGTTTGGGATAAGTCCAAATTTCAAGGGAGACTCTGTCCAGAATTTTATCGTTTGGAAATAAGAGCATAATATGGTATGCAATCACTAAGAGAATTGAGTTTAGAATTGCAAGTTCATAAGCAAGATTGAGTAAATGATAAGTTATATTTTGAAAGACGAGTGAAGACAAGTATAATGGCATTATTGGGAAGAATCTTAATTATTCTTGGGAATGGATTTATCACTTGTAAGAAATGATCACTTGTATTGGAGAGTATTATAAGGATATGAATTTTGAGGAAAATAGGAATAAAATTTTACAGTGATGACTTATTTTGGAATGGTGTTTAGAAGAGGGACCATGGTAGAATCCAAGATTTTTTTTTTTAGTCTGAGAAATTGATATATAATATTAGTGATCAGATTGACGTATAAGGTACGTGATAGATATGACGACTAGACGGTTAATGGATGTTATGGTTATCCAGGGAAGAATCGTGTGAATATTGAGTTTGATGATCTTATTTTGATGGTTTATTGCATTATGGTGAAATATTATCTACGATTGAGAATTTTCATTTTTAGTCATAATATATGAGTTTATTTAAAGATTTAGTGATGCAGTTTCGATTAATTATTATTGGTTGTACTTTTGAAGTGAGTAAATATTTTGGCTACAATAATGGAAAATCTGAGATGATCAGTTGTGTGATTTTAAATTATGGGATTGTATCTTTGGGTTAAGCAAATTTGATGAGGAATCCTATATGATTTACAGAAGTCTTATTTAATGGTGATAAAATTAATCAGAGTATTGTTCATAAAGTGTGATATGAATTGAAGTTTTGGGAGATATTTGTTTACTAAATTTTTGGGTTACAAATATTGGAAAGATAAGTTGATAATATTATGTTGATATGTTTGGGTATATTACGTATAGAGAATATTCAGGTAATTCTTTGATTATTTTGGGAATTTTCGATGATAAGAAAGGAAAAATTTATTATGATATGATATGTCAGTAAAGATTTGTTGAAATTTTAGAGATATATACGAATATTTGAGGTCACATGATACGATGATAAGTGACAGGTTACATGAGTAATACAAGATATGATGAAATTTTTACATACGATTGGGAATTTTCATTTTGATTCAGAAGAATTTTTGAGTAGACACATATGTCTATTATTGATAAGAAAGACCATGTCTTAAGAAAACAAAGTGATGCATTTAGTCAAAGTCCAGTGGGTTAAATATGGTTGGGTTAAATATGGTAGCGATGATGCTACATAAGAGAAAGAAGAAGAGATTCTGATTAAGTATTTCAGAAATCATAAGATCAAGTAAGTTTAATTTCGAGGACGAAATTATTTTAAGGAGGTAAGATTGTAGCGACTCAGAATTTTTACGCAATTAATAATTATTTTAATATTTAGAAAATTGTGTCGCTACTATTTCACCCATTGTTTTGAAGTTAACGCCGCGACGGATTCGTCTAGCCAAGTCAAGAAATATCGAATTTGTTCGATTTTAAATTAAAATCCGAATTTCTAAAATTATATTATTTTAAGTATTATTGTCAAAAGCATTTTAAATTCCATTTTCTTATTTAAATTATTTAAGTCCATAATATGCAATTCAATTTTTATCTCAAAATTATTTATTTCTCAAATGTATTTTTCAGTCCAAAATATATCTGTTTTAAATACATTTTTTTTTAATCGAAGTTAGTGCAATAATTATCATAACCAAAATTCACATACTTTACACCATTAACCTAATTTGCAACCCACGTTTTTCTTCCTTTCCATTCATTTATCTAATCACAAAGCCAAACCCACTCAATGAATGATTCCCCTCCCCAAATTATGATGTTCCCCATTCATCAATTCTTTTTCTTTTTTTTTTCCATCATGTTTTTCAATTTAAGCAATCATCCTCAACATTGCTCCATCGCACCATCAACCAATTTGTAAAAACCACAGTATTCATCATCATCACCAAACTGCTGTCTCAATCGAACCTCCATTTCAGTTTTCTTTTCACCATCATTTTCAAATCAGCATCATCATCACCGGACACCACCAATTCACAGCAAATTCACTACCAATTCACTGCTCAATTCAAGAAATCATCTCCATGACTCCCAATCGAACAAACCAAACACTGCCTCAACCAATTTTGATCAAGCAGACACCATCACTGCTGAATCACCCTCACCTCATTGCAACCAATTCGCCAACCTTCAGCCATGTCACAACCAACCACTACACTGGAATCACTCAATCTCCACCATCACAGTCAGCCTAATCACCATCCACAGCAACCGTATATCATATCACCACCGGAAACTCAACACTGACCTTCCACCACCAGAAACCAATCGACATTATCAAACCTAGTCCCAAATCAATCATCCAAAATCAAAATCCAAACCAAGAAATAGAAGAAGCCCAGAACATTACCTCTACCGCCGACTGATTGACCGGTTTTTCGCCGGAAATTAACCATCTTAAATCACGATTTGGTTTCGGTTCTTCGCACCAATCAACCCCAAACTCGCACCTAAGCCCTCCAATCTAAACCTTACTCTGATCGCCACCAGTAGCCGCCACCTTACTCCGGTGTTACGCCGGCAGAATCTCCCGTCGAAGGACGGATTTACGCCCTAGTTCTCCTCTGTCTCTGCCTCGCCTCGCTCTCTCTCTAATGTTCTGAAGAAATAAAAGTAGATACAGTAAAGTTTGATTTTAATATTTAACTTTCAAAAATTTTCATTTCGGTCCCTAACTTTTGAAGCCTTTCAAATCAGTCCCTATGGTTTTAAAACAATCCAATTCAGTCCCTTTTGGTTTCAAATCGTCAAAATCAGCCCTCAAGTTTTTAAATGATTTTATTCAGCCTTCATTTTTAAAATCTATTATTTCAGTCCCTGCTGATTTACTTTATTTGATTTTAAGCTCAAGTTTCAAAAGTATTCATTTTAATCCCTCAACTTTCAAAATATTCATTTTTAAATCCCAACTTTTGAAAATATTCATTTTAGTCCCTCAACTATCAAAAGTATTCATTTTAATCCCTCAACTTTCAAAGTATCTATTTTAGTCCCTCAACTTTCAAAGTATTCAATTTAGTCCCTCAACTTTCAAAACATCAATTTTAGTCCTCAAATTATAATTTATCATTTTGAACTATATATTCGATAGACTAAAATGACTTATTGGCTAAGACGAAGCGTACGGAGAATTTAAAGAAATTGAAGTCATTCCCGCTCAACTTTGCACTCGTCGGATTTGAGGTAGACTCGCACTTATTAATTGATTTAAATTATGATTTCATATGAATGTCATGTGACTTGTGAAAGTTAATTTTTAAGAAAAGCAAGTATGTTTTTATGAAAGGTAAATATACCTTATGTTTTTATGAAGAGTAAGTATGTTTTTTTATGAAAAGAAAATATACTTTATGTTTTTACGAAGAGTAAGTATACCCTATGCTTCACGAAAATGTTTTTTTGGATCATTGCTATGAAATCAATCTACCAAGATTGTTATGGGTCCCATATGATAAGTTATGATATGTTAAGGGGACCGGAGTTTTAGTAGCGCTACACATAAGAATTCTTGCCACGAAGTTCGGTAACATTCTTGTGTCTCCTATGTTTATGAGGATTTGCCACGAAGTTCGGTAAAATTCCTATGTTTCCATATGTTTATGAGGATTTGCCACCTAAGATCGGTAAAATTCCTGTCGCATATGTTTATGAGGATTTCGATCCTATCTTATGTTATGATGCAATTGATCCCTATGAGTTTCAAAAATTATGCTTGGTATACTTACTGCATAAGAATTCTTGCCACCGAAGTTCGGTAAAATTCTTATGTTTATGAGGATTTCAATCCTATCCTATGTTATGATGAAAACTTACTGTGATTTTACTGCATAAGAATTCTTATCACCTAAGTTCGGTAAAATTCTTGTGTCTCCCTATGTTTATGAGGATTTCGATCCTATCCTATGTTATGCTTTCAAAAGAAAATTATGCTTGGCATAATTAAAATGTGTTTTATAAGTATATGGTTTTCAAAGAGCTGTTTTCAAAGAGCTATTTTCAAAGAGCCTATGATTTGCAAAATATGTCCCGTGCTGTAATGCACAATATGAGTTTTATCAAGAGCAGTTTTATAAAGAAGCTCTATCAATGCCCGTTTTATAAAGAGCCGGGATTTATGTGTTTAATCATCTTATAAATTAAATTAATTTGCGATGAGTCTACTGAGTATTTCCCCCATGAAATACTCACCCTACTTTTTAACAGTTTTGCAGATTTCGGAGACGGTGGCGAGCGATGAATGATGGTGGCAATAATCGTTAAACGGTTGAAAGTTTGACGTTAATGATTTCCGTATTTTTCTAAACAATCGAATAATTTAGAGAAGTTCATTTATTTGAGAAATTATGACATTGTCAATTTCTTTACAAAATTAATGGTTCGATTTACTATTTCAAATGGTTTCATAAATGTTTCAATTTTATCGACCATTACAGTTTATTTAATGTTGCCAAAAATGAATTTCAATTATTTCTTCCGCAAAAATATTATTCGAAAAAATTTAGACAGAAAATGACGTAGTGAATCGGGTATACGGAACTCGGGGCGCTACATTGACGGGGGGAGTTGTACTAATTTGGTTAGTACAATGTTGGTTGAAAAATTGGGCTTGAATTTGATGAAACACCCTAGACCTTATAAGTTGCAATGGCTAACTGAGTCAGGTGAAATTAAGGTGAACAAGCAGGTTTTGGTGGATTTTTCGATTGGTGGGTATAGGGATGAAGTTGTATGTGATGTAGTGCCTATGCATGTTGGCCATATTTTGTTGGGGAGGTCATGGCAACATGATAGGAGGGTAGTACACGATGGGTTTAAGAATCTTCCTTGTGAAGGGTGGGAAGAAAATTACCCTTGTGCCTTTATGCCCCTAAGGAAGACCGAGAGGATCAATTGAAAATCAAAAGTGAGTTTGAGAGAAAAAATAAGAGTGTTGAGGCCACAACCTTGGAAAAAGGAGAGGGTGTGACATTTGAAAACAAGAGAGTTGAGGCTATGACCTCAGAAAAAGGAGAGAATGAGTGCAAAAAGAAAAGAGATTACACCCACAAAATGATCTTATTTGCACAACGTTTTGAGCTACAAGGAATCATCCCTTGCACTTAACCAAGCTAATCAACCCCTCCCAAATTCTATAAAATCTATTTTACAGGTGCTTAAATCAAACAATGATCCTACAACAAGGAAGAAATTCATTGGCGTAAAGGAGCAACCCAGCAAAGGCAAGCATAAGCATGATCCAAAAGCAAACAGACCCAGGAATTGTAAGACGATTGGACGAAATCGAGATTCGAGGTCGAATCCCTTTCAAGAGAGGGGGAATGATGTGATCCAAGGTAGGAGAACAAAGGAAAAATTAGGCTACAGGCGATTCCATAATAATCTACAACGGAAAAGGAGCAACTTTTGTGTTGGGCTCGAGTAGAGGATCAAATTAGATCGAGTAGCTTCAAGGGGACGGAAATTGTTGCTGCCAGATCACCCACGCGATCGCGTGGTAAAGCCTAGGTTGTGATCGCACCATCACATCAAAATCGATGTAGAAGATACAGTGATCAACCACGCGATCGCCTGACATCCAACCATGCGATCGCGCGATTCACACGAAACCAATTTTTCGCCTTTTTTTTAAAATTATTTTCTGTTTTCTTTATTATTTTCCATTTTTTTAATTCTTAGCGGCTAGGGTTAGAAGCATTTTTGACATTATATTATCAAGTTTCCATCATTGTAAAGAACAACTTTGATTATTGAATAGATTGAGAGATTTTTCCTTTGAAAAGGTTGAGGATTCCCTTTTGTATTCTTCAGGAACAATTCTGAACTTATTAAATATTGCGAGATATTTGTGGCATTCCAATCAGAAACTTATCAAGAAAATTGACAAGTCCTTGTGGCGTTTCGAAAACGTTGGTTCTTCAATCCGCATCGTCGAATCTTTGCACTGTGATTGTCGGGTCAAGGTTCTATCGTCAATTCTATTTCTTCCAATTATTTTATTGTTGTTTTCATGTGTTTAGTTTGATTTAGATCTTTCCTAGGTTATTATTTTTGTTATTCCGCATATTCGTCGAGATTCCCGATTGGGATCGCGTCAACTATAAAAAGGCATATTTTAACCTCAAGAAGGGAGGCCCCAATTCATTTTTTTTTTTCTCTACATTCCACAAGAAACCAAGGAGAAATTCCAAGAAGCCAAAGAATAAATCAAGAACTTAGGTTGAAGATTGGATGTTAGTGCATGAATCCTTTCATCTCATCAACCTTATTTCTAAAATTAGACGATGTTTTTCTTATATATTCTTCTTCTTTTTTTTCTTTAATTATGTGTAATTAATTTATTATTTGGAGCGAATGATGTGACATTGTTTGAATATTCAATTTGATTCTCAAGTTTTTGGGTTTAAAATTATTACGTGTTGATTTTATTATTGTGTTTTAATGCATGAATTGCTTGATCATCAAATTGATGATTTGTGGGTTGTTTTCATAATCTGAGGGTGAGTTAACACCTAGACTAGTAATAAAATCTGACAATTGACAAAATGGTAGAGATACATAGTTGTGGTTGTCGTAATCATTTTGAATTCTTGTCATTGGATGCATCTATTTAGGGCTTTTTCTGACCATCATAGAGATATATGGTTGACCTATTTAGATAAAACCAATTTAAACTCGAGATTGAAATTTTGGATAAAATTGTGAATTCGATTAAACACTACTTTCGAAACATTACATGAGAAGATAAATTGAATAGGATAACAAAATTACTATCGTGAGTCCCAACACTTTCCATTCATAAGAAAAAAACAAAAATCAAACAATTTCAAATGCTTTATTTATTTATTTTCACATTTAATTGCTTTCACTACTTTAAAAATTCAAAAATCATAATCATGACATTTATTTGTAGTTTAGGAACTGATTAATTAAAGCTAGTAACAAGGAAATTAGTCCTCGTGGGATCAACACTCTAGACTCAAAAGGTCCACTTTACTACTTGTTTGCAATATCGTGCACTTTCGATATTCACACAACAAGTTTTTAACGTCGTTTTCGGGGACTAATTTTTATTTGTTATTAATTTAGATTAATCTCTTTTATTTGCTATTTTTATTTTTTCATATTGATCTTTTTTATTTTTTATTTGTTATTTTCTTATTAGGTTTTGATACTAAACACTCGAGATGACTACGGTTTACTTCAATAAAATGCTTGTACGTGACTTCTTCATAAGGCAACAACAATTGATTGATCAAGGAGTTGAAGAGGAAGATATGCTTATGGGAGATTGTATCATAGGGTATCAACTACAAGAGATAAAAGATGGATATGAAATTAATGAAGCTGTCCTAAATGATTTTCCAGCTGAATTTTTTATACGCTTCACAAAATTTGACGAGAGTGATTTACCATTGAAATTATTTCTTCCACCAAATTCAAATGAGTATCAGTTAAATAAATCACCTCCACTGAATCTTCAACAACTAGAACAAGAATCAAATGATTGCCGTGAAGATGTCATTTTCCATATGTCAACAATTTCACATCCAGATATCAAGTTCGAGGAAACTACAACAAAAGAAGACGATCAGGTTGAGAATGAGGATTTGATTCTGACAAACATAATAGCCAATGAGGGTAGCGCTATGAAGCAGTCCTTAGAATCCATTTATTCTCTAAAAATTAATTTTTTGATAGGGTCTGAAGAAGAGGTTGAAATTTACGTAGTTGGGTTCGAGATGAATGGTAAAATTACCTCTGATTTTGATCAGGGTAGCATAAAAATTTGGAGCAAAAGTGTAATTGGGTGCAAAGGCAACTTCAGCAAGTATAGCAGATTATCAAAAGCTTTATTTAGAGTACCTTGAAGAATTGTTCAATAATCAAGCTTAAGACTATAAATCAAGAACTAAAGGGTTGTAACCCGACTTCTAAACCCTAAACTTTTGTTCTTTAATTTTGAAATCATATACTTTGCATTAGAATTTAGGACATGTTTCCCACAATTTTTGTGGAGCTTTTATTGCTTTAAAAAAAAATTCATCACTGCCATCATCGCTAATAGATTTTTACAAAAAAAATACTATTTATAAGGTTGCACCTAGATTTTCAATTTTCAAAACAATTTGTAAAACTTATCTTCTCTTATTAATAGGATTTTTCCAGAAAGATACACTCAATTAAGATAATTTTTATAAAAGTTAGAGATTGCAAATCTTTTTGATGTGAATTCATTGCTAATTTTTACACCTTATATTTTATCACTAATGTCTATTTTGAATTTTTACACCTTATATTTTATCACTAGTCTAGCAATGAGAAAGAAAGCAGATTGTCTTGACATCCAACGAGCAGAATTATTAATGGTCTCCACCAATCTCAAGCCATATCTCAGGGGAGTAAATTCTACCTTCTTGTGTTTTTTATTATTTAAATAATTTTTTTAACACATTGAGGACTATCTGATATTTAAGTTTGGGGATGTACGCAAAAAATTGAGTTAGATTTTCACTCTTAGTAATAAATAAATAAATAAATTGTGTTTTGTATTTTTGCATGTTTGTTTGTTTTGTTAAATAGCCTGCACCATGCAGGCAATTCTTGAAACTGTGTAATTTGTGAATTATGGCAGGAACGTTATACTTGTAGTGATTTGCTATGCTTGATTATCTTTTAAGCACGTCAACTTGACTATTGCACATAGTGGTTACACTTGAATAATTGGTTGTAGGTTGTCAATATGAACTTAGGATACATTCCCACTCAAAAGATTTCATTCCATCACTTTAACCAATTAGTTAGACAGTTTTGGGGTGTAAAACTGATAATGGTTACTGTTTGGGGGTGTGTTGATTCCGTGTGTGAAAAATTGATGTGTGGAGTGACCTTGACTGACAGGAGGAAACTAGGTAATGACTAAATTTTGGTAATCTAATCCCTTGCATAAAGTAGGAACATGCATGCATCTTTTACCTCTCTTTGTAGCCTTTTTTACTCGAGTGATTAAGCTCGTAGGGGTATTTCTATACCTGGTACCATAAAGTTGTTTGGCTAGGGAGTCACCTGCCTAAAGCTCACTACAGGGGTCATCTAGAAAGCTTAAGATAGAGAGGTAACTCATGTAGATTTATTTCTGTTACAAAAGGAAAAAAAATCAGAACATTGCATTCATTTAACACCTTTCTTCGGAGCGTAGTGACTCCAGTGATTAAGCCCATATGGGTATTTCAAAATCCGGTGCCCTATGGTCAACTGACTTGGGATCCATTGGCCTAAAGCTCGCTACAGGGCTCATTATTAGATTAATGGAGAAGGGTATTGCATGATATTAGAATTTAGTTGATAGTTTGCACATTTGAGATTAAGATAACTAGCGGGTTTGAATTACATAGTAGATGTCTGAAGGTTGAGGTACTCAAATATAGGAGAATCATTGCAACCCTAGGTAGAAATCATCATTGGTTGGACACGCCTAAACTTGAGCGAGAGAAGAATTAGTGATTTAGGAAGCAACCTTAGAAATTATACCTCGGGTTAGAGAGAAAATAACAAGTATAAGGGGGGTGCATCTTATGAGAGGGAAAGCAAAATTGACCACTAAGGAGATCACCTATGCGCACTATGATGATTGAGTTGATTGAACACACACACATTGAGCATGGATTAAGTTATGATGGGTATAGCATTACTTGAAAAACTTTCAAGGATTACTGCAGTTTTAAATACTGAAGCAAATCGGAAAGTTATAGTGTGATTAATTTTATTGTGCTGCTATGTTTGTGTGATGGTATGCTTTATCTTATTCGAGGACAACAAGAGTTTAAGTTTGGTGGATTTGATAAGTACGTTTTTCGTACTTATTTTGATCTCAAATTTACACAATTGTGAGTATTGTAGAGTTTGATATTGCTTAATTGTTTATTTATTTTGTTTGTTTTAGGAAAAACTCGAATTTGAAAGAGATTGAAGCAAAACGAGGAAGTCATGTGCGGAGTATGTGAAGAAATCAGTGCACAAGTTTTAGTACGAATATCTCCATGAATCCCATAATATATCATTGTAAATATAATTGAATTTAGAGTCCAACGCAAAAAACAGTGCACAAATCGAAGTTTTAGATCAAAAGTTATGCGCGTTTGAAGTTCGGATGGCGGACCAGAATTCCAACCACGGGTCAACCGCGTCTTGCAAACCGCGGCCAACCCACGGTCCAGTTTGGGTCCTGTTTGCCATGGGCCGACCGAGGTTTGCAACCTGCAGTCCGACCGCTGCCCGCCTGTAGGTTTCTTGTGAATTTTTGGTTTTTTCCTTGATTTTTTCCATTTGTTTTCAAGCCCAACAAAAATTAAAATCACTTTCTTGACTTCAAAACTATAAAAAGACATATTTTAACCTGGAGAAGGGAGGACCCAATTCATTTTTTTTCTCTACATTCTACAAGAAATCAAGGAGAAATTCTAAGAAGCCAAAGAAGAAATCAAGAACTTGGATTGAAGATTGGATCATTGTGCATGAATCATTTCATCTTCTCAACCTTATTTCTAAAATTTGGTGATGTTTTTCTTATATATTCTTCTTGTGTTTCTTTAATTATGTGTAATTAATTTATTAGTTGGGGTGAACGATGTGACGTTGTTTGAATATTCAATTTAATTCTCAAGTTTTTAGGTGCATGAATTACTTGATCACCAATTTGATGATTTGTGGGTTGTTTTCATAATCCGAGAGGTGAGTTAACACCTAGACATAGTAATAAAATTCGGTAATTGACAAAATGGTAGAGATACATAGTTGTGGTTGTTGTAATTATTTTGAATTATTGTCATTGAATACATCTATTTAGGGCTTATTCTGACCATCATAGAGATATGTGGTTGACCTATCTAGATAGAACCAATTTAAACTTGAGAGGAGAATTTTGGATGAAATTGTGAATTCGATTAAACACTACTTTTGAAACATTACATGAGAAGAGAAATTGAATAGGATAACAAAATTACTATCTTGAGTCTCAATACTTTCCATTCATAAGAAAAAAAAAATCAAATCATTTCAATTGCTTTATTTATTTATTTTCACATTTAATTGCTTTCACTATTTTAAAAATTCAAAAATCATAATCATGACATTTATTTGTAGTTTAGGAATTGATTGATCAAATCTAGTAACAAGTAAATTAGTCCTCGTGGAATTGACATCCGGACTCAAAAAATTCGCTTAACTACTTGTTCGCGATATCGTGCACTTGCGATATTTACACAAAACTAATATACCTTCTAATTCAGCAATGTAAATGTCCATTTTCTCAACAATCTTTGGGAATGAAAATTGTGTATTCTAATGTGTAATGCAATACTTACATGCAGTTGTAGACGTAGACATTTTTAGTTGGGGCACAATCCTTGCATGCAGGTGGTCATCAGATTATCTATGTACTTTTTTAAGTATAGAATTTTTGCGATTTGAATTATTTGGTAGTCTTGCTGAGCTAGTTTTAATTTATGTAAAAATTCATATAACGTCCAAAAAAAACTTTGAAGTCACGTGTAAGGACCTTAAAAAATTAACTTCAAGCCCCATATAATTTTTTCTAATAAAGTATTACAAGTTATATTGAAAATTTTGTTTCTTGAAAATAATAAATATCAATGAATTAATTGAAAAAATATTATAAAGGAAAATACGAGTTAAACATTCCTTTACAATACATGCGTCTAACCATTTTCGATGTCCGTTTGGACCATTCAATATATTTATGATGTAGTTTTCAAAACAAACTCGAGTTGGCGTAGCCAATTTGTAAATTCGGTTGGCGTACGATCTTCGATGAATATTTAAATTTAGCTCATCATCGAAATTCTAAGACTCTACATTGAAATGACCTACTTTGGCACATTTAACTTTCGCTATGATTGATTGTTTTCCGTTCCTTCAACGATGCTAGAAGTTAGATTGTGAACGCTTCAAAATTGTATTAACAATACTACATTCTGACTTTATTTGATACACTAAGTATGGCAATATGATTTTTGATTTAAAAAATAAATAAACAACTTTTTAATTAGTGGATAACGTGAAATGTGTGGATAAAGTTAAATTTGACCGGAAGTCATTAATGAAAAACACCTAACATTTTTATTTTCGAGATACAAACCTTAATTTTTTTAGGTCAAAAACCTTTTTATTATATATAAAATAAATGGTAGATTTGAGTTTTGAAATGAATTGTCCACTTTCCATCGAAAAATAATTTTAGTGCTTTTATTTATTATCTCACAAATTTCCATGCATATCTTTAAAAAAATAATGGGAAATGAAGAATTTAAAAATAAAATGAAAAGATGGAAGCTAAGTAAAAAAAAAAAAAAAAAAAAAAAAAAAAAAAAAACAACGTAAAATGTTGACTCGTAATTTGAAATGGCATTTTTTTTTTTTTTTTTTTTTGTCATTTTGAAAAATTGTTAAAAAAAAAAAAAAATCGAAAAAGCGTTTACCTTGTTTCGAATTTCATCTCTAACAAATTCTTTCAAATATTCTTACTTTGTAAATATTAAAAAAAATTCATTTGTATCGAATTGCATCCATTTGAGTACGAGCTTGTGATCTTAACAGAAGTTTGAGCCTCCACCAACTGAGCTAGTAGATTCAGATACGAAGCAACATAAAATAAACCAAATTTGATACCAGAATATTCGGTTTGATAACCTGCTACTAATTCCTCTTCTGCTTCTGGTAAATCAAAAGGTAATCTCTCACACTCAGCTAGAGAAGAAATTAGAAAAACGATAAACCCTATAGGTTGACGCCACAAATTCCACCCCCAAAAACCATATTTTGACTGGACTTCAACTATATCAACAGTACGACCATCACTGCTAGTGTTTTGAACATGTTTCCCACTTTTAGATTTTTTTTTTTTTTTTTTTTTTTTTTAAAAAGGGTGGAGGAAAATATCCCAACTTGAAAATTCAAGCCTATCTAGGATAAAATTTTGGGAAAAGTACATAACTATACAACTAAAACTTTTACTTTTTAAACATAACAAACTTAAGATTTTTTTTAAAAAAATTAGATGTTAATTAGTTAATTAATTAATACAATATTATAATAATTATAATGATTTGCCAAACAAAGGCTAATATTAAATAATAAAATTAAAACAATACATAATCCACAACAACTTTATCTCAACTCAACCCCGTACTCAACCCACCCACCCCGACACCCACCCACACACTCCACCACCCCATCCACCCCGACCCCACCCCATAAAATAATTTTTTTCCTTCTACTTTTTCACACTCACCCCCACCCCCAACACCACCCCACCCCCAACACCACTCCTCCCCAACCCAACCCCGCCCGCCCACCCACCCCGCCACCACTCACCCACCACAAGAATAATTTTACTTCTATTTTTTTCTCATCTCACCCACCCACCCACCCCAACCCAACCCAACCACACCCCACCCACCCAATCACCCACCCACTAGTCACATCCCATCACACCTACCCACCCACCACGCCCACCCACCCCACTCCGAAAATAAGTTTTTTTTTTTTTGAAATATTTTTTCACTCTTCCCCACCCCACCCGACCATACGCTACCCCACCCCACCTCACCAACAATGATTTTTTTCTTCTACCTTTCTACAACTCGCCCAGATCCTACCCTATCTTACCCCGCCACCTACCCTAACCCCACCCAAAATTAATTTTTTTCTTCTAATTTTCAACTCCCCACCAGCCTCGCCCCAGACCCTACCCCAACCCACCTCATCCAAAATGATTTTTTGTACTATTTTTTCACGACTCGCCCAGACCCTGCCACGCCACCCATCCCCAACCCCACCCCACCCCACCTAAAATTAATTTTTTTCTCCTAATTTTCCACACCCCTACCCACCCTCCCCGACCCTACATCGTCACCCACCCACCCCCACCCCCACCTCCATCCTACCCCACCCAAATATGATTTTTCTTCTATATTTTCACACTCACCCTAACAACCCTACTACACCCCACCCTAGCAACCCCACCACAACCCACCCCACCCAAAAATGATTTTTCTTCTATTTTTTCACACTTCACCTCAATCGCCCCATCCTATCCCACCCCACCCAAAAATGATTTTTCTTTTATTTTTTCACACTTCCCCCCAACCGCCCCACCCCATCCCACCGCACCGCACCCCGCCACCCACCATACCCCATTAAAAATTATTTTTCTTCTATTTTTTCACACTTCACACCAACCACCTCATCTCAATCCACCCTACCCCACCCACCCAAAAAATAATTTTTTTCTTTTACTTTTTCCAACCCCTATCCCGACCTCGACCCCACCCTACCCACCACCCACCCACCCCACTCCAAAAAATTATTTTTTTCTTCTACTTTTCCCCACCCCGACCCTACCTCACCACAAAAAATGATTTCTTCTACTTTTTCTAGCCCCACCCGACCTCTACCCCACTATCCGAACCCCAAAATCACAATCAGTCACGTAAGTTGACACGAGATCGCAGTTAAGGCACACAAGGTCACATAGAGTCACAATTACAAATTTAGTTGTAAAACCCCACCCCTCCAAAGTCACAGTTGGTCACACAAGGTCAAAGTTCGATCACACAAAGTCATAGTTTGGTCAAACGAGATCACAGTTAGGTAACAGGAGGTCACAATTAGGTCAAACGAGGTCATTGTTAGATCACACGAGGTCACAGGCCGATCACATAAAGTCACGCTTCGTTCTTACAAAGTCACAGTTCGGTCACACATAGTTATATTTGACACAATTGTTGGTCACATCACGTCCTCGTCCAATGGTCACACCAAGTCACAGTTGGTAACAATCTATATAATTGATCACAATGATCCATAATTGATTACATATTATTTATTTATTGGTCATAGTTACCTAATAATTGGTCATAGTCATCAATAATTGATCACAATTTATTTATTGATTGATCAAAACTTACTTGTTTTCTTGATCACATTCGCACTTATCATAAATCGCACAAACTCACAATTAGTCAATATTTTGATCACATTTACCTATAATTGATCAAATTTATCATATAATTGGTACGTATTATTTATTTATTGGTCATAATTTACACGTTTCCTCAATCACAATAAGTTAACATTTTTGTTACAATTACCTAATATTTGGTCACATTTCGTATTCTTAGTTTTCTTGGTCACATCCCCCATTTCTCACAAGTCACAATTAGCAAATATTTTGGTCACATTTACCTAATAATTGGTCACATCCCGTACTTTATCACACAAAGTCATGACTTGAACATACAAGGTCATAGTTCGATCAAAAAAAGTCTCAATTCGGTCATACAAGGTCATAGTTCAATCACACGATGTCATAGTTCGATCACATGTGTTACCAAACTATGACCTTGTGTGATCGAACCGTGCCTTCGTGTGACCAACTATGACTTTATGTGATCGAATTGTGACTTTGTGTGACCGAATTTTGCAACTGAACCAATTTTGATCTAACTGTGACCTCGTGTGACCAAACTATGACCTTGTGTGATCAAACTATGACCTTGTGTGATCAACTGTGACTTTAAGAATGTGTGGGTAGGTGGGTGAGGTTTTTCAACTAAATTTGTAATGTGACATTGTGTGACCAATTGAGTGACATGTTGTGACTTTGCATGTGGGGGTGGGGTGGGGTGATTGAATTAATAGGTAAGTGTAACCAAAATGTCAACTAAATGTGACTTTGTGTGACTTATGACGAGTAGGGAATGTGACCAATTATTAGGTAATTATGACAAAAAATATTAACTAATCATGAAAAAAACGAGTAAGTTGTGAATAATAAATAAATAATATGTGACCAACTATAAATGATTGTGACCAATTATATTAAAAGTTGTGACCATCTATAACTTTTTATGATCATTGGACGAGGAAAAGTATAAGAAAAAAATAGTTTTTGGGTGGGGTCGGTTTGTTGGGTGGGCGGCGGGGTAGGGACGGGGTGTGGAAAATTAGAAGAAGAAAAATCATTTTTGGGCAGGGGTGGGGTTGGTGGGTGACGGGTATAGGGTCGAGACGGGGTGTGGAAAAGAAAAAAATCATTTTTGGGTGGGGTGGGTAGTGGTGGGGTTGTTGGGGGACGGGTGTAGGGTCGGGATGGAGTGTGAAAAATTGAAGAAAAAATCATTTTTGGGGGGTGGGTATGAATGTGATGGGTGGGTATGGTGGGGTGGGTGCAAGGGTAGGGTCTTGTTGGGGTGTGAAAAAGTGAAAGAAAAAAATCATTTTTGGGTGGGGTGGGGTCGATTGCTTGGGTGGGTAGTTGGTAGGGGCGGGGTGGGTGTGATAAATTAGAAGAAAAAAAAAATCATTTTTGGGTGGGTGGGGTCGGTGGCAGGGTAGGGTGGGAAAACATGGAGAGATAAAAAAAACTCATTTTGTGGGGTGGGGTGGTGTTGGGGTGGGGTTGGTGGGGTCATGAAAAAGTAGAAGGAAAAAAATCATTTTTGGGGTGGGGTGGGATCGATAGGGTGGTGTCGGGTTGGGTGGTAGGTGGAAAAGTAGAAAAAAAATCGTTTTTTCGGTGAGGTGGGGTAGGGTGGGTGGCGAGGCGGGCAGGGTGTATCGTGGTTTGTGGCTGGGATAAGATCAATTTGCCACTTTGCGATGAGGTGGGGTAGAGTCGAGTGGAGTGGGGTTGGGTTGGGTGGGATGGGGAAGTGTAAAAAAACATCGGGAGAATATAAAAATAAACTTATTTTTGGGGTGGGGTGGGATATGGGTGGTGAGGTGGGGTTGGTGGGTGGGGTCGGGGGATGTGGTAAGGGTGAGATCAATTTGTCACTTTAAGATGAGGTGAGGTGGGGTAGGATAGGGTCAAGTGGGGTTAGGTTGGGTTGGGGTGGGATGGGGTGGGGTGGGTGGAGGAAGTGTAGGAAAACATCGAGAAAAAATAAAAATAAATTTATTTTTGGGGTGGGGTAGGATATGGGTGGTGAGGCGGGGTGGGTGGTGGGGTCGGAGGATGTGGTTAGGGTGAGATCAATTTGTCACTTTAAGATGAGGTGGGGTAGGGTGGCGTGGGTGGGATGGGGAATGATAGGAAAATATCGAAAGGAAATAAAAATTATTTTTGGTGTGGGGTGGTGGTTTGTGACTGGGATAAGATCATTTGTCACTTTACGATGAGGTAGGGTAGGGTAGGGTCGAGTGGAGTGCAGTTGGGTTGGGGTGGGATGGGGAAGTGTAGGAAAACATCGGGAAAAAAATAAAAATAAACTTATTTTTAGGGTGGGGTAGGATATGGGTGGTGAGATGGTATGGGTGGGCAGGGTGGGTGGGGTCTGGGGATGTGGCGAGGGTGAGATCAATTTGTCACTTAGCGGTGGGGTAGGGTGGGGTGGGGTGGGGTCGAGTAGGGTTGGGTTGGGTTGGGGTGGAGTGGGATGGGGAAGTGTAAGAAAATATCGAGAGAAAATAAAAATAAACTTATTTTTGGGGTGGGCAGGATATGGGTGGGCAGGGTGTGTGGGTGGGGTCGGGGGATGTGGTTAGGGTGATAACAATTTGTTACTTTGTAATGAGGCGGAGTAGGGCCGAGTGGGGTTGGGGTTGGGGTTGGGATGGGGTGAGATGGGGAATGACAGGAAAACATCGAAAGGAAAAAAATAAAAATTATTTTTGGTTTTGGCTGGGGTGGGGGTAGGGTAGGGTGGGGGTGGTGGGCGGTCGGGGTGGGGTGGGGTGGTGGTAGGTTGTGACGTCAAAATTTGAAATTTTGATTTAATATTATATTAGTTTTAATATAATGTATAGTAGATAATTATGTTTATCTTATATATATCATTATATTTATTTTTAATTATTAAATACCTAACTAAATGAATTAACACCTGAATTTTAAAAAAAAAAGATTTCCTTCACATGATTTTTGAATTGCATCTTTGAAATACAAAGTTTTATGTAATTTTTCCTAAAATTTTATTGGATAGTAAAATGAAACAAGTACAAAGAGGTGGACTAGGTCTTAACCTCCCAATTAAACTTACACGTCATGCACAAAGACATCAAACTAAATCATTAATACCATTTACAAGTGAGTAAACAAGAAAATATTCAACTAACAACTCAAAGTAACTAAAGACAGTGTTGGCAGCTTCGAATCCTTGTAGATCTGATAGAAGGAACACCACATTTATCTAGGAAAATCAATCCACTAACTTTTCCATGTATATCCCCTAGTTCTAGCAGCGTGAAGTTCCCTTCTTTGTAGCCAATATTCGCCATCCAGACAGCAACTTTGTAACCTTCCCTCCGAATATGAGTAAATCTGAATTCCAACCTTTTGAGTACATGAAGAATACCTTCCACGGTATATTGGATATCCATGGGGCCATTGTTGTTGTTCCCACACAAAAGTTTAAAGCAACCTTAGAATCCACTTCTATCCAGACCTTTCTGAAACCTTTTACAACACGGATTTTAATTCTAGTAAGAATGGCTCTTAGTGCAGCTTCGACTATGGAGCAATAGCCATAAAACTAGTAAAATCGATCTTTCCTTCTCCCACCTTCCATGTTATATTAGGTTCCACATATTGTTTAACTTGTTGGATCCTTTTCCATACAGGTGAATCGTTTTGCTTTATATTGCCCTACGAAGCTTGTGTAGATTTGCAGTATTCCGACTTCAACACCAATCCCCGAAGTGAATTTCGTTTCCTAAACTTCCACCATAGCTTGCAATCGAATGCCATACTCATATCCTTCAAGGACCTGCATCCTAGTCCTCCTTCAGAAGTAGGAAAGCAAATTTTTTCCCACGAGGATTTGTTTGGATTGAGATGAATCACCCCAGATACAGGCATTAATCAATATGTTTATCCTTTTGTGCACACTCTTGAGAAGGTTCAGAGTTTGTATAAGATGCAGTGGCATAGAAATAAGCACACTTCTGATAAGAGTCAATCTATCTCCAGTAGATTTTGTAAGGTTTCGATACATATATGCATAGCGAAAATTAAACAAACACGAAACAATAGCCCGAATCAACCTTGCACTTAGATAGAATTTGTAATTAGAATGATACCTTTGATGAACACCGTGAATCTGAAATTTGAAACAGGAGGTACAAACTTGTCACCACCAGCTGTCCAATTGTTCAGCCTCTAACAGAAATTCACACAGCGAATTGATTCTGGAACTCCATCAATCTCCAACTATTAGAATGAATTCGAGAGAATTGATTTTTCTCTTTGTTCTTGCAAGAGAAAGATCATACGCTAGAATATTACAGAAAATCGATTCTCATAATTTCTCTATAATAGTGCACATATTAATATGTGCACCTCAAAACCCTAACACTAATGATAATAGGGCTTTTAATGGGCATTGATTAATTAATCATATTAATTAATCTAATTGTAAAGTTCGGCCCAACAATTGGACTTGTACATTAATTCTAACAATCTTCCACTTGGACAAGATCTAATTCCAGATACTCAATTCTCGTCTTTTGTGTGTGACCCATTAGGTTCCATTCATGATGGTAAACGTCGTGTTATTATTACTATTTCAATCTGATTGGAATAAGATGAATTTAAATCTCTATTTCTAATTCATCCTCGACTCACCAAGATCGATTAATTCACGTCGCCGTCCTAGATTGACATCTAACAATGTGTCAAGGCAATCCATGTGAAAAGAAAAGTCATGTGGCATGACAAGACCAGTTCATGTGCAGTTACTGTGGAAATAGAATCCCTTCATCAATATAACCCAATTGGTAAAGAGATATGGATAGCGTCAATCTCATTTCAATCAATTATGATATTCACTTCTTATCTTAGTTGATTTTGTTATGACTGAAAACACCTTTTCAACTCATAACTTCACCCCGGCCGAGGAATTTACATCAACTTAAGTAAGTGAAATACAGGTTATAATCTCCTACTACCCAAGAGTGACGAATCCTCTTATTGGGCATACACAACCTTCATATGACTCTCACTATACCCGTACGGCGTCATCCTGATGACTCCCTCTCAAGAGCCAACATTAACGCTCTCCAAAGCATAGTAATCCTCATATAAGATTCTATGACGTCCTCAAGTCAAAGGACCAAATCCACAACCGCGCATTAGAGATTCACCACTGACGCTTGGATAGTTATCCATGTGAAATCTCTAGGCGGGTCATCCAATGCTTTGTTCATCTAACAATGCATCCACGTGTTCATTCAAATGTTCCTCTACATTCTAGCTAGTGAGATAAGCTACTTTTTTCATAAGAAAGAAATGCAACACATGCTAGTCTAACTGCAACAACAATATCTGTATCTTACTGTTACTTCGACTAGGGACAATTTTAGAATAAGATATTACTGACTTATATCTCACAGTCACAACACCTTGTGACTTACAATTTAATTAAACTTACTCTACGGACTCTATTATTTAAATAATGAGTTAAACTCAATATAATAATAGATATGCCTTTATTGAACCAATGATAATATGTGTTATGTTATCTCAACTATTGGATTTAGAGCATAACACTGACATACTCTCACTCGATCCAATAACTCATGTATCTTATACATATCGAGTTTATGTGACAATCACATTCCTGTTGGGATAGTGGATTTACAGGTGGATCTTAGACATGTGACTCCTCACATATTCAACCTTTGCAAGGTTAGTGGGCACAAATTCTAATTTTTCTACAATCTTCGAATAAGATAGTAGCCCCTAAATACATACTTAGATCATCGATTAGACCCAGTTACCTCGCTTGCGCGATGGATCCATTGTCGTCAGTGTACTCATTACTGGAGCTACAATGCTAGGAACAGTTATAGTTCACTAATGAACTTAACGATCGAGATTGCTTCACAAGCACTTATGTTTTTGGTCTCGGTTGTATAGTTAGCGGTCTCTCTTGTTTGAACCATTTCAAACTGACCACACCACTACTATGAGTTAATTAACAATTAGACTGAATATTTTCTTCATCTCTTTCCAGACTAAAGGATGGTATCTCTATACCTAAAGCCTGTAAGTCTATATTTCTCCTCATGTCTACTGCATTCTTAGTACTTCTCAAGTACTCAATAATACAAAAGGTATCGTACATAGTGTCGCGTTTAAGATATTATTGTCAAACAATCAAATATCTTCCCCACATCAATCTTTCTCAATATGTGTTCTAAACATCATTTTGAAAAGATTAACCACAAAAATTTTGGGTTAGAATCCTACATTGGATTCATTCATACTAACCATATTAGCATTACATCTATGTGTGTGAATTGAGAAATCAAAATAACCTTTCTAATCTATCTCTATAGATTCTGGTTCCCAAAGTAAAGGTTCTATTTCTCAAATCCATCATGGAGATATTCAAAATAATTTCACTTTCACTTTAAAAATTAGAGACTCAACTTCTAATCAATAATATGTCATCTACATATAGTATCAGAAATATTGAACACTCCCACTAATCTTTTATATACACACATTCTTTATCTTCAACTTTTGATAAAATCAAACATTTTGATTATCTCATCAAAATTAAGATTCTAGCTCCGTGAGGCTTGCTTTAATCTATAATAGATATCTGTAGCTAGTATACTATGTTTAAGGATTCAAAATTCCCATAGTTACATCATGTTGCTACTGCAAGCAGAATTCGAATTGATTCATAGTAAATGCATTTACAGCGTATGGGTCTTACCCATTTCAGGTGAATTAAACAAGTTCCAAAACTTTTTTTTATCTCGAATTCTATGGCTTCCTGCCATCTCATTTAGTCAACGTTCGACTTAGCTTATATGTAAATATAGGCTCATTATCCTTGATGACTAATACAATATTAGCAATCAAGGATGTGTAACTCAATGGAGTATACATGATCCTAATATCTTTACATTGAGTCAGTGTGTTCTCAGTCGTCACCACGTCTTACGCAGCGCGCGTGTTCCAAGCATTGATCTATGCCTCATCCAATGCGCAGATTCTAGCTTATTTAATTGGTTAAGTATATATGTGTAATCATGAACTCTTTCATGTTCTACTTTTACTCTCACTGTCTTTTCTTAGATGAACTGTTTCTCTAAGACATTGACAAAATTCGAGATAGACTTTCTTTCTCGATAGGAATGTAGAAATAATATCCAACAATCTTTTGGATATCCCACAAATATACATATTGGACTAAGGCTATTGCTTATCCAAATTTGGTATACTTCTAATAAGTATCGAGGTCTTAAATCTTAACGCGAGGAAGATTAGACCTTTGAAATCCATATCTTATATGGACCTTCATCAACCGATTATCATGGAACATGACTAAGTGTGTAATATAAAGTTTTCAGTGCAAAGTTCCAAAAACTATTTTGGAGATTTTGCGTGGCTTCATCAATGATTGCATCAATTGCAATCTTTGTCCTTTCATATTCGTCATTGTGCAGAGACGTATATGAAAGAGTTATCTATCCAAAAATTATGTTCTCATAACTCAATCTTGAAGTAAATCACTTTGAAATATTCTTCACTTTGATCAAATCTAAGTGCTTAAAATATTTTTCTCATTTTGGCCTTCTAATTTATATCTGTATTATTTGAATTTTTCAAACTTTCAGATTTAAACTTTATTATAGATAACAATGACAATCATGGTTATCTAATGATTAAAGACCACTATGACATATTCCCGCTTACATCCAAATGTAACAGGCTCAGTGGATCAACCATCTCACTTTTCCTTTTTTCAAAGAAAATTGACTTATCAATTTACCTCAAAGGTGAGATATACATATATCTCTATTAATTGAATCAGTCAAATGTCAGATTTAAGTGTGACTTCTTCCATGCATTATTAATATTCAGAATGTAGACTATTCGTTACTTACCTCACTTACATAGTATCCCGAATAACTATTATTCTTAATTAAAGAGGATAATCGCTTCATGTCCAAACATGAAGTGGAAGTGTCTTCTTCATAAGAACTGTAATTAACAATTGTCTGATTATAAACTGAGTGAGAAGGCAAAAATAGGTGATAGCTTCTTAAGCCATTCAAACAACATTTGCTTTATTACCTACAAAAAGGTACATCACCATTTTTTGCAATTATTCTACTTTTAGCCATTGTTTATTATCGATATCTAATACTCGATTGGCTAAGTAGATTATTTAACCTCTATCAAATAGAAAACTGAAGTAGAAGATTCACCAAACTTCTCACTTCTTCAGTTCGGTTAAGGAAGCCTCGCAATTATAAATGTAGTGTCCTATTATTGGAATGTTCAAGAAGAGTATTCTCGATCATATCGTGTTTTGAGATCATTTCTCAAAGGACGACGCCAATTCAAGGATTTCAGTCTAATGAACTTATAGAGTGTCAATTATACTCCATAAGTTCAAGTAACAACTCAAATTTTTAAAACTCATACAACAACAATAATAAATCAAAAATAGAATCACATATTATCATGTATAAATCAATTTAATAAGGTCTTTTATTAAATCGATTGCTCCCACTGTTTTACTTGAATTAACGACCCTCAACATTATTCTCGTAGAATCCTGTTAGATTCACAGTAGGCTAGGATCCCATTTATTTCATTAGAACCTTGAGTGACTCAACAAGCTCTAATGAAACATCCAAGTAGATACTCCTATCAATCACATCTCCATGTGACTCCTAGATCATCAAGTAGACAACTCTTTGTCGCACACATCTTATGTATTTACTTGATTGTGCCCCCAAAACCTCATCTCCTTGAGTGACTCAACAAAAGATAGATTTCGGTTAAATTCTACCCACTATTCAAAAACAGCTTATGTCTCATAGTGATAAAACACATCTTCCCACTTGCAGCCTTGAGTGACTCAACAAGCTGCATCGAGGGCAGATTCTGGTTTTTCACTATAACAATGGAAGGCACTTTGTATTAACTAATTAATACGAATTTAATAAATTGCTTCCAAAATTATATCACTTTTGATTGACTCAAAAATGATGTTTTTTTGGTTAAGTCTAACCCATTATTCAGAAGTATCTGATACTTTATAATGAGAAACATATCTACCATTGAATAGCCTTAAGTGACTCAACAAGCTGACATCGATAGTAAACTCTGGTTTTTCATTATAACAATGGAAAGCGTATGACTTAATATAATATTAAGTGAGGGGTTTGTCTCATCATTCCTATGTATATTAACTAACATCCACCATGCAATTAATCATACATAAAATATTAATGTGGATGATTATGGATAATATCTATCTAGTCTTCTCGAGTCATGAAGAAGACTAGTTGGTCAATTCCTAGGGGACATTGCATTCGATCATCGAATGCTAAATGCAATAATCTCCATCTGCTGCTATAACCTGTATCATATACTAGTTGTCTTCTTGTGACCAGCTCCACCCTGTATCCTATACTAGTTGGCACGCAGGCATGTATCAAATGACGCGTGGCCCATATCTACAAACTAGAGCTCGCAGGCCCAAATAAATTAAATAATAGGTACGCAGGCTCAATTAAATAATAATAGGCTCGCAGGCCCAACCAACAAAAACAGAATAAATTAACCATCCAACCAATCACATGGGTCGAGTCCATAACCATCCACTAAATACGCATTCAACATATAAATGTATTATAATATAATATATAATATTATATAAACAAATTTTAAGTTTCTAGCAAATTAGGTCGTCTAAACTAATTTAGATAAAATGGATCGGAACAATAATTAATTAATCAAATTAATTAATTAACTTTAGTTAGCAAGTCTTATTTAATTAAAATCATATTTTAATCAGATATCAATTTAGAGTCAAACTCTAATTCCAAAAGAGGCAAATTAAATTAACATCTTAATTTAGGATAAAACTCCTAAAATAAAATAAAATAAAATTCAATCTAGTAATTAATTAATCAAATTAATCAATTACTTTAATTGACGAGTTTATTTAATTAAAATCAAATTTTAATTAAATAATAAATCAGAGTCCAACTCCAATATCAAGATTTTAGGGCTAATTAAATTTAGGATCAAATCCTAAATAAAATTCAATTAATAATCAATTAGTCGTATTAACTAGTTATTAAATCAAATTTAATTAAAATCAAATTTTAATTAAACACCAAATTAGAGTCCAAACTCTAATTTTAAAATTAGGGCAAATTGAATTAAAATTTTAATTTAGGATAAAACCCCTAAATAAAATAAAATTCAATTTAAGGTCAAAAATTATATATTATGTTAAAATTTAATTTTAAAAATAATTTAAAAGTCGTGAATTTTAAAATAAAATTTTGAATTGGGTAAAAATTTTAAATTTAGGTCAAACCCATTTTAAATTCTAGTTTAAAACTATTTTAAGATTTGCATTGAAAATCCATTGAGAAATTGCATACTGACCCAATTTAAAATTACAAACAGCCCCTTCAAATTCATAAATTGCATGATAGGCCCTTTATTTTAAAATTGCATTTTTGACCCTATTACATAATTACAGGCACGGCGTGGAATTTCGTAAATTGCAGCAAAGGTCCCCGCCTCAAATCACCCCTAATAGAAAATTGCAAATAGGGGCCTGTAATTTCGAAAATTTCAGGTGAGACCCCCGTCTTCAAAAAATCTGAGAATCCGAAACCCTAATGCCTTGATGGGCAGCGCCGCGTCTGAACCCTAGAGCTCTCCTCCTCCGCCCCGCTTCTACCAACAGCGGCGGTATCCTGCCGCCATCAGCAGCCGGAAAGCGCAGCTCTCTCAGCAGTGCCTTTACGCGACGCAGCAACGTCGCGCGATGCTGCTTACGGCAGCGAGCGCTGCACCAGCAGCGGCAGCACTCAGAGCTTCCAGTCCAGGCAGCGGCGCACAAAAGCAGCGGTGATGGAGGCGCAGTGATGCGTAGCAGCGTGCATGCCTACGCTTTACTGTACCTGAACTGATGCTGTCGCTGAGCGCCTGTTCCGGCAGCTTCACAGCGCCACCTTCGTCGGGGCGGCGGCTGCCACCAGATCTCCGCTTCAATCCGTTTTTCGACCCAAAATTATTTTCTTCTCTCAAATCACATTTGAACAAGAAAATCAATTTTCTTAAAAGCTAGAAAACTAAAAAATATTTATTCAATCATATTGAATCATCAAAGAATAAAAGAAATCCTAACAAGTAACAAGGTGGGCTCTGATACCACTGTAAGGTTTCGATACATATATGCATAGCGAAAATTAAACAAACACGAAACCATAGCCCGGATCAACCTTGTACTTAGATAGAATTTGTGATTAGAATGATACATTTGATGAATGCATGAATCTGGAATCTGAAACAGGAGGTATAAACTTGTCACCACCAGCTGTCCAATTGTCCAGCCTCTAATAGAAATCCACACAGCGAGTTGATTCTGCAACTCCATCAATCTCCAACTATTAGAATGGATTCGAGAGAATTGATTTTTTTCTTTGTGCTAGCAAGAGAAAAATCATACGCTAGAATATTACAGAAAAATAATTCTCATAATTTCTCCACAATAGTGCACATTGAAAATTTGAGGTTGTCTAAATTTTAATAATGGACTGTCACAGATGTGTCTGGACAGTAACCAGTTAACAGTAATTCGTTAAGTTTGTTTAGCGCAGTACTAGATGAATCTTGTTCAGGCAAATTCGTCTGGATAGTAAAACGTAAATAATCAGAATAAATTGTGCGGAATAGTAAATAGACAAGAACACAATAATTTGAGCTTAACGTGGGAAAAAACCCTAACAGGGAAAATCCACGGTTCGCATCCTGCGAACAAAAACAAATCACTATATAAGGAAAGAGTTTACACAGATCAATATAAACTACAGGATAAATCTACGCATAGACTTTATCAAACATCCAAGAAATAGATCACTCCCTGATCCTTCTGTGGCATGTAATGTGAGCTGGCATCCCACCACTCTTCAGTAGTTTTCTTTGACTCTGCAACACTTTTCAGCAACAAGAACTCCCGTTCGATCTTGATCCAAACCTCCCGTTTGATCTTCACGCTGAAATTATTTCATCCTCTAAGTGATTGAATCCTCCTCCCGGAGTATTGAAGTCACAACACAATTGAAACTTTAATTATATTTGCACCACACGAAAAATTAAGCTTCAAGACTTCGAAAGTAAACGTGTATTTTTGTAAGCACTACACGGATTTTTGATTCTACACGTCATACGAAAAACGTCTCGTTTTTCTTCTCTTTATAGAGCAATTAGATTTTCTTGATTCCCAGGTTTTCCTTATTACATAAGATCTCTACTACCTGCAAAATATGGTAGAGATAATTAGTAAAAGGTAAGATAGTTATCCTTAAATAAATCTTACCATGAATAATGATAATGATAAATCATAGAAGATCTTACCATTTATCAATCAAGTGATAAACCTTGATATTTATCACCATATTTTCGGCCCCTATGAATATTCTTCACAATCAAGATTTTCGACCTTATAAACTTACCATATGCATATATAAGATGAAAAATATTCTTGACCATATCAAGAAGATACTTACCATATCTTGAATAAGCTTGATTATCAAGAGTAATCACAAAATATATCATCACGAAATTTACCAAAATCACAAGATAACAATATCAAAATTTCGAGATTATGATCCAAATATACTCGGCCAATCAGAATATTTTAACAAGACTTAAAATCTAATGAAAATGATTATAAGTGATAAAGATATAATTTCAAGCCAAGTAACCTATTATCACAATTCTTGTCACAAAAGATAAGTGATAGACTTCTACCATTATCACAATACTTATCATATCAGATAAGCAACCAACATTATCTCCAAAATACTATCACAATATTTCTTGTCATTATCATAGAAGATAAGCAACAAATATTATCACAATATATAGGAAATAAAGACAATATTACGTCCAAGAAATGTTTAAGTAATTTAATTAAACTTAATAAATTACTAAATAAAAATATTTAGTAATAAACTAAATTTATCTAATTACAAACATATAGGAAAATAGAAATTCCCAATAAATATAACTTAAAATAAGTTAACACACATATTAATATGTGCATCTCAAAGTCCGGCCCAACAATTGGGCTTGTACATTAATTCTAACAGATTTTCTCCCGTCTCATGATTCTATTGCTGATTTTGTTGACTAAGCCACCAAACAGACAAGCTTTCTTTATCTGCTTATGAAGTAGAACCCCCAGGTAGGTGAAAGGGAGAGGTTGGTGCTTGAAACCAGTCCTTCCAGCCACAACTTCTTGGTGTTGAATTTTACTCATAGTAAATGTGCTCTTAGTGTTGTTAAGAGTCTGTCCAAATCCTTTGGAGTAAGTGTCAAAAAATGCCATGATTTAATCAATAGATCTTCTTTATCCATTAGTGAAAATAACTACTACATTCGTGAAGGCTAAAAGAGTTTTAGGAATATGGCCTCCACAATCATAATCCAAAGACGGATTTCTATTAACGAAGAAGAACATGTTGGATCTCCTAGCCTAATCCCCCTACTAGATTTAAAGTAGCCTTCAATTCTCCATTTAACAAGATAGAAATTATATAGTGCCCACTGAGGCACGTGTCTCCCCCTATTGGGGGTGTCAGGCGGGTTCGTCGGGCACTACCTAACACCCAATGCTGCCAAGTGGCAGGTGAGCATTTTATGGTGTCCCCAAAGAACACCATAAATGCTCTGAGTTTATATATACATAAATTTTAAAAAAATAAATATTAACGTCGTCAATGGTGACTAGGAAGTGCAATGATTGCTGTGTTATAGGAGTGCAAATAAAGCAGTGCGAATGCGTATCTATAATTGAAAAGAAGATAAATGAATTAGAATTAGAATCTAGATTTAAGATTTAAAATCTTTGTTTAATAGGAAATGAGGTAAAATGTATGGTAAATAATATTTTTATACATTTCACATTTATAATTTCATATTTGAATTTTTTTGCGAGATGAATACTCACTGATTTGTAAAAAAATATAAATATAAAAAAATTGAGTTTGGTTCTTAGTTCTGGTTTTTGAATGAGAACGGGAACTAAAACCAAAATCAAATGGTTCTTGATTATAAGAACCAAATCATTATTTTTTTATATAGAACCGAACCAAACCGCTTGGTTGGGTTTGGTTCTCGTTTGGTCTGGTTTTGTTCAGTTATTTTGTCCACCACTAAGTAAATCGTTATCAACAATTGCAAAGAAAAGAATAAATCGACTCTGGTTGGGAGGGTTCAGTTTGGGAAGAAGAGTGTTCAATCTATTTGACATAGTATTAGTAAAGATTTTGGAAGAACATCACAAGAACTGATTGGTCTGAAATCCTTCCAATAGGTAGCAAGAACGTTTATAAGGATAAGCACTATAGTAGTTGCAGCCACTCCATCTGGTATTATTTTCCCATCAAAGGAGCCCCTCGCGACTTCAAGGAGATAGAGTTTAACAATATCCCAGTATTCCTGTAAAACATCACAGGAAAGCCATCGTCCCTACCGCACTTTTTTTAGCCTTGGATAACACTATTTTGTGTATTTCCTCCATATTTAGTTGAGAGTTCAGTCAAGCATTCTCTTTGGCTGGTATTCTTTGAAAATGCCCAAAACAGATTTTTGGGTGTTTTGAGTTTTCTTTTGTAATTTTTTTTTTTTTCAAAAGCTCATTTAGGAAATGAGGAAGCAAAGATTCAAGTCATTCCAAAAGAAGCCTAAAAACAGAAAAGATAACGACACCTTAGTACCTGACGGATTTAGTCATTCAAAGACCGTTAAAATGGTCACAAAATTGCTTTTATGATGGCTGATTAATCTTTATGGGATATACGAAAGTTTCTATAACTAATTTTTATTACATATTTTATGTTATCATCTCCTTTTTATGCATCTGTTATTTAATACAATCATTACAATTTATAAATTAATTTATAAAAATACAATTTCATGAATTTGATAATCATTGTTCCTAAATTGTTGAAGACCCTCTTTTGAGTAAAATTAAAACTAATTCATAAACATGAGATGCCTATTTTTCTATGACGAATGCGAACATATAAGAAAGCATTAACGAATTTATGAAAACTTAGAGATCACATAGAACACAACGACATATTTCTATTCCCTATCGAACTTTATGGTAATTAATATATTTCTAACTCGTTTTCACTCTTTCGAATATAAAAGCAAACTACAATCGTTCATACAATCATCGGTTACACAATTGTAGAATAATAAAAATCAATATTAATTACTTGAGAAAATCAAGAAATTTTCTTAATGAAAATTCAAAGTCAAGAATAACTAGAAAAGAATAAGAGTTTCATCATAGCCCTATCACAATATTTAATTTAACCAATCATGTTGATTAGAAAAGAACAATACAACCTTGTAATTCATCATCCGGAAAAAATATGATCTTGAATTAAATCTTCACTCCAATCTTTGTTGGATGAGATCTTGATATGAATTCATTTGGCTCTTCAATTCCAAAGTTTTATTCTTCAATATGCCTCTCTTTCTATATAGAATAGACTCTCCTTTCCAATACTTTTTGTGTTTCATGTATTTATATTAGGTCAGAGTCCTAGTCTAAGCCCAACAAATCACCTAAAATCCAGATTAAATAAGAAAACAAGATCTTGACCAAATTTGTGCCAAGCAATCGCTTGGTAATATTGATTGAACTTCTGCCTTGGAAATTGGCCCTTATGCAATCACTTGGGGATATTAATAGTCCCTTCACTTTTGATCCTCCATCTTTATTTGCAGGTTATTTTTTTTTCTTTCTAATTTCATTCAATATGTCCTTGATAGATTTATTTTCTTGCCCTCCACTTTTGTGGTGTGCAGTTAAGTTTACCTTGTAATCGATTTTTTTCAATTTACTCCAATTAATCTAATTGTCGCGCATTCAGGTCGCTATCTGAAATAAACACAACAACCCAAATTTAGTAGGAAAATCTATAAAATGTCATAGAAATCACCTAGGTTTGGAGCATAAATAAGTGCACAAAACATACTTATCAAATACCCCAAACTAGAATATTTGTTCATCCTCGAATGAAATAAAACAAAAAATACGACTCTATAGTTAACTCGATAACTATAGATGACTTAACATTGACTTGCTTACTCAATGCATTGGATTCGAGTCAAGATACACTTTAGAAAAGTCTGAACTACACAACAAAATTATTTCTTACTTATCTGATGCTCGACTTTGCATGTGTGTGTGAATAGCCAACATCAAACACACATTCATAAAAAAGTAAACCCAACATAGTGTTGTTTATAGATTTTAATATCTAGATGTCATGTGGTCAAACAATTATTTTATTTTTATTTTTATTTTTTCGCATCTCTTATGTATGATAACTCTTTATGCTTTTCTCTCTAGTCCCGAGGTTAACAATCTAAGATATGTGGTTCCTATTTATTAGTAAAAATGCATTTTCCACACAAAGCAGTTAGAATCAGATACATTTCTGCATAAAAGGATCGATGATAATCAATTGCCAATTTTACACCCAGCCTCCAAAGTTTTTGCCTCGAAGTCTATACCAAGTACTTTAAATCTAAATTTTTTTTCATAGAGTAGCCATATTTTTTCCTCATCTCATGTGCAAATTTTTTCTTATTAAAAGCTTACTTACCTAAGTCACCAAGGCCACAAAGAAAAGTCAAAGATGCGAGTGTATCTTATGTTTAAGTCCTCTCTCCATTAAGTTTTTTAAATGATCCATGTAATAAGTTTTGAGCCGATGACTCCAATTCAAATGACCTAAAGCACCAAGTTTTGAAAACCCTTAAAAGCTTCATTGCTCGAGTCACCAAGGCTACAAAGAGAGGAATAAGACAACTATTAAGTAACTAGTGTTAGTTTAAACTCGTTGACTAAATCCCCTTCAACCAAATGTACGATTCAGGAATTTCAGAATGTAAAACTTTTATGTCTACATATACTAGTCTTTCCAACCCTAACTACTCTCTAGAAGTTTGGTTTATTTGTTAAAGGTCAAGATTACTATACTTAAGGTTGGGAAATATCTAGTCAATCCTGGGTCAGATTACATAAGTAAATTACCCCACATGCAATATATATTCCTACACAAGCGACAATGCAATCTTGACTATGTGGTCAATTTCATAAACTCAAATATCGACAAGAAATTTAGTAAAAACTCATTTATAAATGTCGTTCGGTATTTTTTTCTAAAGCAATATTTCATTCAAATGGTATATCAGCATAGACAGGAAGCATGTCAAGAAACCTAAACAATTTCTTTTTAAATTTTTTAGACCAAAATGCAAAAGAATAAATGAAATAAATAGCATATACATAGTCGTGGTATATAGACTCATTTAAAAGAGTGTCTCGATACTTACCCACCCCAACTAAAAATTTACATTTTCCTCAATGTGTCCAAAAATTTACACAAGATAATAAAAGCACAAAAATAATATTATACTCTCTTGGGGTATGGTTTGGAGTTGAGAGGTACCATTGATAATTCAATCTAGTAGATGTCATGAAACTACCATTTTCCTGGTTGCTAGGCTCTAACTTTCTACTTCAAGAATTCAAAATAGATAGTAGTGACAAGATGTAAGGTTTAAATATTTGCATTGAATCCACACCAATAAGAATCCTAATCTCCTAACTACTAAAAAAAAAAAACCCACTATCTAACAGATTGCACATTCTTGCAAAATCTTATAGTGGGAAAAGATAAGTATTTAAAATTGGTCTAGAGGTTGAAATCTAGCTACAACCTTAAGAATGCATATGAAATCAATGTATTCTCTATATAATGTTGGAATATCAACGATGAATCCAAGAGCTTATTTTGTGTTTGAGTGTCAAAGATGAAATTAGCATGAAAACTAAAATGTGATAAGATCAATTAACATCCAACTTAAACACTACATGCCTAAACTAATGCAAAATCCTAAAAATACATGCAATGTAATATTCAATGAAGCAGTATAAATAAAATGGTAGAAAATTGAGTTGCCTCGCAACTAGCGCTCGGTTTATAGTCTTGAACTCCACTTTTGATCTGTTTGTATTTTATTTTGTATTTTCATTTTCGAAAATATTTTGTGTTTCCTGTTTTCATTTTTGTTTTCAAATTTGCTGAAAACGCGTTTGGTTTGTCATTTCTGAAAACTGTTTTTGAAAATGAAAAGTCAGAAAACACGTTCTGTTTGAAATTTTGCAGAATATACTACTTAAACTATTTTTAATTAATTTGCTTGCAGAATACTACTGACTCAAACTCAAATTTCCTTTCACAATACACTGAAAACATGGTTACATGCAACACACTAATGTGAGCATTAAGAATCTATATTAACACAGTTTGGTCAGATTCGAGATTTGAGAAAGCTCTAGTTCTATTAAAATCCAGAAAATGCAACTTTTTTCAAAACCACCAGAATCCATTTATCATTGCATTTTTTGAAAATATAACAACAAGAATTCTCACTTAATTTTTTTTGTAATGTTGATATTGAATTCAATAAAACTTTATTTAAGCTCAGTTCCAAGTTAGGATAATTCTCCAAAAAAAAAGAAAAAAAAAATCTTTATTTAGGCTTAGTTCCAAGTTAGGATAATTCTAAAAAAATAATAATAAAAAAATAAAAACTTTATATTAAGCTTAGTTCCAAGTTAAGATAGTTCTTTTAAAAAAATAAAATAAAATCTCAAAACGTGTTTTCCGCGTTTTGGACATTTTTTGTCGAAATATACACAAAACGCCCAAAACAAGGTTTTGGGCGTTTTGATTTTTGTGTACAAATTTTTTTTTTTGTTTTCGAAAATGCGTTTTCGAAAATGGTAAAGAGAACGAGTTTTTAGTGTTTTCGAAAATAAAAATAGAAAACGACCTCAAAACAGAAAAGAGAACAGGGTCTACATAGCTAAACTAATGCAAAATCCTAAAAATACATGCAATGTAATATTCAATGAAGCAGTATAAATAAAATGGTAGAAAATTGAGTTGCCTCGCAACTAGCTCTCGGTTTATAGTCTTGAACTCCACTTTTGGTAGCAGTGATCATTCAAGGAACTTTAAAGAAAGCTTTGGATGTCTTGCTTTGTTTGTATTTGTTGAACTTACACCACTTTTCATTTATTTTCTAAAAGTCCACGTTGTTGCTGTCATCAAATTATATCTTGACTTCACCATTAGATTCAATGATCTTATCGGTGTCAATGACAAAATAAATTATTAAGCAATCATTGGATTCAGATGATTGCTTTGTAAGGTCAAAATCATAAAAGTCTCCTTTCAGTTTGCTCTACTATGATCAACTCCTCGTTTTTCATGTAATCATCTTCTTTAATTGAGGTTTCCTCAAGTTCGATGTTCGGATTCAAATTTTTTGACAAGGAGACAATAACATCTTCATGGAAAATCTTTTCCTCTTGTTGTAAGCATTGATGTCCATTTACACTCGGAGAACAAAATACTTCCAAGAGTAAATCACCCACTTCAAATATTCGTGAGAGAAATAATACAGTCGACAAGTCATCTAGGGCAGTTTCATCAATTTCACATTCTACTTTTATATCTCGTAATCTCTGTCCTATAATAAAACCTCCCACAAAAATATCTCCTTCTTAAATTTCTAAAGCAGTCAAATTTGTTACCTTATGAAGAAATCACGTACAATTATTTTGTTGAAGTCAACCACATCCATCTTTTTTCTTACCTTGAAAGGAGAAAATAAAATCGAACTAGAACTGAAAAATTGAAAATATAAGACTACAAGCTGAAATCCTAATTAGTGCTACATTACTTAAAAGATAAAATGATCTACAATCACTAGCAAGGGCGTCAAAAACATGTTGCATGATTTCCTTTTGCAAGTGTGAGGATTGAACAAATAGTAAGGTGGATTATAAGTCCATGTATTGTACCACATGAATTGAGATAATTTATTCTCTAAACTCCTAGCATTAATGTTGAGATTTTGTGAAATCAAATTAAACTAAGTAATAAACTACATATGAATAAATGAATATTTTTTATTGATATGCATGAATGTAGTGTTACGTCATAGAATCCACGTTTATTATCCCTAATTAATTTCAAGTTATTCAATTGACAAAAATTTCATGAATATAAAGATCAATGATCCTAAATTGTTTAAGACCCTCTTTTGACTGAAATTAAGACCTATTGATATATATGACTCGACTATATTTCTATGACGAATGAGAACATATAAGAAAGCATTAACGGATTTATGAACACTTAGAGACCAAGTATAGCGATATATTTTTATCCTCTATTGGACTTTATGTTAATTAATATATGTCTAACTCTTTTCAATATTTCGAGTCTTAAGACACCTACAATAGTTCATAGTATCATCGACCACACAATTGTAGAATAATCACTACAAGAATTTTATATTCCGCATACAAAATAAATTTGTAGGGAAATGTTCTTAATCGTGGGCTAAAGCCTTTCCACACAAATTTTTTTTGTAGGTACGTTTGTGTGGCAAACATTGAGGGGAAAAGTATTGGAAGACAAAATCTAGAACTTTGTCGGTTAAAGTTTTTCCACACGAACTCTTTGGATACAAATACAATTCGTTGTCTATGTTCTTTCCTGACAAAATTATTTGTCTACTAAAATTAATTTAGCCCACAACACATATTTTGTGGACACATAGAACAAATCAAATTTTACTTTTCCATACAAATACTTGCGTCAAAAATATTTTGTAGATTAAATTCTACTTTTCTCTACAAATATTTTTGTCCCAACAGTGAAATAATTTGTAAGGAAAAAATTAAATTATTTTTTATATTTTATATAAATTTTTTTATTATGTAAATTTTTTTATCTTATTCAAAATAAAATGTAGAAAAATAATAAATAAAATTAGAATTAAGACCTTTGGTATCGAACAATATATCATTGAACTCAAAATATAATAACAAAATATAAATAAAAATCATTCACTAGGTTTGGTTACATTTAAACTTAAAACAGTCGAACAAACTTACTCTCTAATTATTATAATGCATCTACTAAAAAGAACATAACTATTCATGCTCATTAGATACGCTATTCATGCTCGCAAAAATTGTTCTCATCATCATAGCCATTCTCTTCATCCCCAATAGCATTATCTTCTTCATTAGCATCATAGAAACTTTGCAAAGAACCATGAAAGATTTAATATTTCCATAAATTAAAAATTAATAATTTTGGCAATAAATAAGTGTGACAATACAAAAAAAAAGAAACATGAATAGTCATATTTGTTCTTATAAATTGCTAATCCCACACCTAAATACGATATACTACTAATAAAAAGTTGCAATAGGCCAATCCATTCCTCCCAGTACAGTATTTCAAGAGTAGCTGTAAAACAAGTATTCAAGAATTAATTGGTTAACTAGCAAGATTGCTATGAAAAATAAAAACTTCTATCAAAATTTTCTTAGCATGAAGCTATAATTTTAGCGTTATCACCAAATTGTCTGCTATGCAGCAAGTATACATGAGAGACAGCGGAAATAGCAATGAATTTTAAATCGATTGAACAATCCAAATCCTAATTATATATAAACAGGAAAAATGAAGCAGGAAGGAAAAAAGAAGCCAGCAATGGAAAAAAAAATCCTTGGTGCAGTACAATAAGTGTGTAGAATTTTAGTACCATGGTCAAATCCTTCTTCAGCCTCACATGGGCGTCTTCAAGGAAGCGTTACATGAAGTAAAAAATGAAGAGACCACATTCGTAGTCGGTTATTTTTGCTGTGGTACCTGTTGCCATACCAATTCGAAAAAAAAAATGCTGAATAATCAAACAAAGTTAAAATGAATGAAACACAAAAAATGCAACAGTATTGGAATCACAAGTAATAATAAGAAAGATATCGAGAGAGAATATAGGCTTCAAATGATTTTCTTTTTCATTTACCACGCCGCAGATATAGCTGCACTTTGTGCATGTGGAGTAAGTTAAAAAAATCTAATTGATATTCTTTGAGAGTTGTAAAAAAATTAAAAAAAATAAAAAATAAATAAAATTAATCAAGTGGACCAACTTGGGGTTACATAATAGTTTACATAGATGAAGTGTAAAAAACGAAGTAGGAAATTTTTTTATTTGCTTGAAAAAATTTCGAGCCATTCATATACATTGCATGTATGTATGATGTAATCATTATGAAAATGTAGCAAAATTTATAAAATTATCGAAAAAATGATGTTGAATAGGATCCTTAAATTTACAAGAGGAAACTGGAAGGGATAAGTACAACTTTGCCTCCCTAAATTAATATCTTACTAATCATAATATATAACATTTAGTACTTGTTTGGTTTAGATCAAAATCAAATTTCTAGGTAAAATTTTGATAAAAATTGATGAATTATATAGTTGAAATAATTTAATTCACATAAGATATGGATAAAATTAATTGTTGAATTCGACCCTGATTTTAATCTAATCTTTTAGCTCGACCAAACAAGATCTTAATAAATTTTCATAATATTAATCGTGTTCTAGATGCATAATTTAATATTTCTGTTATCTAATAATCTATAAAAAAATAATAATTGACAAATACGATCCTTAGATAAGTATCATCTATATATAGTAACATGTTTCTTCTTAATTGGTCTGATCTCAAACCATAAACTATATATATACCTGATCTTAAAAAATATATCTCATAGTACTTTATGAGACAATGTAGATAAAATTTGAAAGATCTAGAAGAAAAATACATGAGTAAACGACATCTAATCTAAAAGTTCTCGGTTAAACTTTTAGTGATAAGAAATTTAAGTTTGAGGAAGAATTTTTATGTTAAATTCAAAAGCGTTTTAATGAGCTTTTGATATCGCTACAACATTTCTCAATGTTTTACATTAATTATTGGTTACGACATGATGTTATGTGAACTTTCCTAGCAATTATTTTGTTTAATTGTGAGAAATATTTTATCATGTTGTATGTTCAAATTTGTACTTATTTTAAAGTGTCGAACTTATTAGTTTAGCTTCAAATATTTTTCAAGGCAAATTTAAGCGTTTTAAATTAATGTGTTTCTTTTTGAAAAATTGAAAATTTTAATTGGGTCAAATATTTAAAAATATTTTAAAAGTTGATAAAAGTAAATCAACTTTGGTGTCATTTTATAGCTTACATTATATAATGTAATTCGGATCGACCCATGAAATTTCAATTTGAAGAGAGAAACAATTTTATAAAATATTTTATTATTATTTTGAGTGGTATCTCAACTAAAAGAAAATACTTATCCTTTTCCCCATTATCCTTTCAAAAATGCTAGTTGTTTTTAGGGAATAATAAAAAGGATGACAAAAAAAATGAGTTGGCAAGTTTGTGAACGTTGATTTAAAAATTGATGTGATGTATGAATTATTATGATTTTGTCAACCATATAATATGTTAATTCGTATATTAAATTATAATTACATGTAGCAGAATTGTTATCCTTTATACGTGTGTCAGCAATGCCAGAATTTTCTTTAATTTTGAATCTGAAATTTTAACAGTTTCTTGAGGTCCACTTCCTTTATTTCCGTGTAACTCTCCACTACTTTTGAAATGGATCACTTAACTTATCCCACAAACATCTAAATTTCTCCCAATTAATTCTACGTGTACAGTTTCCAACGGCTCTTGCGCTTAGTCTTTTCATTATAAAAGTAAATAAATAAAATTTCCACAGCATCCACGTCAACTTTACAAAAAAAAAAAAGTTTCACCTTCTTTACTTATTTTTCAAAATTCGGTCACTTCACCTATTTACTTTCTTTGGCAAGCTACTTGAAAAAGTCGTTAATTTGGTGATTATGCATTTCAACTTCACGTGCATTTCAATTCAACAATTTTTGAAAAATTTAAGATAGTATCATCTCTCATACACATGTTGTTACGCTTTTGAATTAAATATTATGCTAGCATGAAATTTGTGTCAATATCTTATATTTGATGAAACGCATAACTTTTTATGTGCTGATTGATTATTGGCATGCTATGAATTTATTTATGATGATATTATGATTGATGATTGAAGGTAATCATCTAATATGTTGTGATTGAAGGTAATCACCTATGATTGAAAGTAATCACAGCAAAATTTATTAACTGACCATGTTAAAATGTTTTCCAATGATGAAAGTTGATGTTGACATATAATCAAATGTTGGTGTATTTTAATTTAATTAGCGTGTGTATATACTGCTGAATATTTATTCGAAATGCTCGTATTTAAAAACTTTAAAGACTGAAGGACTGGACGTGGCGTTATGACAGGCAGTAGTGAATGAAATTTAAGTTTTTATGCCCTTTTACTTGGACTTATCATTGTTATTGTTGCAATACATTTTTAAGACTCGAAAATTTCTTGAATGAATTATTTCTTGATTGATGAAGTGTTACTTTTGGAAAAAAATGTATATTTTGATTGCTACTTGAAAATATCAAATTTTATTTGCACTTTGAAAATTCATTGCAAGTTGTATATTTATAATTTCTGAATGTTTCAAAATTGGAAAATGACTTTTTATGAGTTATCTATCATATGAAACTGAAAACAGGTCATTTAGAGTCCCGTAGAATTTATTAAAAAAAATTTGACGGTGCAGTTTCGGAAACAGTGATTAGGCTGTTTAAAAAAAATAAATATTTTGAACTTCAAACGTGGTCATTGAGACCCCAAAATTTTATATGTTGTATTTATACGAGTTCTTGAAACTCTATTAAAATTTCATAATTTTTCGACATTGTTTACCATTTTAAATAATTTTTACAAATAGACTGCGTTACTCAGAAAAAATGGCATAAGTTGCTAAATTTTTCTATAACCTCTTCAAATTATTTGTTTCTCATTTTTCTAAGTCCACTTGGAATATATTGTTAACTTTAAAAAAAAAATTAGTTATAATTTCAATCTAAAGTATTTTTCCTAAATTTATTGTTTTCGAAATTTTAACGTGAACGAGATTATGTTTAATAACGCGTCAGGTTAAAAGGAAATTCGGGGGGTTACAACACCAATAGAAAGATGTTATGTGTGAAGCACAATTAAAATGAACTAGTAACTTTTAATTATTTCTAGATGGTTAACCTTATAATTCAATTTGTCCTGAGTTTGATTACCACAGATGCAAATAATTTAAATAAAAAATCATCACAAATATAATGACGGAGAAACCAAATGTTGGTAAAAACTCTAGGACCAAGCCAGTTATCTTCACTATAAACAATATGGTTTATAGTTAGATTTTGTCAAGCAAGTTTCACTAGACTTCCTGCACTACTCTTGCAAAATCTCAAGATACTATTGTTCAATCTTCCAACTTTCCGATCTTATCCAGTTTGTCTCTTCCAATTAGATACCCAACAATCTGCAATCCTTGGTTGTAATTTCTACGATTATAGTCCTTCCCTCCTCAATCTTTAGTGGCCTTTGAAGTTTCAGTTGAGAAAGCGTCTTCCTCGATGTGTAAAGGAAGTATGTGTAATAATGTTTTCCTAACATGGGGATGTTTCGGTCTCCAGAAATAAATGGTTGAATCATTTGTGGGAATTGTTCTTCGATCTTCAATGTATGTAGAGAAATACGGAATATAATGTTAGCCAATGAAACACCTTGCAATTTTTGTGCATATGGCTTGGTATGTGTAGTGTAAGGTGTTTAGGTTGAATGGGCCAAACAAAATACTTTAAAAATGCATATTAGAGCGCAAAATAGGCATCGGTCACTCGAGGGTACATCAATCGTAATTCGAGCGCCAAAAAAACTGCTAAAACTGCCCGAGCGGAATTCAAGTGTAATTCTAGTGGTCTTCCTTATTTTGGTCATAACGTTATCTCCTGATATCCAATTGAAGAGATTTAAAGTGTATTAGAAAGATAACTGAAAGGTCTACAATTCTTCAAGAATTAGAAATTTCTAAATTCAAATGTTTTCTATACAAAACCTAGGTATCAATCTCTGACTAAAAATCTGAATCATAATCATTGCGAGTTTTTTCTTCTTCTTTCATTTCTAATTGCATCTCAAGTCTCCTTCGACAATTATTTGATCTTCTTGAACTCAAATACATAACTAACTTAATTACCATACTTTGACTCTAATTGGAACTTTATAAACAAGTCTTTTTGTTCACAGGGTTTCCAATTACATAAAAATATAACAATATCCCACTTTGGCATTCCTTGACAAAATACTATAATAAAGTCAAGATAGTAAAAGACAATGTAAACTATCCAAGCTTTTATGTCACTTGCATTCCTTGGTATACCTTCTTTCTGAAATAAAAAACTCAAACATAAACTTAATCATGGGATCAAATTGTGCAAACAACAAGGATTTGATAAATTTTGGATCAAAGACTGCCCTGCTCCTCATACAACTGGATAATAAGGATCCTTAGATTATTCAATACACTTTAGAGGATATATATCAACCTCAACTGCATATGAATTTAATCTTCAGCCGCATATGGAGAGAAGGAAGCACTTTGGATGATTGGATTGCGAATGTTGGATACAAAGAAAGGATTTAAGTTATTAGTCCTGCTGAATTTGTTAATGAAGGTAAAGGTGCAGCTTGTCTTGATAAATTGGCTTACCTAATATTAGAGTTGTGTAGTTGTTATATGTTAAACATGCTTAGCTTGTATTATGTTGTGTTTTCATTTTGCTTTTTCTCCCTTGTCTAGCTCTTGTTTTGCTCTTTGGATTGTTTCATGCATGATCGATTGTAATTCCACTTAGTGTTTGGTGCATATTGTATTAATTTGAAGGTAAATCACATAAGTTCCCCTTCTCGCATTGTATATGTTATTCTATATCAATAAGATTCATATCCTAGGCTTGGATTTTCAAGTGAGGATATTTCAAAAATAAAAAATAAGAAATATCATAAATAGGACATGCTAGTTTGAGACGTGATATTAATGTCAATCAAAACACCAACTGAAACATTAACACCACAAAATATCAAAACTCAAAAAGCTATATATTATGGAATACAATGCAATGAGAATTTTCTCCTCCTTACTATAAACTCACATTTTTATACAGTATCAAAATATATCTACATCTCTCCCCAATGACCCCAAACGACAAAAAAATGCAATTTTTCCATATAACTTCTCGCGCTTTTGTCATAAACGAAAAATGGTGTCAATTCAAATCAATTTTAGCAATAATATGGAAAAAAAAATTAGTTGATAACATGCATAAATAAAATTAATGATAGTAAACTTTTTCCATACACTCATCTTAAGTTAAAATGGAGTAAATTGTAAAAGTAACTCAAATGTGTAACGAGCGTATTTTTGCAAGCATACTATTATTTTTTCTCCCCCATACTTAAAGCATATACATGTTTCACATATTTTTCACAATTTATAAAGCTCATGAACTTTTCATCATAAGTTCAAGTCCTTTTCATTAAGCCACTAAGATGACACTGTAGCGAGCTTTATGCCGGTTAACCAAAGTCAATTGACAATAAGCTTTAGGTGTTGAAACACCTTGCAGGCTTAGTTGCTCAAGTCAAGTAAAATCCGAAGCAGAACATAAGATACTGAATATATTTTATGAGGGGGTATCATTAATCTTAGGTCTAACAAATTGATCAATTCATGTCCAAAGTCATCTTCCTAACAAGTGGCTGTCATCTCAAATCTCACACATGTGGTTAAGTCCCACTTACAAGATCATAGTGTATGCAGTGCAGATTATACATGAATATACATATACTAAGTACTTCATAGTAACCTAAGCAAGTAATGAAAAATGTGTTATAGCTCATCAATTTAACTTAAATATGGTCACAAAACACAAGTTGAAGAATGTTATACATCAAGTTGTAGAAATAATACATCTCATTTAAACAAGTTTTTGTTGTTTTTCTTTTTTAGAATTTTTTTTTTTTTTTTTTTTTTTTTTTTTTTTTTTGGGGTATAAAATAAGCATGTGCCAAAGTAAGAAAAATAAAGATGCACATGCAAGTAAACAACTAAATAAAAAAAAAAAAAAAGAATTAGATGTATGCACCAACAAATTATTCAAGTGATAAAGCAAATGAATGCACCAAGATTACCTAATAAGTTAGGTAAACAAACGCTTTTACCTTTAAGAGCACTGTGATCTATTTCAAAATTTTAAGGTGAAGGACATAAATTTACCATTCTCATCATGAATGGATTTCTCACTCTGATTTTTCGATTCAGACTCGTCATTAGTGAGAGTAGTGTTCATAACCATATCATAACTTTTTCTTGCTAGTAGTGCACTCATTTCTTATATGTCCAAAATAATTACACTTGTGACACCTCACAGATTTACATTTTTTGCTATATTCATTGGGTGCACTCTTGTGTCTATCCTGAGGCTTGTTTTTATTTCTAAACATTCTTCTAAACTTTTTAGCCACATAAACTAACACCTCATTTTTTTAATCTGACTCAGAAGATTCAGCATTTATACCCTTAGTAATTTTAAAAGTTATAGACTAATTTTTATGAGATTTATCTAAGGTAAGCTCATAAGTTTGGAGAGATCCAACCAACTCTTCCACCTTAATAGAATCCTTATCCGTATTGTAGCGACCGATAATTTTTACGCAATTTAATAATTATTTCAAAGTTTCGAAAATCGTGCCACTGCGATCTCATCCATTTTTAAGTTAACGTCGCGACACGTTCGTCTAGCCAAGTCGAGAAATGTAAAGTCAATTTGATTTTAATTAAATTTCGAATTTCCAAAATTTTATTATTTTATTTATTTATTTAAATTATTATTTTCAAAATCATTTTAAATCCTAAATTACGTCAAGTTCATTTTATCATATTCACTCTTCGACTCAGTTGAATTCACGTACGACCTTCCTAGAATTGTGTGCGTTGCTTATAAAGGTCTCATACTACTAACCCCCATCTATCACATCAATCCCATCAAATTCCATACCCTAGCCCTCACTTCACCCAACCCATTCCATTATACATCATCAAGCTTCCTCACTCTCAACACAACCCCAATTCTAATTTCTAACAACCAACCAACCTCCCTCTCCCTCTCCCTCTGCATAGTGGAAACACTCCAAGCCACAAAATTGATTCCATTTCCTCATCAACCAGCCACCACCTCCATTGCCGAACCCAGACTCAATTATAGAATCCAAAGCCAAGACCAACCAAACTGAACCACCATCACCGCCGTTCACTACTCTTGACCTAGCAGCCATCTTCCTTACGCAGCCATGCTCGACCAAGCAATCACCATCCAACCTGCAATGACCACCTCCAACTCAGTACCACTACACTGGAATCACCCAAATCACTACCTCAAACAAATTCACAGCCCAAATCCATCAAGCCTGGCCAACATCACGTTAGCCACCACTAACTGCTCCATCTGAACACATCACGGCCAAACCACCACCGCAGTCGTCGCCTGTACCCTACCCAGCTGGACCCCAGAACACCACCAAATTCGTCGAACCAACATCACCACACAATCACAGTTGAACCACCACCACCAAACCCAAGCATCACCTCCAATCAACCCAATTCCCTCACCAAAACAACCGGCTACCGCCGACACCACACTAAGACGGCCACGGTCCCAACTCAAAAATACCACCAAATCAACACAAAACCCAAGAAATAGAAGAAGCCGGAACTTACCTCAACCCTTGACCCATTCCAACCGGATTTGTCACCAGAAAATCACCTCTGCGAGCCTCAATCAATCTTCAAATTCACACCACAAAAACCTATCAAAACTCAAACTCCGGCCTCCCCCACACTACCGACTGCACCGCCTCCACTTGACGGCGGTACCAGTGCCAGATTTCGCCGACGACTTGGATCGAACCTGGAGGGTTCCGCCCTTCCATCACTTTCATCTCTCTGTCGATGTATAGAGAGAGAAGAAAGAGTGAGAGAAATGATTTTGTTTTAAGATTTTGACCTTCAAAAATTACACTTTGGTCCCCAAATTTGTAAAATGATTTAAATCAGTCCCTATAGTTTTAAAACTAATCATTTCATCCCCTTAAGTTTTAAATGATTTTAATCAGTCCCTTCATTTAAAAAAAATTAATTATTTCAATCCCTACAGTTTAATATCCGTTTTGAGTTTCAACCCAAGTTTCGAAAAGTATTCATTTTAGTCCCTCAACTTTCAAATTACTCATTTTAGTCCCTCGACTTTCAAAGTATTCATTTTATTCCCTCAACTTTCAAATTACTCATTTTAGTCCCTCAACTTTCAAAGTATTCATTTTAGTCCTCCAACTTTCAAAAATAGCGATTTCAGTCCCTAAATTATAATTTATCATTTTTAAAATATAAATTTTAAAAGAGTAATTTAACTTATTTTCTAATTGGCTAGACGAGGCGTACGGAGATTTGAAAGATTGAAGTCATTCCCGCTCAACCATACTCGTTAAGTTTAAGGTAGACTCACCCCTATTAATTGATTTAAATTATGATTGCATGTGAATGTGTATGTTATGTGACTTATGTGAAAGTCATTTTTATGAAAAGAGACGAGAAGGTATTTCTTCGAAAATAATTATTTGTTATGCTTGTCATAACTTATATGCTTTTATGCATGAGAAAGAAAGAAGAGAATATCTTGCAAGATAAATGATGATGTTATGCATAACTTACGTGCCTTAAGTGCACGAGACGAGACTACCCACACCCTATGTTTCTAAAGAGCCTATGATTTTTCAAAGAGAAGCCACGTGCTTTAATGCACAAGAAAAGACTACCCACAACCTATGTTTCTAAAGAGCCTGCATTTATGTGTTCAATTATTTTGTAGATTAATTAATTAGCGATGAGTCTACTGAATATTTCTATGAAATGGTCATGTCTATTTTTAACAACATTTGCAGATTTCGGAGAGGGTGGCAAGTGATGGATGATTGTGACAATAGTCGCTAAATGGTTGAAAATCTTATTTTAATGATCCGTATTTCCAAACATTGGATAATCTTGAGAATATCAATTATTTGAGAAATTATGACATTGTCAATTATTTTACAATATTAATGGCTCGATTTATTATTTCGAATAGGTTTTAAACTTTATTGACCATTACAGTTTATTTAATGTTGCCAAAAATGAATTTCAGTTATTTCTTCCGCTAAAATATTATTTTAAAGTTTAGACCAGAAGATGACGTGGTGAACCGGGTATTTAGAACTTGGGGGCGACACGTATTCTCCTCTATCGTTACAACTTTAGGCCTAAAACGCTCAGATAAGCATCTGAGGAATTTTCTAACAATTTAGGACTCAGAGATTCTCTTTCCCGTGTTGATAAAAGGCATCAAATGTCGCATCATCTCTTATTCAAATTTCTTCAAACTTAGTTGTCAACACACACAACTTGAAATTTTTAACAGCCTGAGTTCCCTCATATGTAGTCTGTAAGAATCTCAAACTTCTTTTGCTACCTCACACCATAAATAAGGCATGTAAGACTTTGTTATTCCAATTGCACTCATTTATCTAAATCGTAGTCTAATTAGCTATGGCTGTGGGGGTGACTACGGCCGCAACAGTAGTAGATGGTTCTGACAATCCATTTAAAACACTACACCACACTTGCTCATCTATGAATTTTAAGAATGCTCTAATCCTAACTTTCTAGTAGGGGTAATTATTGCCATCAAAATATGGTGACAGGGGCAATGAACTGTTCATCTAGATAAATAAGACCAGGACACGAAATTAGGCTCTGATACCAATTGAGAATGCACTTCTTTGATGTGTAAAGGAAGTAGGTTTTTTAGATTAAGAACAATGATGTTTTTCAAACATGTGGTTGTTTTGATCTCAAGAAATAAAGGTTTGAAACTTTTGTAGGAAACGTTCTTGGATCTTCAATGTATGTAGAGAAATATGGAATATAATGTAAGCTCAATGAAACAACCTTGCAATTTTTGTGCATATGGCTTGGTATATATAGTAGAAGGTGTTTATGTTGAATGGGCCAGACAAAATACTTGAAAAATGCATATTATGGCGCAAAATTGGTGTCTAACACTTGAGCGCACATCTAGTGTAATTCGAGCTTCCAAAAACTGCTAAAACCGCTCCAGTGGAATTCAATTGTAATTTGAACGATTTTTAGTATTTTGGTCAAAACTTTCTCTCTTGCTGTCTTGTTATAAGTGATTCTAATTGCATTGGAAAGATAACTCAAAGTTCTACAATTCTTTAAGAAATAGCAATTTCCAAATGTTTTATAACCTCAGACTGAAAATCTGAATCATAATCATTGCAAGTTTTTCATTCTGCTTTAATTTTTAACTACATCTCAAGTCTTCTCCTGTACCACTTTGATCGTCTTGAACTCAAATGCACAACTAACTCAATTATCATATTTTGACTCTAATTGAGACTTTATAAACAAGTCATTTTGTTCACAAGATTGTCAATTACAAATAAAATATAACATAATCTATTTTTTTAGACAAGGGGTCATCGTTTATAATTTCTTTGACTTTCTGCAAGGGTGTCATAACTGGTGACATATCATCCCTTCTGAGGTTTAGAGCTTTGAAAACTTCATAGGTCATTACATTTGCCGCAGTCTCATTATCAACAAGAACCCTCTTGACATCGTAGTTTGCTATGTCCCCTATGATAACTAGGGCATCATCATGATGGTACGCAATACCTACTTTGTCTGCAATCCCAAAATTGATTTTATCCGCACAAAGTGGTCGTGTGGCAATAGCATTAACATCCATCGATCGAGCGTACCCCTTTCGTGAATTTTTTGAATCTCCACCTGACGCTAGTCGTCCTGAAATAACATTTATCACTCATGCTCTCTTTCGATCTTCTTCAGCGGGACTTGGGGCTTTATCTTTCGAATTACGATCCAAAACATATTTGATCAACGAACCTCTCTGGATCATTCTTTCAATTTCATCATTTAAGACCTTGCAATGCTCTGTATGATGCCCATGATCTTTGTGGAACTCGCAATATTTGGTCTTATCTCGTAAATGCTGTGGCATGGTCATTTGTCGTGGCCACTATAGATCTTTATGCCCTTTAATCTCCATTAGTACTTTCTCCCTTGGCACATTCAAAAGCGTGTATTCATTCGCACTTTGAGCCGCCTTGAAATGATAGTCCCTCCTCCTCTTTGGGATTGCTTCCCTCTGTTCTTTTCCTTTCTCGTTCTTCCTCTTCGAACTTTCAGCTCTCTGATCCTTGAAACCCCTGGTGACATTCAAGGTCTCCTCACAATCAATATACTTCTCGCTTCTTTGGAGAAGCTCTGTCATATTTTCTGGTGCCCTCTTCGATAATAATGTCCGGAATCCATGATTCCTCAATCCATTAATCATGGCTGTTATAACTAAGGGCATTTGCAAATTCTTCACCCCCAACGCAGCTCTATTGAATCGAGTAATATAGTCCCTCGGTGATTCATCCTTGTTTTGAATGATTTGCATCAGGCCTATCGCACTCTTCTTCTGTCGTGAGCTACTGGCAAAGAAGGCTGGAAACTTGGTTGCAAAATCAGGGAATGACTTTATGGATTTTGGAGGTAGAGTATCGTACCAATCCCTGGCCTCTTTTCTCAAGGTTGGGGGGAATGCACGACAAGCTATGGCGTCTGGGATGCCACGTAAGCGCATCAGATCCTGGAATGCTCGTAACTGATCAATGGGGTCTGTCGTTCCATCATATTTTTCGATTCGAGGGTTCTTGAAAGAATTAGGTAGGGGTACTGCCATGATTTCTGGAGTAAAAAGATCTTCGCTGATTAATAACTGCCTAGGAGTCTTCTTCTTCTGCAAGGCCTCATCTAATTTACGGTCGAGAGCTTCGAGCCTAGCCTCCAACAATATATCGTTGAGCTGAGTACTTTGTCGTTGTGACGATTGTGCATCTTGCGAGGTCTGAATGCTGGCGGTTTGATCGTGTTGGTCTTCCACGGGGATCGTGTTCTGCACGTCTTGTCCCTGGGGTGCATTCTCTCCTTGATTATTGACTTGAACTCAATCTACCAGAAGTTGTATTTGTGACTGCAAGGCCTGAAACTGTTCCTGCGTTACATAGGGATTATCGGGAGGTGGTGCTGGTGGCACTGAATTCTCCGAGTTTCCTTGGTTCCGACAGGTATTCCTCCGTGACATAGTTATGTTTGGAAATGACAGAAATTAATGTCCTTCCCATAGACGGCGCCAATTGATGTAGAAAGATTCTTGAGATCAAAATAGCTGCCAGTGAAGATATTTTCGAATCCTGGTTCCCACTTCTTTGATTCCTGAAAAAAGAAAGGCGGGGCTTTGTCCCCCGTTTTAACTCTGGCGTGCCAATTAGTATTTTGAGAAGAAAGTATGTAAGTTGAATAATTTTTAAGAGTGCATACCTTTTCTTAATGAATCCAAGGGGATGTATATAGTGGATCAAATGTAACTGTCCATTATTGAGGTAATAATCGTCCATGGTGGAGGTTCTAACTCCCCACTATTAAGGTGTCAACCGCCCACTATGGGAGCATTTACTGCATTTATGAGAAATTCCGGAGTAGTGGGAAGTTATTTATTCCTTTAATTTCGCCGCCACGTGTATAGCGGATTGCTGTTGAAGGTATTCGATCATAATCAAAGTCACGATGTAACGATTGGCCTTTCTCGATCACCCATATGTGACTTCTTCGATTTAGAGATCGAAATTCGATCAGTGACACATGTATCATTAACAATTAAAAATTGTGGTCGTTGAATTTTATTATATTATTTGTGTTTTTATCACATATTATACTGTCGTTGAATATCAGGATATATTTTAGCGGGATTTCTTAGGTACCCACTCCCAACGGCCATTTTAATTCGATCGTGGAACTATATGATTAAAAATTAATTCTTTGATCGTTATAATTTATTTCTAACTATTTAAAAATTTGAAGTTGGCCATCCATTTTCTACGATTAGGCTTATCATAAGCCTCTGTTGTTTGGTGATATATATATATATATATATATATATATATATATATATATATATATATATATATATATATATATATATTTAACAAAGAATGTGATGTTTTTAAGAAGAAAAAAAATATATGATTAAAAGGTGATTTGAAAAATGTGTGTAATAAAAAAAGTTATTTAAAAAAAATGTGTTATCCATGAACAAATTTATAAACAAGTTTACATGATTCACAATTAATTCTTTGATCGTTATAATTTATTTCTAACTAATTAAAAATTTGAAGTTGGCCATCCATTTTCTACTATTAAGCTTATCATAAGCCTCTGTTTGGTGTTTTTTTTTTTTTTTTTTAACAAAGAATGCGATGTCTTTGAGAAAAAATATATGTCTTTGAGAAAAAAATATATGATTAAAAAGTGATTTAAAAAATATGTGTAATTAAAAGAAATTTAAAAGAATGTATTGTTCATGAACAAATTTATAAACAAGTTTACTTGATGGAGACTTTAGTTTTGAAGGGGATTGCTTCCCTCCTCGTGACGGAGAGGGGAGGAATTTGGGTGACAGTGGGGCCAGCCCCTTTATGAGAGGAATAGTTTTTTCCCCTCCCCGTCACAGGGAGGGGGAAAGCCCCATAATTTTGAAAACTATTTAGTTGAAATATATCATTTTTCTTGTACCATCATGTTGTACCACCCAAAGTATAAATAACTTCCCATATAAAGAAAGTTCGCGAAGAGGAAAAGGATATACATGTTGCAACTTATCGCTTCCGTCAAGTGGATCCATCGATCATTTAGCCTGTGTTTGGTAAATATACTTTTCGTGGTTTATAAATCACAAAATTTTTCAAATCACTTTTTAACCATACACTTTTCTCTCTCCAATTTTCAACCACTACTTTTTACCTCAAAATCATAAATAAACCAGTTTATAAACCAAACAGTGTTACCAAACGGAGGTAATAATTTGAGGTTCCATTTGAAGTAAAGATGTCAATCCGGGATCCAAGTCAATTCAGCCCGTCAACCAATGAGTTCGGTATCGGCCCGAGTAAAAAGTCCGTCTGCTGCAGGTTTATGGGCCGAATCGGGTTAATCAACGAATTTTGAACTATAACCTAGACCTATCCACTTGCCCATACGCATGAGGGTCACGAGTCACAGGTCGCAATTCGTTCTAATTTGGCCCATATGAATAAAAATGTAGAACTTTTCATATTTATAGCAAAAATATTTTTTGTTAAATACGAAATGAACAAAATGATAAATTCATATTTACACAAGGAAATGTTTACATAAAATTCAAATTTATATCTTATGTTACGTGAATTACTTCTTACTTTGCAAAGTTAAGTACAACATAAATAAATAACAACTAAATCAATTTCTAATTATTATTATCAAAGAACATCACGTTTCTTAGCTATTAGAGTGGGAAAAAAAAGATTTATATTTAAAAGTTGTACTAGAGTTTGAAGAAGAAGAAAAAAGACTTTCATTGTTACCATATTTAAAAAAATTAGTTTTCTTTTTTCTTTTTTTTTTTTAATTATTTCACGAGTCGGCGAGTTAACCATGACCCGTAAAGGTGTGACACGCGTAACTTGTGATTCACATTTTCTTGACTCATGAATCGTCCAATCGAGTCAAGGGTCGGCCCAAGGTCCCAGGTTGATCTGGATCGATTTACGTGGGTCAAATCGGCTCGCCCACATCTCTAATTTGAAGCAAAAAATTGGATAAGGACAATGGAGCACATGTTTATTTATTCAAAGAGGTAGTGTCAGAAATGGCGGGACACTTTGGCTGGCATTGAACAGACCAAAGGTATCAAGTAGGGAGAAACTTTATGAGAAGTTTCAAAATTAATATATCCCGTTGTGAGCGAAGAATTAGAAGATGAATGAATTTATTCAATTGCATAAATGACTCATATAGGATTCGGGATGCTCTTAGGGCATATCCCAATTGGCTAATGTTGGGGATCTAAAAACGTTGACAACGCAGAGGTCATATGTTCGAATCCTCACAAGTTCAAAATTGCTAGACACTTTGTTAGTCCAGTGAGTTGTACCTAGGCCCTGGCCGCTAAAGATATAACCTGCAATTTACATTCTCCATCAATCCCAAGTACAATGACGATGGGAACGCCTAAGGTTTGTGTTCAACCTTTATATTGGATTCAGGATGAACTATCCATGTTTGCAATCCATATGTGTGAACTAATAAGTTGAAGGCAAGGATAGATGAATATAGAATTTGGCATTTTCTCAAGTAAAAGACAAAACTTATTGGCAAGAACAAGCAGAAGTAATGATTGTGAAAGCTGATAAATTTAATATGGATGAAGCTCCTTACAAGTATAGTTAAACAATAACCTCTCAACTCTATTTCATTGAAACACATCTCGTGATTTACATCCTCTACAAATCCTCAGGAAAGGGATTGTATGGGCTTCTAAGTAGATGTGTCAAGACGGACGGGGCGGCCGGACCTGTGAAAATCGGTCCTAATCGACCTAGGACGCGGGACGACCCTTTGCTGGCGGATCACGGGTCAAGAAGTTGTGAACCGCGAGTCAAATTTTCGTGGGCTGCGGTTAACCCGCTGGCCCGTAAAAAAAAAAAAAAAAAAAAAAGAGTGTTTTTATTAAATATGTTAGTATTGAAAATCTCCCTTCTTCTAAAAATTCGAATACAACTTTTAAATTAAAATCTTATTTTTTCTCCCTAATAGCTAAAAAACGTAATGTTCTTTGACAATAGTAAATAAAAATACATTTAGCATTTAATTGTTATTTTTTTATGTTTTATTCAAATTTAAAAATTTAGAAATAATTCATGTAACATAAAATATAAATTTAAATTCTGTGTAAATATTTTATGGTATAAATATTAATTTAGCATTTTAATCATTTTGTATTTAGAAAATTGAAAAAAATTTGCTAGAAATGGGAAAAAATATATGTTTTTATTCATACGGACCAAATCAGAACAAACCGCGATCCGGATGGGCTAACGGACGGGACTGAGTTGTAGTTATGAGTGAGCATTTTTTCTCGGAACCGGCCAGTCCGGATCGAGTTCGACCAAAGAATAAATCAATTTTGGGACTTATTGGCAATTCTTTATTTACAGGTTGGTTGGTTGTTTTATTTTTTTATTTTTTATTTTTTGGTAAATTATTAAAGATCACGATTCGGTGATTTATGTCTTCTATCCTCCTCCAATTTGAGGTCTTGTTTCCTTCTTTATGTCCAGCAAATTCCTTCTTCTTCTTCTTCTTAATTTCTTTAATTATTTCTTAGTTTCTTATAATCAAATCAATTAACCTATTACCTATCAATTCCCAAATACCAATTACCAAACCAAGTTTGTCGACGTTACCTAATTATTTCTTTAATTACCAATTATCAAATACCAATTCCTGAATTTCTTTAATTATTTCTTAGTCTACACATGTATGATTTTCTGTTTTACTTTTAATCTTTATAGTTTCTAAAATGGGTACAACATGGTGTGTCACATTTTTTTGATATTATACCATTGCCTGTTAAGTGTAGGCAACTTCCATTCTTAGTCACAGGAAGCTTCTAATCTTTAGTACTAAAGAATATTTTATTTTTGTCTCAGAAAAAAGGAGAGACACATTTTATTTTAACATTTTCAATGTAAATAATCAGACCGGACTGGAATTGATCCGGTTCTGGTTTGTTTCTTAATCAAATTTGGAACCAATTATTCCATTACTAAGATTCCCATTGGTACTTGGTTCGGTTCAGTTCCTTTCAGAAATGGACTGGACCGGATCGCTTCCACTCCTAGTTATAGTTCGAAATTTGTGGGCTGACTTGAAACCGGCCCAGAACCCGCAGCAGGCTAGCTTTTTTAAGCGTGTCGTTACCGAACTTTTATTGGCAAGAACAAGCAGAAGTAATGATCGTGAAAGCTCATAAATTTAATACGGATGAGATTCTTTACAAGTATAGTTAAACAATAATCTCTCAACTCTATTCCATTGAGACACATCTCGCGATTTACATCCTCTACAAATCCTCAGAACAGAGATTGTATGGACTCCTAAGGTTGAAATTCAACATTTTTTGTGAAAGTTGATAAATTAAGAGTCCAAAGTTCAAGAGGACCAAATAATAAAGTTGTGTTTGATAGCCTATATTTGATTAAGAAAATGAAAAATGTTTTAATTCTTTCCACTTTTTGGTTGTTAAATTTTCCAAGAAAATATTATCCAACTTTTTGCCTTGTTTATCTAACAAATGTTTTCTCTTGGTTTCGTAGGTAAAATATTTTCCTTGTAACATGTAAAATCCTTTTCGTCGCGTTTGATTATTTTTATTGTTGTTAATTAATTTTTTTGTCAAAAAATAATAATATTATTATTATTATCAAATACAAATATATGAAAAAAGTTAATTTTTTTATTATTAAAATAGTTAAATTTTGCTTCATTTTCCATGAAGACTAAGGTCAACCAAATAACAAATTTTGGGAAATTCCTCACTTTTTCACTTAGAAAATTAAATCAATCAAATAAATCCAACTATTATTTTCCACGAAAATCATTTTCATGGAAAGTCTTTTCTTTATAGTTATTTTCTATTCTTGCAATCAAACGTACCTAATAAAATGGGTGGAAACCCGATGAGTTTATGTTCGTTTATGAAGAAGCCCGGATGAATAAAAAGCCTATCTTCCTCAGTCTGGAATGTGCCGAAATAAATTGGGATTATGTTACTCATGTAAAAAGGAAGGGAATCAAATTAATGAACAAGGCAAAAGTGGATCATGAACTGGTAAGAGTGTTATTCCGAAAGGTCGTACTTGCAATTACATGGCGAACACTTTATTTGACTTCGGTGCTACCTACATTTCAATATTTTTCCAATTCATGCATAGTCTAAAACCTCTGCAATTATCCTCCGAATTAGATAAAATTTTACCTTCTCACCCTAGTTACTATTGAACTCTACATTCAGTATATATTCTTCTAACTGAGAAATGATATGATGCCCAAATAATACCCATCCACCACATGTGGGTGGGAATTTGCTATTGGGTGGGTGGCCCCGCTGCTCTCCCACACATAGGGTATGAAGGGTGAATGCCTCACTTGTGGTACCCAGACATTATTAATTTCTGATTCTTATAAATAACAAATATTAAGCCAACTTAATTTTCTTGGATATAAAGAATTTATGTAGTAGTCCTTGAAATGGACTTGTTATTCAACCATCTCAATACGATCTATTATAAGTCAAGAACTTTACAATTTCTTGAAAAAAATCTAATTTTTCTTCTTCGATCTGAGAACTTTGATTATCCAGTGAGTCTTAGACTTAACCCTTGTTAATTTGACTCTCATTTCTATTTTTTTTCATAAATATTTTTTTTTAACCGAGCCATTTTATGGGATCCACAACATTTGTCTAAATCTATTAATGTATGTGATTTTAGCAAAAGGAAATTGGGGCTTAGAAACAAACTTTATTACACTAGAAGAGGTTGTTGCTATACACTAATTGAAGCTCTAAGAAATACTATTCCAAGAGGCATCTAAAGAAAGAAAACAACAAACATAGGACACTAAAATAGTAAATTTTACACATTAAGTTACTCTTAGTTTTTTCTACTGAAACTTCATAGAAACTCTCACTTGGTCATTTACTTGGCTCTCTCACTCATGCCCTGTGTTCCCACTCATTGTACACTCCCTAGCTTCCAATGCAATAAAGAGAGATTTTGAATCAGCATTTAGAGAGAGATCGTCTTCTACTTTGTGGCTGCGAGAACAGTCGATCCTTCAACCTGAAATATTAAGCACATACTTCATCAGTCAGCAACACTAGAATGAGCCAATAGGTTCAGGGATGGCCAGAAATATTATTCAGGATCAGGACCAAAAGACACATAAATTTGGTAAACAGAAACGATGGCTCGCGTAAACGAGACGGATAAATCTCACCATAAATTTTGCTCCCCATATTTCTTCCTCAGTAGCAGGAACAGCAGTGATCTTATTTTTAGGGTTCTCATAGCTTCTAAGTTCTCCCACTGATGTGGAAAAGAAACATCCTGAAAAATCCACATTCACATTAGCAAGTTAATATAACAGAAGTTTATTTGTCACCTTTGGTGATTACGGTTTGGTAAAAAATTTTGTTTACAAACAAAAAATGTGATGTTTTTTAGGTAAAATATGTTGCTAAAAAGAGGAGAGAGAAAATTTGTGTGATTAACAAGTGATTTTAGAAAACGTGTTATTTAAAAATAATTTGCCAAGCAGAGGCTAACTTTACACTCATGATCCAAAATGAAGAAAGAATTTGCCTTACCTTGTGGGAAAGAAGCAAGTGACTTGCCACAAGCACCTTTAAGTAAATCAGCATCATCAGCAAATGCCACATAACCATCAGCAGTAATTCCCCAATACAGAGGAACCTTGCCAACTTGGTCCTGTCATAATAGTGGAACATGAATTTAGAAATATACTAAAGATCATCCCACGTGAGTGTGTTGTTCCCATTGTTATTCAAAATTGTTGTTCATGTAGCATTTCTCATGAATTTATTGGGTACATACTATTCAATCTAGAAAAGCTTCAACTAGACCATCGGTAGGACTCACTGTAGCAACAAATAAAGTAGAAGTGGACTTGTCGAAAACTATGAATGCGAAATTCCCCTCGAGGTGGCCAACGACATGATTTGGAGGATAAGGTGCTCTGTCACGTAGTGCCTTGTATGCTTCAATCATCAACACCACCTCATTTGCAGACTTACCAAGGCCATACTGTTGCTTCAGACTCCCCAAGTTATCTAAAGAACCTTCAAACAAGCAGAATATGTCATCTTTCACCGCAAATGACCTGCCATATATTATCCATTGCGATTATTAACTTGACTCAACTAGGAATGAATAACATTATTCAATTAGAAATATTAGAAATTATATAGTGTCACGCATGTCATTCCCCTATTGGAGGTGCTGCCTGACACCCAATGCCCACCCACCACGACAATTTTTATGATGCCCCCAAAAAAGCCCTATTAGAAATATCACTACACGAATCCAAAATCAAACTTGAAGAAGGAATCAATATCCTTACTTAGGGATAGGCGAGGTTCCATCAACCAAAGATTTAGGAGAAATATAATCCTAGTTTAGCAGAGCTGGTTAGTGTCAATTTGTTCCTCATATTAGGGGACTATAAGGACTATAATCTTGCTTCTTTTGCTGCTTTCATCGGCTTTTATGTGCTGTGTTGATTGAACACAACATGTGATTTCATAGATTTTGTCTGCAATTAGGCAGATGCGTACTGATAATAAATTTACGAGAACTTAAGAGTGTGTTTAGTATTGTTTAAAAATAGTTTTTTTTTTTTTTTAAATGAATAATGGTTTTTAAAAGAATGAATGGTTGAAATTTGGTTTGAAAGTTAAATATTGTAAGCTTGACTTTTAATGAATGGTTGAGATTGAATATATACTTTAAAAAAAAGAGGAAAATTTTAAAAGTACCAAACACAGGCTTAATTGTATTTAACAGTTGTCTAGGTGACATCTTTTATATCGCTAAATTATACTCACTCCGTCCCGTGAAGATAGACTTGCTCTTATTTTCACACGGAAGAAGAAAATTTCATTAATGTAGTTGTAAATATAATTTTTCTTACATTTTATTAATATATCACTACATTAAATAACGTAATAAATATAATAATTTTATATTTGTTGATAACAATGAATATTAAATAATTAGAAAACTTAAAAATGTCTAGATTTTCAACAAGGAAAATGGCCGATAATTTAGGACGGACAAATAAGGAATTAAAGTTTATCTTCACGGTTTCAATTATTATGATTTATGAGTTAGCGTTTGTTTAGTACCATTATTTCGTTTATAAACTGATTTATTTTTGATTTTGAGATAAAAAATGTGTGGTTAAAAAGTAATTTGACAAACCGTGTAGTTTATAAACAGTTTTATAAACCAGTTTATTTTGTTTACCAAACCGATACTTAGAGTGTGTTTGGTATTTTTTAAAAAGATTTTTTTTAAAAAAAAAATTAATAGTGATTTTTAGGAGAATGAATGGCTTAAATTCGGTTGAAAAGTTAAATATTGTGAGCTAGACGTTTAATGAATGGTTGATATTGAGTTTTTTTAATGAAAATCAAAAAGGGCTTATTTATTAAGAGAGATCCACTTGCATTGTGTTCAATACCGTTGATGTTCGATAGGGATGGCAACGGGGCGGGGAATACTCGAACCCGATAGGGATCCGTCCCGAACGGGGTGAAAATCCCCAACAAAGACGATGATGGGGATGAAAAAGTATCCCCGAACCGGGGACGGGACGGGACGGGGACGACCATCTTATCCCCATCTTTCCCCCGCCCCGTCCCCAATTAATAATTTCAATTAAAATTTAAAGAAACAAACAAAGATGAATATATATATATATTCGAAGAATGTGTAAAAATTATTGGATTTAGAAAATGTTAGGATTGTTCATCTATGTTTCCTTATATTGTCTGTACAAAATTATTTTAGAACTTAAAAAAATAAAAATTAATAACAAATGAGGATATAAACAAGTATTTGCACATCATCCCGCCTCCGATTATATGGGGACGGGGCGGGGATGGTAAATCTTTAACGGGGCGGGGACGGGACTGGGGAAGACATCCCCGCCCTATTGTCATTCCTAATGCTCGATGACATTATTCTAAAGAGAAATGATATTTGCACATGTACTTTAACAAGAAGATTGACATAATGCACGAGAGTCATAACATTTCACACATCAAATCGCATCAACTTCTAAATTAATACATACAAAGTTGCCACCTTATTTCTTGTTAACCTCTTTATTAAAGTTCTAGTACAAGTAGTATTAATGTTAAGACTATGCTACAATTATTCACTGGTTTAGTTTACACACTAGGTTACTCTCTCTTTCAAATGGGTATGGGCCCCACACCCATGTGAAAGGAGACGGGGAAAGACATTCTCGCCTTGTTGTCATTCCTAACGTTTGATGACATTATTCTAAAGAGAAATGATACTTATACATGGACTTTAACAAAGAAGATTGACATAATGCACGTGTGTCACAATTTAACATTTCACACATTACATTAAATCAATTTCTAAATCAATACACACAAATACAAAGTTGCCACCTTATTTCTTGTCAACCTCTTTATTAAAGTTCTAGTACAAGTAGTATTAATGTTAGGATCATATTAAAATTATTCACTGGTTTACACACTGGGTTACTACATCTCTAACATAGGTATGGATCCTACATTCATGTGAGAGGGGAGTAACTCACGGTAAATCAGAGTAACACTAGATTAATCCTTAATGTCATTCTAAATTTAGCAGACTATCAAGAGTCATTGATTGATTCAGATACCAATACGTGGAACCCATGCAAGCAAATTCAACCCATAAATTCTAAATCTTGAACAGCTGGACCTCGAGATTCCATATTTCATTATCTCCGTATGTGCGCACTGTGGATATGAAATTAACTAGTATTCAGTATTTTAAAATTTCTAAGAAGCATACTCACAATGAACACATTAACACTTGTCTCTTGTGAATAAGTGATCAAGACTAAAATAATAATAATAATAATAATAATAATAATAATTAAACACTGTTTTATGGCTGATCATTTAAATTTTAACAGTATGGAAAATTGGAATTCAAGTTACTCATCAACGGTCAGGGTTATAAAAATACCATCGCTAAGTTTGAGTTTTTATATCATTATTACCTGGAATTTAAAGCGGACTGATTGTGATGACTGTAAGCGAGCTGAACATGATCCCCGATCTGAACTGACACCGCTGAGGAATTGGCCTCTAAGAATCGACCCACCAGCTTCGCAGCCGTGGCCTTAGGAGACGGAGTCCTGTTCCCCGCTGCCACCAACTCTTCCGGCGGAGACATGATCGAGCTGCTAAACACTCCCAACATTTTCACACACACGTCACTGTTATTGATGAAGAGACTGGAATGAAAGAGTGCAGTTGGAGAAGGGGTGTAATTTATAAAAAGAGAGACGAGGGTATTATCATAATTTTGCACGGCTTGGCGATGATACCATTGTGTCTTATAGCGTTTGGTGGGCCATAGGTGGGTCCCACTGGGATTGATAATTGTCAGAAGTTAGTATATAATAGTAATATTGGTGAGATAGGTAGAGGGGTGTTATTCGGTGCAGCAGTGGCAAATAAAATATTGAGAATAATACATAAATATAAATAAGGTGTTTGAAAACTCACATTTCAAAAATAAGACTAAACATCCATAATTTCAAAAATCAGGTTATAGTTAATATTAATTAATTAAATTAAATAATTAAAATATTTTATTAATTATATATATTAAGGTCACAACACATTATCTCAAGTCACAAAAAACAAATCTTATATTTTAAGTCACAAAAATGAATCTTTTAGGTCACAAATAATTAAAATATTATATCACAATTAAATTTATTTTTAGGTCACAATAACAGATTTTTTAAGTCACGTAATATAAAATCAAACGATCACAAATGTCAAATTAATAAAACTTACGGATATTTTGAGGTCACAACTTGTCAAATTATTAGGTCACAAATCTTTTAAGTGATGATCAACCACCATTTTTTTTTGGATCACAACCTATCAACCACAATTGTTAAGGTCACAACCACCATTTTTTTAAGGTCACAAGTAAGACTTATTTTAAGTCACATTTATATTTCAAGTCACAACACCACCTCATCACCGTCGACGCCAATCGCCACCGGTGCCAATCGCCTGTCTCCAATCAAAAAATCGTCACTCTACCACCGTTGCTGCCACCTGCCCTCGCCACCAGCTACATTATAGCAGCTACAACCACCACTGCCCTCTGCCATGACCACCACCAACAAAAATCTCAAAAAGGACCAAAAAATCAAAAACCTCGAAGTCGACAGCAACGAGCGCAGCTCTGTGAACAGTCTTTTTTTTTTTTTTCTCACCGCCGCTACCATTTTCGCCCCCATCACCACTGCTGCCACAATCACAGCGTCTGCTTCAACCCCACAACCCTCACAACCGCTTGGGCCAAATCACTATCTGAGACACGCCGCAGTGATCATCTTCATCGTAACTGTACAAAGGGCGCACAGGCAAGGCACGACGCAGCGCTTCACAGATCGTCTACTGTGCTTCATCACCACCACCATATCACTCCGCGCCAACAATAACTACAGTTGTGCTATTACTAGGGTCGGGGTGGGATAGGAGATCTTCGCTGCGGGTCTTGTAGCGCTGGCTATTGCAACAACAGCTACGATGGACGCTTTTGTGCAGTTTATGAAAATGATGCAGCCACCAATGGATTCTTCTTCGTGTAGGGAAGAGAGGATGAAAAGAGGGAGACGGACTGTTTCTGTGTGTGTGGGAAGGGGGGGGAGGGGGTGAAATAAGAGGAATTAGGATTTGGAGTAGAAATATTGTTTGATAAATTTATTTTAATTTCATATTATTAGCATTAAAAAAATTAAAAATTTATTTAACACCTGATTTTTGAAGTTATTCAAGTTTAATCTTATTTATTTATGAATTTGAATCTTTAAAAGTAGGGGTAGGTGTAATTTCCTCTAAAATATTTTGTGTTAGATGGGAGATTCTGACACGTAATTTTCAATTAAAGTTATTTTTTATTTATACTCTGATTTTTTTATTTTTTATTTATTATTTCTGAAATGTTAGTTTTTAATTCTCATTTGATCGTGGAATCAACAATTTGTATGTGAATATTAAGGTTTATTTATTCTCATTTGTCAATAAATTGTTTACCGAATGGGGTGGCAGTGGCAGGACCATCCATCAACCCATGAAAGCTTATCCATGGGCGAGTTGAGCTCATATTTCAATTGGGCGAGTTGAGTTGAGCTCAACACGTAAGTTAATGGATGTGTAACATGTGTTTTCTAATTTACAGTGTGTTCAGCGGTGGTGCAAAAAAGGGTTTATAAACCATTTTTTTAAACTATCTAATTTTCAAATCACTTTTTTAATTTTTAAATACAATTATTTTTACTTTTCAATTTTCAATCATATATTTTACCTAAAAATACAAAAAAGCCTAAACGAAACCATTTCTTTAACTGTCGAACAGTCCTTAATTACCTTTATTTTTATTTATGTAATATATTATTTCTATATTCTATCTAAAAAATCAAAAAGCTCTCAATATGTCGGCCTATGGGCCGGACAAGCTTGACAACTTTGTCAAGAAGCTAAGCCATGGACCGACTCGACTAGATCTTTTGATATCCTTCATAATGGACTATTTTCGTTCATTTGAACGATAAAAACTCACTTATGTTCACAAAGGAATCTAATGGTTAGGTGTAAATATTTTATAAAATATATGCTGCCAAAAAAGGTAAAACTTTAAACAAATCGTTCTTTTACGCAATAATTATAATTTATAAACAATATAATTTCTCGAATTACTTTTAAATCACACATATTTTCTCTATCCAATTTTTATCCACATGTCTACCTAAAAAATACCAAAATAAACAAAAAAAAATGTCGACATATGCCGACGAACGCATTGTAAGTTTTTGAAGCTATTCCACTATCAAATAATTCTGGCCTTCCTCTAAGACATGGCAAAAAGGTTCAACCGCAACATCAACAACTTTCACCTATCCTGAACTTGAGATTTGCTACATATACTTACTCTGGATGACAAACTGGGTTACTCCCCCCTCCCCCTCCCCCTCCCCCCTCCGTGTGAGGGAGGATAATCCAGTTTGTCATCCAGAGTAAGTACAAATAGATTTATCACCTGGACTGAATGATGTAAATCTCATGATGTAACTCAAGTGGTACAGGGTTGATGATTTACTCTTTAACTTCACTTGATAAAGACCTCTTCCATTTTTCATAAGTCGACGTAGCAAAATATACGCGATAAGCGTTCTTGAAGCCTCCAACCTATTAAAATCTTTATTCGTGCATGCCTTATGTGCTCTTTTTTACTTTTTCCTAATTGATAACGAAAATATCTACTTGCTTCGTTAAAATAATTTAATTTTTCAAAATAAACTCTTAGATTCTTATTAATCAATCACAACTTGTTGAAAAATAAAACGGAAAGTGGATGTCTAAAGCACCCCATCCTAAATTGTAACTTAAATATATTTAGCATTTGTTTGGTGAAAATTAAAATTAATTTTTTATTAAATTTTTATAAAAGTCGATAAAATGTGTGATTAAAAAATTGTGAACCCCATAAAATGTATGATTAAAATTAATTTTTGACTCTGACCTTGATTAAACTAGTATTTTCACCTATTCGACGCACGAGAATATGTTCGTAATAGTAATTTCGATAAAAATTTATGAAAATATATTAATTATACAATCATATCAAATAAAAATTTAGTATAATAATATTTTAATAAAAAATATTATCAAATTAAAAACTTTAAAAAAGATAAAATTAATCAAAATTAGGAAATCCCGATCTTTATAAGAATTTTTTTTAATTATTTTATTCTTTTTAAAATTATATTTATTTATTGTTTGTTTGTTTGTTGGATTGGACTTTCTTCTTCTAAATAAGTTATTTTTATCTTATTTTTTTATATGCTAAATTATTTAATTTTGAAATATAATATAATATAATAAATAAATTTAACAACCATAAATCTATATTTGTTAAGAATTGATAATTTTGAAATTAAAGAATATTGATGTTATTTTTTTGTATTTAAAATAACTATTTTTTTTTTAAAAAAAAATTGTGATGTTTGAAATAATTATTAATTTTTTAATCAAAATCGGTTTGACCACGATTCGACTTGATTCAATATTAGATCCTTGACATGCTGCGTTTTTCGGGTCGGACCGATTTTAGGTATTCTGAATACTAAGTATTATATAACTTAAATGATATAATTTAAAATGAATAAGTTATTAAGGAAAAGTAAAAAAATATATAATAAACTTTTACATTTGATCTTTGTGATGTTTTTACGGACAAAGTGTTTATATTTTGATCTCAATTGTTATCTTGTATTAAAACTTATCGCTAATTGTCATTGCATAGACGCAATCAAAGTAAATTTTAATAAAAATGGAAAATAAAATAAAATTGATGAAGTTTATTTTATAATGTATTGCTTAGATATAATTTTATGTTTTTATAGAGTTTTTAAAAGTATTTTTTAAATTAAAACATAGTTATTGTACCAAAAAATAAATAAATCAAGAATAATATAAATGAATACTGTATTCCAAAAAAATATAAAATATTCAATCAAGTATGAAATTAATCGATCTGAACGAAAATTATATTCAACCGTATGAGATTATTTGATTTGAAAGAAAATTTATGGATTAATCATTTAATTTTTTTTTTTAATATATAATCTAATTGGAAAACTTATAAAATATGCACAATATAAGGAATGTTTTTAAGTTCATTAAACTAAAACATTTTTCGTTCTTTAACCTAAAATATTTCAAGTTCTTTAAATGTTTTTCAACACATTTTATAATATCATTTTATATATCTCTAGAAATAATTTAATATTACTTTACCAAATTAGTTACACTATGATTAAATAAAATAATTTTTGAATATATATATATATATATATATATATATATATATATATATATATTCAACGAATTTTCTAAATTACGGATTTTGAATACTTTTTTATAACAATTAAAAATTATCTATTTATTTTTTAAATTAGACTTATGATGCTTTTAATGTAATTTTTCACCTCTTTCAGAAAAAATGAAGCATCTCTATTTAACAATTAAAAACATGTTTTTTTAAGAAAAATAAGAAAATAATTTCAAATTGTTCTTTTTTTAGAATTGGAACGAAGCATTTCTATTTGAAAAAATATTTTTAAACTACTTTTAATCACATGTATTTTTCTCTCAACTTTTCAACCAGTAATTTTTAACATGAAAATATCACATTTTTTTTTATTTTTTTAAAATTAATTACCATTATTTTTTATATAAATTAACAGTGCTCAAAACTTCTATTTTATTTATTTATTTATTTTGGGGAACAAATGCATGTAGTGCTTAAAAGTATAATTCGAATTTACAATCATTACATTTTTGGAGTTTAGATTGTTCAACCATTACATTTTGGAGTTTGAATTGTTCAACTATTACATTTTGAAATGGTTTCAATTCCCACTGCATTTTATTGAGTCTTTTTTTTTTTTTTTAATTCTCTTGTTTCTTTGGAAAAAACTTTCCAAATTTAGCAACTAATTTTCAACGGCAAAGTATGTGTGTATTTTTTTGTGATGATTACTTTATTTTTATATATAGAAGATAAATTTTGAAATTTACCTACCACCAAACAGATGCTTTATTATTAGTATTAGTAAAAATGATACAACCTTTTTCTTTTTAAAAAGCTGAAAAAAATTCATTATTTTAGGGTAGAACTCATTCATGGACTTATTTCTTTATACTTTTATTTTATTTTTGGTAAGTTATCTTATTTTCTTTTACTAATTATTAGTATTAGTAAACATGATACAACCTTTTTCTTTTTAAAAAGCTAAAAAAAAATTCATTATTTTAGGGTAGAACTCATTCATGGACTTATTTCTTTATACTTTTATTTTATTTTTGGTAAGTTATCTTATTTTCTTTTACTAATACTAAGTATAAAAAAGGTGTTATCTAGAAGAAATCCATCTCTTGTCAATTTATTATCTTATATCTATTACATTTATAATAGTCACCATAAATAAAATTCAAGCCTACAAAAACGACTTCTCCAGACCAATTTTAAATTTTATAGTTTATACCCTCCTTAATCTATTCAATGTGCATTTATAATTTTAAAAGTTAGTGTAATAATGAGATAATGACATGCTTCTTAGCCGAGGAAATGTCACAATTTTGATGTGATCGCTAATAGATTGATTTCATTAACTTTCAATAGCACGCTTGATACACTCAACTGGACATAATTTAATAGGGTGTTTCATATAGGGTTTCAAATAAATATGCACAAAATGCCTTTATTTATCAAATTATTTTGTATAATTAATTTAAGAACTCGTAATTTTTTACCTCAATAAAATGACCATATTCATTCTTATTTAAGATAAGTTTGATTCGAAGTTTTTAATAAATTGCCATTTTCATATTTAACATAATGATATTATGATATTTTTGATTCAATTATATATGGTTTTGAAATTGAATGAATTTTGTCCAAATTTCCCTACACAGTTCATCTAAAAAAATGGTGCAAAAATATTGAATTAAATAATCTTAATACCAAAGTCATTTGACCTTAAATATTATTCAAATTTCTATTATGCATGCAATACCACTATCAGTAATACAATAATCTGTTTCTTCTCATTATTGATTGCTAGCTTATTCAATTTTTGTATCTCCTATAATATATTCTTAGGCAAACTTATCTGAAGAAATTGGAGTTGGGAAGAATTTCTTCTTTTGCGTGTCTACAATGAATGATCAATCCATTGTTGCAGCAAAAAAAAAGAATGATAAACATTATTTGACAATTTATGTAAATTTTAAGATAAATATGGAAACTGTAAAGATTTTAATCAATTGTGTGGGCTTATATGTGAATTATTGTGTATTGAATAAAAGGCTATCAAATTTGGTTAAGCCCCTTTTAAAGTGATCTAATAAGGATTTTATATATATCGGGCTTTAATGCATCTAATTAAATGTATGGACTTTTATGTGTAGATACCAGACCATTACCTAATTCATGATGGGCCGGATTAGGTTAACTGACAATACAGTATATAAAGTCGGTTATGGTCCCTGAATCGTACGTGTTGTTCATTCCTTTTGACATCTCATCATCAGAAAGAAAATAAGGACCACGTATCGATTTAGAAGATCCAAACACCGTAATCGATCATCGTGAACCATACCTGATTAAGGTACGCTTCCGCTTCAGTTATTTAATTCTTGATAATTCAGCATGATGATTTATTTTGGATCATAGATAAATAATTATCTGTGATAAATTTTCTAACAAGTAGTATCAGAGCCAACATCGTGTTGAATTATCAGATCAATTTCGAACGCATATATGTGAAGACAAATTATGTGCGCGCATAAGGGTTCTGATTTCAATTTTTTTTTTTTGGAAACATGGATTCAGACATGAAATTATGTAAAGTCATATATGTGTACATGCATAAGTTTGGTTTTGAAATTGAAAGAATCACCATGCATTTATGTATTACTCTTACTGCCATGCCAACGATGCCATTGAAAAATCAGATTAATATCTTGTGATATATATAGATTCGGTAATGAAATCTGTGAAAATCCGGTTGGGTATTGAGTATGGACTTGGAATCTGATTTTGAAATTCGAATTGAAGTTTGAGATGTTGGATTCGATTTGGAATTTGTGTATGGTTGAAATCGGATTTTTGTGTGTATATATTCTGTGTGTATTATGCATTAAGGATGGTTTTGAGTTGGCCTGGGCACACAGCGGCGCCATTGCAGGATCGGGGACTGACGGTGCGCGACGCTGAGGTGAGCAGCGATGGAGGCTGCAGTCGCGGCGTCAGCAGGCGCCGCTCGGTGGGGATGAAACCTCCCCGGTAGTGGCGCCGCCATCTCCGGATAAATGGGTGGCGGTTAGGGTTAATGAAACCCTAGCAGCTGCGAAATCAGTGTTTGGGGAAGGGACTTGGGCTGGAAATTTGAAGTTCTGAGGGGCTTGTCTGCAATTACGAAATTTGGCTTTATTTAATATTAGGTCCTCCTGGTTTGTTTTAAATATTATTTAAAACCCTAAGATTATAAAATCTTTTAAGTTGGCCCTTCAGACTTCTGAATTTTCAAAACCAGCCCCTACAGTTTTGAAATCATTTAAGTTGGCATTTCAAGTTATGGAATTTTATGATTCAACCCCTGAAGTTTGAAAATTTTCCAATCCAGCCCTAATGTTTGAGAATTTTCAAAATTGGTCCCTAAAGCTTGAAAATTCTCTAATTTGGTCCCTTAAAGTTTGAAGATTTTCATTTTCAGTCCCTGAAGTTTGAAAATTTTCTAATACAACACCTAAAGTTCTGAAATTCTTTAATTTGGTCCTTAAAGTTTGAAAATTTTCTAATTCAGTCACTAAAGTTTAGAAATTTTCAAAAATTGGTCCTTAAAGTTTGAATTTGTTTTTAAATTAAGTCCCTAAAGTTTGGAAATTTTCTAAATTGATCCCTAAAGTATGAAAATTTTCAAAATCAGCATCTAAAGCTTGAAAATTCTCTAATTTTGTCCCTTAAAGTTTGATAATTTTCTAATTCAGCCCCTAATGTTTGAAAATTTTCAAATTTTGGTCCCAAAAGTTTGAAAAATTTCATTTTCATTCCCTAAAGTTTGAAATTTTTTAAATTAAGTCCTTAAAGTTTCCAAATCCACTATTTTGGACCTCTAAAGTTTGATTTTCTTTCAAATTGGGACCTAAAGTTTGGAATTTCTCTAAATTGGCCAATAAGGTTTTGGAAAAATTATAATTTAAGTCCTTCAAGCATAAAATTTTTCATAATTGGCCACCAAAAGTTTAAGAATATTGCAATTGATTCTCTCAACTTAAGGATTGCTTTATTCTGAAGTTTTGAATTCTATAATTCAAATCCTAAAGTCAAATATAGATGCAAATCAGTGATTTCAGTTTCAAATCTTGGTACATCGGAATCTTTTGAGAGATATAATATTCGAAAGTAAATTAGTTGAAGCAACATGTTGCGAAAGCAACCTCTCTTGTGGATATTAATTAACTTTGAATATTAGAAGGTATTTGTGTGTGTTATTCATTGCAGATATTGATCGGCCCAAAGGAAGATCAATATTTGACTCGAATTTCACATGCACCTGTGGTGATAAACACGTGGCAATTATTTGGTTTAACGTGTGACCAATAAATCGGTCCAAAGAAAGGTTTATTGGTTAACATGTCTTATTTTCAGTGTTTGATCACTACATCAAGGGAAAATTAGGTGTTTGTGTGTTATTTCATGCGGATATTGATCGGCCCAAAGGAAGGTCAATATTTGGCCCGAATTTCACATGAACTTGTAGTGATAAATACGTGACGGTTATTTGGTTTTACGTGTGATCAATAAATCGGTCCAAAGAAAGGTTTGTTGGTTGACATGTCTTACTATCGGTGTTTGATTACTACACCAAGAGTACCACTTACAAGTTAATATTTCTGTGCAAAGACTAAATATTGATGTTGTGCTAGGTATCTTGTGATGGGCCCTACCATTGTTTGAAAATATGATTTGCATAATAAGGTATTTATGTGAGCTATTTTATTTAAGTGTTCTCTATTCGGTTTCAAATTCTGCTAGTAGTATATCTACAAGCTCAAATTTAATCACTGTATTTATGGAACAAACTTCAAGGATCAAAACAAGAACATTAACTTTTCATTGGCTGCATGGATCTAGACCGTGTACTAAGGATTGAGCAACCTGCTCTTCTTACGGATGAAAGTTCATCTAATCAAATGAGGAACTTTGAGAAATGGGATTGCTTAAATTACGTGAGTCTCATGATCATTAAGTGCGGCATTCCGGAAGCCATTAGTGGCATAGTATCTGAGGAGGTAAATGATGCCAATGAATTCCTTGCCGAAATTAAGAAACGTTTTGTGAAAAATGATAAAGCTGAAACAAGCACGCTTATGAAAAGCTTGATTTCAATAAAGTATAAAGGCAATGGGAAAATAAGGGAGTACATCATGTAGATGTCTCACACTGCTTCAAAACTTAAGGAACTAAAACTCAACTTGTCTAATGACTTGCTCGTGCATTTGGTATTGATATCGCTTCCTGCACAATATAGTTAATTTAAGGTTAGTTATAACTGTCAAAGTAGAAATGGACTCTCAATGAGCTCATTTCATAGTGTGCAAGCTTCTTGCACAATTTAGTCAATTTAAGGTCAGTTATAACTGTTAAAGGGAGAAATGAACTCTAAAGGAGCTCATTCTATTTTGTGTGCAAGATGAAGAAAAGTTGAAATAGGACAGAACTGAAAGTGTTCACTTGGAAAACACCTCTAAAGATAAGGACAAGAAAACAAATAAATAAAATAAAATTGTTAAGGGGTTATTAATTTTATAATCCCACACTTAAGTCAATTTTTGAAACGGGAACTGCAACATTTTTGAGGAAGTTGAGTTTGGGGGGAGAAATAAGGTTAGAGATATTGTCTTTAAGGAAGAAGTTGAGGAATGATCGGTTTCGATTCCTACTATTGCTTTTGACAATGTGCAAGTTTTTATGCATGTCGTTGATCAAGAAGCATATCCGGAACCTCAATTAGACAATATTGAAGAACCTCCTATCCAAAATAAGGTAAATTTCAGAAGTATAAACTCAACAACCTCAATAACAAAAGCCATTAAGGAGATCCACGAAAGAAAGAAAAAATGCTATTCTGGATAATTTAAATAGTATTTTTCCAAGAACATAAGGAAATAATGGAATGGTGGAAGATGGTCCAATCAATTCCATCAGGCCATGCAGGGTTCTAACTCTCAAAAGTTGATTGATGTCATAAATAAGGAGTATAAGCATATGCAAGACAATAACGTTTTGGATCTTTTCCTATTACCGGAAGGTACGAAGCCCATTGGTCTTAAATGGATTTTTAAACCAATGGGGATTCTAAAGGTAATGTGGAAAGATATAAGGTTCGTCTTATATCTAAGGGCTTTACACAGAATGATGGCATTGATTATAAAGAGACTTTCTCTTCGGTTTCAATGAAAGACTCTTTCAGGAAAGTTAGGTTGTTGCACATTTTGACCTCGAGTTACATCAAATGGATACTAAGGTGGCGTTTCTCAATGGTGACATTGATGGGACGATCTATATGGTGCAATCAGTAAACTTTGTGTCAGTAAACCCAAAGAAAATGGCTTGCAAATTAAAGAAATTCATTGTGTATTCAAGCCAGCTTCCCGTTAAGGGTAATACAAATTTCATCAAGCAATTATCTCATTTGGTTTTGAGATTAATGTTATTGATGATTGTATGTATTACAAGTTCAGTGGGAGTAAGTATATTATCCTGGTTTTATATGTTGATTATTGCTTGCCACTAATGATATATGTATGTCACATAAAATTATGAGATTTTTTGTCAAGGAATTTTGAGATTAAAAATCTTGGTGACGTCTCTTTTGTATTAGGAATTCAGATACACCGGGATTGTTCTCGGGGTATTCTTGAATTGTCACAAAAGCCAAAAGGGCTATATCGATAAAGTACTTAAGAGGTTTGGCATACAAGACGGTAAATCAGGGGACAGCCCTATCGCTAAGGGAGACAAATTTAGTCTCGACTAATGCCCGAAAAGTTATCTTGAAGTTAAATAAATGTAGAGGCTCCCATATAGTTAAGCTATAAGGAATCTGATATATACTCAAATTTGTATGCGTTCGGATATTGCATACGTTATTGGGATACTAAGGAGATATTTAAGTAACCCTGTGATGGATCATTTAGAAAGCAGCCAAACATGGGTTATAAGGTATTTAAAGATAACAAAAGATTACATGCTCACATATAGAAAATCGGATCAGTTGGAGATCATATGGTATTATGATTCCGATTTTTACTAGATGCCAAAACAGTAGAAGATCCACATCAGGCTACATCTATCTGCTAGTTGGAGGAGCTATTTCCGGATGGAGTGCTTAACAGACACTTTAGCTTCTTTCACTTGACAGCATAGTTGTAAAGATTTTGGGGGCATCTAATTATGGAATATAGCTGCGAAATTTTGTCACTGGGCTGCGTATTCTGTACGGTAAAGAAAGACCACTAAAGTTATATTGTGACAATAACTCAGCAGATTTATATTCTAGTAACAACATGAGCTCAACTAAGTCAAAATACATTGACATAAGTTCCTGGTTGTGAAGGATACAGTTCAGAGTGGACATGTGTCAATAAGAGCACATTTGGACAAACTCCATAATTGCGAATCCGCTTACTAAAGTATTACAACCCAAGGTCTTTCATGAGTACATTACTCATATGGGTGTTGTATTTCTTAACGATATTCGGTTTCAGTGGGAGTTTGTATTTTGGGTACATTAGACACATTTACTGTTCTTTTGGATACAGTTTAAAGTTAAAGTTATTTACAGCTGTAAAGTTTCAGGTTTATTATCTCTGAACTTGTTTAAGGATGATCTCACTTAAGTCGGACCAGTTGGAAATAGGCATGTTGAAGATCACATTACATGTAATTTCCATACTACACATCCATACTTGATTCATGTCATTCAGTTATGTCGATATACGTGACCATTGATAGGTTTAGTTACGATTAATGTAGCGAAAGCCGCTTTGATCCTATGTTGATATAATTGATGGACCGGATTTTTTGGAGATGCATTCAGTAATGATAGCAAAATTCTGAGTACTCATAAGGTTATGATTGATACACAATTGTAAGGTTACACATATAGCCAAAGTGGGAGATTGTAAGGATTTTAATCAATCGTGTGGGCTTATATGTGAATTATTGTGTATTGAATAAAAGGCTATCAAATTTGGTTAAGCCCATTTAAAGTGATCTAATAAGAATTTTATATATATCGGGCTTTAATGCATCTAATTAAATGTATGGGCTTTTATGTGTAGATACCAAGCCATTACCTAATTCATGATGGGCCGGATTAGGTTAACTGGCAATACAGTATATAAAGTCGGTTATGGTCCCTGAATCATACGTGTTGTTCATTCCTTTTGACATCCCATCATCAGAAAGAAAATAAGGACCACGTATCGATTTAGAAGATCCAAACACCGTAATCGATCATCGTGAACCATACCTGATTAAGGTACGCTTCCGCTTCAGTTATTTAATTCTTGATAATTCAGCATGATGATTTATTTTGGATCATATATAAATAATTATCTGTGATAAATTTTCTAACAGAAACAACAAATTAGAATCTGACACACAAAAAAAAAAAAGTTGATCATGCATGTGAAGTTATACCTAGAACAACATCTGATCATAAATGTTTGAGAAAAATTAAGATGTATCTCACTTAGGTCCTACTAAAATAATCATATTTAGCCCCCATTTTGTGGGGATTAAAATTAATTTTTTAGTAGATTTTGATAAAAGTAGATGAAATATATAGTTGAAAAGTTGTGAGATCCATGAAACACTAGTACAAAAAGGCATAAAAAAAATGAGGAACATACGTCGGTTTTTCAAAAAAATGACGCATAAAATAGGACGGTGGCATTTTCGTAATTAAAATTTAGGAACAGGCGTCGGTTTCTAATTTAAACCGACGCGCAAAGTCGGACCGCCGACTTTGCGCGTCGGTTTTTGGAAAAACCAACGCGAGAAACGCCGGTTTCTCGCGTCGGTTTAAGGTGAACCGACGCGCAAAGTCTGGCCGGCCGGCTTTGCGCGTCGGTTCACCTTGAACCGACGCGAGAAACCGGCGTTTCTCGCGTCGGTTTTTCCGAAAAAACCGACGCGCTAACTCATATATTTTTCCCGGTATTTTCATAACTCTCGCGCCTCTTTCTCTCTTTCAGTACACTTCTTTCTCTCTATACACTCACGCCTCTCTCTCTCTCACAATTTCTCTCTACTCTCACGCCTCTCCCTCTCTTGTGAACGTCGCCGCCTCCACCGCCCGGTATACTTCTACCGTCGCCGCCGCCGCCGCCCGGTATACTTCTACCGCCGCCGCCTCCACCTACATTGTAAGTCCCGATTCTCATTTTTGTTTATAAGTATGTATATGTATTTGTGTATATATATTTATGTGTATATATATGTGTCTGCGTGTATATATATATATATATATATTTGTGTGTGTGTGTATATATATGACTGTGTATATATTTGTGTGTGTATGTATGTGTGTGTGTATATATATATATATAATCTATATAGATATGTATATATATAATTAGCCTCTGTGTATGTATATATATATATATGTGTGTGTCTATATATATATATATATATATAATCTATATAGATATGTATATAATTAGCCTCTGTGTATGTATATATATATATATATATCTATATCTATATATATATTTGTTATTATATAAATATGATAATTACATGTTAATATGTATAAATGTGTTAATTAAATTTTAATATATATAAATTTGGGTGTTAAATTTATATTGTTGATTTTAAGTTAGTAGATAGATAAATTTTAATATTTTAATTATTGGAGTTGAAATTATGAGATATTAAGTCATGAAATCTTAGCTTCACTTTTTAGGAATTGAGAATGGATTTCGAATTAAACTTGGAGTAGTTGATGATGTATGTATTAGATTTTTGAATATGTCGAGGATGAACATTTTGGTTTATTGTGATATGTTGATTATTCCTATAGGTTGGTTAAGTCCAATTTTTAGGTGAGGTTGTGTCAAAAGTTTTGTAAAATTTTGTAAATAAAAAATGAGAATTATAGTTTAAAGTGGTTTTCACTATTACAGAATTGACCATACTAAATAAATATTTACTCAAAACTAATAAAAAGTTTTAATTATATATTCACATATAGGTCATTGATATGGATCGTGGTTGGATGTATGGCAGACGTAATAGACATGAATATGTAAAAGGTGTTGAAGAGTTTATGAAATGTGCGGATGAAAACAAGAGAAAGAAAGGTGAAACAATGATTTTGTGTCCTTGTTACGATTGTAAGAATTTGAGAAAGTTTCGTAGTTTTGATCAAGTGAAGAGTCATTTGATTCGTCGTGGGTTTAAAGAAGGTTATACACGATGGATATGGCATGGTGAGAGTATGCTTCCCAGGACGAGCACTGGTGACGATGTTGGTGATCAGCAGCAGAATAATTCAAGCGATATTTGTGAGAATGATTTGGAAAATGACGAGAATGATATGATAGACGATATGATGCGTGATATACAAGGGGAATACATTGAAAAACCTCATGTATTAGATAACTTGTTCAACGAGTCTGAGAAGCCTTTGTTTTCTGGTTGTAATAAATTCACTAAATTGTCTGCAGTACTAAAATTGTATAACTTGAAAGCAAGCAATAGGTGGAGTGATAAAAGTTTCACGGCATTATTGGGACTGTTACGAGAGATGCTTCCGGAAGATAACGAACTTCCTAGTCCAATTTACGAGGCAAAGAAATTGTTGTGCCCCATGGGTATGGAGATTGAGAGGATACATGCATGTCCAAATGATTGTATACTATATCGAAATGATTACAAGGACTTGCGTCTATGTCCAAAGTGTGGGGTATCACGATATAAACGGAAGAACGTGAATGATAATTGTGGTGATAAGAAAAGCCCTCCGGTAAAGGTGTTATGGTATTTACCTGTAATACCAAGATTTAAACGTTTGTTTGCCAATGCAAAGGATGCAAAGAACTTGCGGTGGCATTCCGACGGGAGAAAAGAAGATGGAAAACTAAGACACGTGGCTGATTCTCCTCAATGGAGGAATATTAATAGGTTGTTTCCCGAGTTTGGGGGCGAAGATAGAAATCTTAGGCTGGGACTATGTACAGATGGGATGAACCCACACGGTAATATGAGTAGTCGACATAGCACTTGGCCGGTTCTTTTGACTATTTACAATCTTCCTCCTTGGTTATGTATGAACCGCAAGTATATCATGTTATCTTTGTTAATATCAGGGCCCAAACAACCGGGTAATGACATAGATGTTTATCTAGCCCCACTAATTGAAGATTTAAAAGTATTGTGGGATGAAGGCGTGTCTGTGTTTGATGCATATACCCAGATGAATTTCACCTTACGTACTATGATATTTTGCACCGTAAATGATTTTCCAGCTTATGGTAACTTGTCAGGTTATACTAACAAAGGACCTAAAGCATGTCCCATTTGGTTGAAAAACTGCAAGAAAAATGTCTTCATGAGTCATAGAAGATTTCTCCCTATTGACCATCCTTATCGCAAGAAGAAAAAGCCATTCAATGGAAAAATCGAGGCTCGAACAGCTCGCTTACCATTAACAGGAGGTGAGGTATATGAACGAGTTAAAAATTTTGATGTTTCATTTGGAAAAACTTTTAAGCCTCCTCAGAAGAGTCTTTGGAAGAAAAGGTCCATATTCTGGGATCTACCTTATTGGCAACACTTATCTGTAAGGCATTATCTTGATGTAATGCACGTGGAGAAAAATGTTTGTGATAGCATCATTGGGACATTGTTGAACATTCCAGGAAAGACGAAAGATGGTATTAAAGTCAGGAAGGACATGGTAGAAATGGGGATGAGGGATCAATTAGCACCGCAAGAGTCGGAAAAGCGTACTTATTTACCCCCAACTTGCTATACTTTGTCGAGAAAAGAGAAAACAAGTTTTTGTGAGTGCCTGCATACTATTAAGGTTCCATCTGGGTACTCATCAAACATTAAAAGTCTTGTCTCGATGAAGGACTTAAAATTGGTTGGTAAGAAGTCTCATGATTGTCATGTCGTAATGCAACAATTGTTACCAGTTGCAATTCGAGGCATTCTCCCAAAACATGTTAGACAAGTCATTATAAAACTTTGTTTTTTCTTCAATGCAATTTGCAGCAAAGTTATTGATCCGGAGGAGTTGGATGATTTGCAGGCCGATATTGTTATCACTCTATGTCAATTTGAAATGTATTTTCCGCCATCATTTTTTGACGTTATGGTGCACTTACTTGTTCACTTGGTGAGAGAAATTAAGATTTGTGGTCCAGTATTCTTGAGGTATATGTATCCATTTGAGAGATACATGGGTATATTGAAAGGATATGTGAGAAATCAATTTCGACCTGAAGGTAGTATCATTGAAGGTTATGCTGCTGAGGAGGCTATTGAATCTTGTACTGATTACTTGGATGACGTTGAGACTATTGGTGTTCCTAAATCTCGGCATGATGGACGACTTGAAGGTAAAGGTACTATTGGATGCAAGTCAATCGTCCCCAATGTTGAATTGCGATACAAAGCACACCTCCTTGTATTACAACACCTTCCTGAAGTTCATCCATATTTGGACGAGCATATGTCCATCATAAGGCAGCAGAATCCTTCAAAAGTTGAAAGGTGGGTAACTGATGAACATAATCGTTCATTTGCAAAATGGTTCAAAGATAAAGTCATGAAAGAATTGTCACAAACACTGAATACCATTGTTGAAACGGTAAAGTGGTTAGCTTACGGTCCTACCACAATTGTGAGGTCATATGAAGCATATGACATTAATGGGTATACGTTTTACACTAAACGTCAAGATGATAAGAGTGCAGTGCAAAACAGTGGAGTGACACAAGTAGCACTATCAAGAGATTTTTCAAATGCTAAAGATACCATGCCAGTAGATACCTCGATGCCCTATTATGGTATCATTGAAGATATTTGGGAACTTGATTATAGGGAGTTCAAGTTTCCTCTCTTCCAATGTAAATGGGTTGATAACCGACGGGGTGTTCGGGTGGATGAATTAGGATTCACTATGGTGGATTTCGGCCGGTTGGGTTATCTAGATGAGCCATTCATACTTGCATCACAAGCCAAACAGGTATTTTATGTTCTTGATCCTGCCGATACTAAGTGGTTAGTCGTCCTTCAAGGAAAGAGACGAATTGTTGGGATTGGTGATGTAGTAGATGAAGAAGATTATGATCACTTTGATGAAACCCCTCCATTTTCTATCGGTATACAACGGAGTGCAACTTTAGGGGAAGATAACATTGAATCAAATTATATGCGTTGGAATCATGAAGAAGGATTATGGATTGACCGTCGTTCCTGATTATTAATTGTATGAGTTTATTTACACAGTCTTTGCTTTTAACTTTCTTTTACTTTTCATATATGCTCTATACATTGTTAACAATTTCTTTTGTCGTTTTGATAACAATAATTTATTAATACGTCGTTATATGTGCAGGTACGTTAAAAGTAGTCTCAATATAATGGCCGAGTCTTCATCATCTTCAGATGATCATCGTGCTACCAGTACCAAAAGGACTAGAGGGCCAACAATGTGTAAGAACATGAAGAAGGCCGGTGAAGTGAATGTCATCGAGTTCGATGACAAACATAGGCCAATCGGACCAGGCAAGGGGAACTTCAAACACTATGTCGGGTGTTTGGCCCGTATTCACGTTGACATTAACATCAGTGATTGGCACAAGTTTGATCCCGGCCTTAAGGACTTGATGTGGGAAGAAATAAAGTTACTATCACTATATACATGGTTAATTGATAACGTTTCGTAATTTTTTCTTATAACATCGCATATTATATTCGTCTTTCAGAGGGAGTTCAACATCCCCGATGACGCAGCAAAAAAAAGGGTGTTGAAAGTTGCGGGGATGCGATGGAAAGATTTCAAGACTCGGCTGGTTCATGATTATATCACACATGACCACCCGAAATACACATCTCCTACGCAACTTTACTCTTTTATAACTGAAGAGCAATGGGACTCGTTTAAGAAAGAACGCCAGACTGATAAATTTAAGGTATATATATTTAATTGTACGCATGTGATTTATTTAGTTGGAAATTAAATACTTGATGTGACAATTTCAGGAAAAAAGTAAGAAAGCCAGGGATGCCAATTGCGAAACGAGCATCCACATTATATGGGCTCAGCTGGTTATGCGGGGATGAAGCCACAGTGGGTAGTCAGTGACCCACTGTCTTCAAGTTCTTCATGCGACATGATTAGCTCGTCGATTGTAAGTGAGGATCGAAGTTTAGATTGGATTCGAGCTAGATCGAAGAAGAAAGAAGATGGAAGTTATTACATCCCCAACGAGAAAACGAGGGGGGTGTTTGATAAAATTGTAAGTATATCATGATTATTTTTTCATAATTTAAATTCAAATTTACTTAAATTTATACTTATATTTATGTTTCATTTTTTTGTTAATAGGTTGAAAAAGCTGAGCAGTCCACACAGGGGACATTTGTGGCAAGTAGACAGCACGATATTTTAAGTGAAGCCCTTGGTAAGCTGGATCACCCTGGTAGGGTGAGGGGGTATGGCGTCTATGTGACCACGAGGGATGTTTACGGCAAGCCTGGTGATTACATTAGACGTTCCTGTGGGGTCGTCTCAGTAGACGATATTAAGGAGATGATCAGGTCAGAGATGGAGGATAGTATTGCCGAGCGGGTCAGGCATCAGACCATGTCGGAGATGCAGAGTAAATTCGATACTATGCAGAGGGACTACCATAGTATGCAGACTAAATACGATGCTATCCTCCAGCGCCTGGGCTTAAATGTTGAGGCCGAGGTGGACGTAACTCCACAGCCCCGACCACCAACTCGCAGCAGTTTCCACTCCGTGGATCCAGATCCATTTCATGGACTTCAGGTATTTAATGTTATGTTATTTAGAATTTTTAACATTATATATGTTATTTCAACTGGAAGTTGCTAACATATATGTTCAATGCTGTTATACAATAGAAGCCGTCTCCTTGTCGTCTCGCCATTAGTCTTAATGGTGAGAAACAAATAGTAGCGAGCGGGATGGTTTATCCAGCCGGACCCGACACGGTGGTGCATCATCAACCTCTTTGGCCTGATCATGCTAAGGTGTCCATTGACCACATTGTCGATGGTGCAGAAGCGTGTTGTATTCCAGTGCCATCTCAATACCACACCACAGCGGGGGAAGCTATTGGAAACTTCTTGCAATGGCCCAAGGAGTTGGTGATTTTTGGAGAGGTACAAACATTTAGTTATATAAAAGATTCTGTCAATATTAATTTCTTTTAAATTTGTATAACTGAAGATGATAAAAATTATCTTGTTGCAGGAAGAGGCACCACAACAGGCAAAAAAATTTAATGAAGGAAAAACACCCCAGAGTTTCGAAATGTCATCCACTCAGCGACCTGCGATTGTTGACGATGAGACGTTGCAACGTCTGGGTGATGATTGTAAAATGTTACACACTCTGGTCATTCAATTTCCTGTTGGTGATGACTTCTACACGGTACCGATTGATACTGCCGTGTTCAACTTTGCATTCGATGATGGTTTTTATGTTACAGTCGGAGACATCACCGACTTGCTTACGATGCAATGGTTGGATACATCAATCTTACAAGTGTTTTCATTGTAAGACTTCTGATCAAAAAGAAAAACTTCAATTTAAATCATTAATTTATTTCTATTTATTGGCATTATTATTTTTTAGGTACCTCCATGAGCTGTGTCAGGAATACGGTATTGAATCGATTGGATTCGTGTCTCCGACACACATTGCATCGATTTCAGTAAGAACAAATGCAAATGGTGTTATAAATTACTTGGCCAGCACCATGAAGGCAATGAAAACTAAGAAATTCATTCTAGCACCGTATTTTCAGGAGTAAGACCGTTGATATTCTCTAATTTTTAACCTAATTTGAATGATATGATATTTAAAGTTGTATTTACACGTTCATAATACGTAGGAATCACTGGATGTTGCTAGTTATTTCTCCTGAGAAGAATACGGTGTACTTCTTAGATTCAGCTGCTGCATCTAAGCGTGACTTGGATATCAAGCCGATATTGAACACGTAAGTTAGGAAACTTTTAATGAAATAATTGTGGAGTTGTGGTGAAATTGATTGTGGAGTTGTGATTGTTGAGAAGTTGATAGTTTTGAATAGCAGGGTCCCCCTACAGGTTGGATAAGTTCAATTTATAGGGGAGACTCTGCCAAAATTTCTGTAGGAAATTTGAGTTATTATTTTTTTGTAGCTTGTTGATATAATTTATTGAAATTTTAGGGCTTTCAAAACGTATTGGACAGTTGGAGGCATGAGGACAAAATCCAATACAACGTGGAAAAACGTAAAAGTATGAAAACACGGTTTTAAACTTTATTAAAAATCTTTGAATTATTTCTATATTTTATTTAGTTTGATTACTAATATTGTTATTTTTCAATGTGAATATTTCAGTGTCCTCAACAACCTGGAGGGTCTGAGTGTGGCTACTACGTTATGAGAAATATGTATGAGATAGTCACAGAACACTTTCAACTTACTTCGTTAGAAAAGGTACAAGTTATTGAAAATGAGAATTTTAATAATGATTTTATATTTTATGAAAAAATAACTAATAATTCATTTTGATTGTTTGTAGGCATTTAAAGAATATTATTCAACGGAGGAAGTAATCGAGATTCAAAACTTATGGGCAAAATACTTCGTTCATAGGTTTGTGTAAATCGAAGCGTAATCAAAACTTGCACTTACATATATATTTAATTTGTATCATAAATTAACAATTTGTAAGTATAATTGTTGTTAATTTAATTTTATTACGTATATATCGATTATATATATTTATTTGGTGATGCGCATGTTCAGGTTATCGCAGACCACGTCCTGGTCACTGCAGGTCATGACCTGCAGTGGCCTGGGTCATTGCAAGTCACGTCCAGGTGATTGCAGGCCACGACGTGCAGTGACTTGGGTGATTGCAGGCCACGACGTGCAGTGGCCTGAGTCATTGCAGGCCACTGCAGGTCATGACATGCAGTGGCCTGGGTCATTGCAGGCCACTGCAGGTCACGACATGCAGTGGCCTGGGTCATTGCAGGCTACGTCCAGGTCACTGCAGGCCACGACGTGCAGTGGCCTGGGTCATTGTAGGCCACGTCCAGGTCATGTAATATATATTCAAAAAAAAAAAAAGGTTTAGGCGTCGGTTCTAAAGATAAAACCGACGCCTAAAGCTGTTTTGGGCGTCGGTTCAAAAAATAAAACCGAAGCCCAAAACCGACTTTGGGCGTCGGTTTTAACCAGAAACCGACGCCCAAAGTGTATTTTTTTTTTTTGACTTTAGGCGTCGGTTTTAAACAAGAACCGACGCCCAAAGCTGACTTTGCGCGTCTGTGTCATATGCATCGCTGCTACAACCGACGCGTATTCCGTTTTACAACCGACGCGAATTCCTATTTCTGTACTGGTGAAATCTATGATTAAAATTAAGAGTGTGTTTGATATTGTTTAAAATTAGTTTTTTTTTTTTTTTAATTGAATAGTGATTTTTATGAGAATTGATGGTTAAAATTTGGTTAAAAAGTCAAATATTGTGAGCTTGAATTTAATGGATGGTTGAGATTGATTACTGTAGAAAAATTTAATGAATACAAAATAGGGCATAAGTGTTGACTTGACTTAAATTAAAACCAAGATTTTAATTCTTACCAAACAGTGGCTTAATTAGAATAATGTTTAATCAGGGAAATTGCTTTGAAATATGTGCTCTTCTTATTTTTGCCTCAAAAAAATTGATTTACAGTACAATGAATCCCAAAGTCGCATGCTAAAACCTTTAAATTTATAGAACCACTACAAACAATCATATCAACTTTTCTACAACCTAATAAGATGTTATCGATTTGACACACAACGAAAGCAATAAGGTAATTTAATCGTGATTTCTTTAAATATTTGACATAATAAACACGTGAGAATAAAATCTGTTCAGAAACAAAGTCAGCAAAATGGGTTAAGGTAAACAAAATACCGGAAAATATTTGAAGATTACTCACTAATGGTCATTGTTTTTCATGCTTCTTTTGAACGGTTCTTATATGACTAACATTCATTCAAAGTAATTGCACTTAAGAATTCCAACATAAAAAAGTTACTACAATAAAAATTCAACTTGATTGGAAAAAATGAATTTACACGTGCTCACTGCTTCGAAAACTAGCTTTTAGAATAATGAAGTAAATCTTCATAACACTCTTTTTGTGGGTGTAATGTAATATTTTCGAAACCGTGGCACTAACTTACTTGGAGGCTCGAGATAAAGCATCCTATTAACGTCCAAAAATATTTAAATTCATTCCCACTAGCTTATTCAATTCTGTTGCTTTAATTAATTGATTCCACGGATGATTCTAGTGTGATACTTAAAGGACACGTTAGTCCTTCTGCATGGTTAGGGTTTAGTAGGATTTCTCATGGTTATTTTGTTATTTTTATATATTCTTCTATGGAAACATGAGGTGGAGTTAGTTTTGATATCACAATAAAGGAAACGGAGTCTTCCTCCGATTCTCTCGATCCGACCTCGGTATTCTTTGAGTCAACGACTAGGGCTTGTGTTATATCTTGATTTTTATGCTTTCGTCTACGTCTGTTGGTATCAGAGATAGGTTTAGGTTCCAAGCATGCCTCCGAGAGTTCGTCATGCTGCTCATGATGCTATGGCAAATGTGTTGGAATATTTTGTATAGTTACGCCAAAGAAATATATGAAATTCGTACCAATAAATGGATGGAATAAAAAAAACAAGAAGAAAGAAGATATGGACAAAGTAGAGGAAAGTGTTGAATACTTTGTTCTTAAGTCGAATTTGCCCTGCAAAGGTGCTAGCGGGTTATGGCAATCGACTCCCACGATACAACAACTTCAACCTGTGTTTGTATCACTCCAAAACACAAGTACAATAAACCAAAATTTTGGCTTCTGTACTCCAAAATGAAATGAACAAGAAAAAATCAAAATAATGCAACAAAAATGCAAAAAATTGATTTAGGAAGAGAGAGAGAGAGAGAGAGAGAGAGAGAGAGAGAGAGAGAGATATTGCATATCATTGGTGTGTGTTTGAGACACCCCAATGATCATTTTTATAGAGCATGAAAGGTTGTGGACGAAGTGGTGAGAGCCAAACCACGCAACCCTTCTGAATCATGCAACTCTTCAAAAAGACACATTTTCTCGGACAACTGTGCGACCACGTAGCTTTACGCCAAACAGAAATTTAATCATTTTTGACGTGTGATCGCACGGTTTTACGCATGGGCAAAATTTTGACCATATTTTTGTCTTTTCTGTAATTTCTCAATCATCCGATATTGGTTTCGAAATGCCAAATATACCCTTTAATGTATGAAGGTCGATCTCTGTTTGTGCGCATCGAAGCGGCGAAGTGGTAAACAAATTTGCCTAAACGGATTGAGCCAAGTTTGAGTATTTGGCCGAAATCTACACGAAGTCACTTTAGTCAGTTTTCAATACTTAATCAATTTCTTGATTTATCGATTTATTAAACCAATATCCAACAAAATGATCGTCAATGTCAAGAAGAGATGACACAAGTTCGCCAATGTAACGCCCCGGGTTCTAAAGCACCCTGTTCGTCACGTCATTGTCTGATCTAACTTTTAAACAACGATTTAATTGGAAGAATAATAAAAAAATTCATACTTGACAACTTTTAAATAAAAACCCAACAGAAAATAAAATTTAATAATTTGGAATTTCTTGAAATAACAATTCGAAAGAGATCATTTAACAATGATATAAATATTTGCTATCATTCTAAAAATTTATCATGAAATAAATAAACTTTCTATTATTTAATTATTATTGCCACCACGTCCATCACGCGTCTCCATATCCGATATCTGCAAATATTGTTAAAAAAAAAAAAAGAGCATTTCATAGATACTCAATAGATTCATCACCAATAATTAATTTACAGAATAATTGAACACGTAATTATGCAACTTATACAGTGACATCATCATCATTATATGCTCTTTTATTTTTAAATATCATACGCTCTTTAAAAACATAGGATGTGGGTAGTCTCGACTCACGCATTAAAACACTTAAGTTTGTCTCATAAGAGATAGTCTCGTCTCATATCATACATTAAATGCATATAAATCACGTGAAATCACATAATATATTCAATTAAAATTTAAACTAATTAATGGAGGCGAGTCTACCTTATTTCTCAAGTTTGTTGAGCGGAAAAAACGTCAATCTTCTAAACGTACAAACGCCTCGTCTAGTCAATATATAAAATAAATCATAAACTAGTATTTCGGAATTCAAAGGTTTTAAAACGAAAGAGTTTTTAAAAGAAGAATAAATGTTTAGGATTTAAATTAAAAATTAAAAAATAGTTGGGTTTTAAAAGAGTCGAGGACCAGAATAAATGATTTTGAAAGCTATTAAGCTAACTCAGATGTTTTAAATATATTAGGGACTAATTAATTTATTTTCGAAACAATTGGGGTTGTGATAAATGATTTGCAAAACTTAAGTGCTAAATAAAATATTTGCAAAGCATTGGACTAAAATACCGCACTTTAGAAAATTAGGGGCTGATTGAATGTTTTTTACAAAAATAAATTTTTTAAAACAAAAGTATCTCTTCTCTCTCTCTATTGTTTCGGACAAACAGAAGAACGAAAGAGAGGGATGGCAGTCGGGCGACGCATGGTGGCAGGGTTCGATTTGCTATGGTTTCCAGCGAAAATTCCGGTGGTCAAGGTAAGTGACTAGGCTTCTTGGGTTTATTTCTTGATTTGGGTTCGATTGAAGCCTTGAGGAGCCGGTAGTGTGTGGTTTTCTGTGTGATTGAAGGCAGTGTGGTTGGGGTTTTTCTACCGACGGTAGAGGAGTGAACGATTCTTGGAGGTTGGGTATTGATCGGATATTGAATCTTGGTGGATGAGGTTCGGTTTGATGGAGTTTTGGTATTACAGTGGTTGGGTTGAAGGTTGTTAAACTCGAGTTTGGTTGATTTACGGTTCGGTGGCTGTGATTGAGGCTTGGGTTTGGGCAATGGCAATTTTGGGTGCAGTTCGGTGGTGGAGGCAGTGAATGGCGGGTCTTGGAGGTTTAAGGTTTGGTTGGGCAATGCTATGGTGTCTACGAACTTCGATTCTTGCGGTTGTGTGATGGCTGTTGAATTGAAAACAAAGTCTAAATTGAAGGCAGTCGCCGGTGAGGTGGTTGATTATGGTAAATGTGTTTTCTGAAGTAAATCCTTTTGCTGCCTTGGACCCTCACGGACTACCAGCTTAGCAGGAAGATGACAATCACCAGTAGGACACAAGTTTTGTTAGGAAAGGCGTGAATCACGTTGGTCAACAAGTGTAGTGGAATTGAGAAAATGCGGTAAAAATGGAACACAAGTATTTACGTGGTTCACCAATAATGGCTACGTCCACGGGCAAGTATATGAGGATTTCACTATAGTAGGAGAATTACAACAACCTTCTCTCTAAATACAAGGAGATAACAATATTTAACCTCTCTTGTAATAGGAGAAAACAAGGTAGGAAAATACTTAGGAGAAAACAATTTATTTCTCTCTAATTTTCTCTCTACTCACAAATGTTTCTCTCTACTATTTTCACTCACTATTTTCCTCTCTACTCGGTGCATTTTTCATTGAGGTTTTGCCCTCTATTTATAGGGAAAGTTTGGACAAAAAATCAACAATGAATGGAAGAAAAATAGGTGTGAACATAGACTAGATTGTAGGTTAAATTTGTGGGCTATTGGTGGCTTACCAAATTCAACAAAGTTGGCTCACCAAATTCAACAAATGGCTTTATTTTCCACATTTCTCCCACTTAAAGTCACTTTTGTTTCAACCTGCCATCCTTCCCACACTTGCCATTCTCATGCTGCTTATGCTTTCGCTAGGCCGATAGAGGATCGGCTCCATGTGAACTTATCAGTGTTGATCGGCTTTGTGAACATATCCGCTAGGTTGTCCTCCGTATGAATCTTCTGGATATCCACACTTCCTTCTTCCACCTTCTCTCGTACAAAGTGATATTGTATTCTAATATGTTTCGTCCTTGGATGAAATGCAGGATTCTTTGCTAAGTGCAAAGCACTCTGACTATCACAAAATAGAGAAATCTTCTCTTGTTTGTGTCCGAGTTCTTCCATTAACATTTGCAACCATATTGCCTCTTTGCTAGCTTGTGTAGCCGCCACATATTCTGCTTCCGTCGTAGAAGTAGCCACGATAGACTGCAGTTTTGAACCCCAGCTTACAGCTCCTCCAGCAAGAGTAAACACATATCCAGTGGTGGACTTGCTTTTATCAGGATCACCTGCATAATCTGAATCTACATAGCCTCTAACATTAAATTCTGATCCTCCATAGCATAATGCAACATTTGAGGTACCCTTGATATATCTTAGGATCCTCTTCACCATATTCCAATGCTCTCTACCAGGATTTGCCATATATCTACTGACCGCTCCCACTGCTTGTGCAATGTCTGGTCTTGTACAGATCATAGCAAACATTAGGCTACCCACTGCTGATGCATACGGTACTCGAGACATCTCCATCCTCTCTGCTTCACTGCTAGGACTCATACTTGAGGATAACTTGAAATTAATAAGAAGAGGGGTAGAAATTGGCTTACAATCTTGCATATTGAAGCGTCGCAAGATTTTCTTCAAGTAGTTCTTCTGACTAAGCCAAATCTTCCTATTATTTCTGTCTCGGTGAATTTGCATCCCTAGAATCTTATTTGCGGTTCCCAAGTCCTTCATTTCAAACTCCCTAGCCAACTGTGCCTTCAAATCTTTAAGACAATCTTTGTTGGGGCCTGCTACCAACATGTCGTCAACATACAACAACAAGATAATGAAATTACCATCACCAAATCTCTTGCAATAAGCACAAGGATCTGCACTAAGTCTGTTATATCCAAGGCTCATAATGAAGGAATCAAATCTCGTATACCAACACCTCGGCGCCTGTTTGAGACCGTATAGAGATTTGTTCAACCTGCAAACCAAGTTCTCTTTTCCTTTTTCTTCAAAACCTTCTGGTTGGAGCATATAAATTTCTTCTTCAAGCTCACCATGAAGAAATGCAGTTTTCACATCTAACTGCTCCAGGTGCAAGTCTAATGTAGCACACATCGCCAATAATACTCGAACTGTCGTGAGTCGAACAACAGGAGAGAATATTTCGTTGAAGTCAATGCCTTCTTTCTGAGCATATCCCTTTACCACCAGTCTAGCACGATACCGCTCCACTTGGTCATTTCCATCACGTTTGATCTTGTAGACCCATTTATTTCCAATGGCTTTCCTTCCTTGTGGTAGCGAAACAAGATCCCATGTCTTGTTTTTATGAAGAGCCTCAATTTCTTCTTGCATAGCTTCCATCCACTGCGAAACTTCTTGGCTATTTAAAGCCTCATGGAAAGTTGATGGCTCTCCATCCTCCGTCAGTAGACAATATGCAACATTGCTCTCCATAATGTACTCATAGTGCCAAGCTGGTTCTTTCCTCTCCCGAATTGATCGTTTGATTTCAGGAACTGTAAACTCAGCTTGTTCTCCTTCTTCATGCTCCGGTGCTGCTTCAGAAGAATCCCGGACTTCTTGTTCTTCTCTATTTTCAACTTCAACTTCAATCGTAGTAGTTTCTGGCTCTTTTAAAGTGCTATCATTTTCTTGTACCTTGCCTTCCGTGAATATCACGTCTCTGCTGATTATCACCTTGTGGGCAGTGGGATCCCACAGGCGGTACCCCTTGATTCCATCAGCATACCCCAAGAAAATGCATTTTCTGGATTTTGAATCCAGCTTTGATGTTTCCTGGGCATTGTACATAACGTACACAGGACTTCCAAAGACATGTAAGTGAGAATAATCAGCTGGCTTCCTTGTCCACATCTCCATCGGCGTCTTCAGATCAATCGCGGTTGATGGTGACCGGTTGATCACATAACAGGCGGTTTTGACTGCTTCAGCCCAAAATGATTTAGCTAACCCCGCAGTTCTCAACATTGCTCTCGTTCTTTCTAACAATGTTCTGTTCATCCGCTCTGCCACTCCATTTTGTTGTGGAGTATATGCCGTCGTGAAATGTCTTTTAATACCTTCTTGTTGACAAAAAATATTAAATTCATTACCAGTATATTCTCCTCCATTGTCCGTCCTCAAACACTTGATCTTCTTCTCAGATTCAAGTTCTACCCGCGCTTTGTAGATTTTGAAGACTTCGAACACATCAGCCTTCTTCTTGATTGGATACACCCAACATCTCCTGGAGTAATCATCAATAAAAGATACAAAATATTTTGCACCTCCTAGGGACATAACCGGTGCTTGCCAAACATCAGAATGAACCAATTCCAAGATAGCTTTACTTCTAGAAGTAGAAGTGCTAAACTTCAATCTGTGCTGCTTACTAGTGACACAATGCTCACAAAAGGGTAATGATACCTTTTTGAGCCCTGGAAGAAGATCTTGTTCAGAGAGAATTTTCAAACCACGTTCAGACATGTGGCTAAGTTTTCGGTGCCACATCATTGTTAATTCTTCTACTGAACCTGCCGATGCAACAGATGCTTCTCCTTCTTGTAGAGTATCTCCTTTAAGCATGTACAGGTTTGCAGCTATCTTTTCTGCTTTCATCACCACAAGCGCGCCTTTGACTATTTTCATAGTCCCAGCTTGAACATGAGTTTTGCACCCAATGCTATCTAGTTGTCCCAAAGACAATAGATTTTTCTTCAAGCCCTTTACGTGCCGAACCTCCTTGATAGTGCAAATTGTACCATCATACATTTTTAATTTGATAGTACCAATACCAACGATCTCCAAAGCATGATCATTTCCCATAAACACTGAACCTCCCGAGATGTGTTCACATTGATGGAACCATTCTCTCCTTGGTGTCATGTGCCATGTCGCTCCTGAATCGATGAGCCAGACATCGGTGAAATGCTTTCTACCTTCAACAACAGTCGTTGCCTCGCTGTATAAAATTTCGCCATCATATGAGGTGCTTGCTACACAACCCTGAGATTTTGGTATCTCATGTGCCTTCCCTTTGGCTTCTTCATTCCTCTTAAGACTCCAACAATCCCTTTTTAAGTGCCATTTCTTGCCACAGTAATGACACTTGGCATTCTTCTTACTTCTGGATTTAGATCTACCTTGGGTATGACTCCCACTGGGGCCACGTTCCGTTGATCTCCCTCTCATCATCGTCAAGGCTTCCGCCTGCTGTGAACTAGATAGTCTGTCCTCCTTGTTCTTGCGCCGACTTTCCTCTTCAAGAACCGCATCTGCAATATCATCGAAGACTAGATCTTCTATGTTGTTAGTTAAGTTGATGATGAGTTGATCATACGAATCTGGTAGACTTTGAAGTAGAATTTCAGCACGTTCGCCTGCCTCTATTTTATGGCCCATTGATGTGAGCTGTGAAAATAGAGTGTTGAGGGTGTTGATGTGGTCTGTCACTGTAGTTGACTCCATCATCCGAAGGGTGTAAAGCCGTCTCTTTAGGAAAATTTTGTTGTGCAATGATTTGGCCTCGTAGAGCTTCGTTAGGGTGTCCCATATCTCATTTGCTGTTTTCTTTTCCGCCACACTTGACAATACTCCATCAGCAAGTGCTAAGTGCAGATTAGAAATTGCATTGCTATCCATCTCGTTCCACTTGTCATCGTCAGTGATATCCGCGGGCCTCTCTCCAATTGCCGCCAAGCAGTTATCTTTTCTCAAAACTGCTTTTATTCTCATTTTCCATAACGAGAAATTGTTCCCATTGAACTTTTCAACCTCATACTTTGCTGCCATTTTTGTTCACGACTTGGTAATAATACCGAGTGATAGTGAACACCGACCCTACGCAAAATAATCTCGAGAAATCTTTTCTGATGTGGAAGATCAGACAAAGCTGCAACCACAGAGCATACTAAGAATTTCAAAAGATGTAACCAGGCTCTGATACCACTTGTTAGGAAAGGCGTGGATCACGTTGGTCAACAAGTATAGTGGAATTGAGAAAATGCGGTAAAAATGGAACACAAGTATTTACGTGGTTCACCAATAATGGCTACGTCCACGGGCAAGTATATGAGGATTTCACTATAGTAGGAGAATTACAACAACCTTCTCTCTAAATACAAGGAGATAACAATATTTAACCTCTCTTGTAATAGGAGAAAACAAGGTAGGAAAATACTTAGGAGAAAACAATTTATTTCTCTCTAATTTTCTCTCTACTCACAAATGTTTCTCTCTACTATTTTCACTCTCTATTTTCCTCTCTACTCGGTGCATTTTTCATTGAGGTTTTGCCCTCTATTTATAGGGAAAGTTTGGACAAAAAATCAACAATGAATGGAAGAAAAATAGGTGTGAACATAGACTAGATTGTAGGTTAAATTTGTGGGCTATTGGTGGCTTACCAAATTCAACAAAGTTGGCTCACCAAATTCAACAAATGGCTTTATTTTCCACAAGTTTCATAGTGGATCTTCCAGAATTTCAGGGAGGGATGGAACTGGATGATTTCTTAGATTAGTTGTTTGTTGTTAAGGAAGTTCTAGTCTTCAAGGGCATCCTTGATAATCAGCCCATTCCTCTCTTGGCCATGCGACTCAGCAGTCGTGCAGCAATGTGGTGGAAACAACTAAAGTCAACTCATGTGCGTCAAGGAAAAACAACGATTTCTTCTTGGCACCAAATGAAATGACACTTGCACATGGCATTTCGCCCATATAATTACACTCGTATATCTTATCAGCACGTGCAAAATTTGAGACATGATTCCCACTTAATTAATGAATATTCTCAGGAATTTTTTTCAGCTTGTTGCTCGTAATGACACTCGCGTGAGTCGTGACTGATGATCAGCTTGTTACCAGGTTTACGGGTCCATTATTAAAATGTTTTGAATATGTTCACTCTGTAGTCTGTATCCAAGCCCATGAATGTGCTTTACTTTCGAAGAAACAAGCGAGCCTCCGCGAAACAAGTTCCTCCACTAGTATGACACCATTTGGAGGTTCGCGGAGTGGGATTTCACTCGCGAACAAGAGCATCCCTGCTGGCAGTGCAGGGTGCCCATCTACATAGCCTTCTGCCAGCATCCCTATTGGTGCTTCTTCGACAGGTAACCAACTTCCCGCCTCTGCTTGTGGAAGCTCTAACAATATTCGGTGTTTTTCTCTTGTGGTGAATAGGGTCATAGGAAGAGTGCTTTCCCTCATGCACATGGAAAATGTACATTATTGACAGACGGGGAAAAATCGGTTCTTTATGTTGAATCCCCTATTTTGGACGTGTTTGTGGATGTAGATGTTATAGCGGTTTATGTTGAGGGAGATGTTGGGCAATCCTTGGTTTCACGACGTGCTTTTATAGAACCACGGGATGACACCAAACATTAGCTTCGCTCAAATATTTTTCAAATCTACTTGTACCGTTTCGAGTCGTGTTTTTCCTTTTATTATTGACTCAGGCAGTTGTGAGAACGTTGTTGTTGCTACTGCTATTCAAAAATTGGGCCTCATGCCCAAGCCCAATCCTGAACCTTATTGCCTTGCTTTGTTACAAAAAGTGCCTTGCTTTGTTACAAAAAGGTAATAAGTTTAGTGTTTATCAATGTGTCTTGATTTCTTTATCTATTTGTAACAGTTATGTAGATCGTATCTGGTGTGATGTGGTTTCGATTGATGCTTATCATGTACTGTTTGGTCGGTCATGGCAATTTGATCGATATGTTTTTCATGATGGGCGGAAAAACACTTATAGTTTTGTCTTTGGTGATACCAAAATTGTGTTACTACACAACAAGGATTCTACTCTTACGTCCTTAGTCGAGGATAGTACCAATTTAATATTGCATGGCCTTTTTGAACGCTAGATGGAGACCTCTCCGATTGTATTTATGTTGTTTGGGAACGAATGTTCCCCAGTCCCCAATGTACTGTCACATGTCCAACCACTACTATCAGAATTCCCAAATATTTTCCTTCAGATTTACCATTGAGTTTGCCCCCTTGTGCGATATTCAGCATCACATTGATCTTATGGCGGGTGTCTAGTTAACAAACCGCCCTCGTTATTGTATAAGTCTTGCGGACACGAGGAGCTGCGAGGCCAGGTAGTGGTGCTTCTAGCCAAAGGGCATATCCAAGAGAGTTGAGTCTTTGTCCAGAACGTGCCCTTCTTATTCCAAAGAAGGATGGAAATTGACGAATGTGTAGAGTAATTAATAAAATCACAGTTCGTTACCGTTTTCCTATTCCTCTTCGAGTGGCTGGTCATGCTGTTTGTGTTGGATGTTCGGGGTTATCAAATGCTCCTAGCACTTTCATGCTAGTTATGAACCAGACCCTTCGTCCTTTCATTGGAAAATATGTTTCCGTATATTTTGATGACATTCTCATCTATAGCTAGAATCTTGAGGACCACTTGAGTCATTTGCGATCCGTCTTAATCATCCTATGATCTGTGAATTTTTTTGCTACTATTAAGTAGGGGTGAACGCGATCCGGTTTGATAGTTTGTGACATATTTTCAAACCAAATCATTTAAAGCGGTTTGACATTTTTCCAAACCAAACCAAATCAAACCACTTTTTGCAGTTTGATTTGGTTTTAATCTACGGTTTATCTATCGACATAATATAATATATTTTAAAGCAAAAATAATTCAAGCAACCAACATTTTTTCTATATTTTTTGCTTTCTATTATCAAACATCATTCTCACAAGTACACAAACTCACTACAATATAATATATTTTAAAGCAAAAATAATTCAAGCAACCAACATTTTTTCTATATTTTTTGCTTTCTATTATCAAACATCATTCTCACAAGTACACAAACTCACTACACCAACTAATATTGTTGTTCACATTTGCAAATAGGGAGCACATTTAATCTTGCTTATTATTATTTCATTAAAGGAGTTTTTGTAACTAATTAAAAAAAAAAACACACACACACACACAAAAACACACACACATATCCAAACTGCAAACAGGTTACTTAACTTCAGCAGTATTTCTGTTTTCATGTTTAAAGGTAACCTAACCTTAATCGCTGAAACCTATGATTATAATTTTACAAATGCAATAGCTAGGACTATAGCAATTCAAAATCCAAAAATAGCGATTGCTTAATAAGCAGGCATTGATCACAATTTGGTTCCAGTGAAAAAGCACTTGTTACATAAGCAATCTAATGGCCTGCAAAACATCCTACCAACTAATGGAATTAGAAAAAGGAAAACATCTAACGAGGAAAAGCAATCCCAAAATGAGAAAATCATAATAATAATCCAAACATGCTACGTATAAAGATACAAAAAAGAACTCTAACCTAGTTACAGCCTGCAAGCAGTGAAGGCAGACTGATTTTTTCCGGACAAGTGGATCGTGGTCGTGGACGATGGATAGTGGGTATGCTGGATAACTTGATTGGGACTTTGTTTATGCACGGGACACTGCCTTTGCACCAGAGCCTCGCTTGTCTTAATGAGACAAACCGGCCAAGACCCAATCTACAAATTAACTTTTTCCTAAACTAAGACTTGACTTCTCACAACGAATTCAATCCCAACAGACAACGACTCTGTACTACAAGCAGTCTCGCTGCACATTCTTCCTTCACCAGGACTTCATTTTCACACACGACAGTATCCCCACACAAAGCCCTCACTTGTCTTCAAGTGACCAACTAGTTGGGAACTCATCTATAGAACAACTTCTTCCTGAAGGTTGGTCTTTTGATTCTTGCGGTAACTTCAATCCCAACAGATAGAGACACTTTACGACAAAAAGTCTAGCTATTCATTGGAAAAAATACGGAAAACAAGATTCTTCGAGAAAAGGAAAGCTTATCCCTTCACTGGACTTTGTCATTTGTGTGGTTTTAATATAAACACACTTATCACAGTTAATCTTAAAAACCATTTGATAGCATAGTTTTGTCAAATTTTTTATGCCACTGTTTTGGAACTTGTTTTAATTTGTACAATGATTTAACGAGTCTACACACCTTTTTCTCTTATCTAGGAGCAATGAACTTTTGGTTTTGTTCCGTATATATTTCTTCTTCTAGTTTAATATTGAAGAAGGCTGTTTTAACGTCTATTTGATGAATATCTAAATTATGCAATTATGGAATTGCAACTAACACTCTAATGGATGATATCCTTGCCACAAGTATGTATTGAAAAAATCAAAATCTTCTTTTTGTTTCAATCCTTTAGCTATCAATCTGGTATTATATTTATCAATAGATCCACCAGTCTTTAATTTTCTTTTGAAAACCCATTTATAACCTAGTGATTTATTACAGAGTTGGAGATCGAACAATTCCAGGTATGATTTTGCATAATGAAATCAATTTCATCACTGATAACCTCTTTCCAAAATGGTGCTTCTGGACTTGACATTGCTTCATTGAATGTCCTATGTTCATTTTCTAATAAATAAGTTAGAAAATATGGTCCAAAGGATGTAGCAGTTTTGGTCCTTTTACTACGTCTTGGTTCTTCATAACTTTGAAGTTTACTAGTTGCAATATCATAAGTTCATTTTTCTAAACTTATTTCCTTTCCTTACAAGGAAAAATGTTTTCAAAGAATACACAATTCCTAAATTCAATGATTATATTCTCATGAACATCAGGAATGTTCAACTTATGCACGAGGAACCTACGTGCCCTAATGTTATTATCATATCCAATAAATGTGCAATCAATAGTTTTATGTCCTATTTTAACCTATTTTAGCTTTGGTAGCCGATCACCCCACACTTTAAGTATTTGTACGAAGGTTTGTGACATTTTCATAACTCTAAGGAGTTTCGTTCCAATTTATTTCCCTACAAGTTCTAATGTAAAATAGAACTAATCAACATAACGTTCATAATTTCTTTAAGAGTACAATTTTTGCGTTCAGCAACACCGTCCGTCAAATTTCGGGTCGGGTCGGGGCGGATCGGTCCACCGATCCGCCAGAATTTTTTTTTTTTTTTTTTTTTTATAATTTTTTTAAATATATTTTAAATTAAATCTTTTATAAAAAATTTAGAAATTTTATTTTTTTATTAAATTTTATTGAAACGAGACGTATAGAGGCCGATTCGCCGATTCAACAGATCGAGTTTTTTTGTCATCACTTATTGGGATTATTTCTTCAAATGAAGAACATAAAAATGTGTTTTCTTTAAAATGCAAAGATTGCAGCTTATTCCCAGAAATTAAAGTTTGCTACAAAATTTACATATTAAATTTTTATACATGATAAAAAAATTATATTAAAAAAAAAATGTCGGATCGCGGATCGGATCAGCCCCGATCCAAATCCGCTCCGTGAATTTTCGGATCGGGGCGGATCACATAAATTTCGATCCGTCGATCCACGGATCGGGATTTTTTCGGATCGGATCGGATCGGGTCGACAGATCGACGGGGCGGATCGAATTTTTTTGCCATCTCTATCCATATTCTCAACCTCTATCACAACGAATAACTTTTATTCTTTTGCTAAGTTGATTCTCAACCTCATTCTTGTATGATTTAAAAAGCATCCAAGGTCTCATCTTTGCTTCTTAGCCAGTAGACATAACAGTAATTTGTGCAATCTTCTATAAAAGTTATAAAATACTTTTTTACCACCTCTAATCTGCAAAAAATTCAAATCATAGATATCACTGTAAATTAGTTCTAAAGGATTTAAGTTCCTTTCAATTGAAGGAAAAGGTGTTTTGGCAAATTTAGCCTCTACACAAATTTTGCACCAATGATTTTGATCAAATGAAACAGAATGCAATAAATCTTAACTTACTAGTTTTTGTGAAGTAGTAAAATTCACATGTCTTAATGTATCATACCATAAATTAGAAGACTTAGTAAGTATGGAGAAGATTTATTTTTACTAATATTAAAATTACAAAGTACATGCATTACATTCATTTAACATAGCCCACTGGCCAAGTACCTTATCCACAAACATTCCCTTTTTAGTTAGTATAAACTTATCTGACTCAAATACTACCTTAAACCCATTTTTGCTCAACAAAGCTCCAGATACCAAATTCTTGCGAATGTCCCGAACATGCAAAACATAGACAAGGATCACTTCCTTTCCCGAGGTCATCTTCAGCACCACCTTGCCTAGGCCAACAAATTTTGATGTTGTGGAGTTACACATGACCATTTTTCGTCGACTATAATGAGTGTAAGATGAAAACATCTCCTTATTAGCAAAAACATTACGAGTAGCGTCAATGTCTACGAACCACCATGTTTGCTTCAAATACAACTACTGAGAGCATTAGTTCAAACACACCATTTCACATTTTGTCTTTTTCGATCAGATGTACTTGGTTCTTTTTGTTATCCTTTTTCTGTCGACAATACTTAGTAATATGAACTGGCATACAGCTGCTGTAGCATCCTCTTTTTTAATTTCTTTTCTTTGTTATTTTGCCTCACATTACCAAGGTACTTCCTTTTCTTGTTGGCATTTGGCTATCTTCAAGTTTTATTTTCGTGCGTTTGTCTTTCAGGTAGTTCTCGAAATATTTCCACGTGGGTGGTAATTTCTCAATAATAGATGCAACCTAGAATGATTCAAAGAGCTTCACTCCTTCTATATGTATCTCGTGCGGGATAATTTGTTCTCCTTGGACTTGATTCATTACAGTTTTAGAATCCACCAATTTGAAGTCTAGAAATTTGCTAACCATGAATTTCTTCAACCCGAAATCTTCAGTTTTGTACTTATTTTACAAGGAATCCCAAAGTAGTTTAGATGTCTTGACCGAACTGTATACAATGTATAGTGTGTTGTCGAGGCAGTTGATGATGTAATTTTTGAAAAGGAAGTCAATGTGACTCCATGCATCGAATGCTACTTGTACTTGAGGATTTGTTTCTTCCTCAGCAACAAGAGGAGCATCTTCACTCAAGAATTTTTACCAAATTCAAAGTTGTTAGATAGGATAACATCTTCTATTTCCATCTCTTGAAATTAATTCCCATAAATTTCTCTGATTTCTCCCAGTGAATACAATTATCTAATAAAATTTATAGAATATAAATTAGCACGTGAATAATAGAATTATCATACCGTACAATAATATTTTATTTTAAAAATAACTTTATATGTAAGTGAAAATTTGGACAGACTTCTGACTTAAAGAATGAAAGGAATGAAGCAGAATGAAATATGGTCAAGGAAAGTGTTCGATTCTTTTCTATAATACGACAATGCCTCACATAGATGCTGATGGTCTTTCAGCACTCAACTCGCAAGATACAAAAACCTCGACTCGTAATAGCACTCCAAATTACAAGTGCAGCGAAACTACTAATATCTTTATCTCTCTATACAGAATAGGATTGATGAGTGTAAGAAAATTATATTCGGGATTGAATTGGATATTTCGAAATAGTGCGGGAGGCAAAAGGAATATTATTTGCAAAGAGAGAACTCATAATTGATTTTTGGAATTATTAAAATCATAATCTGGGGGTCAATTTACAGTAGTTGAAAGATGTTGTCTAAAAGACATAATAACCAAAAATTTGTGTCCTGAATAGATACAACCTATTTGAAACAAACAGAAACATTCAGATAGCTAGAACTATCACTTTCTAGAAGGTGGTGTCACGTATTGTTCCAAGGAATCTTCGGGAGATTAAAAATAATATAATTATATATATTTTTTAATTTAATTAAAATTAATATAAATATTATTTTACCAGTTAATACTAACTTGGGCCAATCCAAGTTCAATATGAGGCCTAGGCCCATGACCAGTGATCATGCCGAGTCGATCAAATAGTGATAGCTTGCGCCCGTGGACTTTGACTCAACCTACTATCAAGTAGGTCATCTCCTTTTCAAACATTATTGGTACCGATTGGTGCCAAAACCCAATTGTCAATCCTCGGTTATATAACGTGGTTCAATTTTCTTCTAACTTCCCTACTAGGGATTGGACTTCCTAATTTCCTACCAATTTGTCTTGTCAATTTATTTCAATTTCAAGCAGCCACTTTTGACCTTAATTTCTTATTCATCCAAAATTGATTTTGAGAAAATAATTATGCTATATTAATTTACTTGCAGAGTAGAACACACTAGGCCCAAAAATCCTTATTAATATTGCGTGTGAATATGATTATTCTAAAGAAAATTATCGGAAACAACTTACAGGTTACAAGACCATAATTTCACTTCCTCTGCCAGAAACTCTAAAAATTGGTTTCTGTAATACACTCTCCCATCCTCTAATATTACATCCAGTAATAAATTTAACAATTTTTTCTTCAAATTCAATTTTAACCAAACATTTCTACGACACTCACCACTTTACACACTTTTCAATCACACGTTCCAAAATTTCTCCAATTTCCTCAACACCAAACAACTGCATGAACATTTCGGATTAAAGAAGCTCCTTATGAATAGAAGATTCTAGCAAGTCAGAGCACCTCGTCAACGAAGAAAATCCAAGCATAGCAGTGCCTAAATTGAATTCCAAAAGATTATCCTCCAACTGGTAACCCCCAATAACAATTGAAGCCTCTGGATTCAACCCTCCGTCCAAGAATCCCAAGCACATAACCTCATCACTTACCTTTACAATAGAATTCTTCCCATAAATTCTCCACTTAACCATTTCACTCTGCAAAACAAGATCAATAATTGGCACACTTGGCCCAAACCCTTTGTCTTCTGCACCTTCTGAACTAAAGCATGCCCCAAATGGCGACACTGCAGCCACTCTTTTCATGTTCATCGAAATGGCACCCTTAACATAGCCTTTAACAAATATGTCATATATGGAGCTCTCCATTGTGGTGTAAGGAAGAATTGTGCTTACCTTTGTGGACAATAATGTTGAGTTTACGGACAGCTTTTTGCCTGCAATTTTGATGGATTTCACATTTATATGGTATCCATCTTTCTTGGAAATAAAGGGTGTGTACGTCATTGATTTTCGAACTTCACTGCCAATATTCAGCACATTAGAGATGTCACCCAAGAAAATGGCACCAGTCATCAATGGGGATAAACACATGAAAAATTCCCTGTGATACCCAAAAGCACTAGAAATTTGTGATGGCAGTGAAATTCTAGTGTTTCCTAAACCTAGCATGCCTTTGGCACCATCAGCAAGGCCTTTTGTTAGCGATTTCGGCGAGCATGAAAATAAGAAGTCTCTTACGGATGCAATGGAACCATCACTATCAGCGAACGCCATAGCCAATCTATCTTCTGCCAAATCACCTGGTAAGGCCATTCTTGTAATGGAGTTTGCTGGTTTAACACGGCAGGCCATGGTTCCTTGCTCAGTAGTAGTCTTGTTGCAACTTCTGATATTCGCCATCGAACACTGAATTGAGCAACTCTTGATGGTGTTACAAGAATTTTGAAGCGTAGATGTACAGTCAGCCCAGAGAAGTGGACCGCCAAGATCAACTACCAGCTTGAAAGGGGAAAGAGCAGTACCAATGTATACTTTGGTAATATATTGAAAAGTTGAAGGGTCTTTTTTCACTGGAAGAACTAGACTATTTGGTAAGATGGGTTTCTCAGAAACTGAAGGGACAGTGAAGAAACATAATGTAAACAGGAGGAGGAATTGCAGAGAACAAGCCATGAATCAGAATTGCAGAGAAAGGCAGGAGGATTAGATATTTTGATCTGTCTCCAACTAATTTTATCTATCAGCGTAGAGTAAACGTTTTTATAGATAATTTGTTGACTCATGGGGTCCCTTTTTAAAGAAGTTAAATGTTTTCATCGCCATCCCACTACCAAAATGTCATTGTTTATTATACTTTTGGTAGCTCAGGACATTTTTCATGTGGAAAAAAATGTCCACCATTCAGTTCAGATGAAAATTTTAAATAATATAAGAGCTAGTTACCTAACTAAATTATGTATCAATAAGATCACTCAATTTCAATTTTGTTTCAATATTAGCCAATTCTTAGCTTCGTTGCTTAATTTAACTCACATTCCTACGTCAACGATAAAAATTGACATGAGTCTAACATGTTTTACGTTTTCAGTCAAATAAGTTAAGGAATCATGTCATGGATGCAAATCATATTTATGACAATCAACTCTCAAAATACAACAATTACCACTCGTATTTGTTGCACTTCAAAACACAAACATAACGAACAAGAATAATGACTTTTATACTACAAAATAAATATGAAAATAAAGAACCAAAATTATGCAACAAGAATTCAAGAATTTTGTTTAAGGGAATAAGATAAAATGATATTATGTTTCCATATCATTTGTGTGAGGAATAGAACATTCCAAGAGTCCTATTTATATATGATGAAAAGTTGTAAACGAAGTAGTGTGGAGTTAAATCATGCAACACTTTGAAAGGTCACGACTGTTCATTCTACCATGCTATCGCATTGTTATAAGTCATGTGATCGAATGGCTTTACGTGAAATCAAATATTAACCAAAAACAGTTTACGTGTAATTTCATAGTGTTATTACCATGCGAATCACATAGTCAAAAATTTTGACCTGATTTTGTTTTTTTCCATAATTTTTCATTCATTTGATATTGATTTTGAGATGTCAAATATATCCTTCAATACATACAGTCTACAGTGAAATCTGAATTCTCTTTTTGCGTCCCGAAGCTGCAAAGTGGAAAACTATTTTACCTAAATGGATGGGTCGAGTTTGAATATTTGGCCGAAATTAACACGAAATTACGTTAATTGATTTTCAACACTTAACCAATTTCTTGAATTATTTAACCAGTTTCCAACATTTAGCTACACCTCCTAAGGATTGGTAATGTTTGGCAAGCAGAATTGTTAAGATTAAAGTAAAATGAAGTTCTAATCTGATTGCTACGTACCTAATTGAAATTTCAAAGAGAGTTTCGTGACCCCAAATAGAAATGAACCGGACGAATCATTGATAGGACAACATTATAAACAATATATTACTGAACGTGTTAAACATGAGCTATTGTGGTCCAATTTATTTCTTCATTGATAGATATTAAAATTAACCAAACTTATTTATAAACAACACATTTTTTCAAATCACTTTTCAATCACATATTTTTTCAAATCACTTTTCAATCACGTATTTTACTTCCAAAACATCGTATTCTCTATTTATAAACAAAAAACTTATACCAAACGGAATCCTTCACAACATTTGTTGAGGAATTTTCCTCTTTGTTTATTATCATCCTTGAAATCAAATACGAACTTAGTACGACGAACACAAGAAAATGGATAAAACAATATATGAAACAAGAGTACTTGAAGCGCAAAGAATATTGTCCTAAAAGCTTAATTTGTGTCATCTAGACAAGATAAGGATGCTAAAGGGCCAAAATACAAATTGTTTTAGGAGTATTCTAAAAAGCGTAAAGTATGATGAAGCGATGAAGCCAATCTTTGAGCTTAAGAGCAACTAGGCGCGAAAAGGCCCAACAATTCGTGAGCGAAGCGTAGGTGAAGCACAAAGTGCCACGAAGCATGAAGGCCAAGCTTTGAGCCTAAACACGCCTAATTGAGGCGTAAGCGAACTTTTTAGAATAGACTTTTAGGGGATTTCAAATCCAAAAAATTGGGTTGCAAATAGCACTTTTGAAACTCGAAAAGAAGGAACAAAGTATGAGCAATAAGGATAGCTTTAAGTTTGAAGGAATGAGAGTTTTAGGATAATCTCAATGCATAAAAATCATTCAATTGTTTTTGATCCACGAATTTTATCTCAAGGGAATGAACCTTGCGATCGTAAGGTTCAATCTTTTGTCTAGTATTTGTTTGGACGGTCTATGGCAGTCTGTGTCGATTGGTCCGATTAGTTTTGTTGGTTTTTCTGCTTTATCTTTGTTTTATATGATTTTTGACCTTTGTTCATTTTTTCAACTACATTTTGATCAACATAATTGAAAATATATTTGAACGATTCAATTTTCTAACAATCTCCCACATGTTCAAATATTATAATTAACTCATAATTATAAACGATGTCACAGATAAGATAAGGGATCTTCGATTTAAACGTTACAGTAGTGCTAATATTGCAAGGTAATATCTAGATCTCTGGTAGCCTTAGCTTTAAACTAGTTATCCCTTGTGACATTACCATCGATACTATACACGTGACACATTCTAGCTCAATATTTTCAAAAAGTAACTCCAACTTTTCTTGAAGCGACACCACTTCTAAGTTCATAAAACAAATATTCTTACAATGTCTTGGTTACGTTTTAAAGACAGTTATACAAAGTACTAATTTCTTTAACATTTTTATTCAACCCTCCAAACCATAACCTTAGCACTTATATGATTATGATAGAACTCAAATTTATATACACTAAGAGTTGTGACCAATTCACTAATTGAATAACTTGTTGTAATCCTTTGAACTCGTATATTACTCATTCAGTAATAACAAGTAGGGTTTCCATCATTGGTTAATTTTATTTAAGGATTTTATGTAACATCCTACTCGATGTTAATCTTTCCAACTCTTTTGTAAGATGTTTTGTAAACGGACCAGCTAAGTTTTCTCTTGATCTTACATGGAAGTGAAATTATTCCATCTTTGATTAATTTCCTTACATAATTGTGGCTATGACTCATGTGTCTAGACTTTCCGTTTATAAGCAAGTAGCTTGACTATAACATAGTATAGAGATTGTAGACTCATTCTTCATATCTAATGGTACTTCTTAACAAAGTTCTTTAAGTATCTCGGCTTCTTTTCATGTTTCAGCTAATGTTTATTTTTGAGGACTCCAAGAAACAACACCTCTTCTATGAGTGAATAAACAACCCGAGGTTGATTTATTTCCACGAGCAATTGATATCCAACTAGTATCAGTATATCCTTCACGTATAGCTAGAAATTCAGAATGTTGAAGTTCAAGGTTTTCGATTCTCTTTAAATAACCAAGTACCATTCCAATTGTTTTCCATTGTTCAACACTTGAATTAATTACTTGTAAACCTACTAAGTTACTTAGAGCAAATACAATATCCAATCTTATATATTGAACACCATACATTAGACTATCAATTGCACTTGCATACTCAAGTTGTTTGATAGCTCTTCCAACATTTTTCAAAAGCTTGATGCTTGAATTGAATAGAGTATTTACTTCTCTAATGTCCAAATGTTTGAACTTTTCAATCACCTTCTCAACATAAAGTGATTGAGTCAATGCAAAACCCAAATCATTCTTGATTACTTTTATATCGATTATGGTATCTACTTGATCAAATTCCTTCATTTTGTTGAAGAAAGAAACCTCTTCGTTTTTATAATATCGTCTATGTGATTACTTAGAATCAATGTTATTAAACCCTGCCCAGCTGGTCGGCCCAAAAAACCCGCAACCCGGTTAAAAAAATGGGTCAAAAAAAGTAAGAAACCCGGATTTAATTAACCCGGTTATAAACCAGTCAACCCGGCCAATTTTGAATCGACCCAACATCCCAATAACGTGTTTTCCAGATTTCACGGGTCAAATTCTGAATTTTTTTTTTTTTTTTTAAATTATTAACTGTGACGTGGTGGGGCCACAAATAATGGCTCCAACCACTGAAAGTCTACATCTAAACAACACATATATATAGGCTATTACTCTCCTTTCCTTCTATGAGCTTCCGATGTGGGATTGATTAAAATTCAAAAGAAATGGAAAGCCAAAGGCAGCCTGTGAAGTTGCAACCCTAATGTCAATCAAATAAGACTTCTCCTAATTATTATTAATTAAATAATTTCAATAATTGGATATACTGCATTTCATCTTTTTTTTTTTTTAATACAAATAAACAAGACAACCAATCGATTTCCAAAATTGTTTTTCTTTTCATTCTCAATATATTTATTCAATTCTTCAACTATTTGTGGTTAGTATAATAATGTTAAAATTATTTTATAGGGGTTAAAATACTTTCAATATTTAAAGTTTTCAAATAAACTATAACATAATTAATAGTTTATATTTTCTTTGAATTAGTAATTCTAAAATTAAAAAATATAATTGTTATAATATTTTATATCTTTTGTATATTTATTAATTTTTATGTAAAAAAATCTACTTTTAAATAAAAATATATTTAATGTCTTAAAAATAATATTAAAAATCTAAATTAAAAAATATTATTGCTCTCAATTCCTATTGCCTGATTTTTCATTTTTGTTTTTGATAATTTTATTTAATGCACCGGGTCGACCTCGGTTCGACTCCGATTCGACCCACTAACCCTTGACCCTTTCCGTTTTCCAGGTCGATGCCCGGTCCGGGTTTTAAAATATTGTTTATAATCAACATGTCATCCACATATATTTATACAAAAACAATAATTTTAATAATGCTTTTTGGCATATAAACATTTATATCCGTATTATGCAAAAAACCAAAAAACAGTATAACATTATCAAATTTCTCATGCAATTTCTTAGGAACCTATTTTAAATCATATAAAGATTTAACAAGATTACAAACTTTATTTTCATTTCTCGAAAGAATGAAATATTCTCATTGTTCCATATAAACTTATTCATCTAATTTTCTATTTAAAAATACAGTTCTAACAATTGTTTGATGCACTCATAAATCATATTTAGAAGATAATGCAAAAAGAATTTTAAAAGTATTAATTCTACATACATGTGCATAAGTATCAAAGTAATCAATTCCTACTTTTTGTTGAAACTCTTTAGCAACTAATCTTACTTTATAACTTTGGACTGAACCATCGGTATTGTATTTTTTTACAAAATACCGACTTGCAACCAATTGCTTTAGATCGAGTCGCTAAATCAACAATTTTCCAATTATTATTAGATATTATTGAATCCATCTCATCATTGATAGCATCTTTCCGAAGTGTGCTATCTCTAGATGTCATAGCTACTCTGTAGATTTTAGGATCACTATTAATTTGAAGAACATAAGGAATTGTTCTTACTACATCTCCCCTTCTTATTTCAACCAAGCATAAGGAAATCCATTAAGAATCAATCTCATGATGTCCTAAGACCTTCTTTTTACGACTTTTCTTGCTTCTTTTAGGTTTACTAGACTCGATTACATCTTCTAAAAATGTTTCTAGTGATTTATTCGACACCAAAGTTTCACTTTGAATTTTCAACGAACTTTGAGGAATTTTATCAACACTTAATGAATTCTTAGAAAATTCCTCATCTTGAGATTCAATAATTACATTGGATGTTAGATCAAGTAACATATATGCTTTGCTATTTATTGCATATCTAACAAAGGCAATTTTGATCCCTCTTGATCCTAGTTTTGTTCTTCTAGGAATCTTTTTTTTTTAATCAAACACTCTCATACTTTAAAATATCAAATGTTAGATTTCTTCCTTTCCATAATTCATAAGGGGAAACTTTAAGTTTTTTAGGGGGAAATCTATTACCTATATGACATTCTACAAAAAAAGTCTATCACCATAAATTATTAGACAGTTTTGCTCTTATTAAAATAGCATTAACCATTTAAGCTAAGGTTCTATTTTCCTTTCTGTAAAATTATTTTGTTCGATTTTTCTAGGTGCACTACATTAATGTAATATGTCCTGCTCTTCACAAAAGATATCAAATTCTTCATAAAAATATTCTTCTCCTCTATAACTTCTAAGAATTTTAATCTTTTTTATCCTTTTGATTTTCTACTTTGATTTTATACACTTTAAACATATTAAATGCTTCATCTTTATGTTTCTTTAAATAAACATAACAAAATCTAGAAAAAATCATCAATGAAAGTTGTAAGATGTTTATTACCACCTCTAGTTGTCATGCCATTGAGTTCACAAATATCTACGTCAACTAAGTCAAGTATTTGAAAAGATCTTTCTACACTTTAAAAAGATTTTTTCACTAGTACATAATGATTCATTCACGTCAGTTGTAATAGACAATACGCGTCGGTTGTAGAGGCGATGTATATGACGCAGACGCGTAAAGTCTTGACTTTACGCTTCGGTTGTAATACGCCTAAAGTCGACTTTAGGCGTCGGTTGTAATATTACAACTGAGGCCTAAAGTCTTTTTTTTTTCTTTTGACTTTAGGCGTCGGTTGTAATATTACAACCGACACCTAAAGTCTTTTTTTTTTTTTTGCGGGGGAAGCACCACATTTCTTTCATCCATTCCGCTGCAATAGAAATTCAAATATTGCAATTTGTAGCGATCGAGAAATTTTCAAACTTAAAAGACTTGTTTTACCAAACTTGTCGCTACGACTCTCCAACCTTAACGGTTATTATTCAAAACTAGCACTCTCGTCTAGTCATATTAATTATTTTAAGATTTTAAGAAAGAAGAAATTTTGAAGTACCCAAGTATTTTAGATCAAGAAAATTTAAATTTCGAGGACGAAATTATTTTAAGGAGGTAGGGTTGTAGCGACCGAGAATTTTCGTGATTGATTTTGAATAAATATTATTTATCTTTAAAAAACATGTTGCTACGATTTTGTCCATTTATTTTTAAAACTCGTGTGTGTCTAGCCATTTAAGTGAAATTAAAATCATTTAAAAATGTTAGTCCAATTCCGATTTCAATTTAAAAATGTCCCGATGTCATTATCTATTTTATGTTCAAACTTCCAATTCTAGCTAAATCTCCAATTTTAAATTATTTTAAAAATCTCAAATTATTATTTCCTAGTTCAATTTTTTCAAATTCTAATATCTTGTCCAATTTAAACTAATTTAATTTCTCTTTAATCCCAATTTAGAAACGACCATTCACCTAATCATCTATTCCCCACATTTCTTTTTCCACTTTACAACAAATTCTTATTTTCCAAAATTTTACCTCCCTACACGTCCATACTAGTTCTACAATCCTTAACTCTCTCCCTCAACTTCCTCAATCAAATTCCATTCTTGCATGTTTCCTATAATTTTTCCCAATTTTATAATTTCTCAATTTAAGTAAATCAAATTCAATATTTCTCTCCTACTCAAATTGTGTTCCCCCTTACATAATTAATTTGCAAAACTCATTCAAATTGACAACTTCATTCAATCACATTTCTTAACAAGCTCTATATTTCCCATGATCACTCCTTTTAAGCCCAATTATTACTACAATCTTCCACTTCACATTTTCTTTTCTTTCTTCCTATAAATTTTCATCTTCCAAGTATCAAGCTCTACACATTCATGGATGATTGTTAATTCCCCAAAAATTCCTCCCCAACTTCCATTTTTCATATTAAACACATTTTTCTTCCCCATCACCTTCTCTCAATCCATGTCATCTCCCCTTGTATAATTAAATCAATTGTTCAAATTTTCCCTTGAATCCCACCCAATTATTGGTGGTTTAATTAGCTTACCCCAAAAAAAAAAAAAAAAAAACTGAATCAAAACCAGCCTATAACTCACAAATTCCACCACAGTCTCCTCTATTCACCATTGAAATCACCATCAAACCATCTTCAATCTAATCTGTTTAAATTACCCTCTAATCTCGTTTACTGCCTGTCCAAGTTCACTGCCTATCAAAAAAATAATTCAACAACAATCAAACCTCCAAACCCAGCACCCCTACCCCTCTACCACCGTCACCACCGCCACCTCCTTCATCGCCTCCTTCATCATCACCACCATCACCCTGTTGCATAGCAACCACTAATCACTGCACAATCCAAACCACCTCCAAATGCAGCCGGCCATCAAGCTGGCCATTTCACCATTACCACCACCACCTACACACAATGTCGCTGCAGCCAGAATCATCACCATCTCAACCACCGTACAAAACCACCACTGATGAGAACCACCCAACTACTTGCAACACCGCCACCTCCAACTCATCTCCATCTTCAACACCAATGATCATCATCATCATCACCTCACTGAGCCCACCGCCTGCACCCAATCTCCATCGAACACCACCGGAGCCATATCACACCTCCACTGCCTCCTCAAAATCCCCATCAATCAGCCCCAAAAACCAAATCAAAACCCAAGAATCAAATAAACCCAACACCATACCTTCGTTGCTAGATTTTTTCCTCGCCGGAGAACCCCAAAATCCGAACCTCCAGTGCCTTGTTTTCGCACACAATCTCACGCCTACACCCCACAAATCTGAACCTTTTTCCTTGTCCGCCGTCGTCGTACCCTGCGCCGGCGTTTCGCCTGCGAATCGCCGGCTATGGCACCGGAGTTCTCTCGCCCGCACCGTCTCTCTCCTTTTCCCTCTGATCTGAAATGGAGGAAGAGAGATGAAATATCGTTCTTTTTAATATTTTGATTTTTCAAAAGTTACATTTTGGTCCCCAATTTAAAAAGTTATTATTTTATAGTCCCAAGAGTTATGATACATTTTATTTCAGTCCAGGTAGATTTAATTCATTTGATTTTAAGCCCCAAGCTTTAAAATATTGAGTTCAGTCCCTAAATGTTTTATTTCAAGCCATAAGGTTTTAGATTATTTTAAGTAAGCTCCTTAGTTTCAAAGTATTTGTTTCAGCCCTTATTTTAAAAGAGTTTTTATTAATTAGCCCCCATATTTTAAAAACCTTTTAATTCAGTCTCAAGTTTTAAAATATTTTAATTCAACCCCTAATTTTTATTTTCATCTTAAAACTTAAATCCCAAAATACTAAATTTAATTTATTTATTTATAGGGTTAGACGAGGTGCGAGAAAAATTAAAAGTATTTATTCCCGTTTGCTCAATACTCGAGAAATTAAGGTAGACTCTAATCTACAAATTTACGTTTTTCAAAAGTGCGCATCAATAATTATTTTGATTATAAGTTTAACATGTATGATTGTGTTCATGAGAATTACTTGCTTTTCTAAGCATGAGACTATGTTACGAGAATTTACTTGCTTAAATGTATGAGACTTGAACTTGTATGTTCATGAGAATACTGGTGATCGTTAAACACCTGAGACTTGAATTTTATGACTATGTGTTTTAATTTATAATATTAAATGATTATTGTGCGCGAGTCTACTGAGTATTTCTTTGAAATACTCAAGTTTTCCAAAACAAAATTTTGCAGATGACGGAGTTAACGGCGAATGAAATGACAGCGGTGGAAAATCAAAAATAATGTTAATTTTTCTTTTAAGTCAAGTTTCATAAATGTCGTCAATTTAATTATATATCGTTACTTTACTTTAAAACTTAAGATTTAATTTTTATGAATTGTTTTAATTAAATTGATTAAAATTTAGTTTCCGCTTTAGCTTTTAAACAATGGATGTGATGTTTTATAAATTCATTTTTTCCGCAAAAATGTTGTTTCAAAGGTTTCAAATAATAAATATGATGTTTGAAATTTTTAATTATTTCTGCAATGAAATCAGATTTAGAGGACGAAGTGGCGTCCCGGGTGTTCAGAATCCGGGGCGTTACACAATTTATCCATCTAATAACTAAAAATCAACAATACAAAATTAAATCAATAACTAGTTGAAATACCCATACATATATACAAACACATCTATAATATAAATACCCATATATATAGACACAAAGAGAAAGTATATAAACATATATACATTATATATAATACATATAGTTACATCTATTTGCATACATTATATATATACATATAGATAAAAACACGTGTATATAAAGAGGGAGGTGGGTCTCTTACGAGATGGTGGAGGCGCGCGACAGCGGCGGAGGTGCGAGTCTGGTGGTTCGGGGAGAGAAAGTGATAAAGAGCTAGGGGAGGAATGTGGTGATGAATGTTGTCGGGAAATGGAGGAATGGTGGTGGTGGTGGTGGTGGTGGTGGTGGTGGCGGCGGCGGCGACATAGTGCAGTAGTTCGGGTGAGAGAAAAATAAAGAGAGAGGCGGGAAGAGATCGAGTAGTGAAAAAATAGAGATGATCTGTACGTTTTGCTGATAAGTAAATAAAGGAATATGCGTCGGTTCTTCACGTCGGTTCTTGAAGAACCAATGCGTAAAACTTGAGAATGGGCGTCGGTTGTAATATTACAACCGACGCGTAAAGTTTAAACCTAAAAATACGCGTCGGTTCTTGAAGAACCAATGCGTATTCTCCAGTTTTACGCGTGAAGAATCGACGCGTAAAATCGGAGAATACACGTCGGTTCCTCAAGAACCGATGCGTATTCTTTAGGTTTAAACTTTACGCGTCGGTTGTAATATTACAACCGATGCCCATTCTTCGATTATATTTACAAAAATCCCACCGTCCTTTTATAGGCGTCGGTTTTTAGTAAAACCGACCTATATTCCTCATTTTTTTTTTTTGTGATTTCTGTACTAGTGTTTTAACATTTTTTATTTAGTACAGGTTTCACACTTTTCATTCGTAGTCAATTCATAAGAAAGCATGTCATGTTTAATCATTCTATGTAAAGTAGAATAACCTATGCCCTAATCTATCATGTCAAAGATTTAAAGTACAAACAAAGTAAGATGTACTCATAGTAATTTTATTAGTATTCTCAATAGTACATAACTTGACCAATCTATCAGTAGAATAGCATTTTCCAACAAAGAAACTATTATGGAAGAATACAAGTTTTCTCGACTTAAAGATACATTTAATACCCAATTTTCCCAACAAATCCCCACTCACAAGGTTTCTATTCATACCCGGTGCATAAAATACATTTGTACGAGTAACAAGTTTTTTAGATATGAATAGTAAATTAACATTCCCTTTACCTATGAAATTTGAGTAATGTTCATTTCCCATTTGTATTTATTGACCATCATCAATTCCTTAATATGTATTGTAGAGGGATTTGTCATAGAAAACGAAACGGTGGCACATGTATCATACTACCATCACAAAATATTTCATTTGACAACATTTACTTGTCGTAGCAGCAATTTCTTCCTTGTCAATGGAATTAACCTTTCATCTAATTCTACATTATTTTTTATGTCTGCAATCTTTCACATGTTTCCTGGTTTTCACATACAAAGCATTTTTCCTTGGACTTGCTTTTGAATTTGTTGTTGTCTTTATTAAACTTTCACTTGTTTATTTTATTGACTTTGTTGTTGTTGTTCTCCACAATATTGGGTTTAGAAGTGCCAATATGGAAATTCTCATTCCCATCTCTTACCATTTGCTCTTCCTCAATTCGGAGATGCTTTTGCACTTGCTCCAATGAAAAGTCTTCAAAGTTGTGAATAATTATCTTCCTATATCATCTCCAAGTAGAAGGCAATTTAGCAATAATTGTCCCCTCTTGAAATGATTCTGAAAGTTATATCTACCTCTTTTAGTTTATTGACAATAAACATTTTCTAAAATTTTGAAATCCAAGTACTTGAGATTAAGAAGTTTATGGTACCTTCTTCTTCGCCCTTGTATTTGTTCTCAAGTGCATTCTATATTTCTTTTGTAGAAATTGTGTTTGTATACAAATCATAGAGATGGTCCGATAATGCATTTAAGATGTGGACACGACAAATTAATTATCTTCTTATCGCTTTTTTCGTTCTGCCCTTGTTTGGTTAGTATCTTCATCAGTTGGTTCAGATAGAGCCTCCAAATTTAGGTTAAGGATGTAAAATATCTTGACCGCCATTAACAAGAACTTGATATTGTCTCGCTATCTTATAAAGTTTGAACCATCAAGACAATCCAATCTCAAAGTCTTGATTCATGAGTTTGATTATTGCCATGGTTGTGTTTCCTTTTGTTACTATCACAAAAAATTAAGCTTTTAGATTGCTGAGAAATTTTCCACTTTGTTGATAATATCAGCTTTGAAATCAAACAAGAACTTCGTACAATAAATACAAGAAAATGGATAAAATAATATATGAAACAAGAAAACTTGAAGCGCAAAGAATGCTATCCTAAAACCTTAATTTGCGCCATCTTGACAAGACAAGAATGCTAAAAGACCAACACACAAACTTCTTTAGCAGATTTCAGCTAAAAAAAAGATTGCAAATAGCATTTTTGATTCTCAGAGAAAAGGAACAAAGCATGAGAAATATGGATCATTCTATGTTTGAAAGAAACAAAGTTTAGGGATAATATAAATGCACAATCTAGTGTTACCAAGGATGCTCTTATAATCTTCATATCATGAGATCAAAAGTTCAAATTCTTGGGGACTTGCCCAGTCAAGACTAGGACAAAAGCCCTTTTAAAGGGGAAATGCGTGTGTTACAAGGTATGCTACAGGTGACCAAAAATACCGTAACATAAAAAGCGCACCTTTTATATGTTACGTTATTTTTGTTAGCCTGTGACGTTTCCCGTAACACATGAATTGTTCTCCTTTAAAGGAGATTTTTGTCCCAGCTGGTTGGGCGCGTCCCCAAAGATTTGAGCCATATACCTCATGATATGAGGAATCTATGGGAAAAATTGGCTTGGACTGCGACATCTTAACTTGTAAATGGAGCATACAATTGAAACAACATAGACCCAAATACTAGAAGAGTCATTAGACCAAATAAAGTCAAAGATCGCTACCAGCCAAAACTTGACACATCGAGACATAAGGAATTAATAATCCATAAATGAATTCACCGTGATTGAGCATCCTACTTGGAAGAGAGTTGATGGAGCCTCCGAATTATACAATTCCCCATGCCCGGCTAGATCATTAACCCCTCTCAAAGGGAAGATGAGAGTAGTTACCCAAAATCTCGCAGGAATATAAAGTGTAACATCTGGAGTAATAGGAGATCAGAGTGATTAGTGGCAAAGAAGAATGAGTATAAAACAAAATAGAAGAAGACAACAGAGGAGGAGTCACTCTTTATTATTATTATTATAACAAAAGAGGCTCTAAGCATAATGAAGAGCTCTCTCCCCTCATGTACATTTCTCAACCTATTATATAAAATACCAAAGCATATTTAGGTCGGATCACGAGTCCAACCACAATCTCTCATATAATTCCTGCAATTTCTATACATTTTCTATCACGTTAACAAGAAAGAAGTCAAGCCATTTTCGACATCAACACACAATAATTATTCAAGTTTTTTTGATCCATGAATTCTAGCCCTATTTATAGAATTCTAACATATGTCCTCGTATGTGATACAACTTTTTACAGAAGAACGGAATATGTTGATGAAAATGTGCCAAAATATTCAAATCAACAAAAATTAACGGTCAAAATTTTCTACCATGCGATAGTTGCAATCGCAACGCAACCTCTATTAGAAGCAAAATAGAAACTACTTCTACCTTGCGATCACAAGGGAATGAACCTTGGGATCGCACGTTTCAATCTTTTGTCCAGACTATTCGCCTGGACGGTTCATGGAGGTTCGTGCCGATCAGTCTGATCGATTTTTTCCGGTTCTCACTCGTACAAAATTACCCAAAAAAAAAAACATATTAGCGTCGTTTTTTCTCAAAAAGCGAAGCCTCAAAAAACGCGGTGGCAAAATTGTAAATAAAAATTAAAAAACAACGTTGGTTCTTTAGTAAGAACCGATGCCGATTTTTGGGCCCAATTAAGGGCGTCGGTTCTTATAATAATAATATAGGCGTCGGTTCTGAAAAGAAACCGACGCCGTAAGTAAGGGCGTCGGTTCTTTAGTAAGAACCGACGCCTATAATATTATTATAGGCGTCGGTTCTTGCTAAAGAAACCAACGCCTTTTAAGTAAAGGCGGCGGTTTTTTTAAGGAACCACCGCCTTTAACTTAACTATGTATACAGATAGATGGAAAGCCACTTCAGCTGTAAACAAGGTTTCGAAGCTATTCTGCAATCGCCCAACCCCGTTCACCCCTCTCCCGCCGTCGCCACCACACCATGACAAGCTTTGCAACTCCGGCGCCGGCATCACAGCTCTTCCCCGCCGTGTCTCCGCCCAAAACAGTATCCAAGCTCTTTTGTCCCGAAGCCCGTTCACGCCTCTCCCCGTCGTCGCCACCATCAACCATGACAAGCCGTGCAACTCCGGCGCTGGCCCCTTCTCTTTCTCTTCCTCCGCGCGCGAGCCTCTCTTTTCTCTTCCTCATCGCGAGCTCGCTCCGCCGCGCACCACCCCCACCTCACTCCCCTCTGATTTCCCTTCGTGCGCCACCCCTAAGTTTAAACTAGTTTGTTCATTTTGTTAGTTTATAATTGAATTTATTGTTTATGATTTAATCTGTTTATTGATTTTAATGAACTTATTAGTCTTATTTGAATTTCGAATTTAGATTATTGATTTTGAGTTAGTAGATTTATAAATTCAATTTTTAAATTATTGAAGTTTTATTGAAATTGTAGAATGTTAATTTTATTTTAGTAATGATTGTAAGATATTTATAAGTGAATTATTTGAGATGTTTTGCACTTGTTGGATGTTTTGGTGAGGTTAGATGATTATGTTGTGATGTTGTGGTGAGTGGAGTTGATTATGTTGGATATTTATTGTGGCATTTTGATTTCCCCTACAGGCTGGTTAAGTCCAATTTATAGGGGAAATTCTGTCAAAATTTTAGTAAGATTTTATAAATAAAAATGTATAATAAATTAAGGTAATTTCATTCGTATTAACACATGGTGAATATCTTGATATATGTGTCTTGAATTAGTTACAAATAAGTAATGATTGTGAGGTATTTATAATTAAATTATTTGAGAAATCTTGTACTTGTTGGATGTTTTGGTGAGTTGAGATTATTATGTTGTGTTGATTTGGAGATATGAGCATATATAGTGAAGATAATCAGATGAAACTCCTCCATATTAGTTACAGATAAGAGTATGATCATTTTGACGAAACTCCTCAATTTTCTATTGGTATACAACCAGATGCAAATATAAGGGAAGATAATCTTGAAACAAATTACATGCGTGAGGATCATGAAGAAGGATTGTGGATTGACCGTCGTTCGTGAGGCAATATAATTGTGTAAGATCGTTTACTTTCTTACTTAGAACTTTTTAATATTGTTCATATATGCTCTATTCATTGTTACTAATCGTTTACTAATTTGTTTATATATTTTTGTTTTATTATATACGCAGATAATTGCACAGTCCCGTGAAAGTAATGGCTGATTCTTCCAGTTCATCTGATGATCAAAATATCAGTAAAAAGAGAAAAGACTAGAGGACCAACAAGTTGCAAAACCTTGAGGAGGAAGGGGGATGAAGTAAATGTGATTGAATTTGATGATTGCCACAGGCCGATCGGACCCCATAAGAAGAACTTCAATTCTTATATAGGGTTTTTGGTCCGTATTCATGTGGATATAAATATTAGTGATTGGCATAAAGTCCCTAAAGGCCTTAAAGACATGATTTGGGAAGATATAAAGGTATTACATCACTTCATACATAGTAAACTTAATCATTGATTATATATATATTTTTTGTTATGGGTATAAATATCGCTTATTATTGTTGTATTTCAGAAGGAGTTCAGCATACCCGACGACGAAAGGAAATGAATTATTTTAAGAGTTGTTGGGATGCGATGGAAAGATTTCAAGAGTAAGTTGGTGCATAAGTTCATTAACAATAAGCACCCAAGATACGCATCACCTACTATGCTATATACTTACCTGACCGAAGAGAAATGGGAGCAATTCAAGAAAGAGCGTGAGACTCAGATTTTCAAGGTATATGGCATTATAATTCCTAGTCTCCTATGTGATGATTCTTAATAATTTTTTATGATTGAGTTGAAAACTAATGAATGTGATGCTTTATTTTTCAAGGAAAAAAGCAAGAAGGCCAGGGAAAGCCAGTCACATAATGAGCATCCACATTTTTTGGGCTCCGCTGGTTATGCCGGGATGAAGCCACAGTGGCTTTTATTAGATCCACTACTGTCTTCTGCCTCTTCGTGTGCGTTACTTAGCTCATCCATGTTAAGTAATGATCGCATCTTAGATTGGATTCGAGCTCGATCAAAGAAGAAAGAAGACGGATCTTATTACATCCCCAAAGAGAAAACGAGCGGGGTATACGGAAAAATTGTAAGTATAGCCTCTCATTTTTTCATAATATGAATTAAATTTCATTTAAGTACTAATATTTAGTTTTCATAATAATTTTTTTTTTTTTTTTAGAACAGATTGAAAAATCTGAGGAAGCAACTCAAGGGACATTTGTCCCAAGGAGACACCACGACATCTTATCGGAAGCCCTTGGTAAAGAGGATCATCCTGGTCAGGTTAGGGGATATGGTGTCTACGTCACGGTGAGGGATGTATATAGCAGACCTGATGCTGCCAACAGATGATCGAGAGGGGTTGTGTCGGTAGATGATATTAAGGATATTATAATGAAGGATTTGGAGGTTGGTATCACCGAACGTGTCAGGAAAGAGTATGCAGCAGAGGTACAGAGTAAGATTGACAATATGCAGCAGAAATACGAAGCTATTCTTCAGCACATTGGCTTAAATGTTGATGCCGAAGTGGACATAACTCCACAACCCCGACCACCAACTCGCAGTAGTTGCTACTCAGTTAATCCAGATCCATTTGATGGCCTTCAGGTATTTACTCTTGAAATATTATGTTTTTCAATATTATTGATTATATTTCAATTGTAAGGGCTATAACATTGATTTACATTCATGTTGAACAACAGAAGCCTATCACTTGTCGTCTCGCCATAGGTTGTAATGGTGAGCATCAAATCGTGGCTAGAGGAATGGTTTTTCCATTAGGACCTGAGACTGTTGTGCACCATCAACAACTCTTGACCGATCATGTTAAAGTGTCGATTGATGATGTTATACAAGGTACCGAAGCATCACTTCTTCCAGTACCATCTCCATACTACACCGTGGTGGGGGAAGCTATTGGAAGTTTCTGTCAATGGCCTAAAGATTTGGTGATACTTGGAGAGGTAATAATTTTTATATTTATAAAAAGGTTATTTAGAGTTTTAATTACTTTTAAAATTATATTAGAAATGTTATGGTGACCAAAAGCCTGTAATTGCAGGAAGAGTTGACAAAACAGTCAAAAAAAGTTGAAAAAAGTCCCAGAGTTTTGATATGTCATCTAACAGACAACCCCCACTCATTGATGATGCAACGTTACAAAGTCTGGGTAATGATTGTAAGATGTTACACTCTCTTGTCCTTACACTTCCTGTTGGTACAGACTACATCCAAGTGCCTCTAGACGCGAATGTGTTTCATCACATGGACGGTGAAAGTTTTTATGTTACGATCAACGACATCACCGACTTGCTCTCAATGAAATGGCTGAATGTATCTATCTTGCAAGTATTCATAATGTAAGATTCTGAACATGCATTTATGTCTTTCATTTAAATTTTCATTTTCATTTTATTCATTGGTTATTATTTTTAGGTTCCTTCATGGGTTGTGTGAGCAAATTGGTGTTCAGTCAATTGGATTTATGTGTCCATCACAGATTGCGTCGATCAGAGTTAAAACACATGTAGAAACTGTTGTGAGTTACATGGCTGAAATAATGAATACACTGAGATCCAAGCAATTCATTTTAGCGCCGTACTATCAGGAGTAAGACCATTATTATTGTTTATGTATTTCTTTAGTTATTTAAAGAATACTTACATGTTCATAATACGTAGGAATCATTGGATGTTGCTTGCGATATGTTGTGAAGCTAATACTGTGTACTTCATAGATTCAACACAATCATGTAGGCGTAACATAGAAATCAAGCCGTCATTGAATATGTAAGTAATTATTGCAGTGTTCAAACTTTTGTGTTTAGTGCATTGTAAATAAGTTGGGTTACTTTCTTGGAATAATCGTAAAGAGTTTGAGATGAAATTGATGTGTTTGTGTTGTGATTATGATAATTGTTAGGATAATTTTCAATAATATATAGGTATCTATACAGGTTGGTTACGTTCAATTTATAGGGGAGACTCTGTCAAAATTTATGTAAGAATTTTGAGTTTTATTATTATTTTTATAGCTTATTCATATTTATTGAAACTTTAGGGCCTTTCGAGCATTTTGGTCATTACGAGGCAAGAGGGCAACATCCAATGTAAATTGGAAAAAGATCTCGATATGAAAACTATAATTTTATAAGTTGCTACAAATTCTCAAACTAGTTTAATATATATTCACTTTCATTAGATTATTAATAGTAGTTTTAATTTGAAATATTCAAATTTCAGTGTCCTCAGCAACCTGGAGGAGATGAGTGTGGCTATTATGTTATGAGAAACATGTTCGAGATAGTCACAGTCCATTTTCAACTTACTTCTCTACACGAGGTATAAGTTATTGATGATAGTTGTGTAATTATGATTTATGTAATTGTCATAATAAATATTAATTCTTATTAATTATTTTTAGGCATTTCAAGAATTTTATTCAACAGAGGAAATTAATGAGATTCGGAATTTATGGGCCAAATACTTTGTCGAAGAGTGTATGTCAATTTGGCTTATTTTTTGTTAACATGTACAAATTTTCTAACAATATTGTGAATACAAAATTATGTTTATTGAGTTATTAAGTTTTGTTTTGCATTCCTCGATTATTTATTTGTTGAAAATAATTAGTTGGTGTATTTGATTGTTATATAGTGTATCTAGAATGGAAATATAAATAAACGAATAATTTAAAAAAAAAAAAAAAAAAGCTGAAAATATAATTTGATTATATTTGTTTAATATGATTATCGACCTTTGTTTATCTTGTCAACTATAATTTGATCAACATAATTCAAAATATATTTGAAAAACTCAACTTTATAACGATATTTACATGAATAAAAGCTGGTCGTCATTTGTCACCTCCCAGTGTGCTTGTCCTTTTCTATTCTTTTCCCATAAAGATATTCCAAGGCATATTTGTGCCAATAATTTTTGTAGGGTCACTAGTATTTGACAGCAGAGGTAAGATGCTAGACTTTATTTATCGATTATAACAAGCATTTGGTTCTGAGTTTTGTCCTCCTTTTGAATAATAATATCAGAAAATGGAACCGACTCCTATGCTAGATACCAGTGTTGGTTAGATAAACCTTATATAAATAATATGTTTTTTCAAACAATTTTTAAATCACATCACACGTATTTTATCAAATCACTTTTCAACCACATGTTTTACCTATCAAAAACATTACATTTGTTTAGAAACAAAAAACTTTTACAAAAACGGAGGCAAACATTTTTTCAATCTTTTGGAATATAAGGGATAGTGAGAAATGAAATTCTGCAATTTATATTAGACATTATTGTTATAAATAATTTAAAATATTGAACAATAATTTTTTAATACGCGAATTAGTAAAAATGGCAACATATTATAAATATGTCAAAAAGTAGAGACTCGCCACATTCATCAATTCATCATTCTATTCAAATTCTAGCAAAATGTTAAGTATAGATTCCTTACTTATACACATGATGTAGTATTTCAATTTGAGTAGATTTCTACCTAATTTAGTGTTGGTAAAATTTGTTTATAAATTTTATTTATAAATGGTCTCATAACAACATATTATTGGACAATTTTTTTGAAAAGTCAACAATTTCGACTAATCAAATATTCTCGCCCAAAAACTTTTCTTTTAAAAAAAAATAGACCGACGAAATGTTACCACATCGCTCTTTAACCCCTGTTTGGTACTCATTATTCAAAGCTTCATTTTTTTTTTTTAAATTCATTTTCAAAAACATATTTTATTAATAAAATAATTTACACATAAACCCAAATAAATATAATCATTTATAAACAATTTACCAAAAAGATGCTTAATTATAAGCAAACTCAGACTTGAATAGGCCCAAAAAGGCAACTTTGAGCAAATTTAAAGTCGGTTCGAATCTTTTAAAGGCTATCGGATGGCATGGAGTGATTGAAATTTAAAAAGATCAATCGAAAGAAAATTGTAGTTTCAGGGATGAAATTCAACTTTTTGAAAGTTTGAGAATTAAATTGCATACATTCTAAACATAAGATGAACAATTTTGAATAATTATGAAGGTTCATGACTCACTATAAAAAAGGCTCCAGGAACCAACGATTAAGGGACCATTAAAAATGGTCGCTATAGGACACTATCACCCTCCAAAAAATGGTTTCTAAATTTTTTGGTGCTCTATTGCGACAAACACTTGGTCCCTGATACATATTATCAGGGACCACGCATTCTATTGCACTAGTACAATAACAGTCAAAGGCGTTGGTTGTAAAGCGGAAAAGGCGTCGATTGTACAGGAGACGCCTATAGTAGCGACGCTAAAAGTGTATACTTAAGGCGTCGGTTTACAACCGACGCCTTATCATAACTTAAGGCGTCGGTTGTTAAGTAAAAACCGACGCCTTAAGTTATAAAAAGGCGTTGGTTGTTCTTGAAAACCGACGCCTTTAAGTCACTTAAGGCGTCGGTTGTTGAATAACAACCGACGCCTTAAGTGACATAAAGGCGTCGGTTTTCAAGAACAACCAACGCCTTTTACTATTAATTTTTTTTTTTTTTTTAAAAAAAAGACCCTCAAGAGTAATGGAGTGGGTTTTAATCCTCCTCCTTTCTCTCTTGTGGGGGGGTTTGGCTTCCCCTACCCTTTTATTAACAAAAAGAAAATGATACACCTAATGGAGGAGGGCATGTACCTAGCCTCCAAATGTGATGCCAAATACAAAAAACAATAGAATCCCAACAGATGCATACAATGAAAGGAGAATCACTCCAATGCAAAAAAGCTATAAATCAGGAGTACTTACTCCCTATACAAGTCAAGAAAGCTTCTGATGATCTAGGCGTGAATCTAAAGTTCCAACCAATTTCAATCTGGATCAATGATGTAGGGTATTTGTCTTTTTTCCATAATCACAATCTGCTGCAATTGTCTAGGAAGATCCTTATTATTATACCAAATGATAGTATCAGTGTCAACTCCCTCCTTAGCTAACCAAGAGGCTGCTGTGTTGGTGAATTTCTTTTCCAGCTCAATTTTACAATTCATGTTCCTCATATACTCTTTCACTTCATCCATCTGATAACATAATGGCCACTGTCCAGCTCCTTTGCAATTAACATTTTGGATAACCTCCTGATGTTCAGTAGCAAATTTGATATTCTCCAGATTGAAATCCACGCAATGCATTATTAAACCCCTTCCCACAAAAATTGAATAAAAATAATACCAAAAAGATAAATGCTACCATAATTTGATCAATAACAATTTTTGAGAATCACAACCTAGAGCAAAGAAAGTTATCGCATATGTAAACTTGCCAACTAATACCATCTCTAATACACCAATTTAAAGCAGTTTTATATAAAAGTCCAAATGCCATTGCCGAAACATTTAGTTTCTATTAGAAAAAGTTGCACAGTGTAAGACTCCTTCAAAACTCATTTAAAAGGGGAAAAAAATGAGGGTGCCAAAAGCGTCCAGTTATTTTTGCATCAGAAAAGTTATGAATCCAGTAAACATGATCTCTAAATCCTAGAAACATCAGACAAATTAACACAATATTAAGCAAATGAATAATCTAAATCTACAATGCCAAAAACACCCTAAAAACATATCCTGAAGGCTCTTCATGTGGAAAAATATAAGTACGTTTAATATGTTTTGTATTTTTACATGTAAATGCATCTTTCTTCAGGGCAATCAACACATCACCCAAAAACATTCATGATTTTTAATGCTGCATGTGGAAAACAATTTTTTAATCCGCATTATCACCTTGGAAACCACTGCTAGGACCAGTACCCTGTTCAATAACCGCATTATCATGCCCAGTAGATGTCTGCGCAGAATCCTTCATCAGAGGCAGAGGGTTGAATGTCTGTTTAGTTCTCTTCCTCCCCATTATGGGAGAGAACACCTCCCAAACACAATCACCAACACCAATCAAACCAACCCAACTCCACCAATCACAACACAACAAGCAATACATTAATAATTGCCGGCAAGGCTGCTGAAATTAGGCAGAAAAGGCCACAAGTAAGCCACACTAACCTTATCTGAAGAAAAATTCTAGCAAGGAGGGTGAAGAGATAACCAAAGCTTCACCACTTGCTGAAAACAATTCTGAAAACTGAAGAAGGAGCTCGTATGAACAGTGAAGTTGCAGAAAAGAAGCTATTGCAGTGCTGCAACCTACTCACTCGACCAGGGGGTAGACGTTTCCAGCTGAGGAGACGAAAGCCCAGTAGTTTTTGGGCAAGAAATCACCACAATAATGCTGAATAGTACCACACCAAGCTGTAGCCTACGAGAAAACCGAACCCAGTTGATGGGGTTTCTCGAAATTCGTTCAAAGTGCTAAAAAGAACCCAGCAAACCACAATTCTAAACTAGGGTAGAAGAGCCCAGTGAACAAGGAGCAAGAAAATGCTAAAAAGAAGGAGAAATTCCTGCAAGAACTCGAATGGCCAAAATCGCGCACTAGGGCAGACCCAGGAGTTGAAATTCGTGAGAAATCTTCCAAAATCCGCCAAATAGCTTGAATAATGTATGATTTGATGGTAGGGGAGGAAATCCCAGTGGTTAAAAACCATTCTTCCCCACCGAACTGACGCTCAGAGGCGACTTGGGGATCTCGTATGAACAGTGACCTTAGTTGAACTGAAAATGGTGCGGGAAATGGCTAAAATTTTTGATAAAACCGGGGAAATGACTAGAATTTTGGTGAAACTAGGAAAATAAAGCTCAAGTATAGGCGTCGGTTCTATATAAGAACCGACGCCTATTATGAAAAAGCGTCGGTTCTAAGAACCGACGCCTATACTTAATTTATAGGCGTCGGTTCTTATGTAAGAACCGACGCCCATACTTGGGCCTGTTCTTTGGCGTCGGTTGTTTCCTAACAACCGACGCCTTTAATAAATATTTATTTACAATTTTGCCACCGCATTTTTTACAGGCGTCGTTTTCCTTGGAAAATGACGCTAATTTGTTATTTATTTATTTTTTGATATTTTTGTACTAGTGTTGGTTGCTAGAAATTTGGCATGGAAAGTGACGAAAATTTCTTGCATAACAATATATTATAATTTGAGGGAAAATATTCGAGATTTTTATGATGTTTCAATGACCAACCATGTGGCTTACAGGAACCAAAAGTTTAGTTCATGTTGTCAATTATTAATGATTAACACTTGGTTGGTCGTTAAAATAATTGGAGGGAAAATTTTCGCGATTTTTATGAAGCTTCAGCGACCACCCATCATGATCACTACATTACAAGAAAAATGGTCTTTTGAAACATGCAAACGGCAACATTCGCTAATTGCATGTTGCTAAAGGGGGTCTACCGCAACATTCAGTGGTTACATGTTGCCATTGGTTGATTTATTTGACATTTAGCAACATTCAGCAAGTGAATGTTGCTAATTATAGCCTTTTGCAACGTTCATTGAGCGTTGCCAAAAGGTTACCCTTTGGCAACGCGCATTGGGCGTTACAAAAGGGTACCTTTGGCAACGTTCACCTGAACGTTGCCAAAGGATACCTTTGGCAACGCGCGCTGCGCGTTGCGAAAGGTACCCTTTGGCAACGCGCAATGCGCGTTGCAAAAGGTACCTTTTGCAACGCTCAATGAGCGTTGTCAAAGGGTACCTTTAGGGAAAAATTTCACATTATCCAAAGTTATGGGACTTTATTTGTAGCGCCCCGAGTTCCGTATACCCGGTTCACCACATCATCGTCTGATCTAACTTTTCAAATAATATTTTTTTTTGAAGAAATAATTGGAATTCATTTTTGACAACATTAAATAAACTGTAATGGTCGATAAAATTGGAAACATTTATGAAACAATTTGAAATGGTAAATCGAACCATTAATATTGTAAAGCAATTGACAATGTCATAATTTCTCAAATAACTGAAATTCTCAAAATTAATCAATGTTTGAAAAATACGGAAATCATTAAAATAAGACTTTCAACCATTTAACGATTATTGCCACCAGGGACTGATTTAAATAACTTTGGAAACCCAGGGTCCGAAATACAAAATTTCGAAATCAAAATATTAATATTAAAAATATCATTTCTCTTTCTCCCATTCAGATCGTTAGAGAGAGAGAGAGAGGTCGCGACACTACGCTGTGCCGGTGTCCAGCCGGCGGTTTCGCCGACGCAACGTCGCCGGCAAGTAGCGGCGGACGGCGGCAAGGGATGGGGGGTACAAAAAGGCTGGTTTTTGGGACTGATTTCGTACGAGACCGAAGTTTGAATCGCGATTTGAAGTTCAGTTTTAGCTGTGAAATCCGATGGAACTTCGGTCGAACGTTCCGGTGACTGAGGCAAGGTAATGGGTTCACTTATTTCTTGTTTTGGGTTTTGATTTTGGGTTTGATTTGAGTGTAGATTGAAGTTGGGCTGAGGCGGTGAGAGGTGGTCCGAACTGATTGCGGTTTGGCGATGGTGGATTTCGTGATGTTTCAATTGTGATGTGATTGGGTTTAATTCTGGTGACTGAGGTGTTGCAGGTGGTGCTAGCTGTAGATTTGTGGCTGGCCGGTTTTGCATCTGGTGGTTTTGTGGTGGTGTTGATGTGAAGATGAAAATGAAAATGGTTTGAATTGATGTAGATGCTGTGATAGCCGGTTATGGATTAGTTTGGAGGTGGTTGAAGGCTGTGTTGAGATGAAGTTGAGAGGATGAGTTTGGTTTAGGTAGTGATTTGGTGTGGATGGAGGTGGTTTGGGTGTTCTTGGCAGTAGGCTGGTGGTGAAGATGACTACTGCGGTGGTACGGTGGTTGTGTGTTGGGCTTTGGTCGAGGTGATGATTTTTACTTGTATGAAATCAAAAGTCTAATTTAGTAATGTTAATTTTTATTTACATGTATTCCCTGAGTGGTCCCTGAGTGCTTTCAAATTGTAGAGTGTGAGTTCATATTCTTAGTGTAGTTTCCTTGAGTTCTATATGCACTAACTTGCTACCTCATAAATTTGATATATTCTATGGTGAGCTCATTTAATGGAGTTCATATAAATAGTGCTCTATTTTACATAACATCTAGCTTGTTTTATTATTTACACATGATAAATTTATGATTCGTAGTGTTGCATCCTTGAACTTATTATGTACATATGGAGAATGCATACCCTTTCAGTTTATAAGATCATGTTCATCTGTTACCATGCTTGTAACAATGACATACTACACCATAGTGAGTGGAAGAAATTAACCCTTTTTTTCTAGAACTTTAACCTTCTAGTCTCCTCTTCTAGGTCCAATCTCCAAATTCATATAAGTTTGCTCTTCAATATGGTATTGTTGAATACTCAAGTAACAATATGTTATCATAATAAGTCACTGCAATGTGAGTTATTGATTTACATATGGCTAAAAATGAAAGAGACTAATTGGCCACTAACGAGGAAGTATGATACTGTGGTGATTTCCGAATAAAATTTAAGAAGGAGAAGGTTCTATTAATTTATATTGGGGGTGAGGTGGGAAGTAATTTTCGTAGCTAGTGACTTGACTGCTAATAGGACTAGTTGAATAGGATGGAGACACAATGCTTGTCTAGCTGATCTCATGTGTTGAGGTGAGGCGTTATGCAGTTCTTTATCTACAAATTTTCTAAGAAAAATGTTATATTTTTTATTATTCTATCTTGCTTGCCTTGCCTTTTAGCTTTTTCTGTGTGGATCTAATTCTTGTATACATTTTTGTATAATGCTTTTCTTCCTTTGTTTTCATAACTTAGTATTTTGCCTTTTAATTGTATAGATACGTAAAGCGAGCATTGTATTTGTTACACCTCACATGTGGTACCTCACACCCAAACATTGCTGCAACATACATAAATGTGGCTATGATGGAGGAAGGACTTGGTAATGTGCATGTTGCTCTCAGATATCTCCATAAAGCTCTGAAGTGCAACCAAATGCTTCTTGGTCCAAATCATATTCAGGTATCATGCTGCTTTATAAATTTAATATAATTCAGTTATATTGTTCTTTTGTAATTGTAATGTAACATTTAGTTCTTTTTGGCTTCTTTAAAAAAAAAAAAAAAAAAGAAGAAGAAGAAAATTTTCAAAATAATATTCATCCAATATATGACATAATTTTTTTAATTGAAAGTTGAGGGAATCTGAAGTGGCAATGGTATATTGCTTACAAATGACAAATTTTTGCCTTTTTATTCATTTTTAAGTACTTAGGTATAAGTACCTAAAAGCAATTTTTTTCCCCAAGAATATTTACTTGTCATATTTTACTTGAGAAATACTACATCTTTAGTTTTTAGTTTGATGTTTTAAAGTATTATGGTGGTTGTGATATCCCTCTACAGGTTGGCTAAGTCCAATTTATAGGGGAGATTCTGTCCAAATTTTTGTAAAGTTTTACAATCGAAAATGATAATTTTAATATTTAGTATGATTTATTTCTACATTTTTGCATTTAGTGCAGTTGGAGTCCTGATGATTAAACTTTTATAATGTCTTTACAGGTAAAAGCCAAATTTGCAGTTCTCTCACAAGATGGTTTATCATGGGCATAATTCAAGCTAAACTTCAGAAACCAGGGAAGTACTCATCTTTAATGATGATTCGTGTTGAAAATGGTGATAGTAGCTCCTTTTTGTATGGCTACTGATCTGCTAGAGTTATTGTTACAATTTAGAGGAATAGAAAATGTCAAACTTTAGATGTGCAATCAAATAGATGAAAAATCTATACTGCAGATTTTGTTTTAATGTTGGAGAACAAAGTACCGTAATTTTTGTTAAGTAATAAAATATGTGGTATAATTTTCTTTACAATGCTTGCATTTTATTTTGAATAGTTGATTTATTTTTATAGCACATGTGTTTCATATTTTACATATTACATATATGTTTGAGAAATTTGTTGGTTATCAGTGGAATTATCTATATTGATTTACAAAAAATAAAAAAAATAAAAAAAAATTGTTAAAGATCAACGGAAACGCGCAATGAGTGTTGCCAAAAGTATTAACAGCAACTTGCAACGAGTGTTGCTAAAAGTATCAACGGCAACGCGCAAAGATTGTTGCCAAAAGTATCTGCCGCAACATGCAAAAAACGTTGCTAAAGGTCTATCGCAACACGTAATGAATGTTGCCAAAAGTATCAACGGCAACGCGCAATGAATGCTGCCAAAGGTCTACCGCAACGCGCAGTGAACGTTGCCAAAGGTCTACCGCAACACGCAATCCATCCTTTTGCAACACGCAATGAACGTTGCCGTATCCTTTCCCTCTACGGTAACACTGCGATTTGCAACATGCACATGAACGTTGCAAAAGGTCTTTTGCAACATTTTTTGCGCGTTGCCGTAGGCTGTTTTTGTTGTAGTGCTAAAAGTTTAAATCTTATAGGGACAACGAGTTTGGTCCCTCTCATTATTTATTAGCAACTAGTATTTTGTTGGTCGCAAAACCAATTGGAGAGAAAATTCTTGCCGTTTTTATGACATTTCAACGACCAACCATCGTGCTCGTAGAAAGTTTAAATCTGACAGGGATCACAAGCTTGGTCCCCATTTTTATATATTAGCTTAAACAATTGGAGAGAAGATTTTTGTGATTTTTAAGATGTTATAGCGACCAACCATCGTAGTTGCTGGAAGTTTAAATCTTACATGGACCACAAATTTAGTCTCTTTTGTCATATATATTAGCGATCAACACTTGGTTGGTCCCTAAAATAATTGGAGGAAAATTCTTCACGGTCTGTATGATGTTTCAACGATCAACCATCGTGATCGCTGTAAGATTAAACTTTACAGGGAACATTAGTTTGGTTCCTCTTGTTATATATTAGCGACCAATATTTGTTTGGAAGCTAAAACAACTGGATGACAATTTCTCACCATTTTTATGATTTTTCAACGACCAACCATCATTGTCATTGTCGGGGCAGAGCTTTTCACATATCTAAACCGGGTGGGATGGTTTTCCCCTGCCCCGCCCCGTCTCGTTATCCAGTTTAAAAAATGTGGTATGCTTGACTAATTAACAAATCAATGCTGTGTGAAAATTAATGATTCCTTTATTATTTTTATTCTCAATCTTTATTTTATTCTGCTTTTCCTCCATTATTAAATGGTAAGACAAAATTGTTCATTAAGTGGAATGACTTTGAACCTAAAAATGAATTATGGAAGCACAAGGTAGACAAGAAAAACTACAATGTAGATGGCTAATTACTTTATTCAAGCAACTTTATTGATGTAGTGTATCATGGCAACAACCAATTTTACCACTAAGTAGGGACCCTTTTGTGTGTGTGTGTGTGAAGCTCGTGGTTTTGTTTTGATTCAAAATAGGTTAGTTTTATGAAACTCCCTCCGTCCCACTAATATAAATGGTTCACTAAATCGGGCGATTTGTCCCTATTATTATTTGTTAGCAACATTTTGTTGTTCGCTAAAATAATTCAAGGAAGATTTTTCGCAATTTTTATGATGTTTCAACGAACAACAATCGTGCTCGTTGCAATATTAAATTTTACGGGGACCTCAAGTTTGGTTCCTGTTGTCGCTGTCCCTGTTATCATACATAAGCTATCAACTCTTGGTTGGTCGCTAAAACAATTGGAAGATGTTTCAGTGACCAACCATCATGGTCGCTTGAAGTTTTAATCTTATAGGAACTATAAGTTTGGTTCCTCTTGTTATATTTTAGTGATCAATATTTGGTTGGTCGTAAAAATAATTAGAGGGAAATTTTTTGCCATTTTTATGATGTTTCACGACCAACCATTGTGGTTGCAAGATGTTAAAATCTGACAGGGGCCACAAGTTTTTGTCCCTCTTGTTATAAATTAGCTAAAACAATAGAAGAGAAATTTTTCGCCATTATTATGATGTTTCAACCACCATCTCATTGGAAGTTTAAATCTTACTAGGACCACAAGTTTGGTCAGTATTATTATATATTAGCGATCAACATTTTGCTGGTCACTAAAACAATTGGAGGAAAAATTTTCGTGACTTTTATGATGTTTGCTTGAAGTTTTAATTTGTTACGAACCACAAGTTTTGTCCCTTTTATTATATATTAATGACCAACATTTGGTTCATCGATAAAATAATTGGAGGAGAGATTTTCGCGATTTTAATGATGTTTCAGCGTCCAATCATCATTGTTGCTGAAAGTTTAAATCTTATAGGGACCACAAGTTTTGTCCCTATCATTATATGTTAACATCGCTAAAATAATTGGAGGGAAATTTTTGCGATTTTTTTATGATGTTTCAGCCACAAACCATCGTGGTTGTTAGAAGTTTAAATCTTACTGAGACCACAATTTGGTCCCTATTATCATATATATTAGCGATCAACACTTGGTTCGCCAGAAGTTTAAATCTTACAAGGACCACAAGTTTAGTCCCTTTTGTTATATATTAGTGACCAATATTTGCTTGGTCACTGAAACAACTGGAGGGAAATTTCTATACAATTTTATGATGTTTTAGTGACCAACTAGTGTGGTCACAGGAAGTTTAAATTGATAGGGACCACAAGTTGGGCCACTATTGTTATATATTAGCTAGAACAACTGAGATAAAATTTTTGCTATTCTTATGATGTTTCAGTAACCAACCATCGTGCTCGCTGAAAGATAAGCATTAGCAACTGCACTTTGGTTGCTGAAAATTAAACATTAACAACCAATTTTAAGGTGGTCATTAAATGTGAATCGTTTACATCATATATGGTAACTTAATTTTTTAAATATATAACTATCAATTCAAGAGAAATATTTGGTCGCTGGAAATACAAGTTTTAGTGACTATCATAAGTTGATCGGTAAAGACCATGATTTATTGGTTACTGAAGACATTAAGGGACCATAAAATAGCCTTCAACGACCATTTTTTCTGATTGTTGAAGACCATTTTTGTAGTGACTACTACAAAATATTTAAGAAGTTTTGGGGTCAAAATTAAATCTATATCGATTTTTAATATTGGAATAGCGAATATAATCATAATTCAAGAGGTAAGGTATACTTACTTTTTTATTTTTTTCCTTTTTCTATTTCAAATATTTCATTAAATTTGATTTGATCAATAGTTACATAAATACATATTACATTTCGACCTTTTTAGTTAAGTACCACCGCAAACGGATCATGTTGGTTTTTTTTATTTTTTTACCTTGATGGTCTATTTTACTCCTCAGAGCAAAACTCCCAAAATTTTTCCGATAAATAGACATCGGTTCTTTTATAGGTCATGAGAAATGGGGATAAATTGTGAAAAAATAAAGAGAATATTTTAGCTTCAATTATTTAATACAATCATTAAAATTTATAAATAACAAATTTTTCCAAATTGTTTTATAATTACATACATTTTCTCTATTCATTTTTTTAATCACATATTTTACCTACAAAATAATAAAAAATTATTTATAAACGTAAACAGTGTTACCGAACAATGCTATAGAGAGAGAAAAGTTAGGACAAATTAACTATATAAAACTAGTTTTTTTAGCCTCTATTTGGAAAACTATAAAAAACATGTTTTTAAGCAACTCAATTCCCCAAACCAGTTTTTAACCATACACAATTTCGCTCTCCACTTTTTAACCATATATTTTACCTCGATAACATAAAAACTTATTTTTAAGTAGAAATTTTTTAACAAAAATAGCCCAAAGAAGAAGATTATTTGTATATGAATGTTAATATTTTTTTTTTCTCATTTTCTTTCAAATAAGATGATATACTAAAAAAATTCTTTTTTTTTTTTTCCATGAAATGTAACTAAAGATTACTTGGGACAAAGCAATATAGTCTCTCTTCGGTAATACGTACTGTAGCAGTTATAAATTGATTTATTTATATTTTTTAGATAAATGTGTTGTTGAAAAGTAGAGAGGAGAAATGTATGTGGTTAAAAAATAATTTGAAAAATTATGTTGTTTACAAATTGGTTTATAATTTACAATAATTGTATTAAAAAACAAAGGTATAACCTAATTTTTAAACTTCTCCGTTTGGTAAATGGCTTATAAACCAATTTATAAACCACGTCGATAACGTCCGTTTGTGAAAATGCAAATTCAATAAAATTTTCAAGCCCAGCAAGAAACCTTTCTGAAAGAAACTCGTTCTCTAATTGAGCATACATCCAATTACGATCAGACGACATACTGCACAATATCAAATGGAATAATAATTTCAATACAATTATATAGTAACAACATAATAAAATAATAAAATTGAAAAGCACGCGTAATAAACTAATTAGATAAACAAATTCAGTATTTGCTTAAATGTAAATTCTTACTCTAATAAAACTCCTAATCTAAATCAATATTATTAATATAATAAAACATTGTAATTATACAAATAATGCACTTAATCATACACATTAATATACTTAATCTAATATACATATTAATATATTAATTAAATCATACACTAATACATACTAAATTAATTATATACATATTTATATACTATATTTTTTAAAATGACATATTAAAATGCTTCAAATAAATAAAAATTTATAGGCAATCTTAACTAAATAATTACACCAATCTAGTTCATAAATGCAAATTGTTACTCTAAATTAATAAATTGTTTTAAATCTAATATATATTCATAATATTCAAATTATCATACTTAATTTTACATATACATATTCTGATATTCATATTAATATACTAATTAAGCTAGTACACTATTTTAATTAACACATAATATACTAACACATTTGTTAATCATGTGAGTAGATCAAAACTCAAAATATATGCAAATATAAATTTCAAGAACATTAAAAAAAATGTCTTACCTTTATTTTAATGAACCAATTGCTTCGTTAACTTGAAAAGTAGTTTCCACAAATTGAGAATAGTAATTTTGTGCTTTAAAAGAGGAATATTTAGGTATTCAATATATATAAGAGGAAAAATATGGATGAGAACTTGGTATTGTGAGCCTGAAACGCAAGAGGTATGACTTTAAAGAGATCTGAAAATAAAAGAGAATCAGCAATGGATTTAAAATCCGTGGGTAAATTGTTCACTGATATCTCGCTAAGCGACATATCCCTGCAAGTGTACGGGTAGTAAGAAATAACATAGTTGACCTAAGAGTCCGAATTATCGTTCCCCCAAGGACTGCTATCAAGTATTAAAATGTGTTAGTTCTTATCCTTATTTGAACAAACGAAAGATTTTGGGAATTTAAACTAAAACTAGATAATAAACTAAAGAATTAAAATTGCAAATTTGTGTTTGTTTTTAAAAATGATTGTAAAGTAGTTCAGATTCACGATTTCACCTAGCCAATTATATCAATTCAAATTTCAATTTCAATTTTATTTCCTAATTATGTACTCGGTCAAATTCACTAATTTATATTGAAATTCCTCTCTCGAGTTTAAATCAATTCTACCTAAATAAGTCAATCATATATCTCTACATCGGATCCGAATATTCCTTATCTAGATGCATAACACGCAAGAATTCACACACGACCGCAATAATAACAAGAGTACATCTCTATCTCTCGTTCAATTACCGGATTTATTACCACTTTCTAAATTATTAACTTGCCTCTCGGATTATGAAAATAACTCAATATATCATGAATTGGTGATTAAGCAATTCAGGCATTAAGAACAATAACAAATCAATACATGCAACGAAATCGTTAAAACTACAGAATTTGGAATTAAAGTAATATGATTAAGCTACATCGTTCATCCCAACATCAAATTTAGTTACAGATCATTAATAAAGAACAAGAACAATAAAAATAAGCGTTCATTCAAAAAAATATAAAGAAATAAAATCTTGCACCAAGTTTTGAATCTTCAATTATCTTCAATTCACACCCATTTACGATGCTTGATTCTCCAAAAATCTAATGTTGAATTCTCAATTTTGTCTTGTTCTATGGAGAGGAAAATGTCCTGATTTCGTGCCTCATAAGTTGTATTTATAGGTTAGGGAGAAACCTAGATCAAAAAGCCCGAAGCCTGTTAAAAATCCCGAATAAAATCTGAACTGCGGCCCAGACGGTTTAGGCTTGGGTGAGTATTTTGCACCTTCGTGTGATCGCGTGGTAGGAATCCAGCTATCGCGATTTCCATCTTTTCTCAGCTGTGTAAGTTGGTCCCCACCTTTTAGTTGCACCCTCAGTCCTCCCCTTCCAATTGTTGCAATTGAGTCCCCAAGCTTTGGAATCTTCTCCATTTGATCCATTCAGCTCTCAACTCCTTCAATTGGGACTTCCAACTGCTAATTTATTCACTTTAGCACATTGCATCTTTCCCAGTTGATGTCATCAACATTTCACTTGCTCAACTAAGCTCAAAATGTCCTCCAATTGTGCAATATTTTCCTTAATTGCTTCATTCTTCATCTCTTGGGATATTCTCTAAAATGTAAATAAATATGCAACAATTAAGTAGCAATTATTCTAAAACAAAGTAATAATATTCTAATTTAGACATACAAATAAGTGTATAAAAACACTTATCAAATACCCTCAAACTAGAACTATTGTTCATCCTCGAACAATGTAAAACTGAACTAGTAAATCAAAATAACAACATACAATTGTTTTTGTTGTGTCAACATGTTTACCAAATGTCTCAATAGTCCAAATCAATTCACACTTTCAGCAAGAGATATGAACAACATAGTTAATTAATTTTTAGTTATCTCATACCTGATTTTCAAGTGTGTGTGTGTGTGAATAGCCAAAGTCAAACTCCTATTCATGCAAAGGATATACTTAACACAGTGTAACTTGTTATACACATTCCAACCCGAATCCCATGTGGTCACCTAATGAATCCAATTATTTTCTTGCATCCCTCATGGGTGATCACAACTTACGGATTTTCTCTCACATCCCTAGTTTATCTATAGTGGTTTCTAAAAATATTCTTTGCTTTTTTCCACACATGATAGTCAGAATTAGAAGTATGCATGCACAACTAGTCAAAGGTAAGCACTTCCCAATTCTACAACTTCAGTCTCTCCAATTTAAGTCAACTAAGCTTATACCATGCAAATTTATTTTATGGACGAATTTTTCTGTTTTAATGTCCCTATCTTTTACTATCTTTGTGCAGAACTTTTCATACTTTCTTTCTAGATGACCCCTGCAGCGAGCTTCAGGTCAGTGACTCTCAAACCAGACGGCTTTAGGGCACCAGGCTCAGAGAACCCCTCAGACTTAATTATCCGAGTCATAAAGGCTTCAAACAGAAAAGTTAAAGATGTTTTAGCGTCTTATGTGTAAGTTCACTCTCCGTACTTGCTTTCTAATTGACCATGTAGCGAGCTTTAGGTCGGTGACTCCTAAGCCAGATGAATTTAGGGCACTAGGTTTGAAAGAACCATCAGACTTAATTACTCAAGTCAAAATGGCATTTGAAGAGCAAAATAAGACCTTCAGCATTTTTCTATTTTTATGCTGGCAATGGTTTATACACGTTGACCAAGACCTTTTCAACAAATGACACATTTCAGGAACCATAGACCATTAAAAATTCAAGCCTACCTTCACCACTTCTTCCCACCCCCAAACTCCTCTTGAGCAAGTTTAGATTCTAAGCTTTAAAGGTTGGGATGTCTCTAGATCTCAGTTTAGGGATTAATAGTCATTCCTATATTCAAGGTGCATAAAACTTGCCCCACGTGTGTTAAACAAATCTCAACACAAATATTTATCCAATAATGGCTATGTGCTCGAATGAAATGAAACCTAGCAAGTGATAACTAGTTCAAAAGAATTTCAAGTTTTCATGTTGTCCACAATCCAAGCTAAAACAAGATTTGATTCATACTACATCCAAGGCAATAAACATGTTAACAAAGTTTCAATTTTTTTTTTTTGGGCTATAATCCCAATAGAAATAGAATGAGAACATACAATGAGTATGGAAGCAATTTTCATGAATGATATTTCACACCCCCAAACTAGAAAGACACATTGTCCTCAATGTTTGTCAAAAAGATTTTAAAATGTAAAAAGAAGACAAAGGAGAGAGAATGAGAACTTCCTAGGTGTTGATGCTTCCATTTGAAATGATGTTGGATGAATTTGACCTTATTCTTGCTTTGTCCAACTTTATTGGATGTGTTTTGATTGGTGTATTCCTAGCAAATATGAGATAATTAACATTAGAAGTCATAATCACCAATTAAAAATCACAGAAAATTCAATACCACACCCCCAAACTAAAGTTAAGGCAAAATTTTGAATTTTCAAAGATGTTCGACTACACATGTTCATGCCCCGACATCGCCTAGAAAAACACAAGTTTTCCCAAGCCATCTTTTGATATGTTAAATTTCACAGTATGGTTTACAACCTATTAAAGTTTCGGGTTATTTGGAGTTCAATAGGGTCATGAAAATTTATGGAAAAGTAGGTAACGTGAAGCCGTTTTCAGGTGCAATGGCCTACAGTGGCCTTGCAATGTGGCTGCTATGGTGCTGAATTCGTTTTCAAGATTTTTATGTAATGAAGTGAACTGAACTAACTCATGAATTAAATACATAACATCCATGATAAACATGTCATGACGATTATTGCTCGGAAGATTTTCTCAATTTGGCACAAACATTTCTTTGAAACATATCATCAAACACCTAATGTGCATTACAAAAATCCAAGTATGTGCATCAATTTGGAAAAAATGGATTGACCCAAAATTTTTTACCTATCAAAGCACAAACCACAATCTCCAGCAACTAACCTAAACCCAAACTTTACAGCTCAACTCTTTGCAATTCATGAATTTCAAGAAATTCTCATAATTTGAATAGATTTGAGACAAAATGAAGTATTCATACCTTTGATTGAGTTGTTGAGATGATAAAAGCAATGAAATTTGTGCAATGTGGTGTTGATGATATGCACAAATGATGAGAGATCATGTATGGAGTGATTTTTTTGGAGAGAAAACGAGTTTGTAATGTTTAACATGGAAAGATTGAAGATAATACATATAAACTACCATTTATGCTTCCAGGTAGTCCACGTGATCGCGTGGTTTTAACACCTGCGATCACGCAGGCTATACCTGTAGCGAAAGTCATTTTTATTGCATTTACACGATAGCTCAAGCCAACTGCAGCGCGATCGCTTGGTTACTCCGGTAGTACTGAAAATCTTCTTTCTTGAAATTTAACCTCATTTTTAACCCCCTAAATCACTTCATGATTTACATCAATGATCTTCCAATCATGAAATTCATGAACTAAGCTAATGTGTGTGTGTGTGTGAGCATGGGGTGACGATTTAAATCCTAATTAAACAAAACATGCAAAATATAAAACATACCTAAATGTGCAACAATAGACTAACATGCAAAGTGCCTTAACATGTAACATGCAAAACACTCAAAACAAGTTACCTATCATGCATATATCTCAACACAAGCAAATAAACAAATACTTAAAGTATAATAAATAAAAGAGAAGAAAGGTTGGATTGCCTCCCAACAAGCGCTTCGTTTTAAGTCTAAAGCTCGACTTTTTGCTCTTCAAAATCATGGAGGCTTGAAAGAGGACTTTGATACTTTGCATATCTTACAATTTCGAGCCTTGCAGTTCTCCACCCGTTTTCTCACTTTCTTTAATTGCAAAGCCTCGTTTATAGCTATTTGTTGAGGAATGTTAGGCTCTTCTTCCTTTTTGTCCATCCATCCTTCTTTTACCTTTACGAACTCATGTTTTGTGATTAGGGCCTCCTTAATCTTAATACCATGCTTCGTCTTTTCTTCTGGTTTCTAGACCACTCCCTCCACCTTGAAACAACTTTCTTTTAGAACTTCAAGATCTTGCCTTGGCTTGATAGTAAAAGTGACTTGTTCCCTCTCGACCCTAAAAATGATTTCTCCTTTTTCAATGTCAATTAGGACTCTTCCAGTAACTAAGAATGGCCTTCCAAAAATGAGGGGCATTTGAGTGTGCTCCTCCATGTCCAAGATCACAAAGTCAACTGGAAAGAAGAATTTGTCTACTTTTACAATCACATACTCAACAATACCATATGGGTACTATTCCAGCTTCAATGTGATATTAGTTGGCTTGAGCTCCCCCAAACTAAGTTTCCTGTACACAGAAAGAGGCATTAAATTAACACTGGCCCCTAGATCGCATAAAACATTATCGAAACTGAAATTACCAATATTGCAAAGGATAGAGAAACTCACTAGATCAGTTAATTTTTGTGGTAATATCTTTTGAAGTATGTCGCTACACTCCTCACTCAGTGCTACTGTCTCAAAATCAACCTACTTTCTTTTGTTTGACAGCATCTCCTTCATGAACTTCCAATATAAGGGCATTTGAGCTAAAGCTTCTGCAAATGGGATGTTTATGTGCAGTTTCTTGAATATTTTCAAAAATTTACCAAACTACTGCTCCAACTGATGCTTTCTTAGTCTTTGTAGATATGGAACTGGAGGCACATATGCTTTGACTGGCAATCTAACTCGAACTTCTTCTTTAACTTTTTCTTGAACTTCAGGAGTCGACCCCTGTTCTTTCTCACCTTTTCCCCCATCTGTTTCTTCAAAAAAATTTATTTCAGCAACTTGATACATTATTTCTCCATTTTGACTCTTGACTAGCTGGATTAACATTTCCATGTTCTCGGCCATGTTTTTATGAGATTGTTGATGTTGCTGAAATCCAGGTGGGCGCTGAACAGTCTGATTGTTAGACCAAGAAAAATTGGGGTAATTCTTCCATTCTGAGTTGTAAGTTTGTGAATAAGTACCACCCTGCCGCTTGTTTCCCACAAAGTCGACTTGTTCTGGATTTGATTGATTTTGCTGTAATGCATAGAATTTTACAGGGTGATTCTCAAAACAAAATTCACACAAAGCCGTTTGTACTGAATTCACTGGCTGCACACCCATACTGTCTATTTTCTTTGTCAAAGCATCCAGCTTAGCACTTAATGCTGTAATCTCACTAACTGCAACAATTCCCCCAGTCTTTGGTGTAGATCTATCTGAGTACACCTGGTAACTGTTCTCAGTCATCTTCTCAAAGATCTCAGATGCTTCTTCATAGGTCATGTCCATTACTGATCCCCCGGCTGCTGAGTCAACGTGCTTCTTATTTTCATTTGTCAACCCATTGTAGAATGTTTGAACTAAAATCCAATCTGTGATTTCATGGGTAGGACACTGTCTGATAAGCTCATTGAACCTTTCCCAAGCTTCAAAAATTGATTCCCTCGATTGTTGACTGAAGGACAGAATTTCACGTCTGAGCTTAGACATTCGACCCAGTGGGAAGAATTTATCAACGAACTTATAGCTCATTACTTCAAATGTAATGATTGTGTGTAGGGGTAAAGTGTAGAGCTAAGCTTTAGCTTTGTCTACGAAAGAGAATGGGAATAACTTCAACTTCACAACATCATCTGAAACTCCATTCATGCGCTGCATATCACACAATTCCAGAAAAGACTGAAGATGTGCATGAGGATCTTCAGATGGCAATCATGAAAAACACATGAGTTTTGGATCAGTGAGATCAAAGAGGTCTTGATCTCAAAATTGTTGGCTTGGATTGCAGGAGGTACTATGCAGGTTCCAATGTTTCCTACAGGAGGAATCATGTAATCTCTAAAAATGCGCCTCCCATGATTTTGTTGCTGTCCAATAACAACTGTTGGCAGATCATTCTAATTATTCTGAATTATGTCATCCGCCATGACTAAATCTGTTAGTTGATTTGCTTCCAACTGTTGTCTACGTCTTTGACGAAAGGTGCGTTCTATTTCTGTATCAAGAGGAAGCAAATCACACGATTTAGTTCTTTTTAAAATAAATTAAATAAAACAAAAATTAAAAACAAAAACTGAAAACAAAAATAAAAATAAGCAAAATAAAGTTCAAAGTAAAGTAAGAACTAATGGGTATCGATATTAATATAAAAAAGTCCCCAGCAGACATCAAATCAATTTCAGTTACTTGAAAAGTAGTTTCCACAAATTGAGAATAGAAATTGTGTGCTTTAAAAGAGGAATATTAGGTATTTCAATATATATAAGAGGAGAAATATGGATGAGAACTCGGTATTGTGAGCCTGAAATGCAAAACGTATGACTTTAAAGAGATCTGAAAATAAAAGAGAATCAACAACGGATTTAAAACCCGTGGGTAAATATTTACCAGCGGATTACTAAATAGCCGTTGGTAGTTTCCAATAGCAACAATATCCGTTGGTAATTACTAACGGATATTTTTTCCCTTTGGTAAATACCAATGGAAGATTCTGTCTGTTGGAAAATACCAACGGAAATTGATATCGGTTGGAAAATAACAACGATTTTTTCATCCGTTGGCAATGTTTCCAACGGCTCAGATTTTTCGTTGGAAATTTCTAAGGATTCTTTGTCCGTTGGTAAAATCCGTGACTACTACTCCATTTTCTGATATTGAATAGAGGCACCAATAAACTTGTAATTTTATTATGAACCAAAACTCCATATATATGGGAGAATAAGGATATATAAAGTAATAATGTCTAGGGTTACATGGTACAATTTTCATTCACAAATACAATATAATATTTACAATATTTAGGATTTTTTCTCTTCATCTTATTAATTGTTTAATTAGAAAAATCTTCTTAGATTATAAAATGTTTTGTGACTTTCACTTTATCATTTAAAATTAGACCGCTCAAAAAACATGTAGCGAACTTATACTGAAGTGTAGCTACAATAATTTATATATGTAATTATAATTAATTAAATTCAAATGCGTGTGATATTTTGTACTAAAATGCAGTACCTGAGATTTTTATTAAAACTTCAGCATATCTATAGTATTTCACATTCAAAGGGTGATCAATCATTATAAAGTATTAATTGATTTAACTTAATATTATTGGTACTAAACTCATGAAATATGTTATGTTTGATATTTAAATCAATGTTTTGTTCGATAACCCTGTAACAATTATAAATTGATTTATTTATATTTTTTAGGTAAAATGCGTGATTAAAAAGTGGAGATAGAAAATGTGTGTGATTAAAGCATTTTGAGAGATTTTTTTTTTTTTTTTTTTATAAATTGTAATGATTGCATCTAAGAACAGAAGTCAAGTGAATAAATCAAATAAACTTCAGTCACTTTTTATAAATTTAGGTAAAGTTACAACAATTTTCATACCTGCATAGAAGCTAAAATGTTGCATTCTATGAACTCACACATTGTTTATCTTATTTAAACATTGCACTTATATATATATATATTTTTTTAAAGTTTAAACAAACTAATCAAATTTCAAATGTTAATGCAAAATTACGTACCACGCACATGTTTATCAGTAGTCTATAAAAATGACATCAAAATGCTATAGTTAGTAGAGAAAGTAATTGTGCTTTTGTTTCACTAGTAAATACGTGCATTACATGTTTTAAGTATAAGATGAATTATATGCGTAATTTTTGAAATACTAATGCTATTTTTTAGAATATACGGGGTAATTGATATTGATGGAGGAAACTTAAAATGGTTAAAAAGAATACATATGAATAAATTTTTTAATGAAATTTTATATATAATATGAAATATTGAATAAACTGAATTGTAATTTTTATTATTATAATAATACTTCTTTGTACATAATATTGCTTTTCAATGTCTAATAACATTTCTTCTTATTATTTTTTACCAAGACTTTTATTGTTTATATTGAAACTCCATAAGAAAGTGTTACATATAGTTTTTCATAAGAGAATACATGTATATTTACGATGATATGTGTTCACTTATTTTTGCGGAGTTCAAAATATACCGTAACTGAATAGGTCGGGACAAGCAATCTAATGGACCAGAGAGTCTAGATTATTATTTCCATGAGGATTATAATTAATTACCGAAATATGTTAATTCTAACTTTATTTGAATAGACGAATTTTATTTGTATTTTTAACTAAAATAAAAAATAAATATAAATAAATGCAATTATGATTTTTTTTTTCCCTAAAGTGTTGAGATTTAGGATTTCACCATAGTCATTAACATTAATTCCATTCCTCAAGTTTTATTCCTATAGACATTCAATCGAATTCACGAATGTATATTGAAGTTCTCTCACAAGTTTAAATCAATTCTATCTAAGTCAACTATATATCTCTATAGAGGGTAAGAATTATTCTTTAGCTAAATACATAAAATATCTTAGGAATTCACAATTAATTGCATGCAAATACAAATTCATATCTCTATTATTTTGTTGAAATTGTCAGATTTATTAAAATGGTCTAGTTTTTTTAACCCTCTGCTCGTATTATGAAAATAAACCACAAAATCTATGAAGTAATTCAAGTATTAAACATAATAAAAAAATCAAAATATACGCAAAACTTGAAGTTCGAACTTAATAAGATAAAACATGTAACACACCGAATTTATCTAGACTTTTTTTTTTAAAGAATAATGCTTTGATACCACACTTGTGACGACCCTAAAATCACGTGAATATTTTTAGTCAGTGATGTAAACGACATCACACAACTGGGTTTCCAAAATAATTTTAAATGACAATAAAATAGAGAGTTCAATAAAACATGACAGTTCAAACACCATAATTATTATTCACTGGCATGTTCACAACTCACATGTCGTCACCTAGTGCAACACTCTTAGTCAAACCATCTGATGATCCATGTTAATCCTTTTTTACATCAATAGTTACCTGAGAGGTTAAGCATCTGTTCGGATATTGCAAAGAAACCAATTATAAATCAATTTATAATTTATAAAATATCCAAAACCAATTTTTAATCCTACATTTTAACTCAAAAAATGGGAAAATCTGGTTTATAAATTGATAGATTGATCCGAATAGAAGCTAAGATTCGTGGGATGAGCATAAGCATGCACGATGAACAGAATATGGTGCACATGTGTTATTGTATTTTGAAATATACAAGTCAACCAAACATACTCAAGACAAGTTCAAATGTATGTATGTATGTATGTATGTATGTATGTATGTATGTATGCATGCATGCATGCATGCATGTGTTGTTCGAAATTCCTCAGTCAAAGTAACACAGGTCCATATATGGGTAGAATATCCTTATATCCAAAATAATTGACTGATTAAGATCGTAATGTGTTGTGGCACCGTATCACTAGCAATTCAAGCAACATATCCGTATGAAGTAATGACCCAAAAAGATATGAAGTCCTTAATTCTCCATTATGACATAATAAGTTATTTCTATAATTTATTTTGTAATTATTGTGGAATTTAAACGAGATTTAAAAGAAGAAAAATGGGATTTTATTAAATGAAAAGTTACGAAAAAACTTGTGTAATAGCCTCTCTTTAGGAGACTTGTTTAATCACTTCTGACATCCGCTGAAGGCATTTGATATATGCATGGATAAGTTCTTGGAACAAACTTTGAGAATATAAAATTCTTTCTTTAGTTCGATCAATGGATAGTCCTCAGTGAATTTTTAAAATTAGTACTTTACCAAACGATTAAGAAAACTAATTTCGAGTGGCTTACTTCGGCAGGCTATAACTTTCTCCTCGATTAACGATTTCTTATGTAGTAAAGTGCACTTGAAAGTACCCCATGAGTACGTCAAAAATGTACCAAGAACCTAAGATTTCAACATCGTTTACTATCTCGAATTCAAGCTCAAACCTAGCCCTACAAAATTGGACGTTTGGAGAAGCAAGCATGAGGTGTCCCTTCTAGGTTGGACACGACAGCATCTATTCTACCTTACTCACCAAGCTATGAACTCCACCTCCTCCTTGCATGTTAAAGACCATCCAGCACCATCTTGATCATAATTGAATGGATAACTTGCTTAGTCATCCCTAACTAAATGAATAAGGTAGAAAATCCCATATGGCAGTGAACTCCCTTCCATTTCTTGCACCCATTTAGTTCTAAAAATACTCAATGTTTCATAATTGAAAATCATAGCAGAAGCACTGCATGAATGGTTCTTTATCTCAAAAATCCTAGTTAAGGATTTTATGCCAAAATCGTGTTAAAATCCATTTCAATTCATCATTTTTATTGGAAAACATGTTTTATCCATCTCAAAATATATGATTCTGCATCAAAAAAATCAAGAAAACGATGTTTTAGATTCCGAAAATAAGTTTGGTGTCGACACCTAGGTCCAAAACAAAGAAAAATGATTCTCTGACACTTTGGTGTCGACACCTATTGGTTTTGTGTCGACACTTTGGTGTCGACACCTAGGTCCAAAACAAAGAAAAATGATTCTCTGACACTTTGGTGTCGACACCTATTGGTTTTGTGTCGACACTTTGGTGTCGACACCTAGGTCCAAAACAAAGAAAAATGATTCTCTGACACTTTGGTGTCGACACCAAAATAGTTGGTGTCGACAAAAGACAGACAGCTCGGCAGCCTAACTTCATTTAGCCACAACTTTTGTTCTACGACTCTGATTTGCAATCCGTAAAGAAAGTTGATCTCCAAATCTGATGATCTTTCTAATGATATATTATACAACTCGTGAATATTTATGTAGCAGGATTTATGTACTTGTTTCTCCGCATACTCTGTTCAAAGTTAGTTGAAAGACCTCCATTCAAAAAGAAACTCATTCTAGGAGTTGTTCATGGATCGATTCATCCAATAAAATGTTAGTAGAGTATATTTACTTGATTATGTGAGTGTAATATATTTAATTAAATTATATCATTTCAGTTTATGTGAGTGGAATATATTTACGTGAGTTATATGATTATTATAAATCATTTAGGCGAACGGTTTTGTGGACGGGGAAGAGCTCTATCGTCTAAATCCCCTTTCAATGCAATGTCATTTTGTCAGCATATACTTCACCAGTTCTTTATGGGCGATAATGTATCATACGCTTTCGTGATAAAAAATAGACTCTCCTTGTTGTTGAATGAATGATAGGATTTCTCTCCTGAGCTTTGGCATCCGACAAGGTGAAAAGAATTTATCTACAAATTTTTTTACTTAATATTGTCAAGGATGTGATGGAATTTGCAGGCAAGGAATATTACAATGCCTTTGCATTTTCAGACAGTGAAAACAAGAAGAGTTTCATTTTGACTGCTTCAGCTGGTACCCCATTCACTTGCTGCATATCACAGATTAACTGGAATGCTCTTAGATGTGCATAGGGATCTTCAGAAGGTAGGGATACTATCACATATTGAATTAATAAAATCAATAATGTTTTGATTTTATAATTATATGCTAGAATCTCTGATGAAACCACACAAGTCATAATATTACCTACTAAGGAATCATATATTTCCGTAGAAGTCATCCCCCAAGATTAGGTGGCTGTTAAATTATAGTACCTGACTGATTATTTGGATTTAAAAGAGTTTTAGGTACTCCGTTGTCTGCCATTTTAGGATTTGGTTGATGTGATGCCTCCAACTGCTATCAACGTCTCCGTCTGAAAGTTTGGTCAATCTCTGAATCAAAAGGAAACAGTTCACCACTTTGAGATCTTCTCAACATAAACTAGAAATAATAACAAAGAAATTAAAATAAGAAGAAATAAGATAATTTCAAATTAAAGCAAAAACTAATTGGTATCGATATTAATTAAAATAATCACCGGCAATGGCGCAAAAAACGTGTTACCTATTTTGTCGAGTGAAAAATATGCCGCAAGTGTACGGGTCTTGACAAGTAGTAAAATAGACCAGAGAGTTCAGATTATCGTTTCCAAGTGATTTGCAATTAAGTACTAAAATATGATAATTCTAACTTTATTTGACCAGACGAATGTTGATTGGTATTTTTAACTAAAACTAGAAATAAATCTAAATAAATGCAATTAAGAAGAAAACACGAATGAAAAATTGTTTTTCTAAACTGATTGTAAAGTGTTGGGATTCAATATCTCAATATTTTCAATAACATTAATTCCATTCCTCAAGTTTTATTCCTATAGAGTGTTCAATCGAATTCACAAATGTATATTGAAGTTTCTCTCTCGAGTTTAAATCAATTCTATTTAAGTCAACCATATATCTCTATAGAGGGTAATAATTATTCATTAGCTAAACGCATAAAATCTCCTAGTAATTCACAATTGATCGCATGCAACCACAAACTCATATCTCTATCATTTTGTTGAAATTGCCGGATTTATTACCATGGTCTAGTTTGTTAACTCACCTCTCGGATTGTGAAAACAAAACAAAAAATCTATGAGTTAGTGATCAAGTATTTTTAGCATTAAACAAATTAATAAAATCAATAAATGCAACATTTACGCAAAAATTAAAGTTTGAAATTAATACAATAAAACTAGGTTACATCGTTCATCCCAACTTATGAATTTAGTTACACATCACGATGAAATAATAAAAGCAATAAAAATAGTAAAACAAGATTGAGTTTATCGAATTAACAAGAAAAAGAGTTGCTTCATCATTATTAATCTTCCAATCTCAAGTCTTTTGCCTATCTTGATCTCTCAAGATTTGAATATAAAAGTACTAATAATCATTGTTAGGAGGCTGAGCAAATGTCCAGAATTTTTTCCCTATATGTTTTATATCTAGGTTTAGGGGAAAAACTGATAAAATAAGGAAAGGAATCTGTTGAAATCCCGCACAGAAAAAAAAAGGCTCAATCGAAAATCTGCGCGGCCACATGGTTGAAAGTGTGGCGGTCACGTGGTTAGAAGATTTTGGTTTTTCCTTTTTGACTAAACGTCGCTTGATCGCATGCCTGAGTGAGGTGCGCCTGCGTGGTTGATAACCTTCAATGCAATTTCATCTTTCATTTCTTGCAACTTAGTCCTCTTTACTTATTTACACCACAAGTCCATCTTCTCCTTTGATCAATTTATCCCTTGAATTTCTAAATTTCATCAATTAACTCACTTGTGCTTCCCGGTTATTTTTGCCAACTCCTAATTTGTACAATTTAGCTCCAATTGTCATCCAATTACTCGTTATTTTCCTCAATTGCTTTATTCTCTAGATTTTGGGATAATTTCTAAAGTAAACACATATAATAAAAAATTAGGTAGAATATATTCTCAAACGAAAATATAATATCCTAATTTTGATTATAAATAAGTGTATAATATACACTAATCAGTATATTTCAACAGTATGCATTGTTTGTTCTTGAGCCTTTTTAATGGTCATTGAAAAATATTGACATATTGAAAATTTTTTCTCTTGAATTTGAATAAATATCCTTCCTCATTTACTAGAGTTAATGGGATGCGCTAAAGAAAGACTTGTTTTCTAGCTTGTTGTCCAACGCTATTTTTGCATGGATTATATGTCTACAGAAATCATGATAAATAATTCATTTTTCATTGCAAAGACTATTGGACGAGTCCAAAATCCTTCAGAGCATGATTGGATATTTTTATTTTCAAGATTAGCTTATGTGGTGGGATATTATTTTGTGATAATTTATTTAGGAAATCCACTCTGTAAAATTATTTTCTATTGTTAATTGTTTTGTTGAAACTGACAAATTGTTCACTTTCTTCAGGGAATAACTCAATTAGTTTGTCATTTAGGGAGTCAATGTTCTCATATATTGCTGAAGGAATCACATATTGTGTCATATAATCAGAAAAAAAAAAGTTTTATATAATAATATGAGTTATATTGTAGCATTTTATATTGTTAGATTTTTTTTATATCTTATCTTGAAAATCCTAGCCTAGGATATGATTTTATTTATAAGAAAACAATTTCAATTCAAGGAGGGGGATTAATGTACCTTACCTCCAATCTAAACAATAATTACAAACAAAAATGATAACCAAAATCATTATTAATTACAATGCAATGCAATGCATGTATTACTAATAAGTAAATACAACAGAGGACTAGAAACAAAATTATGCTATTCCAATATAATCCATGCCAATCTTGTCAAGATTCACATGACCCCATATCTTTCCTTACATCTCATTAGCTTCAATCTTCTTAAATTTCTTTTCTTTATATCCATTATTAGCAAGCCAGCCTGCTACTGCATTTCCCTCCCTCCATCGATGAGTGATCTTGACCTCCATTTTGCTAAGTTTGCAATGGATAGATTGAAGTGTTGATTGAATATTCGAAAGGCCATACTTTTGCTTGATCAATTGCAATGTGGTTTTAGAATCAATTTTGACTCGATATTTTTCTCATATTGTGTTTCCAGCATAATTGCAATCTAGTTTCAATGGCTCTCAGTTCAGCCTCCACAATTGTGCATTCATCATAGTAATCATAAAAGCCCCACACAATATCACCATTATTGTTTCTAAGCACCCCTCTCCCTACCGCTTTCTTGTCAAATTTCAATGCCCCATTAGTATCAAGATTAAACCATCATGTCTCTAGTTTATTCCACTTCACTTTCATCGGTTTGTTAGTATTTTTGCTTTTAGCCCTTTTGATCCTCCTGTTACAGTAAAGGGCAGAGATCAGTATGTTGATTTGGTTGAATATTATACCAGACCTCATCCTACATAGATTATGTTTTTCTCTATTTCTGACCCTCCACAAGAACCAGAATATAACAAGTGGTAGTAGGGATTTACTTTGACTTGGCCTAACTTGCATAAACCAATTCATAAGGAAGCTTCTAGGATGATTACATGAGATTAGTTGCATTCCCATAGCTTTATGATAATGCCCCAACACTTCCTTAGCAATCTTACCATCTATTAACATTTTATAGTGTTAGATAATAATTATTTTATTAATTAATAAGGAAGATATTGGATAAGGGTTTAGGGTATCAATTTTGATTGTTGTGTACTAATTGAGTACGAAAGTCGATGAAAGAGTACTACAAAAAGTCATATGAAAATTAATTCAGAAATGTAATGTAATGTAATATAGTGTAATGTAATTGTACAAAAACTTTCTGTTGTTCGACAGTCGGAAAGCTCGACATGGGCACTTTAGATGTCGAGTGATATAAGCTAACTGACGTCAAGCAACAAAAATCTTGGTGTAATTGCAATAATAATTGTAATTGTATTCTAGTGTATGAAAATGTGAATTAAAATTTTAAAATATTTTTTCATTACATTCAGAATATATATGAATTGTAAACTATGGATTTTAAAAAGCATCCAAATAATAAAAGAAAGGTAAATGCGTATCAAACATTGTAAAATTGTAAAGTTTTGGATTGAAATTGATGATATTATTATATTCATATATACAAAAACTCTAGAATTTGAGTAAAAAAACAATTTTTAAATTTGGAATGTAATGTTTTAAATTAATATATTATATTCATAATAATATTTATTGAAGGACAATTTAAAAGTTTATAATAATCTGTCTTCCTTTTTAATATTAAATAATAAATGAAAAAAGTATGACAATATGCGAATTATAATTTGAAATTATATAATCACACTGTGAATTGTTTGATAATAAATTAATTTAATATTGAATGAATAAGAAAATATAATAATACGAAATTATATTATAACTGTAAATTGTTAGATCGTAAAATAATGTAATAAATTATTTAATGTTATTAAATAAGGAGTAAGGATGTATTGGGTATGTAGCTAAATATATAAGGGCAAATAGGTATTCAGAAAGATACACCCCAATCCTTCATTTTTATAGATTGTAGTATATGTAGGTATTAATGTTATTTTCCTTGTTTGGATGGTTTAGCCTCTGTTTAGCAACATTTTTTTTTTATATAAATATTGCAAATGGTTATGGACAGCATTTCATTGGATCATTTTTAGAAAAGTTAATAATTTTAAACTGGTCAAAAAAATTTGTCTTATTTTTCACTTTTTTCAAAATTTTTTACTAACGAGACATCGTCAGTTCGATATTTATAAATAATATTCATAAAAAACATTTATAAATGGGTGGCCAATTAATAGAGGCTTGAAACTTTTAGGTTGTTAGACTATGTGAAACCTTTGTATTCATCTTGTGTAAGACTAATCTCTTTAGTTCTTTGAAACCCCAGTATATTTTTCTCTCATGCTTTCTTATTTTCACATGATTCATAAGGTAGCAGAGACTCGAATAACTCTCATGGATCCAATATTGTGTAGAAAAAATATGGAGTATCATCACGTATTACTGGTCGATATTATTCTCGCTATTTGCCTTAATCTTGGATTCCACAAGTTGTTTGGGATTTTTATTTCCCTATTTATTAAAAGAGTTAGTTTCAAAAATACTATTCATGAGTCATTTGAGTCGTATAAACCATTTGAGCCATATGAATCATATAAGCCATTTAAGCCGTTGTTTTTCTTTTCTTTTTTCCCCAATTGGTTAATTTGAATTTTCTTATTTATTTATTTATCTATTTATTATTATTATTATTATTATTTATTTATTTATTTGTTTATTTATTTTATTTTAACATGTATATGTGTACCCTGCATATTTTATTTTTATTTAAATTGTGAGTTTCTTATTATGCTCCAGTTTGGTTTTCATTAATTTTTTTTTCTTTTTTCTAAATAGTCAATCTCAACCATCCATTAAAAGTCAAACCACAATATTTGACTTTTCAATCAAAATTCAACTATCAATTTTTCCAAAAATCACTATTCATTAAAAAAACTATTTCTAAACAATACCAAACACACTGTATATGACTTTCGATTCAATTTCTCATCTTCCAGAAAACTGAATCAATTTTCATTTTCGGATTTGACTATTTTACTTTTATTTGAAATAATATTTGTTTTCTTTTTTGGAGAGATTTCATGGTGGGTGCAAAAGATGATTTGCTTCGGCCGTGACATAAGATGGAAAATATTATTTCATATTGGAGTTGTGTGATGAAACCAAACCTATAAATGATAAAGATGAATGATTTGTGGAAATGCTTCATACTTGGGACATGAACAATTCTACAATTATGAATTGGATACACGACTCATTTGAACAATGTATGAGTGTACAATACATTGAAAAAATATGAAACAGAGGAAGTTTGGGAATTGGGACCATGTTTGCATGGTTGTTTACGTGGTCCAGTTTTGCAAACAAATTCCATTGGAATTTGATATTCAAGGATTAGAACAAAGAGTAAATTTAAGGTGCCTAATAAATTTAATCCATTGGTCACATGGGAGAAGGGGTTGGTTGGTAGTTGGCACCCAATTTAATATATCCCTAATGGGCTTCTTAAATTTAATCCACCTGATATAGAGCCCGATTTAAGGTGTCCCTAGTGGACACCTTAAATTTAACCCAGCAGCCACAAGCCGGGTGAGGGGTTAGTTCGCTGGTGGGCGTCCACTTGTCAACCGACCAATAGGGGAGGTGGGTGATTTAAGTGAGCACCTTAAATTTTTTCCAATGTGTTTAATTTAAAACCCGATTGGAAAGATGGGCCCTACCTGGCAAACAACTAGTTATGGGTGTTGGAAAAATGGCAGAATAAGTGGCCGTCAGTGGCCTGCTGAATTTCGGGTGGAACCCGATTGATCTTTGAATATGATCAAAGTTAGATTGTGTTCTCCTTCATAAGAACATCGTGGTGGAAAAATCGCAAAATAAATGGCGTCAATGGGCTTCTTTTGGGCTCAATTTCGAGTCGGACCTGCTTGATCTTTGCGTAGGATTAAAGTTCGATTTTGTTCCCCTCCATGAGAACATCAAAATAATAATTCACTTGTCAAAATTGATGCTTGGATGAATGAGAAATTGGAGTTCAAAGAGAAACATGTGGAAGATGGTTTTAGTGGGAAATGTGTTAACATTTGTCCCACATGGGATAGAAACCAAATTTAGAACCACTTTATATATGCTTACAGTTTGAGAGGTTCTAAGAATGTGTAGCACAGAGGCTGTCTTCACGTGCCCGCAGGGGACTGCAAATCTTTGTTCGAGTTGGCCTTTAAGCCTTGAACTTGTGTGCGGTGCGACTTGCGTACGAGAATATCGAACTGAATGAACCAAAAATTAACTCCTCGCGTGGTCTACGTTTTGTCAAAAATTTTAATTAAACTTTTCCAAATTTAAAACTCCCGACTCCCAAAATTATTACAGTTAATTAGGGAGTAAATGGAAAATTTATTATGCAACTCCATCTTCAATTCAAGACTGTTATTTAACTTCGGCTCCTCCACAATCTGAAACACATGAATAAATAACATTGCTCTCTTCTTCTATGCTCTGTCCAGTTTTTGTTGTTTTGTCCTTTTTTGGTGATTGTTCTTACATTCTTTCAGTTTGTCAGATTAATGACACTGTGCTACATCAACTACTCATTCCCGATATATCTTGGGAGACAGATGCTCGTAAGAAACCTCAAGCACAGATTGATGAGGTCGCGAATGTGTGTTAAGGAAACTTTGTTCACACAGGCCTCGGTTCTAGGTTCTACTCAGACATTGTCACACCGTTTAGTCTTTTTTCAATCAAAATCAAAAGTGTTACTGCAAAAGTATTACTCTACAAACTTAAAATAGATTTTTTTTTCAAAACAGTATTTCTTTTTCATAGAACAAACAAGAAAAAAAAATTCGTATAGGTTTTGTAAAACCATATTTTGGTTTCAGAGATTATAACTTATCTCAAACAGAAACTTAAAGTGTTTTGATTTTTTCAGAAATGGAAAACGAACAAATTAACATCGATACTGCTACTGCTGAAAATCAGACGGTGGCTCAAGATGTGGCTATGCTAAATTCAACTATGGTGATGCCAACTTCTGTTGTAGCTATGCCAAGTTCTTCTATTGCTCAAAATCTGGCTAGATTGACAAGTCATGTTTTGACACAAACAGTGGATCAAACTGCAGCTCCTACTATGACTATTCCGGTTAACCATGGGGAAAAATAGGGGAAATTCAACGTGCCGAGTTTCAAAAGGTGGTACCAGAAGATGTTATTCTATCTAACAACCTTGAATCTTATAAGGTTCTTAACTGAGAATGCTCTAGTACTACAAGACGGTGAATGTAACATTCAGGAAATCAGTGAGGTTGATGCTCAGAAGCATTCTGATTTCTTGTGCCGGAATTATGTTATGAACAGTTTGGCTAATTCATTGTACAATGTGTACTACACAATAAAAATAGCTAAGAAATTATGGGAGTCTTTGGACAAAAAGTACAGAACCGAGGATGTTGAGGCCAAGAAATTTCTTGTTGGCTGCTTTCTGGAATACAAAATGGTGGACTCCAAACCTGTAATCAGTCAAGTACAAGAACTACAAGTGATCTTGCATGAAATTCATTATGAGGAAATGGTTGTGAGTGAATCCTTCCATGTGGCATGTATAATTGAAAATTTACCTCCTACATGGAAGGATCTCAAAAACTACCAAAAATATAAGCAAAAGGAAATGAACATTGAGGAACTAATTTTTAGACTTTGAATTGAAGAAGACAACAAAAGTTCTAAAAAATGAGGGTTCAATCCAGTTGTAGCTAAAGCAAATATTGTGGAGCTGGGCCAAAGCTCCAAGACCAACACGAACAAGACTGGGCAATATGTTGACAAAGGTCCCAAGTTGGGGCCGAAAGGTGAAATTAAGAAGAAATTTCAAGGGAAAATGCTTCAATTGTGACAAGATAGGATACAAGTCTACGTAATGTCATTTTCCTAAGAAGAAGAAAGAAGCAAACATTGTTGAAGATGCATCTGACATGAACCTTGCAACTGTCATTTCTGAAGTGAACCTGGTAGCTAGGTTCAGATCCGAGAGAATGGTGGGTAGACACCAGTGCAACCTGACATGTTTGCTTTGATAAGGAGATGTTTAGTGGTTTTGAAGTAGTAATATGGGAAATCAGGGACCTCTGAAATCAAGGAACCACTTGATTTAATCAACACCGATGTATATGATTTAAAATCTATACAAACAAGGGGAGACAACAAATATTTAATTACTTTTATTGACGATAGTACAAAATAAAATATTGTTTGTTTATTTACTTAAAAGTAAAGACGAAGCTATAGAGAAATTTGTTCTTTATGAGAATGAAATTAAAAATCAACTTAACAACAAGATCAAAGTGTTGAGAAGAGATAGAGGTGGTGAATATGAATCACCATTTGCTGAATTCTATGCATAACACGGAATTAAACATGAAACAATAGCACCTTATTCACTTCAACAAAAAGGTGTTGCTGAGAGAAAAATATAACTTTGAATGAAATGATGAATGCAATGTTGTTATATTCTAAATTACCTCAGAACATGTGAGGGAAGCTTTGTTATCAGCTCATTACCTTTTAAATAAGGTGCCTCAAAAGAAAGATGATTAAAGCCCCTACGAATTATTGAAAGAAAGGAAGCCTTCCTATGAATACTTACAAGTGTGGAGGTGTCTTGCCAAAACGACTGTACCTACACCAAACAAGGTGACAATAGGACCAAAAACTATTGATTGTAAATTAATTGGATATGCACGTAACATAAGTGTTTATCGGTTTCTTGTGTTTGATTTCTAAATTTCCGTTATACACAAAAACACGATATTGGAATCAAGAAATGTGTCGTTCCTTGAACACGTATTTTCATACAAGTCCAAAGAAGAACCAAGCTCGTCTAAATGGACATATGAGACTATGACTGAGAATAGTCAAGATCAAGATCAAGATCAAGAAGTAGAAGAGGAAATTGAGTTTTAACCAAGATGTAGTAAACGCGAAATGATAGATTTTCTGACTCATATGCTAGAAACTGAACCTCAAAACTTCAAAGAAGCTGTAAACTCTTCAGAAGGACCTCAATGGAAATAGGCCATTAAAAGTGAAACATATTCTATTTTGCAAAACCATACTTGGGAGCGGCGGATCTTTCCTCAGGAATCAAAACATTAGGATACAAAAGGATTTTTAAAAGAAAAATTAAAACAGATGGAACTATTGACAAATATCAGGCCAGTTTAGTAAATAATGGCTATAGACAACGAGAAGGCCTTGATTACTTCGATTAATATTCTCTAGTGACGAGAATAACATCCATTAGGATGATACTTGCGATTGCAGCTCTGTGAAATCTTGAAGTACATCAAATGAATGTTAAAACTGCATTTTTAAATGGAGATTTAGAGGAAAAAATCTACATGGAACAATCTGAGGATTCTTCATCACCATGACAAGAAAAGAAAGTCTGTAAATTGGTGAAGTTATTGTATGATTTAAAACAAGCCCCAAAGCAATGTCATGAAAAATTTGATATTGTCATGATAAAAAATGGATTTAAATCAATGAATGTGACAAATGCATTTACGTCAAAGACATAGAAAATGGTTATGTCATTTTATGTCTTTGTGTTGATGACATATGCATATCGTTGGTAGCAATGATAAGATGATTAAATCTTCTAAAAATATGTTGAATTCAAGATTTGACATGAAGGATATGGGTTTAGCAGATGTGATTCTAGGAGTGAAAATTTTAAGAACATCAGATGGACTCGTTCTAAGCCAGTCACATTAAGAAGACAAGATTTTGGAAAAATTCAATAATGATGATACTGACGTGGCTAGAACACCGATAGATACAAGTTAGCGTCTATCTAAAAATAAAGGGGAGAGTGTCTCCCCAGAAGAGTACTCTAGAATTATTTGTAGTCTGATGCACTTGATGAGTTGTACAAGACTAGACATACCCTACACAATTAGTAAACAAAGTAGATATGCGAGTAATCTAGGAGCTAATCACTGGAAAGAAATAGTAAGAGTACTAAGGTACTTAAGATTTACTCATAACTATGGATTGCACTATAACAAATATCCAGTAGTCATTGAAGGTTATAGTGATGCTAATTGGATATTTGATATAAAAGACTCAAAGTCTACTAGTGGATTTGTGTCCTCAATGAGAGGTGCAGTTATATCATGGAAATCCTCTAAGAAAACAGTTATTGCGAGATCTACCATGGAATTTGAGTTTTTAGCTCTAGATAAATGTGGTGAAGAGGCTGAATGGCTACGCAATTTCTTAGAGAATATTCCAAGATTGTCAAAACAAGTTCCAGCAATTTGCATACATTGCGATTGTCAATCTACGGTTGGAAGGGCAAAGCAACATGTAAAATGGTAATTCTAGACATATTCATCATAGACATAACACCATAAGGATATTACTCTCAACTGGAGTTAACTCTATTGACTATGTAAAGTTAAAAGATAACATTGTTGATCTGCTAACCAAGGGGTTAAATAGAATCATCAAAAGGGAATGGGACTTAAGCCCTTGGATGAATTAGTGAATACAATGGAAACCCAACCTAGTTGACTAGAGATCCCAAGATCTAGGTTCAAAGGGGCAATCTAACTGTAAAGACTTAATTGAATCACTATGAGAGATAGCATCATGTCCATTCCTATGATATTACAGTGATGCCCGTAAAATAAAGGATAAGCATTAGGATTTTAATGATTCTTATGCATCGGGGATCCGAGCGGAGTAGAACGGGCTACTCTTAATTAAGAGATCACCTATGTGAGAAAGAAGTAGGGCCACTTCCAAAGGAATTATATTGCGCTAAATTCTTAGAAACTATCACAGAACCAGGCATATGTTCATGGTTACAAACGAATATAACAAGAAGGACAAAACTATGTTAGGAAGAATCCTGTGTGAGGTATATCATCATTTACATAAAAAGGCAGAACGATTCAAGGACATCGAGTCTACTGGTCAGCTAGTAAAGTAAATATACTTTCGCAAGAGAAGGTTCAAAGGGTAATACCTACCTATCCTATATAGGTTTCAACCGTTGAACTATATCACCAAGTCTTTGTGTCTTATACTGTCCTGTCTCGCACAATTTTCATTCATTAGGAGGATTGTTTGAAAAATGGCAGTCAGTGGGTTTCCTTTGGCTCAATTTCGGGTGGGACCCGCATTATCTTTGCGTAGGATCAAGGTTGGATTGTGTTTTGCTCTGTAAGAACATCGAAATGATATATTCACTTGCCAAAATTGATGCTTGGATGAATGAGAAATTTGAGTTCAAAGAGAACCACGTAGAAGATGGTTTTAGTGGGTAATGTGTTAACATTTGTCCCACATAGGATAGAAACCAAACTTTGAACCACTTTATATATACTTACACTTTAAGAGGTTGTAAGAATATGTAGGCAAGAGGCTCTCTCCACGTGCGTGTAGGGGGCGTAAATCTTGGTTCAAGTTGGCCTTCGAACCTTGAACTTGTGTGTAGGCCCAACTTGCGTACATAAATGTCAAATCGAATGAATTAAAAATTAGCTCCTCACGTGATCCACGTTTTGTCAAAAATTTTAATTAAATTTTTTCATATTTGAAACTCCTAACTCTCGAAATTACTACAATTAATTAGGGAGTAAATGATAGAGTTATTATGCAACTCCATTTTCTATTCAAGACTGCTATTTAACTTCAACTCCTCCACAATAAAAAAACACTTGAAAAATAACACTGCGCTCTTCTTCTGTGCTCTGTCCAGTTTCTCTTCTTCTGTCTTTTATTGGTGATTGTTCTTACATACTTTCAGTTTGATGGATTAGTGATACTATACTACATCAACTACTCATTCCCGTTGTATCATGGAGAGAGACACTCGTAACAAACCTCAAGCACGGGCCTCGGTTCCAGATTCTACTAAAACATTGTCGCATTGTTTCGTGTTTTTTTAAGTTTCTGTTTCTACGATATTTATTTCCTGCTCATGTTTGTTCTTTTTTCAATCTTAATCAAAAGTGTTACTGGAAAATTATTGTTGAGTAAACTTAAAACAGATTTGCTGAAAATCAGACAGTGGCTCAAACTGCGGCTATGCCAAATTCAACTATGGCTCAAACTCTGCCTAAATTTCCAAGTCATGTTTTTACACAAACAATGGCTCAAACTGCAGCTCTGACTACGACTGTTCTGATTAACCACGGGGAAAAATCGGAGAAATTCAATAGGCTAAATTTCAAAAGGTGGCAGGAGAAGATGTTATTCTATCTGACACCGTTGAATCTTGCGAGGTTCTCGACTAAGAATGCTCCAGTACTTCAAGAGGGTGAAGAAGACATTCAGACAATTAGTACAATTGATGCTCGGAAGCATTCTGATTTCCTGTGCTGGAATTATGTTATGAACAGTTTGGCTGATTCATTATAAAATGTGTACTGCACAATAAACATGATAGAGAAATTATGGGAGTCATTGGACAAAAAGTACAAATCGGGGATATCGGGACCAAGAAATCTCTTCTTGGCTGCTTCTGGAATTCAAAATGGTCGACTCCAAACCTGTAATCAGTCAAGTATAAGAACTACAAGTGATCTTGCATGAAATTCATTATGAGGGAATGGTTGTGAGTGAATCCTTCCAAGTGGCATGTATAATTTAAAAGTTACCTCTTGTATGGAATGATCTCAAAACTACCTAAAACACAAGCTAAAGAAAATGAACGTTGAGGAACTAGTTTTTAGACTTCAAATCGAAGAAGACAACAAAAGTTCTGAAAATGAGGGTTCAATTTGATTGTGGCAAAAGCCAATGTTGTAGAGCATGACCAAATCTCCAAGATCAACAAGACCAAGTCTGGGCAATCCGGTGGCAAAGGGACCAAGTCGAGGCCAAAAGGTGAAATTTATAAGAAGAAATTTCAAAGGGAAATACTTAAATTGTGACACGATAGGACACAAGTTTACGGAATGTCGTTTTCCGAAGAAGAAGAAGAACAAACATGGTTGAAGATGCATCTGACATGAACCTTGCAGCTATCATTTCTGAAGTGAGCCTGGTGGGTTCAGATCCGAGAGAATGGTGGATAGACACTAGTGCAACTCGACATGTTTGCTCCGATAAGGAGACAATTAGTGGTTTTGAAGTAGTAGAAGGGGAGAAGCTGTCTATAGGAAATTCGGCGACCTCTAAAATCAAGGAACCACTCAATTTAATTCACACCGATGAATATGATTTAAAATATACACAAACAAGGGGAGGCAACAAATATTTTATTACTTTTATTGACGATAGTACAAAATACTGTTTTGTATATTTGCTTAAAAGTAAAGACGAAGTTATAGAGAAATTTTTCTTTATAAGAATTAAATTGAAAATCAACACAACAGGAAGATCAAAATGTTGAGAAGCGATAGAGGTGGTGTATATGAATCACCATTTGCTGAATTCTGTCCACAACACTGAATTAAACATGAAACAAAAATACCTTGTTCACCTCAACAAAATGGTGTTGCTGAGCTAAAAAAAACTTTTAAAGGAATGATAAACGAATTTTTGTTAAGTTATGGTATCAAAACATGTGGGGGAAGCTTTCTTATCAGCTAATTATCTTTTATATAAGGTGCCCTGAAAGAAAGATGATAAGAGCCCCAATGAGTTATTGAAAGAAAGGAAGCATTTCTACAAATACTTACGAATGTGGAGGTGTCTTGCCAAAGTGGCTGTACCTACACCAAACAAGGTCAAAATAGGACCAAAAATTGTTGATTGCATATTTATTGGATATACACATAATAGTAGTGCTTATCAGTTTCTTGTGTTTGATTCTAAAATTTCTGATATACAAAAAATACGATAATGGAATCGAGAAATGCGTCATTCTTTGAACACGTAATTCCATACAAGTCCAAAGAAGAACCAAGCTTTTCTAAACAGACATAGAAGACAATGATTGAGAATATTCAAGATCAAGAAGTACAAGAGGAAGTTGAGGTTGAACGAAGACGTAGCAAATGAGAAAGCACAGAAAAATCTTCTGGTCTTGATTTTCTGACTTATATGCTAGAAACTAAACCTTAAAGGTTCAAAGTAGCTGTAAACTCTTCAAAAGGGCCTCAATGGAAAGAGGCCATTAAAAGTGAAATAGATTCCATTTTGCAAAACCATACATGGGAGCTTGCGGATCTTCTCCCTAGGAAACAAACCATTAGGATACAAATGGATTTTTAAAAGAAAAATGAAAGCAGATGGAACTATTGACAAATATGAGCCCAGATTAGTAATCAAATATTATAGACAACGAGAAGACATTGATTACATCGATACATATTCCCTAGTGACGAGAATAACATCCATTAGAATGATACTTGTGATTGCAGCTCTACAAAACTTGTAGTACATCAAATGGATTTTAAAACTGCATTTTTGAATGAAGATTTAGAGGAAGAAATCTACATAGAACAATTTGAGGGGTTTTCATCACCAGGACATGAAAAGAAATTCTGTAAATTGGTGAAGTCATTGTATTGCTTAAAACAACCACCAAAACAGTGACATGAAAAATTTGATAATGTTATGATAAGATGACATGCTTATCATTGGTAGCAACGATAAGATGATTAAATGTACTAAGAATATGTTGAATTCAATATTTGACATGAAGGATATGGGTTTAGCTGATATGATTCTAGGAGATAAAATTTCAAGAACATCAAATTGACTCATTCTAAGCTAGTCACATTTCGTGGACAAGAGTTTGGAAAAATTCAATAATGATGTACTGGCATGGCTAGAGCACCGATAAATATAAGTCAGCATCTATATAAAAATAAAGGGGAGTGTCTCTCGAGAAGAGTACTCTAGAATTATCAGTGGTTTGATGTACTTAACGAGTTGTACAAGACCAAAGATAGCCTACACAGTTAGAAAATTAAGCAAGAAAATTAAGCAGATATACGAGTAATCCAGGAGCTGATCACTAGAAAGGAATAATAAGAGTACTAAGGTACTTAATATTTACTCATAACTATGGGTTGCACTATACCATGTAGCCAGCACTCATTGAAGGTTATAGTGATGCTAACTGGATATCTGATAAAAAAGACTGAAAGTTTACTAGGGAATTTTTGTTCACATTTGGAACTGCAATTATATCATGGAAATCCTCTAAGAAAATAGTTATTACGAGATCTACCATGGAATCTGAGTTTATAGCTCTAGATAAATGTGGTGAAGAGGTTGAATGGCTACGTAATTTCTTAGAGGATATTCCAAGATGGTCAAAACATGTGCTAGCAATTTACAGACATTACGATAGTTAATCTGAGATTGGAAGGGTACAAAGCAACATGTACAATGGTAAGTTTAGACATATACGTCGTAGATATAACACCATAAGGTAATTACTCTTAATTGGAGTTATCTGTATTTACTATGTAAAGTTAAAAGATAACATTGTGAATCCATTAACCAAGGGGTTAAATAGAGATTTAGTTGTAAAATCATCAAAAGGAATGAGACTTAAGCCCATGTGGGAGATTGTTGGAAAAAATGGCAGTCAGTGGGCTGCCTTTTTGCTCAATTTCAGGTGGGAGCCGCTTGATCTTTGCTTAGGATCAAAGTTGGATTGTGTTCTCCTCAGTGAGAACATCGAAATGATATATTCACTTGCCAAAATTGATGTTTGGATGGATGAGAAATAAAAGTTCAAAGACAACCATGTAGAAGATGGTTTTAGTGGGAAATGCGTTACCATTTGTCCCACACATGATAGAAACCAAACTTGGAACCACTTTATATATGCTTACACTTTAAGAGGTTGTAAGAATGTTTAGCATAGAGGCTCTCTCCACGTGCGGGCAGGGGGATGCAAATCTTGGTTCGAGTTGGACTTCGAGCCTTGAACTTGTGTGCGGACGTGACCCGCATACATTAATGTTGAACCGAATGAACCAACAATTGGCTCCTCGCGTGGTCCACGTTTTGTCAAAAATTTTAATTAGTTTTTTTTTCAAATTTGAAATTCCTAACTCCAGAAATTATTACAGTTAATTAGGGGGTAAATGGGAAAGTTATTATGTAACTCCATTTTCAATTCAAGACTGCTATTTAACTTCAGCTCCTCCACAATTTGAAACACATGAAAAATAACATTGCTCTCTTCTTCTGTGTTCTGTCCAGTTTCTGTTGTTCTATCCATTTTTTATTATTGTTTTTACATACTTTTAGTTCGTAGGAGTAGTGACACTGGGCTGCATCAACTGCTCGTTCTCGTTGTATCCTAAGAGACAAACGCTCATAACAAAACTCAAGTACAGATCGGTGAGGGGGCAAATCTGTTTTAAGGAAACTGTGTTCGTCTTTAAGTGTAGTGGCACATGATGATGTAGATTGTGTATGACTAATGTTGTTCCTAATCATGTTGCATATGATTCATACTTTTTTACTAATGTGCATTCTAAATTATTATAAGTGATAAGAGTATCCAAAACTAACGCGCTACTTATTTTGAAACAAGATGTTTCATACCCTTTAAATTTTAACATTGGTCCATTATGCACAGTAAGGGACATAACATAGGTAAATCTTTCCAATATTTTCTAAATTTTATCTCCATAGAAATTGTCATATCAATAAAAAATTATTCATCTCTATATCTATAAAAAGTTCTTTTAATAATTTTAAAATGTTCAAGAACTCTTGAAATAGTTGGGTAATATACCCCCTAGATAATATGTTGGTTGAATCGTAAAAACATGTCAAAATTTTTTTGACTTTAAAAGCAATTTCTCAATCCTCTTCAATATATTGTTTTCTAATTGGTGATATAGTTATGTACACTAATGCATCTCTAATTCTGTCCATTTGGTGTTTAATATGTTTCATTCCATTTTGAAAAATTAAATTTAAAATATGACAAATACATCTAACATGGAATAAAAACTCATTAAATTTAGGATTAAGAATTCTACATAACCTATCTACTACGGGCTTATTTGCAATAGCATTATCGAACGTAAATGATTTAATTTTACTTTTGCAACCATATTCTTTAACAATTTCTAGTATAGCATTAAATATGTTGGTTGTATTATGAGGAATTTCTATAATTTTAAAAGCAATAATTTTTTATGCATAACACAAAGTAGATCAATGTAGTGTGCAGTTGCAGTTATATAACATTGTATATTAATACCTTCCCAAAAATTGGAAATAAAAGAAATAATACCACCATATTTATGTAAATCGGATATTAACTGATTCTTAGTTTTAAGAAAAAATTCTATAGTGTCAAAACAAAGAGTGTTTCTAAAAATATCATCATACCTGGGTTGAAGATAACGTTTGATGTAGGTAACAAAGTGTTCGTTGTCCACTATGCTTAGTGGCAACTCTGTCCCCGTAACGAATTTAACCATTCCAGTTTGATTCTTTTCTTCAGAATACACCCACATATTAAGTGTGGATGAAGAACCACTACCCAACGAACCAAATTGAAGTTGACTTTGATTTGAGTCGACAACCCATGTTTGGTCACATACTTGTGAAAGTGACGGTTGTGGTGTGTAGTACCCATACCATTTTGCCATACCAAGTGTTGTGCACAATATTTTCACATTGGTTTGAACTCTTGTATTCCGTCAGTTGTTTTCCCAATCGAGATCAATTTAAAATGTTCCCAACACTATTCAACTTTCTTACCTTTTACAGCTTTTCGCTTCCCTCTTGCATTGGGAATATTGAGATCATTTTCAAAGATTTGAAAATCAACATCTTCTTCAATATCATCTAAATCGATTCACTGATTACCTGCATCATCAATTTTTTCTGGAATTGGAATGTTGTTGAGACCGAAAAATTCATCGTTGAAGTGAGATTGTGGTGTTGGGTCATGCCCCCTAATTCCAAATTAACCATCGAACAATTCTTCAACAAATCTTTGTCTAGGACCCACTCTTTTGTATGTTGAAAATTTGAAATAGAAAGAAACTTGTATAGTTGTTATGAGAATTGAAATGTAGGTGATAAGAAATAAGAATACAGAAAATGAAATGTGTATAAATGGTTATAATGAATTCTTAAATGGGAAATTGAAATATAACGAAAAATTGAGAGATTAAAATGAATGAATTAATGAAATGAAAATTTATGTAATGGGAATTGGAAAGATTGAGGTATAATTATGGAGTAAGAGTATAGATAGTAGAGTTGAGAGTTTTGGCTGAAATTGATGTTGAATTAGGTCGTATTTATAGGTAGACAAAAATTATTTTGACTAATGGGGATCCCAACGGTCACATTTCAACCTTTTTTTAATTTTTTTTTACGAGTCACGAGCCGCTTGTGAAACCACGAGCCAAGCAGAGTGCGATTGGCTCATGATGTTGCTCGCCAAATTGACAAGTCGAGTTGATGAGCAGATGGACGGTTCGACCTTTTTGCCACCTCATGGTTTTACAAGTGTCCATTCTGGTAGATCGGGTCGGCTCGCCTCGCCTACATATAAGCTCCATAGACCATTCCATAAAATTTGAACTAAAACACAAGCCATCAGGGTCAATCTCATGTTGGTCGTGGTTTGACCTTCTTTGACCTGTTTGAATAAAAAAATATTACTTTTAAATTTTAAAACATGTTATTCTTCTTAAATTGCTAAATACAAAATAAAAAAAAATGATAAATTCATATTTATATTAAGAAATGTTTACAAGAAATTTGTATCTCATTTTACATTGAATTGCTTCTAAATTTGTAAATGGGTGGGCTTGATAGGCGAAATTTTCTATGGAAAATATGGTTTTCCACGTGATTTTCCAACTTTGGCTGTTTGGTTGCCTAAGTTTTCCATGTAATTCATTTTTCCACTTGCCTCAAAATCCGGTATTTTCCTTATTTTGGATGAATTCGCTTTCCCGGGGGGGGGGGGGGGGGGGGGAGGTTTTCTTTTCCATGGAAAATTTTATACTATTTTCATTAAGTTTGATCTTTTTTTTTGTTGTTAATTGATTTTTTTTTCTTCTAAAAATTGACATTATTATTATTATTATTATTATTATTATTATTATTATTATTATTATTATTAAGTACAAATGTAAGAAACTTTTTTTTTTTTTATTAAAATAGATAAATTTTACTTTACTTTTCATGAAAAATAATGTCAATCAAACAATAAACGTTGAAAAATTTCCTACTTTTTTCGCCTAGGAAATTAAACCAATTAAACACATTAAAATTCAAATTCTCAGGAATTGAATTCCCTCTCTGTAATTCATTTTTTTTCCACCTAAATTACACCATCGCTATCCAACGCAGCCTTAAATACAACGTGAAAAAATAACATCTAAACGCATTCCTAATATCGATCCTTTGCAAAATTATAGTTTAAGTACCTCCAAACTAGGTTGTCATCTACTTAAATATAATTTAGTTATTCAAAAATTATATTTTGTTTGCCAAAATGTTGATTTTTTTAATTTTTAACGACTAGCTCATAAGCCACGGTTCACACATTCTTGACCCGAGAAAGCCTCGATTCACGGATCGGCCAACAATTCGGGATCAATGCGGGCCATTTTTTACAATTACCTTTATGCTAAAAGATCAAGTGCAAATAATAAGAAATGTTCTTACTGGTGACGAGCAACAACTAACAAATTAATGAAATTCGTTTATCGACAGATTTCTTCTTCCATTTGAACTCATTTCAATAATTATTTTAGTCACTTTAATAAGTGCAATTGATATAGTTTGTCAATAGTAAATCTTTAAAACTAAGAATTCCATTCGAATAAAATTAAAGGAAGTTGATTAATTTATTAAACATGATGAAGGGTAAATGTGAAAATTTATGAAATTGTTAAGGATAATATTAATCCAAGGTATTTTTCCATTTTCTAGACTGAAATCTGTTGAAATGGTAAGATATTATCACCATCATCAATTATTTTTATAGTCACAAGTAGTTCATTTGGATTCCTCAAAATCGAAAAAGCTAAATACAATACCAACAAATACACAAAAAATATGATTCGTTGCGTCCAATAAAAATAAAATAGGGAAAATACATTTGATATATCTTTTACTGTAATATATATATATTTTTTATAGCTAAGAATGACTTTCTGCAAGATCTCAAAATTCGATCATATTGCCAAATTGACGAACAAACTAGGAAAACTCAATTTTATAATACTTGAATAAAGTTTAAAAAAAAAAAAAAATTAGTTCAAAACTGAAAACTCCATAGTCATTATTGTTTCTGCCACATGTTTATTCACGAAAAAAATCATAATCCAATAAAGCTATATCAGAATATAAAAAGTAAAATTAAGAATTTGTACACATTTTATATTGTAGATAGTAGAATAAATTATTTTTTCATGATAATGATTTTATCAATTAAAAATAACATAGTAATAATTATTAATAATAATTCTATTAGTGTAAATAATTTAGATATTTAAGGGACAAAGTGATAATAATATGAAATTTTAAAGGACGGATTAGTATCAATGAAAAAGAGTAATTTTAGGAAGATATTTTTAATTGATATTTTTTAAGTGACATTGTGACATGACGCACATACATTTGGTGGTAAAAAAATAAGTGATGGGGTAGTTATTTACACTATCCAATCTCTATTCGTCATCTCATAATGTCACTTAAAAATGTTAATTAAAAATGTCTTCCTAAAATTATTCATGATTTAATAATTGGGTGTGTATTCCCACGACATTTTTTGCTTGTTACACCTCATTATAGGCACACCCAACATTTTTTAAATGTACTTTGAATCAATATGTTGATGCATTTCCCAGCATTGAAGAAGATGAACAGTAGCTTGAAGCTTTCCAAACCGTCCCAGCAAGCTGCTTGTGTGTTGCTCCTTGAGCTCAGATTTTGACACACTTAAATACACCGGAACATGGCACCTCGTCCTCGAAAAATGGCAAATGAATTTAGGCTCACTAGAGGTAGGAAGATTTCACCGGAGATATTGGTCTCTCCCACTTCCACCTCTCCACCTCTCTTTTGCCAAGTCTGATGAACCAAGAGGAGTTTCCCCCTCTTATTCAATTTCAAATTCAAATGGAACCAATCACAAGACGACATGTGGATTAAGTGAACCACTACTTTATTCCACAAATCTTCACCTCAGATCACCTTAATCCATTACCAATTTTCCCGGTTACAAGTGATATCCATGTGATGCAATCTCACTTGGGAAATGTGACAAAAAAGCAAAATAACAATAACACAACTAGGAAAGATCTAAATTCAGCAAAGCAACATAAACCAAGAATAAGAACAATAATAAAAGATAAATTAGACAACAGGACATTGACCCAAGATTCACAACGCGAAAATTCGACGATACGGAACAAGAACCAAGGTTTTAAAATGTCACAGGGGTTGTCAATTTCCTTGATAAGTTCTGGATTGGAACGCCACAAATATTCAAGAATATTTGACAAGTTCTATGGGTTGTTCATGAAGAACAAGAAAATGAATCCTCCTTTTAGAGAGTAAATAATCAATTGATTAATCAAAATATCAAAGTTGTTGTTCAATAATGAAACAAAACATAATATAAGGTAAGAATTGCATCTAACCTAGCCCTAGTAGCAATAGGGTTTCAAATATTGAAATAAATAATTAAAAACAGAAAATAATTAAAAATTCAAGAAATTTCGAATTGGAAGAATCGGGAAACCAAAACAGGACTTACGGTCGTAAGTGATTTATTTTACGGCACTAACTTGAAACAGAAAAACCATTTTCAGTCATAAATATTTTAGTTACAGCCGTTTTTCCATGTAAATTGTTGTTGCCTTGCTTGTAGCTTAATTTCCCTTTTGACTTTCTTACCTTGGATCACATCACCATGTGTGGTCCTATAAATCATCATCGCTCCCTCAGCCAAGTACCTGAAAAACAACTAACCATTATCAATAGAAATAATTGATAAACACTTGTTGAATTTGTCTGCCGCAAGTACTTTCGTTACAACATCTGCAGGTTTATCATCAGTTGCAATTTTACGCAGTTTAAACTATTCGAAGATAACTTCTCCATAATGACATGATACTTTACCTCAATGTGCTTCAGTGCTTAGACCTTTCATGATAAACAAGATTTTTATATAACATTAATGCACTTTGACTATCAGTAAATATCATAACAGTTTCATGCAAAAAGTTCAGTTCACACAATAGGCATTTTAACCACATACATTCTCTTATAACTTCAATGAGTGTAATTAATATACTCAACTTCAATGTTGAAGGGTGTAACAATTGATTACAACTTTGATTCTCATGTGATACAATTATCACCCAAACAGAAGAAGTAAAAAGTAGTAGATTTCCTCTGATTTTTATCCCCCACAAAGTCAGAATCTAGATGTACTTGTGAATTAGAAGAGAGAAGTAAATAGATAACCATGTCATTTTGTTTATGTCTCATTTTGTAAATATAAAAAATACTTAAAATGTGGTGTGAAAAAAAAAAAGAAAAGAAAAAGAAGATAGTTGTGGTAACAAAATTACCCTTAATGTTTTATTTATTTATTTATTTTGGAGATATAACCTTAGTAATTATGATACCTAATGAAAAATTAAAAAATCAAAAACATATTAATGTGGGATTTCATGAAATTGGTAAGGACAATATTGTCAAAAAATATTTTTTCAGTTTCTACACTTTGTCTCTATTTGATACCAATTAAAATCAAGATTCTAATTTAAATCAAAATCAACAATTAATTTCAATCACATATTTCGTAGGATTAAAACTTTTTTACCACATTTCATCCTCTTTTATCAAAGTTTACTAAGCCTTTGTTTGATGTACATTATTTGGTAAAAAAAATTGTTTTGAACATTGATTGATATGATAATTTGTAGGTGAAAATAAAAGAAAAGTTTTGGTTTATGTATAGAATATTTTATTTTTAACGTATGTCGTTAAAATTGAATAATGTAAAAAATGATTTATTTTTAATGTACATCAAACAGATGCTAAAGATTTGATTTCAATCTCCCACAAAGAGGAGCTAATAGTCAATAGATGATGGGTTATTATATTTCCACCACAAATTCTTGGAACTACACTACATTTGAATTTCATTATTGGTTCATAATCTTTATAGATTATTACATTTATATTCTTTAGCTTTTTCATGAAGTTCTTATCTTTAAATTTTCAACAATTATTAAATTTTGTCCTTCATGATTATTTTTGTCCCTTTTTTTTTTTGTGCTTTACAACAATGAGTATTCAATTAAAATTTTGATTTTTTTTTTTTTTTTACTTATAAGTGTACAAGAGGTAAATAAATCTTTTTAATCACTCTTAACAATTTTTTGACAGAAATCGATAAAAGAGACAAGATATATTAATTAATAAAATAATTAAAATAAGAGTATGATGAAAAAAAAGTTGGGGAAAATAATTGTAATATTGATTAATTAAGATTATGAACATTTCCTACAATTAAAATATAATGTACATATAAAAAAATATGGTAACAATATATTTAGCATCAACGATTTACAAAACTTTTTGAACGGCTCTGAGTAATCATTTTATGAGCATAGCGAGAATACCAATCAAACCTCTAGTTTGGTATATCATAATCTGCCACTAGACCTTAAATTCTTCTATTTATTTGCTTATATTATCTCACTTAGCTTAAAAAAGGCTTTATTTTCTTATATTATCTCCCTTAGCTTAAAATAGACTGGTAACAAAGCAAAACGAAATAAGATTCTTATTCTCTTTCCACATGCGACCAGATCAGGTGTGAAGATGAAGAGTAACACAGCACATAGAAGAAAGCACCTTTAATCACTGGTTTACCCTTTCTGGGTTTTATCATTAGTTAATATTTGTTTAATATTTCCCAGTAATTATTAAAGGACGGGATAATAATCTGAAATCTTCTTTATTTTTACTTTTTAAATAAATGCATATAAATAATAGCATCTGGTATACACAACTTGCGTTTCTAATAAATGCGATAAACAGTTACATTTATGAGTTAGTAGGTCGTGAATTGTTGGAGTTTGTCGGAAAAGAGAACATAATAAATTAATAATAACTAAATTATGTCCCTGTTTGATCCAAAAAGTTTGGGACAGTTTCCCCCAAAATTTATCTTTAATCCAATTTTATAGGACACTTTTTTTACAATTTTCAATATCTTGTAAACAGGACATTTTTCTAAACCTTCAAATTTCATCCAAAATATCCTACACTAAATGGGCCTACAACTATATATATTTAGACTATGGGTCCTACGGTGCAACCTTGCTTAGGTTGTTTAAAAGTTTAAAAATGTTATAGCAAATATAATTTATTTTAAATTTTATTTTGTTTCCCATATCTAATGTGTCGTACGCACACAAATTTCATAATAGATGTCAGTCACAAATCTACTTAAGAGCTTGGTTATTTTAGCTCAATCTGTTCATCAACAGTTAAAAATAAATGTTGCGAAATTTGGTCATAAACGAACATTAGGGGGCGGTGATGATTAAATAGTTTGATTTAATTATACTTTGTAGGCTTATAGCCCAAGATCAAAGCTTTATAACTTGTTCATTAATCCCCATGATTAGGTAACTCAATTAGGAAGACGTTGCAAAGAACTTTATTATCCATCTTTAGGTTTCAAATTTTAATTAGATCTTGACCCTGTTGTTGTTAGGATCGATCAAAAGATGATCCACTCCAATTAGGGCTATCCCACTAAACCCTATTTCTTGCTATATAGGTTGGGCCTTAGATTTGCTTCTTAAAACACTCATCTCAGGCCTTTCTCTCTATGATTGAACTGTGGCTGCTCCTCCTTCTTTGCCTCTTGAACTCACTCTCTTTATCTTCATTCTTTGAAATCTTTTCTAATTTTTTGCAGATTACTTTGGGGGCAGCAAAGGATTATTTGGATAGTGTTTTGATTTGATTGAAAAGGAAACTGCGGTTTAGGTCATCGTGTGAGATTACCATTAGGCTTGCGGTTTGCTTATAGGAATAATTTACTAGTACCCGTGATTTCAATGTTAGCCTTTTGATACCTTTCGTGGTCATTTTCTTTATTATGTTATAAATATCCTTTTGATACCTTTCGTGGTCATTTTCTTTATTATGCTATAAATATTTATTAGAACTGTCACTTAAATCTTACCCATGTCGAAAATTCTCTTGACATGTGATCTTTGAGTCTCACGAATCCTAGGAATCTAGAACCATGTATATTCAAGCCCTTAGATCATCTATTTGATTTTCTGTGAGATGCTTAGTGTGCTTCTTATCATCTAATATTGTGAATAATGCGGTTGATTGATTGAATGAATGAATGAATGAACAAACAAACAATAAAAATCAAGATAGTAAAATGAAAGGTGAATAAAAGTGGAGGAAATTTGTGAGCCATGGAACAAAAGATCCCTAATTGTAAAACTACCAGATGAGGTATACACATAGAGATAAAGACGAGAAGATTTATGGGACTTACCTGAAATGGCAAAAGAAATATCTTCTCGCACACACTGTGAGAGAGAGGAGAGAATTCACTATTCGATTCTCCTTGATCGTTTGATTGTGTTAAGGTTGTCAGTCAGTATTGTTAGTACATAATTAGATGAAATGGCCTAATTTTTCAATATTCTTTGTCCTTGATATTTTTTTTCAAATTCAAATATAAAAATTATTACTATAATAATTTTGGCAATTGACAATTCATTTTCAAATATTATGACTAATAACTAGAAAATGAATTTGATGAACTTACTTATAGTTCTATCACCTTGCACTTATATGACTATTTTGCGAAAACTTGGTGAACGTGATTCCACTAAAAAACTCTAAGGATTTACATGACAACTTTGATGTATTTAATAAACTTGTTAAAAATATTACTAATTGTAAAGATAAGATCTCTAAGGAATATAAAGTCATAATTTTGTTAAATGTTATTCTTGACATATATAAGGAAGTCAAGAATGCAATCAAATATGGGAGAAAGACCCTTGCACCTAACATGGTCATAGATTCCCTTAAGAGTAAGGAGAGAGTGATAAAAAGGGGAAATAGTGAAAACATGGAGAGATTCACCTTATGAGATGTAGGTCTCAAATGAAGCGATTGGGAGTTGGCAAAACAGCGGAGGCAAGAAGAATAATAGAAATAAATCTAAACCATGATGGTAAGTTATGGGGAAAAAGTGTTATGTCTATTAGCAATTAGGATACCTCATTAGTGATTGTTATAAGGAGAAAAATAAATAGAGAGACCAGAAAGGAGAAGAACAAAGGAAGGCAAATGTAGTGTTACCCAAAGATGAACCTGGTGAGGTATAGGAAGTTTTAGAACCCAAGCCCTGTAAAATTAACATATATATGAACTCCCATATTGATGAATGAATTCTTGAATCTTGTGCTTCTTTTCATGCCACTTTGTACAAACATTTGTTTGGTCATTTTCATGAATATGATCATGAACATGTAGTTACATGAGGTGAAGTCTCATACAATATTACTTGTGTTGGTGAAGTGACTGTCAAATTTATAAATGGTTTTGCGCATATATTAGAAGATGTAACGTACATTTCATATATGGGTAGAAATTTTGATTTCTTTGGGGAAGTTAGAGAGGATAGGCTTTATTGAGGGATCGGTGATGGTATGATTAAACTATTCTAAGTCCATTAGGAAACATGTTATTTACTTTGCACATGTTGAAGTGATAGGTAGCTTAAATCAGGATATCACTTCCATTGATACTTACCGCACATAGAAGTGGCGTATTAGGCTAGCTCATGTTAGTGTTAAGGGGCTTTGTATCTTAATGATAAGGGTGTGTTTTGGGAAAGATCAAGTGTCTAACATGCCATTTTGTAATTATTGTGTTCTTGAAAACATCGTAGAATGTCTTTCTCATCTAGCACATGCAAGACATCTAGAGTGTTAGAATACATTCATTCTGACTTGTGGGGCCCTAGGAACAATCTCACTTTTGGTGGTAATAAATATTTTCTCTCTATTATTGATGATTTCTCCAGATGTGTGTGGATTTACTTAATGAAAGATAAGTTTGAGACTTTAATTAAACCTAAAAATTGGAAAGTTCAAGTGGAGAACCAGATAGTAAAAAATGTGAAATATTTGATAACTGATAATGGTTTTGAATTTTAAAATTTCATTTTTTATAATATGTGTAATGTTAAGAGATCGAGGCTCAGAATCAACCACAAAGTGTACAAGAAACGATTTCACAAATAAAACTTCAGAAAATTTTATTAAACATAAAATCGCAATAGTATCAAACACAAAAATGTACAGATTCGCATCTCTAAAACAAAATAACCAGAAATCTCAATAAACTCGCAAACCACAAAGAAAAATACATAGAATCTTAATCTGTATAACAAACCACTAAGCAATACTGATTTTGCACAAAGAATCAGTAAAAGCAACTAAGTAAATGCGAGAAATCAGAGAAATATGAATGTTTCTGGAAGAAGAGACGAAGAAGATGAGAGAGCCAGAAGAAGAATAATCACGTTTCTGGATCAGTATCTATGAAGGTAAAGCGTCTCAGCCAAGCTTTATCAACAAGTGGACGGCTTGGATCAGAATAATGTGATCCAATGGTGCTAATAAGGCGGTGATTGTATATAGGCCTCAACCGGGTATATGGGCTTCAGCATCAGAATTGGGCTCCAATATTCAGTCTAGGCTTCCATCATATTCGGCCCAAAAGGTAAGTATGCAGATCAGTGTTGTTGAAACTCGGTCCAACAAGTTAATAAATTTGGGCTGAAGCTTGAATTAATCCTTGGGCTCCTACAGGGCTGGTCCAAAATGTATTATCATACTCCACTTCAATTTGGATCAGCATATCTGCAGATATAAGAATTCAAAGCAGTATCAACATTCTAACAATTTAAGGGAAATCAAAGCATCTTTAAATTTATTTATTGGTATTATTTTAGTTCCTGCATCTGCAGGATTCAACTGTGTTGAAATTTTAACAAGTTTAATAACACCCTTTTCAGTTATATCCCTAATGAAGTGAAATTTAACATCAATGTGCTTTGACCTGTTATGAAAAATAGGATTCTTACACAAGTGTAATGCACTTAAACTATCAGTACAAAGTTCAATAGCAGAATCATCAATACAAGAGATTTCAGACAGCAAACCTTTCAGCCAGATACATTCTTTTACAGCATCTGTAGCAGCAATGTATTCTACCTCAGTTGAGGACAATGCCACAAGTTTCTGTAATTGTGATTTCCAGCTAATGCATGAACTATTTAATGTAAAGAAATATGCAGAAGTAGACTTTCTGTTATCTATGTTTCCTGCAAAGTCTGAGTCTACATAACCCTTTAATTTGAAATCATTTTTGGTTTTAGAAAACACTAAACTCAGATTTTCAGTACCTTTAAGATACTTTAAAAGGGATTTTATAGCTTCCCAGTGTAATTTACTAGGATTACTCATAAACCTATTAAGAACACTGACTGCAAAAGCAATACCAGGTCTAGTGCATACCATAAGATACATAACAGATCCTATAGCACTGGAATATGGTACACTTTCCATTCTAAGTTCCTCTTCTGCAGTTTGAGGACAGTGATCAGAAGACAATTTAAAGTGAGCAGGCAAAGGCAGAGACTCCGGTTTAGAATCAATCAAATTAAATCTAGTTAAAACTTTTCCAATATAATGCTTTTGGTTTAAAAATAGATTTCCAGATTGTTTATCCCTAAATATGTCCATACCTAAAATCCTTTTAACATGCCCTAAGTCTTTCATTTCAAATTTAGAATGCAGTTTGTTTTTCAGCAGATTAATCTCATGCATATTAGGGCCATCAATCAACATATAGTAACAAATACATAAAATCAGAATTATCAGACTTGAAATAAAAGCAAGAATTATATTGGCTCTTTTTGAAATTGAGGCTTTGGATATAAGAGTCAAACCTCTTATACCACTGCCTAGGGGCTTGTTTCAAGCCATAAACAGATTTTTTCAATAAACAAACTAAATCAGATTTTTCATTTTTCTCAAAACCTTTAGGTTGATTCATATAAATTGTTTCATCTAAAGAGCCATCAAGAAAGGCAGTTTTTACATCCATTTGTTCAAGTTCCAAGTTAAATTGTGCAACTAGAGCAAACAATATTCTGATTGAAGTATACTTTACCACAGGAGAAAAGATTTCATTATAATCAATTCCTTCCTTTTGAGAGAAGCCTTTAGCCACAAGCCTAGCCTTGTACCTAGGTTTAACATCTTTTGACTCACTTTTCTTTATTTTAAAAATCCATTTGCAGTCAATGATCCTTTTATTATAAGGTCTATTAACCAAAATCCAGGTGCCATTTTCAGAAGAGAATCCATCTCTTCTTGCATGGCTGTAAGCCATAAATTGGATTCTTTTGAAGAAACACCTTCTTCAAAAGATTCAGGTTCAAATACATGAGGATCAGAGTAAGTAAATGTAGACACAAAATCAGGATCCTCAAACCTAGGAGGAGGTCTAATCTCTCTTCTAGGTCTATCCCTAGCTAGCTGATAATTTTCTAAATCTGTTTCAGCTTCAGGGATGTTACCAGGCAATGGTACAGTTTTAGTTATTTCAGGTTCATGTTTAGTATTGACATTTGGACACTGTGGGGGTTGCTCCACCTGAAACTGATTATAGGGCAGGCCATTTTCATCACCTAAATGGTCTGCACTCAGGTCAGTGGTAAGGAAATCTTTATCATTAACAGGGTCATCTAATTTTTCATCCTTACAAGGAAAAACAGTTTCATTAAAAATGACAGACCTACTTAAAATAACCATGTAACCTCCCTGCTCCCTAACCCAAAGTCTGTAGCCCTTGACCCCTTCTCCATAACCCAAAAACACACATTTCAGAGATCTGGAGTCAAGTTTAGTTTCAGTTTGGTGTGAGTAGGCAGCACACCCAAAAAATTTCGATTTTGAAAAATCTGGAAGAAAATTATTCCAAATCTGATCAGGTATATTGAAATTATTTGCACTGCAGGAAGAAATGTTGATCAAATAAGAAGCAGTTTTAACTGCATCTCCCCAAAAAAAGTTAGGCAAATTGGAATCAAGTAGAAGACACCTAGTTCTTTCTAAGACAGTTCTATTCATCCTTTCAGCAAACCCATTTTGCTGTGGACTGTATGCAACAGTCATGTGTCTAAGAATTCCTAGGCTGCTACAGAAAAAATCAAAATTTTGGATGCACAACTCTAGTCCATTGTTTGTCCTAATAATTTTTACCTTCTTTTCTTTCAAATTTTGGACTAAGGTAATCCAGTTTTTAAAAACAGACACAGTGGCATCCTTAGTTTTCAACAAATAAACCCAGGTTTTCCTAGAGAAGTCATCTACAATAAGAAGGAAATACCTAAAACTTGAGATAGAACTAACAGGAGAAGGACCCCATAAATCAGCATGCAAATATTCAAGAACATAATTAGATTTATGAATACCTTTACCAAAATAATTCCTTTTCTATTTTCCTAACACACATTTCTCACAGAAATCAAGTTTATGCAGCACATCATTACCAAAAACACCTTTGTTTTCAAGTAACTTAAGACGTTTTTCACCTAAGTGTCATAATCTTTTGTGCCATAGAACAGTTTTATTCATATCAGACACAACATTGAAAGATCTTGCATAAACATGTAAGGTATTCAACACATAAATCCCATTAATTTTGGGAGTAGAGAAAATCAAGAAGTTACTTTTGAAAATACTCAAGTAACCATTAAGCATTCTAATCTCATAAGATTCAGAATCAAGCACTCCAATAGAAATTAGATTTCTTTTTAAGTCAGACACATATCTTGTTTGGTTTAAGACAAGAGTTTTGTTATTTTCAAGTTTTAACAAAACCTTCCCAATTCCCTTCACATCACAAGTAACATTGTTACCAAGTTTCACAGAGCCAAGGTAATCAGAATAGAAGTCAGAAAACAAATTTCTTTCAGGACACATATGAAAAGTGCAACCAGAATCAAGTATCCATTCATGTTTATTATCAGATTTAGTGGTAACATAAACCACTCCATTATTATCTTGGACTGAAGCCTCTGTTTGATTACTGGTTCCTATTTCATTTTTCCTTTTGAAACAATTTCTAATATGATGTCCAGGTTGGTCACAATAAAAACAAAGTCTGGGTCTATTTATGTTATCTAGTCCCCCAGTGTTATCTTGCCCCCTGACATTATTCTGACTTCTATGGTTGTCTTGATTTCTAGAGTTATCATAACCTCTAAAATTGGTCTGATTTCTAGAATTATTCAGTCCTCTATGGGTGTTGTCATTAGACCTATTGAAATTGACTTTATTTTGAAAATTTCCTCTTACAGGCTTATTGTTCACATTATTCCAGGTTCTATTATTGCTAGAAGTATTCCAATTTTTTATTGAAATTACTCATAGGCTTGTTGTTCCTAAAAGGAGTCCTCTTCTTAGAAGATCCTATGATACTGTAGGCCTCTTTAGGATTGTTTTTAAACTCAAGTCCCTTGTTTTTAAGAGAAGTGTGAACAATTTCAGTAGTCAATTTCTGCCCACCATATTCAAGAGCATTTCTAAGGTCTTTGAACTTATCACCCATAGCATTAAGCAAACACACAACCTTTTGTTCATCAGTAAGTTTTTCATCACAATTCAACAAACTCTGTGTGATCTTAGTAAACATACTCATATTCTCATCCACATCCTTAGATGGATCAAATTTAAAAGAGAAGTATTGTTTCCACAAAAAACACTTATCAGGCAGAGACACAGTATCATAAACTTCTTCCAATTTATCCCACAATTCCATAGTAGTTTTAGTCTTGCCTACTTGTCTAATGATATTATCAGATAAGTGTAAGAACAAAGTACTCCATGTAATTTCATCCATTTCAAGTTGTCAATCCTGAGGGGTATCAAGGGACCAGGACCTATCTATAGCCTTAACACATTTCATTTGAAGTAATAAAGCCTTCATTTTTTAGCTCCAGAGATTAAAATCTCCCTTGCCATTCCATACTTCAACATCTACTTTTATAGTAGTCATTGAAGTAATGACTAAAGATTTTGAAAAAGGAAGTTTATCAAGATTGAAGGCTTTGTTATTTCAAATCAAGAATAGTCAGACAGATTGAAATGCAGAGTATAAACATAGAAAACAAGAATTATCAGAAAGTATTCCACAAAGATCAGGGTATAACAGTACAGTTTCAAACAATTATGAAACAGTAAAGCAATCAAAGTGATCACAATTCAAATAATAATTAGACTGATCAAGGAAACTACACATTACTAATATACTGAAAATAGTTCTCCCAGTGTATCCCTCAACCTATTTATGGGTCAGCCCAAGCTCCCTCGGATTCTTAAGAAATCCTGGACAAAGGTAAGGATTGGGGTCCAACAACAGGCTTCAACGGAGAGATTTTGGAAAGAACCAAGGATTGAAAAATAAATCAATATATATTGAAGTAAATTAAAAGGTATCACCCGATGCAAATTTTATAACTGCAGCACCACAAAGATATTATTCCAAAAAGATTCAGAACCCACAGGTTCAGTACCACCAAGCCTTCCAGCAATGCCACGAAGATCAGCCAACAGAAGAATGTAGGATCCAATATAGGTGTTTCAGTATATTTATAGAGGAAATATATTGAATCAAAAACAAAACAAAGATCCCCAAAAGTATATGACTTACAATAAAAGATCCAGAAAAATTTAAAATTTCTGAGTAAACCTAATTTCAAAATAGGTTTTGAACAGTAATACCACAAAGCAATTTTGTACCACGAAGAAAAAGTATGAAAACTTTCAAAGAAATTTTCCAAGAAATCTGAAAAAATTTCAGAATCATAAACATGTTTTTTAAAAAGTTTTCAAGAAACTTTAAGAAAATGAATTTTCTCAAAGATCACCACCAAGTCTGAAAACCCTAAAACGCAAATTTAAGAAACCACAAAGAAATTTCAGAAAAACACAGATCCACCAAGGATAAGTCTGGATCTAACAAGTACTGAGTCTAAAACATTGTTTATTACACGAACCCTAAGGCTCTGATACCACTGTTAAGAGATCGAGGCTCAGAATCAACCACAAAGTGTACAAGAAACGATTTCACAAATAAAACTTCAGAAAATTTTATTAAACATAAAATCGCAATAGTATCAAACACAAAAATGTACAGATTCACGTCTCTAAAACAAAATAACCAGAAATCTCAATAAAATCGTAAACCACAAAGAAAAATACACAGAATCTTAATCTGTATAACAAACCACTAGGCAATACTGATTTTGCACAAAGAATCAATAAAAACCACTAAGTAAATGCGAGAAATCAGAGAAATATGAATGTTTCTGGAAGAAGAGACGAAGAAGATGAGAGAGAGCCAGAAGAAGAATAATCACGTTTCTGGATCAGTATCTATGAAGGTAAAGCGTCTCAGTCAAGCTTTATCAACAAGTGGACGGCTTGGATCAGAATAATGTGATCCAATGGTGCTAATAAGGCGATGATTGTATATAGGCCTCAACCGGGTATATGGGCTTCAGCATCAAAATTGGGCTCCAATATTCAGTCTAGGCTTCCATCATATTATGCCCCAAAGGTAAGTATGCAGATCAGTGTTGTTGAAACTCGGTCCAACAGGTTATTAAATTTGGGCTGAAGCTTAAATTAATCCTTGGGCTCCTACAGGGCTGGTCCAAAATGTATTAACATGTAAAGATAGTGGTATTACTAGACATACGACTATGTCTTACATTCCCCGGCAATATTAGGTTGTTGAAAGGATGAATTATACGTTACTTGATAAAGTTATATATATGTATGATGTTAAGTTTCGATGTGCCTAAATCTTTTTGGGGTGAATATTTTATGACCGCATGTCATTTGACCCATATGACTCCTCTGCTTCTTTAAATGGTGATACTCCTTAGAAAAGGTAGGATGGTAAATATGCTGATCATTCTATGCTTAAAATTTTTGGTTGTGTCACGTTCTCCCAAAAGAGTAAGGGAAAGCTTGAACCTAGATTTAGAAAGTGTCTTTCAAAGTACCTTGAGGGAGTTAAAGTGTATAGGTTGTGGGATAGAAGCAAAAAGGGTGTGAGAATAATTATCGATAGCGATATCATATTTAATGACTCAAAGATACCATATCCAGAGAGTGAAGAAAAGCAAGAGATCGTTAGGGATGACTCTCTAGTTGAGGTGGAGAGAGTGAGTATTACCTTTCCTATTACTGTGAGTGAGGTGGAGATAAATCCAAGGTAAAATCATCAAGATGTAGAACTAGAAAGAGATTAGGATGCTGTTAAGTAACATCTCATTGACCAAAACCCTTTAGTTGACTACCTACTAACTAGAGATAGAAATAGAAATAGAAAGGATGTCTAACTATATTATAGCCTATGCTAGTTGCCTGGAACTAGCTATAAGGAACCCAATACTTATGAAAAATCTACTATGAGTGAATTGTAATAAATGGATGAGTATCATGAAAGACGAGATGAATTCTCTCGATAAGAATCAAAAGTTGGAATTAGTGCCTAAACCTAAAGATAAATCCATTTTGGGATATAAGTGGGTTTATAAGGTAAAAGAGGGAAGTATTGAGAGTGATCCTGTGATATATAAGGCTAGATTAGAAATCAAAGGTTACAAATAGAAGTAAGTGGTAGATTATAATGATATTTAATCTCCCATTGTTAAGTATAACAGTATTAGAGTCATGATTGCTTTTCTTCTTGTTCTAGATTAGAAATCAAAGGTTACAAATAGAAGTAAGTGGTAGATTATAATGATATTTAATCTCCCATTGTTAAGTATAACAGTATTAGAGTCATGATTGCTTTTCTTCTTGTTCACTATGACTCAAAACTTGAACAACTTAATGTCAAAACTATTTTTTGCACTATAGAAAAAAAAGGTTCATGTGACATCAAAAGACATGCATACTCTCCATTACAAAAAGAATTGTTTCGGTTTAAAGTCAAAAAAATCCATGAATTCGAGGGCTAGGAGTGGAAAAACCTCACCTTGTCTGATAAAATATGCAATTATCGATCAAAAGTATTTATCTACTCATATTGTGGGGTCTATGCAGGGTGTCAAATAATGAATTCTATCAGAATTTTGACACCCAATGCCCACCCGTCAAGTGGCGGGTCTGCATTTTTTATGGTGCCCCTTCATAAAACCCGTGTGTGTGTAAATTAAAGGTGGGCATTTTTTATGGTGTCCCTTCATAAAACCTCTGTGTGTGTGTAAATTACGAAATTGCAACTTGATTTCTTAATGTTTGAAAATAACTTTTTAAAAAATGAAATAGTATAATGTAGTAACCTCATTTATGTATTTTTCATTTTTTTTTCTCTACTCTCTATATAGGTTGGGCCTTATACTTGGTTCTTTGGACACTCATTATCTCACGCCTCTCTCTGTGAATGAATTGTGGCTGGGCCTCCTTCTCTACCTCTTGAACACGCTCTCTTCATCATCATTATTTGAAGTCTTTTCTGCCCTCTCTGTGTCATTGTGTGGAAGGCAGTGGGTCGTTAAGGGAGTGTTCTCTGGCCATTATTTGTGGTGTTATCCTTGTAGAGATTGAGTCAAATTTGAGCCTCTTATTGAAGAACACCATAGCCGCACATTGAAGCTTTATGGAGATCTTCTTCCTCGTTTTGCTTTCAGTTTTATGTTCAATAATTGATTTCTATACACTAATATTATATTTGCTTTGTGTTCTTGCAAGGTTAAATTTTCATAATAGAGAACAAATTTTTTTTTTTTTAATTTTAAATACATATTTTTAACGATGATCGATACATTGAACACAAAACGGTTTTACTCGATACATTATTGAAGTAGGAAAGAAAATGCAGAAAAAAAAAATCAAGAAGAGATTAAACACGAGAACAGCTTGAACTTTGGCGTAGTAGAGATGAACTAAAGCTGATCTTTGAAAAAACCAAATCAAACTTAAGAAGATTATCCTCTAGTTGATATCCACCTATGACGATTGAAGTTCTTGGTGTTGGAATTATATATGCCCATAGAGTATAATTCACGACATTTAAAATAAAATATTAATTGATTATATTAATATGAAGTTGCGTTTGTCCACGGGTCGATTTGATATTACAAATTGAGTGCTTAAGTTGTTAAACACAAAAAGATTCAATTTGTGATTCGATCTAAAATTAACGTTCACTATCAGTAAATAAATATGGACAATTTATTTTGATAAGATCGTCTCGATTTTATTAAAGTCTATCTTTGACTTTGGTAATAAAATTGAGAGTACGTTTGGAACGTATTGGACGGGATCACGTGAAATTAATTTGTGACATTGACCATACAAATTTAATTTCACTTGACTGTCGTACGTGGGACCTTAATCCTAATAGGATAATGGACTTCGATTACTAACTTAAAGTTCTTTGATGTATCAATGGGTGAGATCAAATTGCTGATCAATATCTCGTTACTTTGGGAATTAAAGTGAACTAACGAAGAACATATATTCGTATTATGGAATCCGTCACCTTTTAGGTATGATCATAATCTCACTGGTTCTTCTAATGGACAGTTGAATCTGAGCTCAGTAATTCGACAGTGACTGTTGAATTCTATGATGTGATGTGATCACATTGAACTGTCAGATAGAAGATGAGAGTTGAGAATTTATGAATATTCGGAGAAGGGTATTTTGGTCATTTTAACTTGCTCCGAATATTCGAGTTGATCGACGGGGGTAACATGTAAGAACGATAAGTCAGAGGATATAAATATTGATTAATTGTTTCAGTAATTTCAATTTTACTAAGAGTGCAATCTTGTTCTTTTAGTGGAATAGAACGTGATTAATAAATTAATTTTGACTGATCAAGAGTTGATCGGGTCATAATTAATTTATTGGAGCTTAGTTTAATTGTGTCAGATCAGGTTCCCTCGGTGGCTTCATTATAATGGGTTTTATACAGGCTTATTACCTGTATTGGGTTGTGTAGAAATGAGCCTGGATTATGGTACTAGGCCTGGTAGGGTTTTGGAGTGTAAAGAGGTTACAAATAGTCTCCCAAGACTATTTTTCTTAACCTAATTGGCAAAGGGCGAGACACACACTAAAGTGTGTAGTGTGTGTTTCCTCTTTACAAAGAAACTCTAACCCTAGTTTAACCTATGTCTTGAGAAAGGTGACCACACACCTGCACAGCTGCCATTGGAGAACACCGAGGAAAACTTGAGGGTTTGAAGCTTTGGTGAAATCAAGAAGCAGCGAAAAGAGATTATTGTAAAGCACGTTACAAGGGTAATATCTTTTTCTTTTGGTGTGCGCAAAATTATTTATTCCAAGTTGAATACATAGAACAGAAAATCCTGTAACGGGATGATCTATCACAATAAATCAATTTTTGTGAGTAGAACAATCCGAGTTCCCAACACTTGGCTCTTTTCCACCATCCACAAATGCAAGGCATAATAAATTATTATTAACTTTAACTAGAGAATTTTCTCTATATATTCTCTAGTAAACATCCTTTCCAGGCAAAACAAGATCAATTGTTGGACGGAGCTTGAAATGGATGCAACACTGAAACATGTTCTTGTTATATATATATATATATATATAAATTGAAAGAAATAAATAAATTACTTAAAGTGTCAAAGTGGTGGAAAATGTAAAATTTATGTGGGAGGTCGGTGGCTCGATTCAATTTCCAAGCGCATATTTAATCATTTTTGAATTAATTTTTATTGTTTCTGATTGTTGAGGCAGTTTCTTTTGAAATAATGAAATTCATAAATTTTCAAATTTTTTTTTTTTTCTACATTAATCATTGTGGAAGTTATAAATATTTTTCTCTATAAATTCAAGTTATTTTTTATGACAAAAATACAGAAACAATTCATAAAAAAAAAAAAAATATTCTTTTCTTGTTCATCTATTATTTCTATACGCTGTTCTGCAGTAACCTTGAGAGTTCTGAAATCATTTGTAATTGCTGCACATAGTGATTCGATCGTTGTATCCTGGGAGTGATTGTCCAAAGAGGTCGCAGCAAATTACGGCGAACAACTTCACTTTAGGACATCGTGCTGTCACGAGTCTCGATCGATAAGTTTTTCTTTTCTGAAATTTTATTGTTTTAAATAACAGTACCTGCAACTAGTTTTGTTTAACAACTCTAAATGGTGCCACTGCTGCTACACATTTGATCTTCACGTCGGCCGCGGCCTTGACAAATGCCCTGGTGAAAGGCTTGTAAATTGAACTATGCAAAACAGTGAAATTGTTGATAGTACTGATTTTCGTCCCTCTGACTCCTTTTTCGTCAATGGATAAGTACGACGTTTTGATAGCCAATGGCCTCCCCTCGACTCTGATGGATTGTACATCGATGAAATACTCGTCCGAAGGATCACCTTCAGTGTAAATTGGGTAAGTGCTAACTGGATTTATAATAAGAGGCGTCGACGCAATTGATTTAGTAGTAGTGTAGTTCCCCCCACCAATGAATATTTTGCCAACTCCTTTACCAGATGGTATACACAATGCAAATTTATCAGGTAACTTGATTTCATCTGCAACATGTTTATACAAGGAAATTTCAGTCCTTGCAAGGCCTAACATTCCGTTCGCTATACTGGCAAAGCCGATCAAGTACTCCAAATGGAAGCAAGAAAAAGGAAGCGCGGAAAGTTTGATATTATTTCTTAAATATAATGTGTCCTCTGCAAACCCTTCGGAATAAAGCATATTTTCAAAGGGATTGTATGGGGAGGCACAACAAGTGTCGTTGGTGCACCCCGGACGAGGAGGCAGATTGCAACCTACGCATCCAATCCCCTTCGCTTTTTCACATTTCTGCGATCCACAGGGAATTGGATTATAGGTTGATGAAGCGTAGGAATAGCAGGAAAACCACAAGAACTGGGAGCCAAGATCAATGACCGCATTGATCGTGGCACGGTTGCTGCCCATTTCTAGCATCGCGTAGTATTGTGAAGTTTTCACGTCCTTCCTAATGGGAAGGACAAGCCCGTTAGATGGCACATTTGCAGCATACACAGAAGTGTAAATAAAAATGACAAGAAAGAAATAGACTGTATGGAGAGAAGAAGCCATTGGAAACGATATGCAATTTGGAGCAAGGCATGAACACTAATTTATACATCAAAATCGAATATACACGACTTTAGGTAGTCAAAGTTTTTGTTCTGTGACAGGACAACTAAGTATTCGTTTGATACGTGATCTATTAGAATAGGAAATTGTGAAACTATTCCCACTTTTTCTGTCATAGTATACGGATTGGATCGTAGAATTAAATAGGAAAATTGAGGATAGTACTGGGAACTGGGAAGATGTGGTGGCTCGATATTGAGGGGGTCCTATGCAAACAATTTAATCCATTTTATTTAGTAAATATCCAATAAGTCTTTTCTTCCATGGATCACTAAATTTCTTTCTGCCAATGTATTCAATATTTTATTCAAAGTGAATAGTCAACACTTCCATATTATTTTATTGTCAACGTCAAAAATTGCACCAGACTTCTATATGGACTATATGAAATTAGTACCACTTAAAGGCTTACAAAGTAGAACCATGTTAGTTAGTTAGTTAGTTTGTTACACCATCGTAGAAAGGGGTAGTGAAAAATTTAACTCTACATTCAAGTTAGCAGTTGCGGTGATAAATCTGATAGAAAAACGATAAGTTTTTCTGTATGAATTGGGATCTCATTATAAGGGATTTGACAGAAAGTTTTGAATTGGTATGGTAATATATGTATAAATTGTTAACATTAATTTTTGTACAGATGACGTTATCAACATATCTTTTAAGTCTTAATGCACGTCGGACAACTGCTCAGCACTTGGACGACCCGTTAAAAGTATGTGGCCTTTTCTGTAAGTGGGGAATGTTCGGATTTTACCGTGCCTAAGTGAGTGATTAAGTGCGGATAACATACATAAACATTCAAGAATCGAAAAACAAAAGCAAAGAACGAGACAACCTCAAATTTGGTGACCCAGTTGGGTGAAAATATAATAGCACTAGCCTACACAATGGCCCAATTATGCTACAAAAGTTTTCACAATATGACGCAAGGAAAACTCAAAGAAACCGAGAGAGAAAAAAGGGCAGATTGCCCGACAGAGAGAAGAGTGCTGTGCGTAGAAATGAGCTTAGGTTCAAGACAAAAGAAAATCCCAGCCAATCATATAAAAGTCCAGAGATCAGCAGTAACCGTTAGATCTTAACTTACGGTCCAGATTAAGAGCCTTAAGCCAAAATTACGCCGTGGTCCTTGAAGTTTGCCTAGTTGGCCTTCCAAATTTGGAAACCTTTGAATTTGGGGATCACATTCAATAAACTTCGCCTTGATCTCCAAATTCCAATCTCTTACTCTCATGGTTGCTATAGGCCAAGTGGATAGACTCGATCATCACCATCATTGTCCGGTACCTGTACACAAAAATCAGCCATAATCAATTTTCAGAATTGACAAACAAGTCTTAAGCTTACAAGTAAATATAATTTTCGTTCCCATATTAGATGGGTCACAATCAGTTTGTATTTTTTCATGTTTCAAATTACTAGAAGCAATTTTTTCTCTAACAAAATGATACTTCACCTCTATGTGTTTAGACCTCTTATGATAGACATGATTTTTACTTAATAAAAGGGCACTCTGACTATCAGTATAAATCACAGGAGTACATGTAGGAAATTGAGTTCATTTAAAATACCAATTAACAAAATACATTCTTTAACAACTTCGGTGATAACCACATACTCAACTTCTGTACTAGACATAGTAACTATGGGCTGCAGTTGGGATTTTCAGGTTATACAATTGTCTCCTAATGTAAAGAAATAAGCTGAAGTGGACTTTCTCTAGTCTTTATCACTGGCGAAATCATAATCCACGTACCCTTTCAGAGTCAATTTATCTACCCCTTTTTCATAAGATAACCTAACATTCGTAGTACCCGCTATGTACCTCAACAACCACTTTAACCCAACCCAGTGAGGCTTCCCAGGGTTAGACATAAATCTTCTTAGAAAATTTATGGCATAGGCCAAATCAGGTCGTGTAGTGATCATGGAAAACATCACAAACCCTATTGCATTAGCATAAGGAATGTTTTCCATCTCTTTGATCTCAGTTTCAATCTTAGTAGACTGAAGAGATGATAAGTTCATATGTATAGCAAGAGGAATAGATACAGACTTAGCATCTTTCTTGCCAAACTTGGTTACTACCTTTTTAAGTAACCGTCCTTTGTAATTGACAGCTTATTCTCACTTCTATCCCTCTTAAGGACCATTCCTAGGATTTTCTTTGCATTTCCTAGGTCCTTCATGTCAAACTCGGATTTTAAAAGGTTTTTCATTTTCATGATCTCACCTTCACTAGGGCTAGCTAATAACATATCATCTACATATAGGAGTAGGTACACCTCACTCCCATATTTATTGTTATTAAAGTAAAGGCAAGAATCATACTCACTCCTTTTAAAACCTATCTTAATGGCATAAGTATCAAATTGTTTATACCATTGCCTCGGACTTTGTTTCAAACCATATAATGATTTCTTAAGTTTGCAAACATAGCCCGATTTTCCCTTCACCTCAAAGCCTTGAGGCTGACTCATGCAGATCTCCTCCTCCAACTCTCCATGCGGGAAAGCTATTTTAACATCCAGTTGTTCCAATTCCTAATTGAATTGAACAAGTAAAGCAAGCACCAATTTGATGGCCTTGTACTTTATCACAGGAGAAAATATCTCATTATAGTCCATGTCTTCTGATGTGCTGAAATCGCAAGTGTACGATGTTGCATCCAAGTAATAAAGTGGACTTTTTGTGTACGAGTTATCGTCCCATAGAAATTGCAATTAAATACTGAAATTATGTTAGTTCTCGCCTTATCTAAACGATAGACTTTAGATTTTTAAATTGAACTAGAATATGAAACTAAAAGCGAAGAAAAGAAAAGACATTTCGATATTCTAAATTGATGTTTGTAAGTGTTGAGGCATCCGATTTCAAATAGTCAATACTTTTAACTCCAATCATCTAGTTTATTCCTATTATAGTGCTCGATCGAATTCACTTATGCATATGAAATTTCCTTCTCGGTTTTAAATCAACTCTACCTAGTTAGTTAACTGTGTTGACGAACAGCAGGTCTCAATGACTATGTACATGGGACACAAGAATTCATGTAACGATCGCAATAATAAAACATGTACATCTCTATCGTTTGTCCAATTACTGGATTTTATTCCTCTCGGATTATGAAAACACCCATTAAATAAATGAATTAATCATGAATTAATTCATGCATTAAATATAAAATAAAATCAACACATGCAATTAAAGTGTAAAACTAGAATTATAGAATTAAAAGTATAAAACTAGTTACCTCGAATATCCCAACTAACAAATTAATCGTTCATCAATAAAGAGATAATAACACAGCGAAAATCTATACTACGCATGTCGAGTTTATCAAATTAAAAAAGAAAAGGAAATGTTATACCAAGTATTTCGCTCCTCGTTGATAATCTTCAATTCCCAAGCCTTTATCTTCAATTTCCTGTCAAGAATTTGATGTTAAGAGGGTGGGATTATGATGTTTTGAAGCTGTGCAAAGGTCCCCTAATTCATGCATGAGAAGTTATATATATAGAAGAGGAAAAAATCTAGGCAACACAAGGAAACAAATCAGGTTAAAATCCGCGCATGGGCCTTGGTCTAGGTCGTACAACTACGCGGCCGCGCAGGGTAAAGTATGGTGGCCGCACAATAATGCTAAAATCGGTTCTGTAAATTCTTACTTTGACGCGCGGCCGCCAGTTATGAAATCCGTGGTTGCGTAGGCCAACTACTCCAACTAAGTTTCATCTTTTAGAAGTGTTTAAGTAAGCCCCCAATCTTTAATTTCCCTCAAGTCCTTCATCTTCCAATTGCTACAAATCAGCGCCCATACTTTCAATTCTCTTCAAAATGTTCTTCCAACTTCTCTTCATCTTCAATTGAGTCTCGAATTCTGATTTCTTCAAATTAGTTTTTCTTGGAAATCCCAATTGACAAAATCATCATCCATTTTCCTCCTTTTAAGCTCAAATTGGCTTCCAAATGTACATTATTGCACTTTATTGCTTCATTCTTCCATGTTTGGAAAAATTCCTACAATGTAAATAAATATAAAGAAATTATGTAGCATTTATTGAAGAATGACAATAATTTTTCCTGATTTAGATATATAAATACGTGTATAAAATGCACTTATCATCTTCTCTTTGAGTGAATCACTTGGCTACTAATCTAGCATTATACCTCAAAGGATCACTGTGACTTAATCCCTCCTTTAAATTATAAATCCAATTACATCGGATTATCTTTTGCTTCTCCGGTACCTTGACCAAACTCCAAGGTTTATTTTCACTTAGTGATTTCATTTCTTCTCTAGTTGCCTCTAACCAGTTTTCAAATTTAGGCCCACTCATTGCTTCCTCAAAGGAAGTAGGTTCTACATTCTCAGTGACTTCACCTAAAACTGTGGCAAAATCAGTCAAATTTTGAATTTCATACATAGTGTTAGGTCTCACTTGTCTCCTTTCCCTATCCCTAACCAATTGGTAGTCTTGTATGGTGGTATCAATTTCTATGGGATTGTGTATCTCAAGTTCTACTTAAACATGGGGTTCTACATCCCCATTACCTGCATGTTCAGCAAGTCCAACTTCACCCTCTCCAACCGGAGGAACTACAGACTCAGGAGTCTCACTATGAGTATTAGTCAACCTGGTCAACTCTACTAAATTCTTAGTCCCATTACTAGCCTCAAGTTCATTAGCCTTAACATTTTTCTACAAACAAGGTATCTCAGATTCATTGAACACAAAATCCCGGCTAATAATACTTTTTATACCCTGAACTCCAATAATCCACAACCTATACCCTTTAACCCCATCAAGATACCCTAACATCACACACTTCGTAGCCCTCGGCTCCAACTTACCCTCATTCTGATGTGCATATGCAACACATCCAAATACCCTAATGTGCATCAGATTAGGGGGTTTACCACTCTACAGCTCTTGTGGAGTCTTAAAATCGATAGAACTTGATTGAGATTTATTGATAAGATAAGCTGCAGTATTGATAGCTTCAGCCCAGAAACCTTTAGCAAGGCTTGAATTAATCAACATACACCTAAACTTCTTCATCAATGTTCTATTCATTCTCTTAGCCACTCCATTCTGCTGTGGTGTATATTTAACAGTTTCGTGTCTCTCTACCCCTTTTTCTTTACAAAAGTTACCAAGTTATACAAAAGTTACCAAGTTCAAAGTTACAAGACTCAAGCATATTATCTGTTCTTAAAGTTTTTAATTTTCTATTCATTCTATTTCTCACAACTTTTAGCCAGGATGCAAACTTGAGAAATGTCTCATGTTTAGCCTTCTATGGGAATACTCATACCTTCCTAGAGTAGTCATCAACTAGGGATAGAAAATATTTGTTCCCACCGAATGTAGGATGTTTTTCAGGCCCCCATAATATCAGCATGGACATAGTCCAGGGGTCTCTTAGAACAGTGGGAACCTACTTTGAATGACACTCTATGTGATTTGCTGAGAACACATGTCACGCAAAAGTCTATGGGTTCAATTACTTCTTTTCCAGGATTTCTATTCACTTAAGAAATTCAACCCTTTATTTCCGATATATCCCATCCGATTATGCCACAACTCAGACTTACTCTCAGTCGTTGTGAAGGAATTGCAGTTCCGTGAAGGCACAACTTCACCTGCAAGGTAATATAGCTCAATTCTCTTAGGTTCCTTCATAAAAACCATTGAACCCTTCATAACCTTCAAAGTATTCCTATCAGACTTAAACACACATCCCTCATCTTCAAGAATACCCAGTGAAATGAGGTTCCTCTTAAGATGTGGAACATATCTGATATTGTTCATTGTCCTGACAATGCCATTATGCATTATGATAGCAATGTCACCAATTCCAACAACAGTCTGGGTATTATTATCCCCCATGTACACTTTCTTAGGTTCAGTATCTTTATAGTTATAAAACCAAGACTTAACATGACACATATTGAATGTACATCTTAAATCAAGTATCCATTCCTCACTCATGTCATATTACCTGACACAATCATGACATGTATACTTTCTAAGTCTAGACCAACAGCATCATTGCATGCTTCTTCATTACTTCAATCTCTTTGTTGCTTTCATTTTAATTCAAAGCATTCTTTCCAAAAGTGTCTATCTTTCCCACAATGGTAACTCTTTCTATTGAATTTCTCTCTTGACTTAGACCTACCTTTAAACTTACCTCTTCCTTTCTTAAAGTAAGGGTTTTTGTCTCTTTTATTCGGTCTACCTCTCACAAACATGCTCATATCTCTATGGCTAACTTATTGTTCTTTCTTAATTTCAAATTAAATCACAATATGCACATTTTATATACAATTATGAACAATCAGTAATTAAATAAAAAAACCACAGTATGCTCATAAATCAGAGAAACCCAAAAAATTTTTGGCAAGAATCTGATTCGTAATACAAATGAGGGAATTTGAACGATCTCACCAATTCACCGAGACAGGAGAAGCAACAAGGATGAACCCGCAATCACGAGTCAGTCTCTGTCTGAAATACACGGTCACTGCACTTCACCGTGCCTTGAATTTTTTCTGGAAAAATTCACAAGAACACTAAATTAGTGCAATACCCGAACTGAAACAAGAAAAAAATCACAAGAATCGAGAAAGCCCAAAAATCTTATTCTAGTTCAGATTTGAAAATTAAGCCCTAATTGGATTTGATACTAGTTGTTCAGATTTTATCGTGTCTAAGTGAGTGATTAAGTGCGGATAACATATATAAACATTCAAGAAATTTTAAAGGCAAAGAACGAGACAACCTCAGATTTGGTGACCTAGTTCGCTGAAAATTTGCCTACATTTGGGGGGCTCAGGATCAAGCCCATTCCACTAACCAAAACCATCCAATGAGAGTTACAATATACAAGAAATCAAACCAAGAACCTGGGCACTATTCCTTTTGAAGGAACCAACCGAATCAGCCCCTAATCTCAACACTATCACCACACCAAAAAACTATAATAGCACTACCAATTAGCCTACACAATGGAAAAATTATGCTACAAAATTCTTCACAATATGGTGCAAGAAAAACTCAAAGAAATCGAGAGAGAAAAAAGGGCAGATTGCACGGCAGAGAGAGAAGAGTGCTGCGCGTGAAAATGAGCTTAGGTTCAAGACAAGAAAATCCCAACCAATCATATAAAAGTCCAAAGATCAACACCAACCATTAGATCTTAACTTTTGGTCCAGATTAAGAGCCTTAAAGCTTAAATTGCACCGCGGTCCTTGAAGTTTCAATCGATTGCCTAGTTGGCCCTCCTGGTTTGGAAACCTTTGAATTTGGGGATTACATTCAATAGGGAAAGTGGAAGGGAGCATTCATAATGTCTATTCAATCAACTTGTATAAATAAATTTATTTGGGTGTGAGATGGACAAAAGACGCGAGCCATAGAAGTGTACGGGCACTACAGTGTTATGAGAGGAAATGAGAGAAATATTACTATGGATTGTGTAAAATTATATTAATTTTAAATGACACTAAGTATGAGATTTTATATTGGAAGATGTGGAATGATTTTAGTTCAATAAAGAGACTCATAGCTTCATCTTGACAATCGAGGCGCCTTGTCATAGACATCATTCTATCGGTCCTGGGTTCAAAGGCATTAAACGATTCTCAAAAGTAACCACCATACAGTTTAGATCTGATTTCACTTGATAGGATATCTTCTAAAGAGGGGTCAAATCAATTAATCATAGATGATCTCGTATAGAGGATCTTTTAGATGAGATTTCTACCTATGCTTGAACCTTATTCAGTTTGGCTTGGTGTTGCAGCAAGTCGTTTTGCCTCACCTCGATCATGGAGGGTTTAGGCTCTACATGGGGTCTCGGTAGACTAGTTATGGGAATGTCAACATGAGTTTGCTTGTTACATACCTACTACATAGCTGATTCTTGGAGTCTAATTGGATTAGAAATATCAATAGTCTCCCAAGTCCATGTACGGATATTTATAAAATGTATGGACTTTAAGTTTAGTTCGAAGCGCATTACTCATGATGTACGATGATTCGCATTTGGAGAATTGATGCTTAGGTGTGCACTATTTTATCTTGGCTAAGGCTGCACTGGTGAGGTGACCCTTTATTTAGTTGTGGAGAGACAACGGAACACGATAATCATCAAGTCAAAGCATAGATATTCATGTAATCTGTGAACTTAATTATTAACGATATGTTAAGAGCTCGTGTGACAGTTGTGCAAATTGAAATGGAGCGGAGATGAAGCCTGAGTTGGGAGGCGGGATCTTAAAGATATGTTACTTTGAAAAAGTCGAATTGATGCAGAAGTGAGACCTTTACTAAAGGGAAGGAATCTTAAAGATAAGAGACTTTTGATGAAGAATTCAAATTGATACAGAAGTGAGGCCCTTGCTTGCGGACGAGACTTTGAAGTACAACTAGCTTTTGAGAAGTTGAAGTGAAGTGGACGTAAGTTGACTTGATAAGATATTGATATTATACATGACAAATACTTTGAAACATCACTTTCTAATATTCGGTATATAAAGCGCCGCCTATTTTCAATGCAAGCGTACATTAGATGTGCAATGATTAGGTGTTTTATGTTATCCTAGGCGACACACATTCACACGTACATGTGATTCATGTTGTAATCTTAGCCTTTAATTCAAAACATAAGGTTCATCCTTTCCTTTTCAATTGCATTTGTAGATTTACGCCCATGATTGACTCTGTTTAGATCCAAAGCTTGAGATTCATCGCCTATGTCTGTAAAATGAGGCCTTCAAGCACTTAATTGAATCATTAACCATGACAAATATAGAATTCTAAAGCAACTAAAATCTTCAAGAGATTTTCTACGAATGTCCTTATTTTCGATGACTTTTAGTACATTTTCGTTTGAGCATTTGCCAAAATATTCTGGTTTAGGTAAAGTTGTTGTTTGATTTGAATGAAATTCTTCATCTTTTCCATTTTCTTCCCTTAAAATCTTCCCAGAGTCATTCAAATGGTGTCTGGTAGTAAGAAATAGATTGTTAGGGTTCTTCTAGGAAGGTCTATATGAGGATGATTTGTGCAGTGTCGGCGTGTGCCGGATGTGATTCCAAATGAGAGGATTCATGAGGCGATGGGGGATATATAGTCCTTGAATGATGCTAGAGGGGCTATTGATTATAACATTGAACCTTTGTTCTTTAACGCAATTATTACAATTTATAAACCAACTAATAAACACGATGTAGGATGATTGGCGTTGGAGTTTGAAGAAGAATTGGACCGAAAATTGAATAAAAAGTTGTTCCGAATAAATGGCGTAACTTTTTGCACCGATATCAGATTTCCTATTATAGTATAATTTTGGAATTTTTCTCTCAGTACTCCATAGCGTCCCAACTTCCATCCTCAAATTTGCAGTTTAAGGTGCACTTCCGAACAGTCAAAGTTTTAGTGTTATTTTTGTCTTTTCCATTTTTAATTGCTTTAATTTCGTGAATGTCTATTTTGATATTTTCGCTTAAATTAAGGGTTTTGGAGACTATTTAAAGGCTCCTTGTTTTTTGAATAACATAATTGAATTTTGGAGGCTATTATTTTCTTGTGAATTTCAGTTTTCTATCATTTAGGTTTACATTTGTAAACCTAGGACTTCCTTTCTATGTCAAAACAACATATTTTTTCAAGCCATTTTTTAACATACATTTTCGATCTACTTTTTAACCATAAATTTTACGTAAAAAACATAAATAAACCAATTTATAATTATAACACTCAATAGGATGTCTGAAGCTAAGCTTGCACAAGTGAGGGAGAATTTTGGGATACCCGATTCCTTAGAGATGTTAGTGCTTCATCATAAAGTACTTAAGCTGTGTTTGATAACGAGTGTGGGATTTGGGTGGAAAGAAAATGGATTCCAGGTAATTGAATCTTGGGAATTGGATGTTTTGTGTCTTTGATTGGTTTAATTTTCTAGGGGGAAAAAGTGGGAATTTTTTCAACTTTTTTTATTTGATTGACATTATTTTTCATGAAAAATAAAGCAAAATTTAGCTATTTTAATAAAAAAAATTATTTTTTCATACATTTGTACTTGATAATAATAATGTTAATTTTTCAAAAAACTAAATAAATCAATTAACAATAACAAAAATGATCAAACGTGATGAAAATTATAAAACAAGTTCCATGAAAAATAAATCCTACCCCTCTACCCAAGAAAATGAAATCAAGCTTTTGAAGGAAAATTGCTCATGTGACTGGAAATGAGGAAATGTTTTCCTAGGAAAAAATTGACAATCAAACATGGCTAAAGATAGAAAATTGTCAAGAAAATGACATTTTCCATGGAAAAAATAGTTAATCAAACGGAGCCTTATTTTCCTATGGAAGGTTGTGTTGCAGTTAGTGATGTCATCTTCTCCTATGGCATGCGTCTGCATCCCTTCTTTAAGACGATTATGAGTTATTAGAAGTTTTTTGCAAATTAAACAAAAATTTATCTATCATGAAATATGATTCATGCTTAAAAAAAATTTCAAAATAGAGTATACAAAATTTTATATGAAACAAAGATTCTACTCAAAGGAAAAAAAAAAAAAACACACATATAGCCTCTGATTGGTTCAACTAGAAGCTGGATAAAATTTAAATTAAAGTCAATAATTAATTAACTGCACATTTTATAGGATTCAGAACTTTTAAATCATTCATTTCATCAGTTTTATCAAAATCAACTATAAATCTAATTTTAGGCATAATGTATATTATTAAAAGTTTTCAGAATTAATTATAACATACAACAAGTTAATAGTACAATTTGTTATATTATATATGCGAAACACTCTGAAAATATTAAAAAAAAATATGAGAACACAAAATGGGCCTAAGCATATTTGAGAATAAACCAAATGAGCGAACTTAAAAAGCATATGTGTGAGTCATTATACTTAATAAATGTAAAAAGGCTCAAGCGGATGAATAAAACGTGAGTATTTACTATTTAACAAAATCAGTTAGAAGTCAATTAATCACTGTCTGCAACATATCACCTACTAAAAAGATCTAATTACCCCCCAAGACCTACACAGAAGTCTATAAATGGTCCCATCCAAGAGGTAGAAAACATGCAAAATTCGAATCTCCCTAGGTAAGAGGAATTTGTTGATCAATACTTACGGTTAAGACCTTTATTTAATAACAATATCTTTTATATTCTGAAAATTGCATATTCTAGTTTCTTAAATTGAACAAAACAATACATATATACAAAAATTTCTAGTAATCCATAGAGTATTATCAACTTCACAAAATTTATGAATTTTCACTACTAAATCACCTAAATCAAATGCAAGTTTCGGTGTTTGGGCAAAAGAACCTCCACTATCATAGTGCAAATTGTACAATCCTTTGTAGCTTCCAACTTTTCCTTTAGCCCATTAAACCCAACAGAGTCCTAAACAACCTCTGTAATTTCTATGAACTCGACATTTTAGTAGACAAAGGAATTGTAAATTGTAAGTAGTCTTGTTGGGCAATTGATCTGATTAAGGAAATGGACCGGTATTGAGCCCAATATTCAGTCCAGCTTTGGAGCCCATGTTACACAATTTTAAACTGAGGCCTAAGTCCGGATCCATTACACTTCATCCAGACCATTGCACTTCAGCTGGACCTTTTTAATAACCCGGCCCGGCCTCATCTCAGCCATTGGATATGTTGGATACATCTCAGCCGTCCATGTGTGATAAAAGGAGAGGAGACGCTCCGATTGCATGATTCTGATTCCAGACTCTTCCTCTCACTCAAACCCTAACCTTTACTCTCTCTGAAAGGCGCTTTTGTATCGCCTCGTTTGAACTTTGATATTTCTTCATATTTCTTCCAGAAATCTTAGAAATTATTTGTTGTTTATTTGTGGTAGTGATTGATACTGATTTGGTTATAATCAGTATACTTTTTCTTTGAGTTTGGCAGAGTATTCTGTAACTCAGTTGTTTCTTTGTGGTTCTTTGTACGAATTCAGTGTTTTCTGGGAATTTTGTATGGTTTTTGGGTTTGAATTCTATTTCTGTAATATTTACGGTTTTTGAATAAAGTCTTTTGATTCTTTGTGGTTAACTTTTGTTCTTATTATTTGTGGTTTGATTTTGAGCCTATAATCCTTACAGTGGTATCAGAGCCTTAGGGTTCTTTGAAAAATCGATGAATTTGACTCAGATCTGGTAGATCCAGATTTTTATTTATTTATTTTTGGATTTAGGGTTTTCTGGAAACGGAACTTATTTCTTCAAACATCTTTAGGGTTTTTTTGAACTGTTTAAACTTTTAAGAAATTTTTATTTTTCTTAAGTCGCTTTTTACAAACCTTAACAGTATATCACTTTTGATTTCTGAAAATTTTGTTTAAAATTTTTCAGATTCAAATTTTTCTTTTAAAGATTTTTATATAAAATCTTTTAAAACTTCGTGGATTCTGTTCTTTTGAAACCTATTTTAAAATTAGGGTTTCTAAATTTTTGTGTATCTGGATCATATTTCTAAGTCCACATTACTGAGGATCTTGAGACACAGAATATTTTCTATAAAATATTCTAGTCATATATAGATCCTACATTGTTTTTGGTGGCTAATTCTTCATGGTGGATAATTGATATTGGTACTTTGTGGCCCTGTACTTCTAGGATTTTGATTCTTAGTGGAAGCTGCTATAGCTTAATAAAAATCTGCAATCAGGTGATATCATTCGATTACTGCAATCTTATACTGTAAATTTGTTTTTCAAATTTTTCGTTCTCTCCCAAATCTCTCCGTTGAAGCCTATAACTAGGACCCCTATCTTACATTTGTCCAGGATTTCATTGAGAATCCGGGAATCTAAGGGAGTGTGGGAATATCCAGTATAGGTTGAGGGATATACTGGAAGAACAGTTTTTATCAGTATACTGTTCTGTGTAATTTCTTGATTGAGTAATTAAATTGTTGAATTGTGATCACCTTGATTACTTTGTTTACTGAATACTGTGTTCTGAACACTTGTGAACTTTCTTGAATATAAATTCTTGACTTTGTGTTATTGTCTTACTTTGTGATTGTGACCTGCATTATTGTCTTCTGCCTGATTACTTGTTCTTTGAACTACTAAAGCTCCATAACTTGAAATATTTTCAAAATCTTGATCATTATTTCAATGGCTACTGTCAAGGTAGATGTTGAAATATGGAATGGCAAAGGGGATTTCAACCTCTGGAGCCAAGAATTGCGAGCTTTACTACTTCAAATTAAATGTGCTAAGGCTATTGATAAATCCTGGCCCCTTGATACCCCTCAGGACAAACAACTTGAAATGGATGAAACTGCTTGGAGCACTTTATTTTTACACTTATCTGATAATGTCATTAGACAAGTAGGCAAGACTAAAAATACAATGGAATTGTGGGATAGGTTGGAAGAACTTTATGATACTGTGTCCTTGCCTGATAAGTGTTTTCTTTGGAAACAATACTTCTCTTTCAAATTTGATCCATCTAAGGATGTAGAAGAGAACATGAGTAGGTTTACTAAGATCACACAAAGTTTATTAAACTGTGATGAAAAACTTACTGATGAACAAAAAGTTGTTTGTTTACTGAATGCTATGGGGGATAAGTTTAAAGATTTGAGGAATGCTTTAGAGTATGGGGGGCAGAAGTTGACCACTGAGATTGTTCCCACATCCCTTAAGAATAAAGAGTTAGAGTTTAAAAATAATCCTAAGGAAGCCTATAATGTGGTAGGTACCTCTAGGAAGAAGAACTCTCCTAGGCTGAATAAGGCTGAAACTAATTTCAATAAAAATTGGAATAATTCTATCAACAATAGGGATTGGAATAACAAGCCCGTAAAGGGAAATTTTCAAAATAAGGGCAACTTCAATAGGTCTAAAGACGGTAACTTTAGAAGTTAGTCTGGTTTCAAAAATCAAGATAATAATGCTAAAAATTATAATAATTTCAGAAATCGGAACAATTTTAGATCTCAGGATAATAATGTTGGTACTGCAAATATAGATAAACCACCTAGAATTTGCTTTTATTGTGGCCAACCTGGACATCATATTAAATACTGTTTTAAAAGGAAAAATGAACAGGGAATCAGTAATCAGACTGAGGCTGCAGTGCAAGATAATAATAATAATAATAATAATAATAATAATGGGGTGGTTTATGTCACTACTGAGTCATATAATAAGAATGAATGGATTTTAGATTCTAGCTGCACCTTTCAAATGTGTCCTGAAAAGGATATGTTTGTTAATTTCAGTGATAATTGATTTGGTTCTGTGAAACTTGGCAATAATATTTATTGTGATGTGAAAGGTATTGGAAAGATTTTGTTACAACTTGATAATAACAAAACTCTTACCTTGAATAAAACCAGATATGTTCCTGATTTGAAAAGGAACTTAATTTCTCTTGGTGTTCTAGATTCTGAATCTTTTGAGATTAGAATGGAAAATGGTTTTTTGAGTATTTTCAAAAACAAATGCCTGATTATGAGTACTCCCAAAATAAATGGGATCTATATGTTGAATGCCTTGCCTGTTTATGCTAAGTCCTTTAATTCTGTGGCTGACTTGAATAAAACTGAGTTATGGCATAAAAGATTAGGACACATTGGACAAAAGGGACTTAAGTTACTTGAAACCAAAGGTTTATTTGGTAATGATGTGTTGCATAAACTTGACTTCTGTGAAAAATGTGTGTTAGGTAAACAAAAGAAGAGTTCATTTGATAAAGGTATTCATAAATCTTCTGATATACTTGAGTATTTTCATGCTGATTTGTGGGGTCCTGCTCCTGTGGGTTCAGTTTCAGGTTTCAGATATTTTCTTCTTATAGTGGATGACTTTTCTAGGAAAACCTGGGTGCACTTGTTAAAAACTAAGGATGCCACTGTGTCTGTTTTCAAAAATCGGATTACCTTAGTTCAAAATTTGAAAGGAAAAATAGTCAAACTATTAGAACTGATAATGGTTTAGAATTTTGTAACCAAGAGTTTGATTCTTTTTGTAGCACCTTAGGTATTCTTAGGCATAGGACTGTTCCCTACAGTCCACAGCAAAATGGGGTTACTGAAAGGATGAATAGAACACTTCTTGAAAGAACTAGGTGTCTCTTACTTGATTCCAATTTGCCTAAAAATTTTTGGGGTGAAGCAATCGACACTGCATCTTATTTGATAAATCTTTCTCCCTGTAGTGCTATTGATTTTAAGATTCCAGATCAAATCTGGAATAATTACCTCCTTGATTTTTCAAAATTAAAAGTTTTTGGTTGTGCTGCTTACTCACACCATTCTGAATCTAAACTTGACTCCAGGTCTTTAAAATGTGTTTTTCTTAGGTATGGAGAAGGACTCAAGGGCTATAGGCTATGGGTCAGGGAACAGGGAGTTTACAGGGTCATTTTGAGTAGGTCTGTGGTCTTCAATGAAAATGATTTTCCCTGCAAAAATGAAAAATTGAGTGATCCTGTCAAAGAAAAAGATTTTATCACTTCTGAGCTGAGTACAGACCATTTAGGTGATGAAAATGGCCTACCCAATACTCAGTTTCAGGTGGAGCAACCCCCACAGTCTCCAAATGTCATTACTGAACCTGAACATGAACCTGCAAACACTAAACCACAACCTATTGATATCCCTGAAGTTGAAACTAACTTAGAAAATTATCAATTGGCTAGGGATAGACGTAGAAGAGAGATTAGACCTCATCCTAGGTTTGAGGATCCTGATTTTGTGTCTGCTTTTACATAATCTGATCTTATTTTACTTGAACCTCAATCTTTTGAAGAAGCTGTTTCTTCTAAGGATTCCAAACTTTGGCTTGCAGCTATGCAAGATGAAATGGACTCACTTTTGAAAAATGGTACTTGAATTTTAGTCAATAGACCTGTAAATAAAAGGGTAATTGACTGTAAATGGATCTTTAAACTGAAAGAAAGTGAATCTAAGGACATGAAACCTAGGTACAAGGCTAGACTTGTAGCCAAGGATTTTTCTCAAAAAGAAGGAATTGATTTTAATGAAATATTCTCACCTGTTGTTAAATACACCTCTATCAGAATTCTGTTTGTTTTTGTTGCACAATTTGACTTAGAACTTCAGCAAATGGATGTGAAAACTGCTTTCCTTAATGGTTCTTTGGATGAAACTATTTATGTGCAGCAACCTAAAGGTTTTGAAAAAGGCAGAAATTCTGATTTAGTTTGTTTGTTGAAAAAATCTTTATATGGCTTAAAATAAGCCCCTAGGCAGTGGTATAAGAGATTTGATTCTTATATCCAAAGTCTAAATTTTCAGAAAAGTAAATATGATTCCTATTTTACTTTAAACTTGGTAAAACTGATTTCATTTACTTGCTTTTATATGTGGATGACATGCTTATTGCTGGGCCAAATATACATGATATAAATGTTCTTAATGGTAAACTGCATTCTGAATTTGAGATGAAAGATATAGGAAATGCTAAAAGAATACTTGAAATGGATATTTTTAGGGATAGACAATCTGGGAAATTGTTTTTAAACTAGAAACATTACATAGAAAAGGTTTTAAACAGATTTTGTTTATCTGAATCCAAATATGTGTCTTTGCCTTTGCCTGCACATTTTAAATTGTTTGTTGAGCATTGTCCTAAGACTGATGATGAATTACTTAGAATGAGAAATGTGCCATATTCTAATGCAGTTGGATCAGTCCTGTATTTGATGGTCTGTACCAAACCCGATATAGCTTTTGCAGTAAGTGTTTTAAGTAGATTTATGAGAAATCCTGGTGAATTGCACTGGGAAGCTATGAAATGTCTTTTGAAATATTTGAAAGGTTCTGCTAGACTTAGTCTAGTGTTTTCTAAAACCAAAAATGATTTTAAACTTAAAGGTTTTGTTGATTCAGATTTTGCTGGAAATGTTGATAACAGGAAATCAACATCCTCTTATTTCTTTACTTTAAATTCTTCCTGTGTTAGCTGGAAATCCCAGCTACAAAAATTGGTTGCCTTATCATCAACTGAGGCAGAATATATAGCTGCTACAGATGCTGTTAAGGAATGCCTATGGTTAAAGGGTTTATTATCTGAAATTTGTTGCATAACTGATTCTGAAGTTGAAATATGTACTGATAGCATGAGTGCATTACATCTGTGTAAAAATCCTATTTTTCACAATAGGTCAAAACATATTGATGTTAAATTTCATTTCATAAGAGATATTATTGATAAAGGTATTGTGAAACTTGTTGAAATTCCAACACAGGTTAATCCTGCAGATGCAGGAACTAAGATCATTCCTATTAATAAGTTTAAAGATGCATTGAGTTTTTTAAATTTGGTAGAATTTTGATACTTGTTTATTATGTTTTTTTTTCCAGATACTGGAATCCAGCTCAATTGAGGTGGAGATTGTTGGGAAATTGATCTGATTAAGGAAATGGACCGGTATTGAGCCCAATATTCAGTCCAGCTTTGGAGCCCATGTTACACAATTTTAAACTGAGGCCCAAGTCCGGATCCATTACACTTCAGCCGGACCTTTTTAATAACCCGGTCCGGCCTCATCTCAGTCATTGGATCTGTTGGATACATCTTAGCCGTCCATGTGTGATAAAAGGAGAGGAGACGCTTTGATTGCATGATTCTAATTCCAGACTATTCAATGACAATTATGGATCAAGAATATAAATATAGCATATTCATGAATCCAAAGATCAATAATCCAATTGGCCAAATTAAACTATTAATCAAATAAACTCAATGAAAATGCAAAACATATTAATCCAACAATTGAAATAAAGGAATAGATACAATGTTACTTGTTTGTAGGAAAGAAGATAACATAATTAAATTGACACAACTTCCCATTTGAACAAGACGAGGAAACTTAGCCCATCATAATTGTGGCGAAATCTTCAATTTGCTTCATGAATTCCATTGATGCTTCTTGCTTGAATCCCAAGAATTCTCTCTTTTAATCTCTAATTTTCCTCTCAATTTTCTTGCCTCTATTATGTGGTGATTTTCCTCTTTTTATAGCTCTAAACTCGTGCCCTAGAGTAGCCAAGAAGATATACGAAAGATAGACTTTGCTTTCAATTAGGAAAATATTCCACATCGAAGTTACGGCCGTAACTTTGTCATTTACGTGCATAAATGGGTTACTGGAAATTTACAGAATTTGGAAGTTAAGGCCGTAACTTTGTCATTTACGTCCGTAAGTGAACTTTTGCTTATCAGCACCTATGCTTAATGTTTTGGTCATTACTTTCTCTCCCACTACCCGATTGTGGTGATTCAAAGTGCGTTGGAAAGAAGACTCAAAGATCTATAATTATTTATGAAATAACTATTCCAAAATTTGAACTTCTTCTACAGAAAAATTGAGCTTCAATCTCATACTAAAATTATGGATCAAAATCCTTGCGGGTTTTTGATTTCCAAATTCACCCCAAACCTTATTTGACCATAATTTTTTTGCATCTAATCTTCTTCCCTCATGCCATTATTTATTTGGAGCCCTTTGAACATGTCCTTCAAGTTTTTCCTGTCTTTTTGTTCTTTGTGATCCTACCCAACACAAAACACGAAAATGCATTAAATACTACTTAAATAGGATCAAACCAATAAGAAAATAGGATAACAAGTGAACAAAATAAGTGCTAAGAAAGCACTTATCAAATCCCTCCACACTTAAACCATTGTTCATCCTCGAACAATTGCGAAAACATGACTCAAACAAATAAACCCATACTTTGCAAGGTCAATGTCACAACCCACTTCTTTTTAGCATGAAAACCAAACTGCATAGCCGGAGTGTGTTAGTGTGTGTAAGAGATACATCATCCAATATCTTCTAAACAGAATTGAAAATCAATACCCCCGACCTAATTAATTTTCCACTTTGTTGTATCCTCCCACCTCTCGTGAGTTCTCTCTTTACATATATCAATTCACTACAAGGGTGTTAGTTTTGACCAACTCAAAAGCAAAGAATATAGACCAAGCAATTCAAACCACTCATAAGCATATGTAATGGGAGTTAACACCCTCACTAGGTATTTCTCTCTTCGCACAAAGTATATAAGGGTGAGATTTTTTTTTTCTTTTCACTCGACTCACTGAATGGAGAGTTCATTACCACAGACTGCTCAAATGTCATAACCGGAGCCAACAATAACATAAGTGCAAAGCAAAGATCTTTATTTAGTTGTAATGGGGCTTCGAGTTGGATAGGATAAAAGGACATATTTAGGTTGAGTCAAGAAGGAATTTCGCAAGCTAAGTCAATTCAAAATGACATTACTTCCTTCACTCTTAATATGAATTTCATTGTTTCCCGCTACCCAACTTAGTTAATACTTGAATTTTTTTCCCCCCCAAAAGTTGAGTGTTTGACTTCCTCAACTACTAATTTTCTTGACTAAACTTCCTTCTCTTTGCTTTTTTCTCTTTTGTTCAAATCATTACGCAGTCACCAATTGGATCGAGATAGAATTACACTCCCTTGAATTCAGTCCATCGCACAACCATCACCCAACACAAGATAACCATTTCACTTCTTAGAATTAGACTACATCACAATCCTCAATCAACGAAAGCTTCCGAATCCCTTCTCTATGGGTTCAAAACAGAGACAATGCGAAAGAAAGGGTATTCGTGCCTTGTAGCGTGGCATCAAAATTTCAAGGAAAGGCTAAGGCTCAAAGGGGCTTCTATTGGTACATGTATTAAGTTAGGCCCTTGACTCGATGTAAAATCTACCCTCCAAGTATAAATGGGTCAAGTTATAGCCTAGCAATAATCCAGGGTCATTCTTCCTAGGGATTTTATTGGTATCGTAATATTTGCTAAATTCGAAAAATAAACTATGATTTCAATTGTGCTAAAATGAAATTTGAGAGAATATAATTAATTTGCAATGAAAGGGAATTCGAGCGGAGTTATCCTTTCGCTATCAATTGGGTTTTGCAAATAAGATTAGTGTGAACTTCTTGAGATCGATAAAATTTAAACATATTCGTACGAAAATTAGTCAATTTATTTTACAGAATTTAGTCGAGCATGTTGTGTGCATATTTAATACATACCACATCAACGAAATCAATCGAAGTAAAATAATTTGAAAATTTAAAACACTCGTTAATTTTCATCAATCACAAGAATTCATCTATAGAAAATCAACATTCACCCATTGAAGCTAAGAATAACTCCCCTCAAATATAACTTAGCCGAACATAATTAAATTAACTAAATAAAAATCAAGTAAATAATTAACCATTACTCGAACGAAATTCAAATTCGTGAATAAAATTTCAATAACTAAAATATATCTAAAATCAATAATCTGAATCTATATGAACTACCAATCAAAACAATTGAAAATCTAAACAAAATATAATAATTTAAATTAGAACAAATAACCAAAAAAACAGAGGCTGCTGCTGAAAGATTGAAGTGGGATGCTGAAATGAAGGTACGGCTAAAGTCGGTTGAATGGAGTACTGCTGGAGGTTGGAGCTGCTGCTGCTTGATGCTTTGCCTGCTGCTGAAGTTGGTGAGAAGATGGAGATAGAGAAGACGGTGTGGACGAAGGAAGGAGACAGGAACGGGTTGCGGCTGTAAGTTGGTGAGAGTGCAGAGAGAAGAGAAGACAGCGGGTGAGAAGGAGAGAAATGAGAGAAAGGTTGCGGCTGAAGGTCACTTGCGGCTGTGTTACAGGATGTTCTGCTGGTGGAGTCGGTCTGGAGGTGGTTGATGGAGGTGAAGGAGAGAGAGCTGTCATGCGAGAGAGGCAGGAAATGGCTGGCAGTTTCAGAAGATGAGAGAAGACAGGGGCTGCATTGCGGCTGGAAGAAGGAGACTGGTTGGTTATGGTGGAAGAGGAGAGAAGACAGGAGAATGCTTGTTGTAGGTTGAGAGCAGAGAATGGTATGGTGTGAGAGGGGGTGTTTTTCGGCTATTTTTTTTGGAGAGAGAGGGCTGTAGGTTCAAGATGAAAGTGAGAGAGGGACGGCTGAATTGTAGAGTTGTGAAGCGGCTGGTGGTTGAAGGTGAAAGAGAGAGAGAAGGCTGGAAGAAGGAAGAGAAGTGCGGCTGAGTGAGTTGAGAGACAGAGGAGCTGCTGCAGGTTTTTTGTGCTAGAGACAAAAAGAAAAGAGACTTGGAGCAGAAGATATGGCTTTATGGGCTTTAGCCAAGAAGCTACAACGGCATGTACAGAAAATCAAATCCAAGAACAAATCAACCATGCAGGACACACATCAAAGAAATAAGAGCTTAATATAAAGAGTAAAAGCAGCTTATAGGCTCAAAAGCTCACAAATATGATTTATTGCGGAAATAATTAAAACAATAATAGAAATTTCATCTCACATACTTTTATAAAGTTTGACCCAAAAGGTCAACAATTCGAATATTGAAATAATTTGAAAATAAATTTGGAACAAACATGAAATAAAGTCTCAATTTCAAATAAAACATTTCTAAAATCTCAATAAAGGCCACCATCGCACGCCTCGCCGCCGACTCCGTCATCTGCAAAATTTGTTTTGAAAATCGTGAGTATTTCAAAGAAATACTCAGTAGACTCGCGCACAATAATCATTTAACATCATAAATTAAAACACATAATCATGATATTCAAGTCTCAAGTGTCTAACGATCACCAGTATTCTCATGAACATACAAGTTCAAGTCTCATGCATTTCAGCAACTAAATTCTCATAACATAGTCTCATGCTTAGAAAGCAAGTAATTCTCATGAACACAATCATACATGCTAAACTTATAATCCAAATAATTATTGATGCGCACTTTTGAAAAACGTAAATTTGTGAATAAGAGTCTATCTCAAATCACGAGTTTGAAAGTTGAGCAAGAAAGTTCACGTTGTTCTTCTAAATGTCCAAGCGCCTCGTCTAGCCAATAATAAATAAACCTTAAAGTAGTATTTGGAAATCAAACGTTTCAATTGAAAGAGTTTAAAAGAAGAAATAAAAGTTTAGGGATTAAAATTAAAATCAAATATAGTTGGGATTGGAAATGAGTTGATAAAAGATTTTGAAAACTATTGGGCTAACTCATATGTTTTAGAAGTATTTAGGGACTAACTAATTTATTTTCAAAAGTACGAGGACTAAAAATTGCTTAAAATAATTTAGGGGCCGGAATAACTAGTTTCAAACAATGGGCTGAACTTCAACACCTTTAAAAGATAACAGGAACTGAAATAAAAATATTGTAAAACTTGGGACTGAATTGAAACATTCTTAGAACTAAAAGAAGCTTTAAAAATATTTTAAAACTAAGAGGATTGACTAGAAACACTTTAAAAATGGGTTACTGGAAATTTTCAAAATTTGGAAGTTAAGGCCGTAACTTTGTCATTTATGTCCGTAAGTGAACTTTTGCTTATCAGCACCTATGCTTAATGTTTTCATCATAACTTTCTCTCCCGATATCCGATTGTGGTGATTCAAAGTGTGTTGGAAAGAAGACTCGAAGATCTATAATTACTTATGAAATAACTATTCCAAAATTCGAATTCTTCTACAGAAAAATTGAGCTTCAATCTCAGACTAAAATTATGGATCAAAATCCTTGCGGGTTTTTGATTTCCAACTTCACCCCAAACCTTATTTGAAAATATAATTTTTTTGCATCTAATCTTCCCACATGAAATTATTTATTTGGAGCCCTTTGAACATGTCCTTGAAGTTTTGTTTGATTTAATTTGTAGATCTTGCTGTCGAGCTTGCCATGATTCATCATTTTGGTCATTTTTCCTGTCTTTTTGTTCTTTGTGATCCTACCCAACACAAAACATGAAAATGCATTAAACACAATTTAAATAGGATCAAACCAATAAGAAAATAGGATAACAAGTGAACTAAATAAGTGCTAAGAAAGCACTTATCAAATCCCTCCACACTTAAACCATTGTTCGTCCTCAAACAATTGTTAAAACATAACTCAAACAAATAAACCCATACTTTGGAAGGTCAAGGTCACAACCCACTTCTTTTTAGCATGAAAACCAAACTGCATAGCCGGAGTGTGTTAGTGTGTGTAAGAGATACATCATCCAATATCTTCTAAACAGAATTGAAAATAAATACCCCCAACCTAATTAATTTTCCACTGTGTTGTATCCTCCCACCTCTCGTGAGTTCTCTCTTGACATATATCAATTCACTACAAGGGTGTTAGTTTCGACCAACTCAAAAGCACAGAATATAGACCAAGCAATTCAAACCACTCATAAGCATATGTAATGGGAGTTAACACCCTCACTAGGTATTTCTCTTTTCGCACAAAGTATATAAGGGTGAGAATTTTTTGTTCTTTTCACTCGACTCACTGCATGGAGAGTTCATTACCACAGACTGCTCAAATGTCATAACCGGAGCCAACAATAACATAAGTGCAAAGCAAAGGTCTTTATTTGGTTGTAATGGGGCTTCGAGTTGGATAGGATAAAAGGACATATTTAGGTTGAGTCAAGAAGGAATTTCTCAAGCTAAGTCAATTCAAAATGACATTACTTCCTTCACTCTCAATATGAACTTCATTGTTTCCCGCTACCCAACTTAGTTAATACTTGAATTTTTTTCCCCCCCACAAGCTGAGTGTTTGACTTCCTCAACTACTAATTTTCTTGACTAAACTTCCTTCTCATTGCTTTTTTTCTCTTTTGTTCAAATCATTACGCAGTCACCAATTGGATCGAGATAGAATTACACTCCCTTGAATTCAGTCCATAGCACAACCATCACCCAACACAAGATAACCATTTCACTTCTTAGAATTAGACTACATCACAATCCTCAATCAACGAAAGCTTCCGAATCCCTTCTCTATGGGTTCAAATCAGAGACAATGCGAAAGAAAGGGTATTCGTGCCTCGTAGCGTGGCATCAAAATTTCAAGGAAAGGCTAAGGCTCAAAGGGGCTTCTATTGGTACATGTATTAAGGTAGGCCCTTTTAGCAGGTCAAATTTCGTTTAACCTATGCCTCTACTATATTTTACACTTTAGCCAAGAAGCTACAACGGCATGTACAGAAAATTAAATCCAAGAACAAATCAACCATTTAGGACACACATCAAAGAAATAAGAGCTTAATATAAAGAGTACAAGCAGTTCATAGGCTCAAAAGCTCACAAATATGATTTATATGTGTTCCACCCATCCAATGGAATCAGAAGATGAGACGAAATTTTAAAAGTGTATGAAAGTTATGGCAGTGAAGGGATTCACTTACGGTCGTAAGTGTCTCTGTAACGTCCCGAATTCCGCGGAGCTCGGGACGCCACATCGTCTTTTAAATCTGATTTTATTTCGGAAATAATTAAAACAATAATAGAAATTTCATCTCACATACTTTTATAAAGTTTGACCCAAAGGTCAACAATTCGAATATTGAAATAAATTGAAAATAAACTTGGAACAAACATGAAATAAATAAGTTTCAATTTCAAATAAAACATTTCTAAAATCTCAATAATGGCCACCATCGCACGCCTCGACGCCGACTCCGTCATCTGCAAATTTTATTTTGAAAATCGTGAGTATTTCAAAGAAATACTCAGTAGAATCGCGCACAATAATCATTTAACATCATAAATTAAAACACATAATCATGATATTCAAGTCTCAGGTGTCTAACGATCACCAGTATTCTCATGAACATACAAGTTCAAGTCTCATGCATTTAAGTAAGTAAATTCTCATAGCATAGTCTCATACTTAGAAAGCAAGTAATTCTCGTGAACACAATCATACATGCTAAACTTATAATCCAAATAATTATTGATGCGCACTTTTGAAAAACGTACCTCAAATCACGAGTTTGAAAGTTGAGCAAGAAAGTTCACGTTGTTCTTCTAAATGTCCAAGCGCCTCGTCTAGACAATAATAAATAAACCTTAAAGTAGTATTTGGAAATCAAACGTTTCAATTGAAAGAGTTTTAAAAGAAGAAATAAAAGTTTAGGGATTAAAATTAAAATCAAACATAGTTGGGATTGGAAATGAGTTGATAAAAGATTTTGAAAACTATTGGGCTAACTCATATGTTTTAGAAGTATTTAGGGACTAACTAATTTATTTTCAAAAGTACAAGGACTAAAAATTGCTTAAAATAATTTAGGGGCCGGAATAACTAGTTTCAAACAATGGGCTGAACTTCAACACCTTTAAAAGATAACAGGAACTGAAATAAAAATATTTTAAAACTTGGGATTGAATTGAAACATTCTTAGAACTAAAAGAATCTTACAAAATATTTTAAAACTAAGAGGATTGACTCGAAACACTTTAAAAATATAAGGGACCGAATTGCATAAATTTTGATAGCTTAGGATTTAAAGGCAACTTTGATAAAATCAAAACTTAAATAAAAACCAAATCCTTCTCTCTCTCTCTCTCTCTCTCTCTACATTCATACATAGACAGAGAAGAGAGTGCGGCGGAGGGAGGTCCTCTCTCAAAGCCCGGCACCACTGCCGGAGAAACACCATCGGCGAGTGGCGGTGTGCGGCGTGGGCGCACATAGGGTTAGATTTCAACGATTTTGGTGCGAGATGGGTGCTGAACCGAGGCAAAACAGGGGCTGAAGAGTGATGATTTCCGGCGACAAAAGCCGGTGGTTCAAGGTAAATGTTGGATTTTGGTCGATTGGGGTTCGATTGGATGTCAAACGGAAGTGGGCAGTGTGTGTGATAAGATTCGAAGCGCGGAAGAAACGCCGGAAAGTTCCGAACCTAGGTTGTGGATGGACGGTGGAATCTTGACCCGATATTCACGACGCGATGGCTCGACGATGCGGAATAAAGAACCAAGACTTTTGAAACGCCACAAGGATTTGCCCAATCTCCCTGATGAGTTTCTGGTTTTGAACGCCACAAAGATAGTTAATCTTTGATAAGTTCGGGTTTTGAACGCCACAAGAATTGAAATCTTGATAAGTTCTCGGAAAATAAAAGGAATCCACCTTTTAACGAGTAAAACACTCAAAATGTTTATTTAATAATCGAAGTTTGAATTACAATGAATGGAAAAAGTGTATAAATAAGCAAAATAAAACCCTAGTCGCTAATCTACTCAAAATAGAATTCTAATTAGACTAAAATAACTAAAACTGATAAGGAAATGAAATAATGCGACATCTGTAAAAATCTGAGTCGTTAAGCAACTACGGCCGTAAAGATGACACTTACGGCCATAAGTGTATTTCTGTTTAAGGTTACGGCCGTGATCCCTTATTTACGGCCGTAAATCGAAAATCTTGAAATTCTGCATTTTAACCCGAGGGGAGGTTACGGTCGTGACATATGTTGGTTACGGCCGTGATAGCCCTTCTGCATAATTTTCGATTCTTTTCGACACGGTTTGATCTGCAAAGCTCGTCGAACCTGCTGAATTCTTATTTTGGCTTGAATATTTAAATTTTCCCGTCAAGCCTGCTATGACTCCGATTGTCGAGGGTCCTGGATCACATCATACCCTCCAATTTATTGAACTCATGGCATGGAAGTAGACATTTTTCGTTTGATCACATCATACCCTCCACTTCTTGAACCACGAGGCTCTTCTCTTCGCCTCTTTCCTCCTTTGCAATTTCTTATTCAATTTTTTTATCTTCAAACTCAACCACATCTCCGACCTCCACATTTGAATCAGCATGTTCATGTACTACCCCATCACTACCAAAATGTGGATCTTCCAATTCAAAGCTCAAAATTTGAATTTCGACCCCAACTTCTAATTCCTCATAAAATTTTGGAGTTTGATCACCTAACTCCACCTTTTCATCACCTACCACAAAATTCGGGGTCTCTTCAACTACTTCTAATTCATGTTTCAAGCCTCCCTCCTTCTTTTCAACATTCATATCCCGAGACTCAACTATAACATGTATTTCACTCTCCTCTAGCCATTTAATCACCGCCTTTCGTTTCTCCTCCTTCTTTCGCAATTTAGCCAAATATTTTCTTTCTGCCTCCCGTTCACACCTCAATCTTTCCTCATAAATTTCTTTTTGAATTTTCAAAATTGCTTTTGGATCAATCTCAGCTTCTCTCTTAACCCCGATTCCATCCCTAGGTTTAGGATCACGCCTATAATCACTACGATTTGCTTGAGATCGCCCCATTTTCAATTTCCCTTCCCTTTCATCTAGTTTATCCAACCTCATCAAAGCTTCATTCAAAAATCTCCACATACGATCTTTGGCATTTTCATGGGAATTGGACATTGTGAAATTTATGTGGAAGGATACAGAAAAAGAATAATGAAAACAAAGGATAAAAAAATTCAAGAAAGTAGTTCTTGAATGGACTCTCTTTTTTTTTTTTTTTTTTTTTGAATTTTAGGATGAATTTTCGGAATAAATAAAATAATAAAATAATTTTTTTTATAAATCCGAAAATTCGACAACGAACACGACAGAACAAACGAAACTTAATTCGGATGAGAATTAAGCAAAACAAACACTTTTGAATTTTGTTGAATTTTTATATGGATCAAACAAAGAAAAAATTTACTGACACGAAGAATACTAAAGAAAAGAAAGACTCAACAACAAGATATGGATAATTCTTATGGCAGACTCGATGATAAACATAAGAATTAAACTGGATAGAATAAAAAACCTGAATTCAGAGTCCAGCTCTGATACCAAATGATAAGATTCAAAGCGCGGAAGAAATACCGGAAAGTCCCGAACCTAGGTTGTGGATGGACGGTGGAATCTTGACCCGATATTCACGACGCGATGGCTCGACGATGCGGAATAAAGAACCAAGACTTTCGAAACGCCACAAGGATTTGCCCAATCTCCCTGATGAGTTTCTGATTTTGAACACCACAAAGATAGTTAATCTTTGATAAGTTCGGGTTTTGAACGCCACAAGAATTGAAATCTTCATAAGTTCTCGGAGAATAAAAGGAATCCACCTTTTAACGAGTAAAACACTCAAAATGTTTATTCAATAATCAAAGTCTGAATTACAATGAATGGAAAAAGTGTATAAATAAGCAAAATAAAACCCTAGTCGTTAATCTACTCAAAATAGAATTCCAATTAGACTAAAATAACTAAAACTGATAAGGAAATAAAATAATGCGAAATCTGAAAAAATCTGATCCGTTAAGCAGCTACGGCCGTAAAGATGACACTTACGGCCGTAAGTGTGTTTCTGTTTAAGGTTACGGCCGTGATCCCTTATTTACGGCCGTAAATCGAAAATCTTGAAATTCTGCATTTTAACCCGAGGGGAGGTTACGGCCGTGACATATGTCTGATACCACGCTGTAACGCCCCGAATTCCGTGCAGAGCCCGGGACGCCACTTCGTCCTTTAAATCAATTTATTGCGGAAAATAATTTAATTCAAAACATCACATTCATCGTTTGAAAACCTTCAGCGGAAAATTTGAATAATTTAAATATAGAACAATTCATAAACTTGTGTCTCAATTATTTAAATGAAATTAACGATAAATAATCCAATCAGTAACATTCGTAAAATTGACTAAAAATCTTCATCATTTATTAAATTTGCCACAGCTGCCCTTTCATTCGCCGCCTTCTCCGAGATCTGCAAAAACTGTTAAAAATGGAATGAGCATTTCGAAAGAAATACTCAGTAGACTCATCGCCAATAATTAATTTACAGAATAATTGAACATGTAATTATGCAATCATACAATGACATCATTCTCATATTCTTGGGCTACTTTACTTTCAAAATCAAGGCTCTTTAAAAATCATAGGGTGTGGGTAGTCTCGTCTCGTGCACTTAAGGCACATAAGTTATGCATAACATCATCATTTCTCATTTATCTCATAAGAGATATTCTTTTCTCGTCTCATGCATCAAAACATGTAAATCACGTAATTTCACATAAGACATGCAATTATAATTTAAACTAATTAATGGGGGCGAGTCTACCTCAAATCACGAGTCTGAAAGTTGAGCAAGAAAATTCACGTTGTTCTTCTAAATGTCCAAGCGCCTCGTCTAATCAACATATAAATAAATCTTAAGGTTGAATTTGAAATTCAAATGTTTTGAAACGAAAGAGGTTTAAAAGAAGAAATAAAAGCTTTAGAGATTAATTTAGAAATCAAACATAGTTGGGATTTGAAAATAGTTGAGATCAAAATAATGATTTTGGAAAAACTATTGGATCGACTCATGATTTTTTTGAAGTCATGGGGACCAACTCATTTATTTTCAAAAGTGCAATGTTCTAATAAAAACACTTTAAAATCAAAAGATCGAAATAATACTTTTAAAAACTAAAGGGTGAAATTAAAATATTTTAAAACTTGGGACTAAAGATAAATATTTTAAAACTAAAGGACTGAAATAACTTGATTTAAGAGTAGGGGCTGAAATAAGGCATTTCGAAAATAAGTGGGCTGACTTATAAGATTTAAAAAAAAATGCTAGGGCTCAATTAACTCATTTCAAAAGTGTAGGCATTAAATTAAATGACTTCTAAAACAAGGGGACTGAAGTAGACACATTTCAAAGTTTGGAGCTTAAAAGCAAATGAACTTAATCTACAGGGGTTGAAATAAAATGGGTTTGATACTTAGGGGCTAAAATAATAACTTTTGAAATTGGGGACTAAATTGTAAGTATTAAAAATCGGATTTATATTATCAGATCTTTCCTCTCTCTCTCTCACTCTCATTTTGCGTGAAAACAGGGAGGAGAGGCGAGAGAGGGTTGCGACGGGCACACGCTGCCGGGGTCTTCACTGCCGGCGGAAATCGCCGCCATTACTTGGCGGCGCCGAAGGCGGATGGTGGGGAGGTTATGGGCTCGACCTTGGGTGTCAAAATAGGGAGAGAACTGAGGCTGCGACGAAGCTTAAGGTTCGATCTTGGCTGCGAATTCCGGTGACAAATCCGGTTGAAATAGGTTCTGCAGTGGAGGTAAGTAAATGGGTTCTCCTCTTTGGTTTTGATTTTGGTTTTGGGCAGCGATGATGATGATGGGTTTTTGATTGGGGATTGGAATTTGGGTGTTGGTTGAGTGGCATTTGAGGAGGGCAGTGGGCGGTTGAGGTGGTTTTGATATTGTTGAAGATGGTGCGTAGCAGTAGTAGTGGTGGTGAAGGGTTTGGCTATGGTCGATTGATTGGGTGGTGATGGTTGCGGTTATGGGAAATGGTGGTTCGAATGTGGGTGGTTGTTTGGGTTATGGTAATGGTTGGAGCCAATGGTGGAATTGGTGTTGGTCGTTTTGTGGTGGTGCTTGCACGGTTCGGCCATGGTGGTTGCAGGCTCGGTTTTGGATTGTGATGATGGGCAGGGGCGGTTTGAATGGTTTCCGATTATGGAGGTGGTGATGTGTATTGCAGGTGGTTGTGTTCTATCGAGTAAGTGGTGATGACGCTTGATTCGGTGAAGATATTGAATAAGCTGCATTGGGGTGGTGATGATGGAAGACAGACGATGGTGATGCAGATGAGAACTGCAGTAGCAGTGGTTGGTGAATTGAGGATGATGTTTATGGTGGTGGCTTGGCATGGCTGATTTGGCTAACTGGTGATGATGAAGTTGATTGCAGTCTTGGTTATGGTTTTGGGTGATGCTGTAGTGGACTGAGGGTTGATTTATGCGGTGATGAGTGGTACATTGACGGTGGTAATGATCTTGAAATGGAAATTGTATTGGATGGAGCTGAATTGGAGGGGGACTGGAAGGAGCTGGCCGTGATTGTGATCTGTGATTGTGTGGATTGATATAATGATGGAAAAACTGTGGTGGTACTGAGAGTGGTGAATAAATTGTGTTTCTTGTAGGCCGTGACTTGGTATTGGTTAGGAATTATAAGAGATAATAGTGGGGAATTATGTTGGAATGAAGTGGAAAGTGGTGTAAAGTATGGTGATTGATTGTAGGGGGTGAAGAGAATGATGAAGTGAATGGGGAATTATTGCCATGTAGGTTGTGTTTAAATTTGGTAAATGCATGATGGTTGATGATTGGGTGAGGGAGGATTGAAGGGATTTGGGCTGATTGAGGGGGTTGAAGGGGAGAATTTGGGCAAGGAAAATTGTGTGAATTTGGGAGGCTTATTGTAGAATGGCTGGATCGAGGGAAGAGATTGAGGGAAAATGGGAAGTTGCCAATGAATTGGTTTTGATAGAAATCTGGAATGGTAAAAAAAATACTAATTTTAGGACTTTGGATTTAAAACATTTTGGACTTAAATAATTAAAATTTTGGTTAAAATACATAAATAAATAAATAATGAAAATAAGATACTTTCATAAAAATTGAAATTGAAATTGAAATTGAACTACGATAAATTTAAATAATTTAAATTTTAACTTAAATAATTAGACGAAAATGTGTTTAAAATGAATAGGTAAAGTCGTAGCGACACGTTTTAAATAATATTTATTTAAATGAGTCATGGAAAATTCTTGGTCGCTACAACCGTGATAGCCCTTCTGCATAATTTTCGATTCTTTTCGACACGGTTTGATCTGCAAAGCTCGTCGAACCTGCTGAATTCTTGTTTTGGCTTGAATATTTAAATTTTCCCGTCAAGCCTGCTATGACTCCGATTGTCGAGGGTCCTGGATCACATCAGTGCGGGTTTGCAGTTCGTTTGTGGTGGTTACGATGGTGGATTGGTCATGATGATGATGGTGTTTGATGAGATTTGAGGTTTGCAGATTGTAAAGTTGCGGTTCGAAGTGGGGTGATGGAGGTTCGATTGAGGCAGACTGTTGTGGACGGGTTTGGAGGTTCGGGTGACTGACTTTGATGGTTCGATTGTATATGGTGGTTCGAGGCTTGGGTTTGGTGATAATGAAATAGGCGGTTGGATGATGATGGTGGGAGTTTGGGTGAGGCAGTGGCAGTCGTGGTGGTTGCAGTATGAGGCTCGATGGTGGTTCGATTGGCTTCATTCCGGTTTGGGTGAAGTCTTGCAATAGGACCATGGTTGTGTGGTGGTTTGTTGATGGAGATGGTTGGTTTGGATGATGGAGGTGTGGAATTATGCATACTATTCAATGGAGGTCACGGCAATGTGTGGTGTTTTCGATTTGTGGCTGTGGGCAGGGGAGGTTGCGATGGGTAGAAGGCAACGATTATGGAGGTCTGACTATGTGAGAATGAAGAGAGGGAAGGGGAAGATATACATTGGCTTGGATTCAAAATTGGAATTTGCTTGATTTATGATTGAGGGAGCTGAAGGAGAGGTTAATTTGGTGCAGATGGCGTGTGAGGGGGGAGGAAAACTGGGATTGAATTTACAGAACTTGAGACTTGGAAAAATGAATTTCTGGGAAGAAGGTAGACAAAACGTGGAGAATTGTGGTGTATTGCAAGGGGATTGAGGTTGATTGGTGACTGTAATTATGGGATTGTGGGAAGAAAGAAAGGGATTGAAGAGTGATTAGCTTTGGCAAGTAGGGAAATGATTTTAGGATTCGATTATGGATTAAAATTTGGGTAGTGAGAATGGATCTTCAATTGGGGAGAAAGTCTGGGGATTGATTGTGATTAATGTATGGTATATTATGGTAATTTGAGTTTATGGAAAATGGCTAATTGAGAGGGATTTGGGATTAATTCAAATTGGATGGCTATTTGAGTGGGATTAAGGAGTGATGATGGGGAAGGGGGAAAAATATGCTGAACATGCAAAAATGGAAGTTGGGGAGGAAGTTTTGGGATTTAAATTGAAATGGAACATGAATTGGGGATTTAAAACATTTTGGACTTAAATAATTTGAATCCAAATAAATTGAAAGTTTGACTTAAAAAAATAAATAAGGGTAATTATATTGACACCACCAAAATTGTTAATCACACCACAATTTTCATATTTACTAAATTAACCATAATTAAATAGACTTAAATAACCATTCCATTTATATTAATATATATTATTTGTTATTCTTATGTACACCACAAATTTCAAAAACCCTAAATTTTATATAATTGCATCTGTGTCTTCTGCGTGGGAGTCCGTGGCCAATCTAATTTACAGTGACTCGTGGATGGACTGCAATTCATTTACACAAAATCCAATTGAAAATCTGAACATTTATCCACACTGTACAAAGGTATGTATTCATACTTTTTACTGATTTGGACGAAACTCTCAATTTATTACTTTTTATTTAATGACTTGGAGGAAGCATTCTACAAGCAAACGGAACTGATCACATATAGCCAAAATTATATCCAGAAAAAATATAATTGTGTTTTAATATTTTATGCAGTGTATGTCAAATTATGATTATTGCAACCGGATTTAACTTATTAAATGCAGTGTATGTCAGTAGTGTATAAAAAACACAATTGTAATTTTAAAACTGTATTAGCATCCCATAATACTAGATTATTAAATTAAGCAATAAATCGTACATAATATAATTGAAAGATTATAATTAGTGAATCATTGAAAAATTGCAGGACTAGCTTACAAAGAAAGGAAGATCTTTGGTACTGAATACATACCTGTCAAGCTTGTCATCCCAAAAAGAAAATGTGGACTTCAGAGTGTGATATAAAACCTGTACATAAAAACAACAACAATGTTATAACACATCAAAAGGTAATGAACTTTGATTAGAGATATGTTCGTTTCATATGTGTGATTTCATGATTTTTTTCCCTCTTATTTCATCAATATATTTGTACCTTTACACTTCAGGATAATGAAGAGGATCTCAATATATTTGATTATACACAATATTTTATCACGAGCCAGGTATATTTAAATGCAAAGCTTAAATATATCTTAAAAACCCAACTCTTACTACTGTTATGCAATATCATGTTGTTTTGCATTGATGATGCAGGTTTTTCATAGTCGAGATTTATTATGTAATTGGGTTCGTGCGACTGGGAAGGAGCTTGGTATGGTTATTGTTGTTAATCATTCTGAGATTGGTAGATGTTGACGCAAGCCTCGAATACGATTTGGATGTGAGCGTGGAGGAAAATATAGAAAGCATAAAAGTAACCCTAACCATGAACCAAAGAAAAAGAGATCTGTAGGCTCACGTAAGTGTGAGTGTCCATTTGATCTAAGTGGTGTTAAATTAGCGTATGATGATGATTGGATGGTGAAGGTAATATGTGGAGTTCATAATCATCCTGCAGCGCTACATTTGGAAGGACATCCTTATGTGGGAAGATTAACAAGTGAAGAGGAGAAGATTTTAACAGACATGTCAAGAAGCTTGGTAAAGCCGAGGAATATATTGATGACTTTAAAAGACAGGGATCTAAACAATGTTAGCACAATGAGGACAATTTACAATGCTCGTGCAAGACAACGATTGGTTGAGAAGGCAGGAAAGACTCAAATGCAGCAGTTAATGGGTAAGTTAAGAGAACATAATTATATCGAGTGGCATAGGTATGATACTAAAACCGATGAAGTTAGAGATCTATTCTTTGCACATCCAACATGTGTGGATATGTTACATGCATTTCCATGTGTCCTTGTCATGGATTGTACCTATAAAACAAATAGGTACAAGCGTCCTCTTTTTGAGATAGTTGGGGTTACTTCGACTCAAATGAGTTTTCCGGTTGCTTTTGTTTTCATGGAATCTGAACGAGAAGCAAATTATATTTGGGCAATGGAAAAATTGAAAACGCTGATGAATCGAAATGCGCTGCCTCATGTCATTGTAACAGATAGGGAGTTGGCACTTATTCAAGCAATTGAAAGGATTTTCCCTAATGTCAAACATTTATTGTGCACTTGGCACATATCAAAAAATGTTGCTGCTAATACAAAGAAGTATTTCGAATTGAAAGAAGATTGGGATACTTTCTGTAGAAGTTGGAGCGAACTTGTGGCCTCTACTTCAAATGATATATATGAAAACTTGACCAAAAATTTGTTTCTGAAATTTGGAAAATTCTCGAAGGCACTTGAATATGTTGAAGGATCTTGGTTGAGTAAGTATAAGGAGAAATTCGTTGCTGCATGGACAAATAAAATTATGCACTTTGGTAATGTCACGACAAATAGGTAATGTGCTTGCTAATTTATTAATATTTGAATTATTCTTCGCTTTATAGAATAGATGAATAAAATATTATATATGTATGCAAGCCAAATAAATAACTCGTTTATGCAGGGTTGAGAGTGCACATTCTAAACTAAAGAAACACCTCGGATCATCACAATGTGATTTTGAAACTTCATGGAAAGTTATGCATTATCTTTTGGAATTGTTATTCACTGAGATAAGGGCTTCGTTCGAGCAAAGCATGAACTTGGTACAACATCACTTCAAGCGTAGCACTTTTAAAGAATTGCGAGGTTTGGTATCAAAACATGCACTGAATTTTATTTTAGTTGAGGCAAAGCAAGCAGCACAGATTGGTTTCGACAAAAGTGCTTGTCATTGCACTATTAGATCCACACATGGTTTGCCATGTGCATGTGAAATCTCAGAATACTTATTATCAAGTAAGCCGATTCCGTTGTCATCTATGCACACTCACTGGAGGAAATTAGACATTTTGGTTCCATCATATAAGGCTTCTTCCGAGTTGAATATTGTGGTTGAGTTGGAGAAAATTCAAAACTATTTTAATGCATGTGATGATGCGAGTAAATTAATGTTTAAAATGAAGTTACGAGAAATGTATGAACCCTCGATTACTTCTTTAGTGCCGCCAACAGAAAAATGTAAAACTAAGGGTCGACCATCATCAAAGGTTGATACATCAACCAAAAGGAACCCTTCGCATTTTGAAATAGTTGAGTCCAACAATCAAATTCATTCTCTAAGTACAGGTATCTCCATCACAGTTCCAAAAAAGCGAAAGTATAAAGTTCGATGCACGCAGTCGTATGGTCCTGATCATTATTTGACTTGTTTCCACGTCAGAGTGAAGGAGTGCATATTTAACATTGTTAATGTTGAATCTGATGGTCATTGTGGTTTAGGGCTGTGGCTAGTGCACTTGGATTGGGAGAAGCAGCATGGTCTCAGATTCGACATGACCTTATATCTGAATTGAACTATAATTTCGATCTGTATGTCAAACTATATGGATGCAATGAACGGGTGAAGGAGTTATTATATAATTTAGATTACTTTGGCATCAGTGCCCCGTTTGATCGATGGATGACAATGCCTGATATGGGTCATTTGGTAGCATCTCAATATGGGGTCGTCCTCGTCCTGCTATCATCTCAACAATGTTTAACATTTTTACCACTACACTCTCCATCTCCTATACCATTAAGACATAAAATTATTTCAGTTGGTTTTGTGAATGGCAATCATTTTGTTCAGGTATTTGTTTTATCCTCATTTACATAATGAAGTATAACTTGCCCTTTATTCAAGTAGTTTCTTCTTCGGGCAATTGACTGAAGCCTAAGCATTTTTACTTTTGTTAATATGATTTATCACCGGTGCAGGTTAACTTGAGGCCTAGTTGTCCAATTCCACCCGTGGCATGCAATTGGTACAAGCACCAAGATGATATTGCGAGTGGGTGGGAGAATCCATACAAAACACGAATAGAGACATTCAAAGATATGGTTGGTATGAATGTTGCTACGCAAGAGACTATTTGTCTAAGCTCGCAATAAGTAGTGTCTCATCTTATGGTGGTGATAGATTAATGATTGACTAATACAGACTATATTCAAAAGCCTTTTTGTGGTCTTTTCAATTTTCTTTAACATAATCAGCAAAATCAGCAATGTGTTTTAATGAAATACTGATCAATGGAAACTATATCTAATACCTGGGATGGGCTTTTCTGTACATGGCGAAGACCTTTGAATGTGGAAGCAAGTTTTGCTTGTAACAAAGGAAGCCTGCATACCAATAATCAATGAAATATATGAAATCATCCAATTAACAACATATCATAGCATTTGAAACCACAAAATCCCTATATCCATACAGGAAGTTCTTGGCTAACTAGTATATTTCAGGATTGGCAACTTATATGAAATCATCAAATTAACGAAATATTAATCAGAGAAAATCAACCACAACCACTAGATTTGAATAAGTAGCAATACAAACAAAATATTGCGTCCATTTCTATCAAGCATGACTTAAAGTTTCATTCTCAACGTTACTGTATTTCAGGAACAGAAATCCAATGGATAAAGGTTTGAAGTTTAGTGAGGCAATACTCCTTTGTAAAATTGAGAACCCCTAAAATCATTCACACGAAAAAAAAAATAGCAACTACATTTTAAAAAAAATTAACAATCAAACAATGAAATAAAGATAGGTAAAAAATACAGAATGGGATTTCAAATTCCAATTCAAGGGTCGACCCAGAAAAACTGAATTTGATTGGAAATTTTGAATTCCTCCGACTTTGGCACACTTCGATAATAAGCCTCAACTTTGGGGTATAGCACGTTGATAACAAGCCTCAAATTTGCAGATAAAGAAGTCCAAAAAAATGGAAGAAGTTGAAGAGGTGTCGTGAGAGAGCACTTCGATAATAAGCCTCAAATTTGGAGATAAATCCCTCCAAACAATCAAGCTAAAAACAGAATATTACTGGGCTGCTAATAAGTAAAAAAGGGAACTCACGAAGAAAGGCTAGTTACTGGTGGTGACAATTAGCGAAAGTCGAAGAAGAAAGCCAACGTGATAGTCGAGCTTGGAGCAGCTGGGTGTGAGAAAGCATGAAATGACCGACGGAGGGCTGAAGAAGATCCGACCAACTGAGCTTTTAAGAAGCCGTTGGACCAACTGAGCTTGGAAGAAGCAGGTGGAGAAATGCCCAGGGGATGAAAGTCAGTCTCTACATAATTTTTAGAGAGAGAAAATCGATTCAGCATCTTCGATTTTTTGATGATTTGTGGTGTACGGTATTTTATTCATTTGATTTGGTGAAGGTTATTCTCGTAAAATTGAATGTGGTGTCTTTATAAAATTTATATCTTAATACATGTGTATATATAATGTGGTGTAATTAATAAAATAGGTGGTGTCCATATAATTACCCAATAAATAATGATCTTAGAATATTTTTGATAAAATTGGACTGGAGAATAAATTATGAAAATGAGAAGATTTTTAATAAAATTTAAATTGAACTAAGATAAATTTTAAATAAATTAGATTTTCACTTAAATGGTTAAACGAAAATGTGTTTAAAATAAATTGGTCAAAGTCATAGCGACACATCTTTTAAAAATAAAAATATTTATTCAAAATTAGTCACGAAAATTCTTGGTCGCTACAACCCTACAACCATAAAATAATTTCGTCCTCGAAATTTAAAATTTTCTTGATTTAAAATACTTAGGTACTTCAAAATTTCTTCTTTCTTAAAATCTTAAAATAATTAATATGATTAGACGAGAGCGCTAGTTTTGAATAATAATCGTTAAGGTTGGAGAGTCGTAGCGACAAGTTTGGTAAAACAAGTCTTTTAAGTTTGAAAATTTCTCGGTTGCTACAGTCTCGCTGGATAAAAAAAAAATGCTTGAGTTAGTTACGGCCGTGAGATAAGTGTTTAAGCTGTAACTTAACTTCTGTCCCAATTTTTTTTTTTTTTAAACTTAAACAGGAAAAGAAATAAAATGAACTAATAATAAAAAAATAAAAATGGGGGAGTAAAGAGATTCCCCTCTCAGGCTGCCTCCTGAGTAGCGCCTTTGTTTATAGTCGTTGGCTCGACGATTTGCTTCTTTTTTCATCCGGGATCAACTGGACTCCCGAAGCTCAATTTCTTCTTCATGCTCTTCATTAGGGCCTGCAAAATAGGAGCAAAAGCTTCTCATTAGAAACTGGCGATGCGACTTGAGAGATTTTACCTGATTGCGGTAACTTCGGATAATCATTAAACATAACAACAGCTTCCTGCACTAGAGAATCACCCACAAAAGTATAATTAATTTGAGTTAGCATCATCAAGGTCTGTTATGGAATCATGAATATTAAATTGAACAGTTTCATAATCAAATTCCATGGTGATGCCACTACTAACATCTATCTTAGTCTTAGCTGTTCTTAGGAATGGTCTGCCTAACAAAATAGGAGTGGGGTTTGGAGAGTGATCATCGTTCATGTCTAACACATAAAAATCTGCTGGAAACACTAAACCCCCTCCTTGTACTAAAACATCTTCAACTACCCCATCGGATATGCATTGGAATGGTCGGCTAGCTGAATGATAACATCAGTTTCAGTCATTTTGGCAAGTTTTAATGCAGTGTAAGTAGATCTAGGCATTACATTTATAGATGCTCCTAAGTCTATCAATGCACGATCTATCCTAGTGTTACCTATTTGACAGGGTATGGTAAACATACTTGAATCCTTGCACTTTGGAGGCAATTTTCTTTGAAAAAGTGCGGACACGGATTCCCCCATTCTTACCCTCTTGTTCCCTATTAGTTTCCTCTTGTTGGTAATTGGGGAACTTGTTTGATGGCATCCAATAATGAAATGTTGACTTCCAACTTCCTAAACATATCCAAAATTTCTTTTTCTTTGCCCTCCTTGGTTGCCTTTGCTAACCTGCTAGGGAAAGGTGGAGGAGTTAATTTAACATTTAAATTGGGATCATTTTTTACCTGAGAGTTTTGCAAAGTGCTATTTTTCTTTCCGACCCCTTCTTCTTCAACTTCCTCCTCTTCAGCTGCAACAAGTTTCATTTTTGGCCCCTCAACCTCTTTTCCATTCTGGAGAGTGATGACACTAACATTTTTAGGATTCACCTCAGGCGGAGATGGTAGTTCACCTCCGATTGTGCTTCCAACCTGTTGATGGCGGTGGCCATTTGGCTCATCTGGTTCTCCAAATTTTGAATGTTGGACTTTACATCCTGTTGAAATTGTAATGTGTTAGTTGCTAGCATTTTTACCATGTCTTCAAGAGACATACCTGAGCCTTGAGGCTTTTGCAGATAATGTCCCTGTTGTTGGAAGGTTCCTTGTTGCTGAAATTGCCCTTGAGGTTTGTTGGAAATGAAACTCGGGGCTTTTTAATTCCGTAGCTTAGGTTGGGGTGACCCCTCCATCCTGGATTGTACGTATTAGAGTATGTATTGTATTGCTATCTTTAGAACGGGAAACCTTTTACAGCATTCACCTGGGCACTGTTTTCCTCTTGTAACCCTGGACCAGTATCTGTTGGATGTCCAAAATTCGCACATATCCCGCATGATTTGACTTGTTGTAACTTACTACTGCAAGTTGTTTTACAAGATTGGTTAGTTCAGAAAATTGACTTTCAATATTGGAACCACCTACCTCATTCACGTGGCGGATTTGCATATCCCTATTTGAATTGAAATGTTGAGTGTTCTTGGCCATATTAGAGATCAGGGCCCGTGCTTGTTCCGGTGTTTTATCCATTAATGCACCTCCACTCGCAGCATCTATCATGCTCGTATCCATTGGTGCCAGTCCTTCATAGAAATATTGTACCAAGAGTTGCTCACTGATCTGATGATGGGGGCAGCTCGAGATGAGTTTCTTGAAGCGCTCCCAATACTCATATAATGTTTCGCTACTGTTTTGGCTCACTCCACATATCTCCTTTTTGATGGTTCCAGCTCTAGATGCGGAGAAGTATTTTTTCCAAGAAACGTTTCTTCATGTCATTCCAAGTAGCGATTGTTCCAGATGGTAGACAATAAAGCCAGTCTGTAGCAGCATCTTTCAGTGAAAACGGGAGGGCTCTCATCTTGATTTATAAAGCCAGTCTGTAGCAGCATCTTTCATCGAAAACGGGAGGGCTCTCATCTTGATTTTCTCTTCTGTAATTCCCGTTGGACTCATACTATCACACACCACATGAATTCCCTTGAGATGCCTGTATGGATCTTCACCGGGATGTCCTCAGAAAGTTGGAAGAAGATGGATCAGGCCAGATTTTTGCTCAAAATTCTTGTTCTCTTCCACTACTGGAAAAGTGATACATAATGGTTGTTGAGCAACATCCGGAGTAGCTAGCTGCTTGAGAGTCAAGTCGTTATTTGCTGCTGCCATTTGTTGTTGTAATGCCCTGCTTTGCTGTTGAAAAGTTCTCTCGATCTCTGAGTCAAAATCAAAATATTCAAAATTAGTTGATCGAGTCTTACGCGTGCAAGTAAAAAACAGGCAAGCAAAGATTAATGAAAATTAGAGAGGTAAAGAAAAATAAAATAAAATAAAATAAATATAGGAAAAAAAAATTCTAATTAATTAAAAAACTAAGTTGGTTAACCATTCCCCGGCAACGGCGCCAAAAATTTGATGCGTGCCGAAATGCACCAAAATAATAAATAATTCCTTACTCGCCAAGTATTAATTAATAATGTAGTAGCGAGAGTAAGGGTCGATCCCACGAGGAACAGTAAATTAAAAATAGTTGCTCGATCAATTAGAATGGAATTGGGGTTTTGTTGTTTGGAATTTCTTAAATGAAAACTATGCATAAAATAAATAATTAAATAGGACTAGAGAATTAATATGAGAAGAAATCTTGTTCTCGGGTTTGGTTGTGGCCTTAATTAATGTTATACCTTTTCTTGTAACGTGTTTCTATCCGTAATTCAATTATTGATCATAAATAATCAACAACCTCTGATCATCTAAATTCTTCCTTATGTTTATTGATTCAAAACAAGCTCTTCGAACCAATTCTAGCCACGGACAATCCTAAACAAGCTCTTAGGATTTAATGCACGACTAGTATGAAAATTTAGAAGAATATATTGAATTGGATCTTAATTTCACAAGCTCGAATTAATCAATCCAAGTTGAATTATTACTAAACCTGCACGAGATTTATTTGCTACTAAAGTAAAGATTCAATGACAATTATGGATAAAGAATCTAAACATAGCATATTCATGAATCCAAAGATCAATAATCCAATTGGCAAAATTAAACTATTACTCAACTAAACTCAATGAACATTAAAAACATATTAATCCAAAAATTGAAATAAAGGAATAGATACAATGTTACTTGTTTGTAGGAAAGAAGATAACATAATTAAATTAACACAGCTCCCATTTGAACAAGTCGAGGAATCTTAGCCCATCATAATTGTGGAAAAATCTTCAATTTGCTCCATAAATTCCATTGATGCTTCTTGCTTGAACCACAAGAATTCTCTCTTTTAATCTTAATTTTCCCCTCAATTTTCTTGCCTCTATTATGTGGTGATTTTTCTCTTTTTATAGCTCTAAATTCGTTCCCTAGAGTGGCCCAAGAAGATATACGAAAAAAGACTTTGATTCTGAAAATTTGATATTGTCTAAATTTTATAAACAGACTGTCATAGATGAGTCTGGACAGTAACCAGTTAACAGTAAATCGTTAAATATTGATTAGCGTAGTACCAGATGAATCTTGCTAATACAGATTCGTCTGGATAGTAAAACGTAAACAACCAGAATAAATTGTGTAGAATTGTAAATGGACAAGAACATAATAATTTGAACTTAACGTGAGAAAAACCCTAATAGGGAAACCCACGGTCAGCTTCCTGCGGACAAAAACCAATCACTATGTAAGGAAGGAGTTTATACAGATCAATCTAAACTACAGAATAAATCTACACATAGACTTTATCAAACATCCAAGAAATAGATCACTCCCTGATCCTTCTATGGCATGTAATGTGAGTTGGCTTCCCACCACTCTTCAGTAGTTTTCTTTGAATATGCAACACTTTTCAACAACACGAACCCCCGTTCGATCTTGATCCAAACCTCCCGTTTGATCTTCAAGCTGAAATTCTTTCCTTCTCTAAGTGATTGAATTCTCTTCCCGGAGTATCGAAGTCACAACACAATTGAAGCTTTAATTATTTTTGCACCACAAGAAAATAAAGCTTCAAGACTTCTTTAACAAGGTGGACGTGTATTTGAGAAGCTCCACACGGATTTTGTATCTTTTCACGTCACCAAGAAAAACATCCCTTTTTTCTCCTATTTAAAGTGCAATCAGGTTTACTTGACTCCCAAGTTTTCCTTATTGCATAAGATCTCTAATATGTGCAAAACATGGTAGAGATAATTAGAGAAATGTAAGATAATTATTCTTTAAATAAATCTTACCATAAAATAGGATCTCAAATATTAGCACCATATTTTCGGCCTACACAAGGATTTTCACAACCAAGATTTTCGTCCAAACAATCTTACCTTGTGTAGATAAGCTCGAACCTTATCAAGATGAGACTTACCATATCTATGGATAAGCTTGAGTGTCAAGAATAATCACAAAATATATTATCAAGAATTTTACCAAAATCATGAGATATCAAGATCAAGAATTCAAGATTAACATCCCAATCAAACCAATTTTTCTTAATCATAATCTTTCCAACAATATCATGAATTTCGAAAATGAGTGATATATTTTTCAAGAATTATTTGCATAATTTAATTAAACTTAATAAAATACTAAATACTCTTATTTAGTAATTAAATCAAGTTTTCTTAAATTACACATTTGTGAAAAATAGGAAATGCCAATAGTATAAAACTAACTCCAATTAGGAAAATATTCTGCGTCGAAGTTACGTCCGTAACTTTATCATTTACGGCCGTAATGGGTTACTGGAAATTTTTAGAATTTTGAAGTTAAGGCTGTAACTTTGTCATTTACGTCCGTAAGTGAACCTCTGCTGATCAGCGCTTGTGCTTAATGTTTTGGTCATAAATTTCTCTTCCGATATCGGATTGTGGTGATTCGAAGTGCGTTGGAAAGAAGACTCAAAGATCTATAATTATTTAGCAAATAGATGTTCCAAAACTCGAACTTCTTCTATAGAAAAATTGAGCTTCAATCTCAGACTAAAATTATAGATCACAATCCTTGCGGGTTTTTGATTTCCAACTTCAACCCAAACCTTATTTGACCATAATTTTTTTGCATCTAATCTTCTTCCCACCCATTATTGATTTGTAGCCCTTTGAACATGTCCTTGAAGTTTTGTTTGGTTTGATTTGTAGATCTTGCTGTAGAGCTTGCCATGATTCATCATTTTGGTCATTTTTCATTTCTTTTTGTTCTTTGTGATCCTACCCAACACAAAGCATGAAAATGCATTAAACACTACTTAAATAGGATCAAACCAATAAGAAAATAGGATAACAAGTGAACTAAATAAATGCTAAGAAAGAACTTATCAGTGGTGATAAGAATTCTACATCCTACATCAGAATTCAAACTCCACAGATTCATTAAAGGTATATTTTTTGTTATAAATTCTATCTAAGTACAAGGTTAATCCGGCTATGGTTTCGAATATTTAATTTCAGTTGTACATGTATGATTTGAAATTTGAATTCTAACAGTGGTATCAGAGCCTATCTTGTTACTTTTTAGAATTTGGTAGAATAATTTGATTAATTCAATATGATTGAAGTTATTTTTTGTTTTAGGATTTTAAGAAAATTAATTTTATAATTCAAAATTTGTTCAAAAAATTAATATTTGGTTGAAAAATGAATTGAACAGCCGACGACTGGAAGCGGCGAAGCGTGGTCGCTACGTGGGTGCAGGATACCATGAGGCCAGTAAGGCCACTATTGAAAAATGCAGCGCCGGGTGCTGCTATTAAATAGCGACGCTGCACACCGCTATAGAAGCAGGAAACCAATCTCTAATGCAATTTTTGAAATTGAAGGGGTCTGTTTGCTATTTCTCTTTATGTTTTTGAATTTGGACAATGGCTTTTACAGTAATTTACGAAATTGCAAGCCCTTCTATACAAATTCATTTCCCGGTCAGTTTACAATTTATTTATTTTTTAAAAAAAAAGGCTCGTCATGCAATTTTCGAAATTGAAGGGTCTGATTATAATTTTAAAATGGGTCAAAATACTATTATTCAAATAGAGTTTGAATACAATTTTAAAATGGTTTTAAATTAGATTTTTAAATAGGTTTTAACCCAATTTCTAATTTTGACCAGAATTTTGGTTTTGACCCAATTCAAAATTATATTAAGCCCTGTTTGCTAATGGATTTTTTTTTCAAACTCATTTTCAATCACACATTCCCACAAAATCATTTTTCCCATTACCAAACAAGCTATAAAATTCACGACTTTTAAAGTAATGTTAAGATTGGATTTTAACTAAATATATGACTTTTACCCTAAATTTAGTTTTATTTTATTTAGCATTTTTATCCTAAATTAAAATGTTAATTCAATTTCCCTAATATTGAAATTAGAGTTGAACTTTAATTTGATTTTAATAAAATTCAATTCAATAATTAGTTTATTTGATTAATTGATTATTTAATTGAAATTATTTAGAATTTGTCCTAAATTTAATTAGCTCTAGAAACTTGAAATTTGAGTTGGACTCTAATGTGGTATTTAATTAGAATTTTATTTTAATTAAATATTTCCATCAATTAAAGCATTTGATTAATTAATTAATTGTAGTTCTTATCCACTTTATCTAAATTGGTTTAGACGACATACATTGCTAGAAACTTGAAATATGTTTATATAATATTAGAAATTATAAATATAATACATATATTTGATGAATATCTATTTAGTAGATAGTTATGAACACAACCTATGTGATTGGTAACATTGGTTGGCTATGTGGTTAATTTATTTACTCGTGCCTTTTGTTGGTTGGGTATGCTTGTCTATTATTATTTAATTGGTCCTGCGTACCCATTATTTAATTTATAGGCCTACACATCTATTTGATTCAGGTCTACGTATCAACTAGTATAACATACAGGTTGTAGGTGGTCACGAGAAGATAGCTAATATATGATACATGTTGCAGCAAGAGATAAAGATTTTTTGCATGTAGCATTTGATGACCGAATGTAATGTCTCCTAAAAATTGACCAACTAGTCTTTTTCATGCTTCGAGAAGACTAGATAGCTATTGTTCATAATCATCCATAGTATTATTATATGAATGGTTAATTATACATAGGAATGATCTGACCAAATCCCTCGCTTAAAATTTTATTATGTTATATGCTTTACATTGTTATAATGAAAAACCAAATTCTGTTATTGATGTTAGCTTATTGAGTCACTTAAGGTTGCAATCTGATGGATATGTTTCTCACTATGAAATATCTTATACTTCTAAACAATGGGTCAACTTAACTAAAATCATATCTTTTATCGAGTAAATCAAATGGGATAAAAATCTAGAAGCACTTATTAAATTTGTATTAATTGATTAGTACAAAGTGTCTTCAATTGTTATAGTGAAAAACCAGAATCCACCATTGATGTCCATTTATTGAGTCACTCAAGGCTGCACGAGGGAAGTTGTGTTTATCACTATGAAACATAAGATATTTATGAACAATTGGTACAATTTAACTGAAACCTATCTTTTGTTGAGTCACTCAAGGAGATGAGATTTTAGAGGCATAAGATAGTCAGGGAAACATATATGATGAGTGCAATAGAGAGTTGTCTACCTAATGATCTAGGAGTCACATGGAGAAGTGATGATGAGATTCGAAGCACGGAAGAAACGTCGAAAAGTTCCGAACCCAGGTTGTGGATGGACGGTGGAATCTTGACCCGATATTCACGATGCGATGGCTCGATGATGTAGAATAAAGAACCACGACTTTCGAAATGTCACAAGGAATTGCCCAATCTCCTTGAGAAGTCTCTGATTTGAACGCCACAAATATTCTCAAGAAATATTTGATAAGTTCGGTATTTGAACCCCACAAGAAATATTCTTGATAAGTTCGAAAATATAGGAATCCACCTATGTCTTTTAGTGAATCCTCAATAAAAATTGTTTATATCAAAATCAAAGTCTGAGATTATATTGAATGGAAATAGAATATAAATAGGAAAAACTAAAACCTATCAACCCTAACTGGCTCAAAATAGAATTTTAATTAAAGTAAAATACTAAAATAACTCAATAAAAGAAAAGGAATTAAAATCTGCAAAATATGGAAAATCGCGAAAATCTGATCCGCCCCTCCTTTACGGCCGTAAATGATTCTCTAATCCAAAATTGATATCGCATGTTACGACCATGATTGAAATTATTATGACCGTAAGATTTCCTTCCTGTGAATGTTATGGCAAAGACAATTTGTTTACAGCCGTAAGTGTAAAATTGAAATCTCGCCTCTTAACCAGTAACATGATTACGGTCGTGACCTTCTGGGCGTTACGGCCGTAATGATCAAACAGGTCCTTTTTTTGCTCCGGTTTGTTGCTCCAATTTGCAATTAACTCCGCTTTAGCTTGAATTACTTAAATTTTTCCGTCAAGCCTGCTATGACTCCGATTATCGAGGGTCCGGAACACATCATACCCTCCTTCTTTAGGATGATTCGTCCAGAATCATAGCTTTGTTCCTGTTGTTTCACTTCACCTCCTGGATCAAACGGAAAATTATTGCTTCCATGCCAGAAGGGTGACCAATAGTATCCTGTAACTTGGGTTACATGAATGGATTGAAGTAGAAACTCTTGTGGGCATTGGTGGTGTTGCCCAAATTTCCAAGTACATTTAACTTGCAAGACAAAATTAAATAAAGCGGGGAGGGAAATGTTAGGTTCATGAGGTACAAGGTATGGATCCTTGTATTCATGAATTATGACCATCAATTCCACCTTTTGAACTACGAGGCCCTTCTCTTCACCTCGTTCTCCTTTTGCAACTTCTTGCTCGCCCCCTCTATCTCTTTTCTCTCAAGCTCGGTTTACTTCCTCTAACTCAAAATTTTCTAGCTCATCCACCTCTTCAATTTTTTTCCTTTCAAATTCAACCACATCTTCTACCTCCACATTCGTATCATTAATTTCATGGACTCCCTCAACGGTATTCAAATGTGGATCTACCAATTCAACGCTCGAATCTTGAACTTCTACTCCAACTTCCAATTCTTCATCAAATTTTGGAGTTTGTTCACCTAACTCCACATTTTCAACTCCTACCACAAAGGTCGGGGTCTCTTCAACTAATTCATGTCTCAAGCCTCCCTCCTTCTTTTCAACTTTCATATCCCGAGGCTCAACATGATTTTCACTCTCTTCTAACCATCTAATTACCGCCTTTCGTTTCTCCTCCTTGATTTGTAATTTATCCAAATATTTTTTTTCTGTCTCCCGTTCACACATCAATCTTTCTTCATAAATTTCTTTTTGAATTTTTAAAATTGCTTTTGGATCAATCTCGGCTCCTCTCTTAACCCCGGTTCCATCCCTAGGTTTATGATCACGCCTATATTGACTCTCATCACTACGATTTACTTGAGATCGTCCCTTTTTCAATTTCCCTTCCCTTTCATCTAGTTTATCCAACCTCATCAAAGCATCATTCAAAAATCTCCACATACGATCTTTATCATTATCATTCCCCCTTCTAGATGGATATTTTTCTTGGAAATTGGACATTATAAAATTTATGTAGAACAGAATCGAAAAGAACAATAAACAAAGGATCAAGAAATTCAAGAAAGTGGTTCTTGAATGGACTCTATTTTTTTAATTTTTTTTTTTTTGAATTTTGGATGAATTTTCGGAATAAAATAAATAAAAAAATAATCTTTTTTTTTTTATAAATCCGAAAATTCGACAACGAACAGGACAAAAAAAACGGAACTTAATTGTGATAAGAATTAAGCAAAACAAACACTTTTGAAATTTTTTTGGAACGATTTTTTGGATTAAAGACTCAACAAACTCAAGAACAAGAAGAACACAAAAAATTGAAAATAAAACACTCAACAAGATATAGTTGTTTTTTATGGGACTCGATGATAAACATAAAAATCAAACTGGATAGATAAACCTGAATTCAGAGTCCAGCTCTGATACCAAATGATACGATTCGAGACGCGCGGAATTGAATGCCGGAAAGTTCCGAACCTAGGTTGTGGATGGATGGTGGAATCTTGACCCAATATTCACGACACGATGGCTCGACGATGCGGAATAAAGAACTACGACTTTCGAAACACCACAAGGAATTACCCAATCTCCTTGATAAGTCTCTGATTTGAACGCCACAAATATTCTCAAGAAATATTTGATACGTTCGGTATTTAACGCCACAAGAAATATTATTAATAAGTTCGAAAATATAGGAATCCACTTATGTCTTTTATTGAATCCTCAATAAAAACTGTTTATACCAAAATCAAAGTCTGAGATTACATTGAATGGAAATAGAATATAAATAGGCAAAACTATAACCTATCAACCCTGCCTGACTCAAAATAGAATTCTAATTAAAGTAAAATACTAAAATAACTAAATAAAAGAAAAAGAATTAAAAATCTGCAAAATATGGAAAATCTCGAAAATCTGATCCGCCGCTCCTTTACGACCGTGAAGAATCCAGTTACGACAGTAAATAATTCTCTGATCCAAAATTGATATCGCATGTTAAGGCCATGATTGAAATTATTACGGCCGTAAGATTTCCTTCCTGTGAATGTTACGGCCGTGACAATTTGTTTACAGCCGTAAGTGTAAAATTGAAATCTCGCCTCTTAACCAGTAACATGATTACGGCCGTGACCTTCTGGGCGTTACGGCCATAAGATCAAACTGGTCCTTTTTTTGTTCCAGTTTGTTGCTCCAATTTGCAATTAACTCCGCTTTGGCTTGAGTTACTTGAATTTTTTCGTCAAGCCTTCTATGACTCCAACTGTCGAGGGTCCGGAACACATCAAGTGATTGATAGGAGTATCTACCTGGATATTTTATTAGGGCTTGTTGAGCCACTCAAGGTTCTAATAGAACAAAATGGATCTAAATCCAACATGATTCTATGAGATTAATGTTGAGGGTCATTAATTCTAATAAAATAGAAGGAGCAATCAATTTAATAAAAGATCATATTAAATTGATTTATGCATGATAATACATAATTTTATTTTTATTATTTTATTATTGTGGGAGTATATAATTGTTATGCTTTAAATCCAATCATTGAGATTGCATAACACATATATTATTACATTTAGTTTAACTCATTATATAAGTAATAGAGTATAAGAGAAATTATAAGTAACTTGTAACTGTAAGTCACAAGGTGTTTTAACTGCGAGATACAACTCATTAATAACTTATTCTAAAATTATCCCTAGAGTAACAGTAAGATACGGATATTGTTCTTGCAGTTAACTAGCATGTGTTCCATTTATTTCTTATGAAGAAAGTAGCTTATCTCACAAGCTAAAATGTAGAGGGACATTCGAATGAACACGTGGATTCATTGTTGATGCACATAGCATTTGATGACTCGTCTAGAGATTCGACGAAGATAATTATCCAAGCATCAGTGTGTGAATATCTAATGTGCGGTTTTGGATTGGTCCTTTGACTTGGGGAAGTCATAGAATCTTATATGAGGTTACTAATAGCCCAAGACTAACTAACTAAAAGGGGACTAAATTGGTTTTATAAAATCTCTTGATAGAAAAACTAAAAGTTGAAACAATGAATCAATTAGAATACTTAGTTTGTAAATGTAAAGTGATATGAATATGTAAACTCAATCGATAAAGCAAGTAGTACTTAGATAAAGTATTGCACAATATAGAATGATGAAATAAAATAAGTACAATGAAAGTAAGCAAAAAAGATAAGAGAGTGCAAACAATATTTTAAAGAGGTTCAATATACCAACATGATCTACGTCCTCTGTTATCGAGCTCTCTATCATGAGTAAGGTCAGATCCACTATTATGGTAACTTACAATAAGGAGTACCAAATCATTAAGTGACTTACAATAAGAAGCACTTATCCTTAGGTGACATACAACAATGAGCACTTAACCTTAATAACAATCGAGTTTTCACAAGGCTCTCAAAACTACCAAAATATAAATGATAATTTTACAATTGATTAACTCTCTTAACAAATGATATAACCAAGTCAAGTATTTTGAGAGTTAGAATAAACTTTAATAGATATCAAATATTTAAAGCTCAAGTGTTTGTAAAAACTTTGATGAATGATATATGATGGTTTAGCTTGTATCAAAGTTTTTCAGCCAATGATCTCTCTTAAAAAATAATATGAGTTGAGTATGAAGAGATATACATTTCAATATAAATGTTTTGTGATGAAGAACTCAAGCAATAATCAAGAATAGATAAGAATAGTGAGTTTTCTTCAAAATAAAATATTTATTAAAAATGTATAAATAATTTGATCAACCAAATGATTCTTTATATTAAATGAAATAGAATATAAAATCAAGTAAGCTCAATGATTTTGAAGTGAATAAATTTTCTTAATTGCTTTTGTAAGTTGTTTAAATTGAATGGAAGAGAAATGACTACTTATATATCAAGAAAATAAAACTCAGACACTTTCGGTTTATCAAGAGTGAAGTTTTGGTCGACTACACTATCAAAGTATCCATTATGAATTTAACCGTTGGATTTATGGCTGAGTAAAACTTTCGTTCGGTCGATCAAACTATCAATCGATCAGTACCTTTCGGTTGACCGAAATAAGTGATTTTTGGAAATTTTAATTTATATCAAAATATTCATTTTTTTTTCAAAATCTATTTCATATTATGTGTCTAAATATTTTTATGCAAGTGATGAATTTATGAAAATAATTTAAGCTTTATGTACTTGCTAAAGATTGATGAGTCGATAAATTTACATATAATTTTGAAGTTTCAATAAAGAACTTCTAAACTCTAATATTCGACATTCTTGTTCTCTTAGAGTCTCTTTTGATTTCTTCTGCTTCAATGGATGACAATTTGAATCTTTGAATGTTTAACGAGATATATAAGAAAAACTCAAGAATTGAAACTTGTTAGAAATACAAGTAATTTTGTTTATTATAATCAAAACAATAAGTATGTAAATAATCATAGGTCAACAGTTACTATGCTTTATGTTACCTATAAGTGTTCATAAAACGAAATAATTTTCTATGTGTTCACATTTGTCATAAAAATATAGCCGGGTCACATATGAAGATAGGATTTAATTCTTGTTCGAAAGAGAGTTTTAAATAAAATAGGAACATTGATATTCAAAATCTCATGAATTGTTGGTAAGCATTTAAGTCAAAATATGAATGATAAAAAATAAAGCGGATTCTCAAATCTAGCATATTTTCTAATAAATTTTACTATTCGAACTTGTTTACTTTTTAAATTGTTAGTTCATAAAATTCACAATAAACTCGATATTTTCTCTAGTTCTAGTTAAGATTTTTAATCTAAAATAATAAGCTTACTCAATCCTCATGGGTACAATACATAAACTCAAAGTCCACTATATTACTTGTGCGAACCGTACACTTGCGGTAAGGAAATAGTGCAACAAGTTTTTGGCATCTTTTTCGGGATTATAGTTTAGATTTATTTTTAGATTATTTTCACTAATTTAGCTTTTAGTTTAGTATTTTTAATTTTAATTTTATTTTCAGTTCATTCACTAGTTCTTCTGTGCTCTCTCAAATTTGAGCATGCGAAGTTTGAGATAGGATTATCTTGCAGAAGTTGATCCGAAAATCAAACATACTCTTCATATCATGTTAAGAGAAGCAAAAAAAAAAAAAAAAAAAAAAAAGAAAAGAAAATCAAAAACAAGAAGAGATGGCAAAAGATAATACAAGGGATGATGAATGAAATATACTTGTGGGTGACTTCATGACTCCTCAGATTATTCAGAATTAATCAAGCACGTTTATCCGCCTTTTGGTTAGCCTAATTTTCAATTGAAGACAACTATCATCAACCCATTCCAAAACGGACATCAGTTCTATAGCAGACCTGACAAAAATCCACATACGTATGTCTCTAGATTCATGGAGATCTGTCAACACTTCAAATATCATGATGTGTCAGATGATGCCATCAAAATTTGCCCATTTCCACACACTTTAAGAGATAGAACTTTGGATTGGTTAGATTCTCATCCCGTTCCAAGACTTGGAATGATTTGATCCAAAAAGTTTGCTCAAAGTTCTTTCCACCATTCAAGATTGTTAAGCTCAGACATGACATAACCATGTTTCATCAACAAGATTCAGGAACATTCGATGAAGCTTGGAACAAGTTTAAAGCTTGCTCAGAAAATGTCATAACCATGTCATCACACAGGGCCATCAAATGCAGTTCTTCTACACAGCTCTCGTTTCTCAATTAAAGAGTTTGGTGGAATTTTAATCGAATGGCTCACTAACTACTAAAACTGTTGGAGGGGTGCTGGAATTATTTGTGAGAATAGCCAATAAAAAAGTGATGTGTGCATCTGACAGGTCAATTCAAAGAAAGCCAAGAGGGGTCTATGTGCTAGACATTTATACCGAATCATCAGCAAAAATTGACTATTTCGTTACTAAGGTGGAAAATATATCACGATCTGGCCATTCAGTGAGAAACGAAATATTGAGTTGTGAAAAATGTGGAGCAAGTCATTTGATTGTAAATTCTTCCAAATTGGCATGCCTAGCTAAGTAGGTTGATTTGATATAGAGGGGACAACGCCAACACAATCTGTATTCAAATACTTATAATCCGGGTTGGAGAAATCACCCAAAAAATTTTTGGGGAGATAATCATCATAGTAGTGGATCGAAAGTACCTCAATTCCAACTTGAAGAAAAGAAGTCTACAATTGAGGATATGTTTGGGAAATTCATGAAAAAGGGCATTACATTACATGAGAAAGACATGAACTACTCTGCAAAATTAATAGGCTTCAATTAAAAACTGGGAGATACAAATGGGACATATGGCACATGTTTTGGCAAATAAAGCACCAGGTACACTTCCCAGTAATACAACGACTAATCCTAGAGACCGGGCTGATGCGATTAAAACATGCAGTGGTTTTTCAACTGCCTGAAATCCATGTCAAGAGATCAACTGAAGTTCGAGAAAAAGATTTTGAAAAGGAGGATAAATAGGTTGAAGCATCTGAGAAAGCACCTGAAATAAAGAGAAAAGGCGATAAGGGGAAATCAAAAATTAACCTTTATGAAACCTTGTTCCGTTCCAACAATGGTTGAAGAAAATAAAGAAGATCAATAGTTCAACAAAATCTTGGAAATGGTCAAGAAACTGCACATCAATGTACCGTTCATCGATGCAATAATACAAATTCCTAGCTACTCTAAGGTTGTGTTTAATTAGCTAGCATTTGCCTTGGAAAATGCAAATTCTTCCCATTTTGCCTTCTTGTTGGTTGTTTGATTGCCAACATTTTCCAACGTTAATATTTTCCTACCTGTTGTCACGTGAGGGTTTGTGAGATAATATTTTCCTCTAGTTTGGTTATTTTTGCTGCTGTTAAAATTATTATGAAGTACAAATGTGTGAAAAATTATAAAAGAAATGATTTGATTAAAAAAGCTAAATTTTGCTTTATTTGTCATTAAAAATATGTCAATCAAACAAAAAAACTTGAAAATTTCCCATTTTTTCACCTAGAAAATTAATCCAATCAAATGTCTCCAATTGATATTTTCCATGAAAATATGTTCTAGGCAATTCAATTCCCTATAAATTATTTTCTTTCTACCCATTTTTCATCTTTTCAATCAAACACAGTCTAAGTTCTTGAAGGAGATGATTTATAAAAGAGAAAAATTGAGAATTTCGAGACAACATCCTTAACTGAGGAGTGTAGCTCAATATTGCAGAAGAAGTTTCCACTAAAACTTAAGGCTCCAGCGAATTTTTCTATACCTAGCATTATTAGTAATTTAGAATTTAATAAAGCTTTATTTGATCTTAGTGTAAGTATTAATTTAATGTCCATATGTGTATATATGAAGCTAGGATTGAGAGATCTGAAACCCATGTCACTCATTTTTCAGCTAGTCGATCGCTCAATCAGACATCCATATGGGATCATTGAGGATGTTCCGGTAAAAGTAGATAAATTTATTTTTCGAACTGACTTTTTGATTTTAGACATGGAAGAAGATAGTAAGATGCCATTAATATTGGGTTGACCTTTCCTTGTAACGAAAAGAGCCTTAATCGATGTGGGAAAAGGAGAGGTAACATTTAGAGTCAAAACGAATAGGTGACATTCAGCATGACTCGAACGAGAAATCAATATCCACTTCTTGAAAATTGCTCCAAAATAGAGGTTGACTCACGGCATTGTCATAGGGAAAGCTTTGAGCACAGGGTCAAAGCAAATGACAATGCTTCAACATCTTGTTTCTTGCTACCTTGAGATATTCTACCAAAAAGTCTAGTTCTAGACTATAAATTAGATGCCTATAGGGATGCAATCAAATTCTTAAACACTTTTTGTTTATCATGCTTTATTTACGGTTTTTGCTTATTTCCTTTACACTAGGAGTTAGGATTGCATGCATACTTTATTTTGCATTCTTGACATTTGTAGCATTTAGTATCAAATTTTCATTTAGTTCATAGCACATTCATCATGATCACTAGCATAATTTTGAGCCTAGAACATGAAAACACTGTTAGGTGATAAGTGGCACGCATCATTGATGCACAAAGGGGTTGAAAACAGATTTCACATGAAACAATTTTTTTTTTTAATTTGGAATTTACAGTAAAGGCACGCGATCGTGCAGGTAGATTCATGGCGGGTTGGATAGTTTCAAAACAAAGGTTTTATCTTCCCAAAAATCATTATGTAACTCACGAATCTCTCAATCCCAAATCATCTCAAATTCAAATTTTCACCAAAATCCACAACTTCACATTGCATTCAATCTAACTCAACATTATCATCACCTCAAAACCTAATGAAATGTAAGAAATTCAAAATTATTTATATTTTTTAAGAAAATTTTCTTGTGAAATTTGAATTTGTTGAATGTTGGAAGATGGGTTTTGGTTAGAAAATGGATTGGATTGATTGTGATTTTAGGTGTAAAGGTTTTGAATAAACTCAAGTGCCCAAGGTTATGATCTTCCTTATGAACTATCAATGTATTTTAGGTGTTCGATAAAATGTTTCAATGAGTTCTTTGAGTTTTTGCAAATATTTTCAAGTGATTCTCTTTGTATCATGTTGCACATCATAAATTCATCATACATTCATAATTTAGAGTGGTTTAATGCATAGAACTGGAAAATGACATCATTGCACATCATGGTATGATGTGCTTGACATCATTGCACCATTGCACATTCCAAACAGGTTCATGTAACCTACTTTGTCCTACTTTTTCTCTACCTAAACGACCTCCTTTTGACTTGAATTTTGAATATGTTCTAGTCCAGATCATATAATTTCATATGTCCAGAGATAGCTTAAGAAAATTTCATTTTCTGAGGCAATGTTTGGGGCTGAAATCACTATTGACACATGTTCTAAATTCAATTATTCTACTATATCCTGGTTTGGGGTATTTTGTTGTTTTAGTTCAGTATCTATAGGGTTTGTATGCTACTAATATTGATTTATTCATCATGTGAAAGGAATATGCCACCTAAAAACATCATAAACTGATTCGAAAAAAAAAAAGGAAAAATGTCGGATCATCCAAAAAGATGCTATAAGTAGAAAAGCCATGTCACGAAAATAAGCATCTAAACCCAAGAGGTACTTGACCCCTCTCTTTTGTATTGCTTTTATTTGTTATATCTATTTGTTATACATTGAGGGCAATGCATTTTCTAAGTTTGGGGATGGGTATCTCATTAATTTCCTGTTTTATATGCGCATTCATTCGATTTTTTGGGATTTATATAAAAAAAATCAAAAAATCTCAAAAGTACTATTAATTTGTCTGATGACTATGATATTGTTCAGATTAAATCTTTGCTTTAGTTAAAATAATAGACAACATTTGAACTTGATTTCTCATTGACTGATTATCCATGTTAGACTTTATGAAACTGAGCACGTAGTCAATGTCGAATTATTACTTGTGTAGGAACATACTCAATATGTGGGGCAATTGTATGCAATTTGATCTACGATTGACTTTATAATCCCCATCCTTACATCTTTAGGAATCATGATCTTTACTTAGAAGTTAGAAACTAAACTTACTCAATAGCAGTTTGGTGTGGAAAGATTAGTTAGTATATGGATGTATAAACGTTTGAGGGTTTGAAGTTCTTGAAATATACTTTTAGTGAAAGGGATTTTGGTCAATGACTATAAGCCGACACTAGCTACATAAAATTCTTCTCTTCGTAACCTTTTTTACTCAAGCAATTAAGCTTTTAAGGGTATTGAAATATGGTACCATAAACTCATCTGAGTTGAGATTTGTCATCCTAAAGCTCGTTACATGGATCAATTAAAAAGCTCAAGCAATAAATGACTTTAAGACATTGAAATATATTTTACTGTTCTTTGTAGCCTTTGTGACTAGGGTATCTCGAAACCTAATGCACTAAAGTCATCTGACTTGGAAGTCACCGATCTAAAGCTCGTTACAGGAGTAACTTAGAAACCTAATGAGAAAAGTATCGCACAAAAGATGAGAAAAAAATGAATTAAAGTGCTTGGTATAAGTTTTGAGATTAGAACTTTATAGACTGAGGGTGTGGAATTGGGAGCTGATTACCATCGATCTTTTATGTAGACTTGTCTAGTTTTGACTTCCTTGTGTGGAAATTTAAAATATTGATATTTAGAGACCACGTGAGTAGAAGGAACCTGGGGATTGGAGAGAAAAGCATAAGGTTCTAATCATACGTATAGATACAAGAAAAATAAAACGAAAGTCATGGTTTGATCACATGGAATTCGGGTTTTTAATACATTATAAGCCGCATTATGTTGAGTATATTTTTATATGGAAATGCGTTTGACATTGGCTATTCACACGCACACGAAAATTTGAGCATCAGATAAGTAGAAATATTTTTTATTATGTTGTTCAGTTTTCAGAAGTGGAGGAAGAAGGAAATAAAGGATCAAAATGAAGAAGTTCAAAAGTTCAAGGACTCAACTGAAGTAATTGAAAGATTAAGGACTTGCTATGTAGTTAAAAAAGAGATACTAATTTGCAACGAAACAAAGGGTGGAATTTATGTAAAAAAAAATGTGTATAATATATATATATATATAAACTATGTTAAATGTGCATGATTTTGCACGCTTTGAGGAATTATGCATAATAATTGTATCGTTCTTGATGGTCGACCATGTTTGAAAATTCAAATTTTTGCTATGTTGGTATAGCTTGTGTTGATCTATTTCAATTTATTGATGGTGTGTATGATTCTAATTATTTTTTTTTTTTAACTTGCGAGGAACACACTACTTGTAACACTTCCAACCAAACATGGAAACACAAGAAACAGGTCGAAATCATCAAAGCGAGATCAAAACAAAGCTTCAAATTATCACATCGCTCCCTAAACTTGGGAAGTACCTAACTTCTCTTTTATGTATTGTAATTAATTGATATATCTTTTCTTTTACATTGAGGACAATGTAACTTTCTAGTTTGGGGGGGTTGGTATCTCATTTCTGTATTTTGTTCATTTGATACCTTATTTTTGGGTAAGATTCAATAAAAAATATATATTTCATTGCCTAGGATGTAGTATGAATCAAATCTTGCTCTAGCTAGGATTTTGGACAACGTGAAGACGTGAATTTTATGAACTAGTTATCACTTACCAGGTTTCATCTACATTGCGTACATAGCCATTAGTGGATAAATACTCATGTAGGCATTTGTTTCACACGTGTGGGGCAAGTATTATGCACATTTAACATAGGAATGACTATTAATCCTTAAATTTAGATCTAGAGACATCCCAGCCTTTAAAAATTAGAATCTAAATTTGCTCAAGAGCAGTTTGGGGATGGGAAGAAGTGGTGAAGGTAGGCTTGAACTTTTAATGGTCTGTAGTTCCTGAAATGTGTCATTGGTTGAAGAGGTCTTGGTCAATGAGTATAAACCATTGCCAGTATAAAAATAGAAAAATTCTAAAGTTCTTATTGTACTCTTCAAAAGCCTTTTGGACTCGAGTAATTAAAACCAAGGGGTCTTTCAAACCTAGTGCCCTAAAGTCATCTGGTTTGGGAGTCACCAACCTAAAGCTCGTTATAGGGGTCAATTAGAAAGCAAATATAGATAGTGGACTTACACATAAGACATTAAAACATCTTTAACTTTTCTATTTAAGCATTTATGACTTGAGTAATTAAGTCTGAGAGGCCTTTCAAACCTGGTGCCCTAAAGTCGTCTGCCTTGGGAGTCACCTACCTAAAGCTCGCTACAGGGATCATATAGCAAGCAAGTATGAAAAGTTCTGCACAAAGATGATAAAAGATATGAATATAAACAGAAAAAGTTGTCCATTAAAAAAAATTGGTATAAGCTTGTTGATTGAGACTTTGATACTAATGTCATGAATTAGGGAACCGCTTACCGTTGATTGTTTGGACAGACATAGCTAATTCTGACCACCTGGAGTGAAAAAATACAAATTTTTGATGTTTAGAAACCACATGAATAGAAGGAATCTTGAGATTCGAGAAAAAAGCAGTAAGTTTTGATTATCCATGAGCGATGCAAGGAAAATCATTAGATTTATTAGGGTGATCACATGGGATTCGTGCTTGATTGTGAATAATAAGCAACATAGTGTTAGGTATATCCTTTGCATGAGTAGAAGTTTGATATTGACTATCCATACACACACTTGAAAATTTGACATGAGATAACTAGAAACTATTTTGCTATGTTGTTCATAACTCTTGCTCAAAGCGTGAACTGATTTGGACTATTGAGGCAATATGGTAAATGAGTTAACAGTTAAAAATTTTTGTTATTCAGTTATTTTGATAGAATTTTGTTTTTAGTTTTAGTTTGTTCGAGGGCGAACAAATATTCTAGTTTGGGGGGTTGATAAGTTTATTTTATACACTTATTTATCTGTCTAAATTAGGATATTATTTTATTTTTCTTGAATAAATTTTGTTTAATTGTTATTATTTGTCATTATTTCAGGTTTTATCTCAAAATCAAGAAAAATGAGAAATTGGAACAAAACCTCAATTTTGGATACGATTGGAGATAAAACGAAGACAAGGGACCGACTTGAATTATTCGAAAATAAATGAGGCTCAAGAATTAAACCTACCCTAATGTTAATTGGGCCTCAAAACCAATTGCAAGAAAACTCTTTTGGCCCAAATTATGAGTGGATTTTGGAGATATATATACACATTGCTGAGAAAAAGAAGCAGAGCAGTCGAGAGGGGGAACGAAACGGAGACTTTATGGAGTAGGAGGTGAGCATTATCATTGTTATATACATTAAAAAGGTTAGGTGCTGGGAATTGAGAGAGGTAGTGGACACGGCTGGGAGTTTGGATGTAGCGACCGAGAATTTTTCCGTGACTTATTTAAATATTTTTTAAAAATATGTTGCTACAACTTTGACCCAATTATTTTAAACACATTTTCGCCTAGTCATTTTAAGTGAAAATCTAATTTATTTAAATTTATCTTAGTTCAATTTAAAGTGTCTCGTTTTCATTATTTTAAAATCCAAATTTTAATTATTTTTAGTCAACCTTTCAATTTATTTTGATTCAAATTTATTTAAGTCCAAAATGTTTTAAATCCCCAATTCATGTTCCAATTCAATTTAAATCCCAAAACTTCCTCCCCAACTTCCATTTTTGCATATTCAGCACATTTTTTCCCTTCCCCATGATCACTCTTTAATCCCATTAATCCCACTCAAATAGTCATCCAATTTGAATTAATCCCAAATCCCTCTCAATTAGCTATGCAACTTAAATTAATTCTCAAATCCCTCTCCAGTTTCCAACTTCCACACGTCTTTCCCCAATAACACATTCATATTCCATAATCAAATCCTAACTAATCAAACATCAATTCCCCACACGTTTCTCTCCCACAACTCACTTTCCTACCTAATTCTCCACAATATTTCCTCTATTTCACATCATTCCATCTTCTCACAACTCACTCAGCAAGAAATTTGCAAGCAATATTCTGGTAACATTTTTCTCCCATTTACAAAATTCATTTTCTTGCAAATCCCAATCAACTTCAGCAAACCAATAATCTCAACTCCATAACCACGGCCATCATCACTGCATTCCCGAACCAATTCAACATTATCAACACCATAGCCAACTACTGAAATCACACTACACCTTCACCACCACTGCCTCATTTGAAAAATTCACAACCTCCACATCCGAACAACCACAGTCACATTTCATCGACAACAATCATCGCAGCACCTCATTGTCTAAACCAATGTAGTCACCGCTGTTCACCAAAATAGATCAAACCAATCTGCAACATCAGCCATGGCCAATCCACCATCAACACCACCAAGCTGCCACCTTCAACGCCAATTGAATCATGAACATCACCACCATCATCAGAATCGAACACCACCACCAGCCACTACACTAAACCAGCCACTGCCCAACTCAAGTCTTTAACCAAATCAAACCACAAACCAAGAAACCAACAAGAAAACTAGTTACTTACCTTTATCACCGGCCATCTGGGCGGATTTTGGCCGGAAACCACAATCCAAAAACCCGAATCCAACCTCGATTAACCTTCATATTTCGCACCCAAAATCAGCCCAAAGTCCATATTTTCCACACACCCATGCTCGTCCCATCGCCGCCATGTTTCGGCGGCGTTATCGCCGACCTCGCAGTCGGCAGTGGCTGAAAACCGGAGGAGCCTCTCCGGTCGCGTCTCTCCCTCTCGCCTCTCCTCTGATTGTAAACGGTGAGAGAGAGAGAGAGAGAGAGAGAGAGAGAGAGAGAGAGAGAGAGAGAGAGAATTTTTATATAATTGTTATATTTTATTTGATTTTCGAAATTTTCTTTTAAACCCCAAGTTTTTAAAACGTGTCTATTTCAGTCCCCCTTGTTTTCAAATTAATGTTTAAGCCCCAACGTTTGAATAGTAATAAGTTTCAGTCCCTGTTAGTTTAACATGTTTTATTTCAAGCCATAAGGTTTTAAATTATTTTAAATAAGCCCTTTAGTTTCAAAGTATTTGTTTCAGCCCATATTTTAAAAGAGTTTTATTAATCAGCCCTCATGTTTTAAAGCCATTTTAATTCAGTCCCAAGTTTTAAAATATTTAAGTCAACCCCTTTAGTTTTTAAAAGTATTATTTTGATCTTTTAGTTTTAAAATATTTTATTCAACTCATAAGCTTTTACAAATCATCTATTTTGATCTCAACTCTTTTCAAATCCCAACTATGTTTGATTTTTAAATTAATCTCTAAAGCTTTTATTTCTTCTTTTAAAACTCTTTTGTTTCAAAAATATTTGATTTCCAAATACCACTTTAAGGTTTATTTATTATTGGCTAGACGAGGCGCTTGGACATTTAGAAGAACAACGTGAACTTTCTTGGTCAACTTTCAGACTCGTGATTTGAGGTAGACTCGCCCCCACTAATTAGTTTAAATTATAATTGCATGTCTTATGTGAAATTACGTGATTTACATGCTTTGATGCATGAGACGAGAAAAGAATATCTCTTATGAGATAAGATGAGAAATGATGATGTTATACATAACTTATGTGCCTTAAGTGCACGAGACGAGACTACCCACACCCTATGATTTTAACAGCCTCAATTTTGAAAATACAAGAGCCCAAGAATGTGATGATGATGTCACTGTATGATTGCATAATTACATGTTCAATTATTCTGTAAATTAATTATTGGCGATGAGTCTACTGAGTATTTTTCGAAATACTCATTCCATTATTTTAACAGTTTTTGCAGATCTCGGAAATGCCAGCGAATGAAATGGCAGCGGTGGCAAATTAAATAAATAATGATGTTATTAGAAAATTTTATGAATGTTACTCATTAAACTATTTATCGTTAATTTTATTTAAATAATTGAGACACAAGTTTTTTTTTATGTATTGTTCTATATTTCAATTAATTAAGTTTCCGCTGAAATTTTCAAATAATGAATGTGAGGTTTTGAATTAAATTGATTTTCCGCAAAAAAATCATATTCAAAGGACGAAGTGGCGTCCCGGGCTCCTCGGAATCCGGGGCGTTACATTGGAATTGAGGAGAATTAGAGACTACTTGGGGGAATTAAAAAGTTGACTGGTATTAAAGAGTAGGGAGGCAGATTTACATATATACATTGGAAGGTAGAAGACTCTTGGAAAAAAGTGGTCGGCTGGTGCATTAAGGCATTGGTGGAGTAATTAAAATAGGAGGTGTCGGCCGATTGGAATTAACAAAGGCAGCCGAGAGGAATTAAAAGGGAGAGAGGTCAGTTGGGTGTTTGTGCAAACAAATGACATTTGTGGAATTAATTGGAGGTGTGCAGGGTGGTGATTAAATGGAGAGAATTGGTGATGAGATCCCAGTCGGGAAATCTCGTCGAAAATGCGGAATAATGAAATTTAAAACCCTAGGATAGATGTAGATCAGATCTGACACGAAAATAACAAAAACACGAAAGAAATAACGGAATTAAAGATAGATTGACGATAAAACCTTGACCCGACAATCACGACGCAATTAATTGACGATGCGGATTGAAGAACCAAGATTGGTGAACGCCACAATGGATGTTAATTCCTTGATAAGTTCGTTGGGTGAACGCCACAAAGAACAGATCTTTGATAAGTTCGAAATAAAGGGAATAACTCGACCTTTCAATTTTGGAGAATCCTCTCTCAAATATTATTAATCTCAAAATCAAACTTAACTTTTACAATGAATGGAAAGAAGTATAAATAAGTAAAATAACCTAGCATCTAATTTACTCAAAATAGAATTCTAATTAGACTAAAATTCTAAAATAAGAAAATAACCTAAAAACCAAAAGGAAATAAAATAATTGGAAAATCCGGAAAATCTGGCCCGCTCCTCATTTACGGCCGTGAGGAACTCTCTTACGGCCGTAATGGCCTCTCTGATCAAAAATCTGATTTATTAGTTACGGCCGTAACTTTCAGACTTACGGCCGTAAGCCTGGTTCTGCTGAAATTCTGTCTTTTCCCTCGATAGTTGATTACGGCCGTGACAATAGCTTTTACGGCCGTGATTATATGAGTTACGGCCGTGAAGGATTTCTATTACGGCCGTAATGCCTTTTTTGCATAAACAATTTCGTGTACTCGGCTCGGCTTGGCTTGATTCTTTCGTCTTCTCGGCTCGATTCCAACATGTATCTTACTCCGTTTTGCAGGTAGATCACTGTCGTATTACCGATGTCTCGACTTCGCCCTTCGATGCCTAGTCCGGATCACATCATACTCCCTCTCTTGAAAAGGATTCGACCTCGAATCCATTTTTGGTCGGCTTTTCAGATTTCTCCTGCTTTCCTCGGCTCGATGATCATTTTTAAGCTTCGTGCAATCCTTTAGACTCTTGGGCTGCTTATTTTGGCCAATAAATTTCTGCCCCGTCTTAAATCCATGGCTTGACTTATGTCCCTGCAAAACAGATTTAATAGAACTGGGGAGGGATGTGTTAGCAAATAAACTCATTTTTGTAGTGGACTCTCTTTTCTTTTTCTTTTCACTCTCAAGCTCACCTTTTTCTGAGGTCGTGGCCTCAACTCACTTGTTTTCAATTTTCACACCCTCTCCTTTTCCTGAGGTCGTGGCCTCAACGCTCTTATTTTTCCTCTCAAACTCGCTCTTTATTTTTAATTGGTCCTCTTGGACCTCTTTAGGTGATAGCGGAGCAAGAGTGATCATTTTTCCACCCTTCATGAAAGAATATCGATTTTTAAACCCCTTCGTGCACTACCCTCCTATCATGTTGCCAAGGTCTCCCCAACAAAATATGGCCAACATGCATAGGTACCACGTCACAAACCACCTCATCCTTATAACCCCCGATTGTAAAATTGACCCTAGCCTGTTTATTTACCTTAATTTCTCTCGACTCGGTCAGCCATTGCAATTTATAAGGGTTCGGATGTTTTATCAAGCTCAAACCCAATTTCCCAACCAACATGGTACTAACCACATTAGTACAACTCCCCTCGTCAATCACCATACCACAAACCTTTTTACTCACTAGGCATCTAGTATGAAAGAGATTATCCCTTTGCTCACCAATTTCATCCACCCTGACCCTAGTACTAAGAACACGCCGATTAACAAGTGAATCTTTAACAGCATAGGTCAGCCCTTCCTCATCACTACTACTACTACAAGCCCCAACATCCACTAACTTAGGCATTCCCTTAAATTCATCCTCGGAACTAATTTCACCATTATCACGTAAGATCATTAGCTTCCTATTTGGACACTGGGATGCTATATGACTCGTACCCAAGCACTTAAAATATTTAATATTTCTATCCCGAGTAGTTTGAGAATCAGAAATATTTTTACCTTTCGTTGTAGGCTCCTCCTTCCCTTTCGGGTTATGTTCAACGTTGGATTCCTGCTTCGGTTGTGATGTAGGATAAGATGGTGAGTGTAACACCCCAAGTTCAAGAATATTAAACCTAGGTGTTAACTTCCCTTTTCCTTTTAATGCGGAAATAAATCATTTAAAAACCTCAACATGTTCATTTTCTATTATGAAATTTTTCAGAAATTTCGACAGAGTCTCCTCTGTAAATTGGACATAGCCAACCTGTAGAGGGACATCAAAATCATTTTAAGGTACACATCTCAACTCATTCAATCCCAAACATCATCCAAACCAATACAATAAATTCCAAACTCCTCAACAATATAATTCTAAGTAAATAAACTTTAGCAAATGAAAGAAGAGGTAATTTAACCTCAATAATACATGAATTAAAGAATAAATAATGAGAAATTGAAATAAATTCCAATTTAAACTTTATTTTAAAAGGGTTGAAGCGGGTATAGCCTGAGTCAGCTGTCGAGTGCTCTCCTCGGATCACCTAACTTTCATCACCTGAAATGTTGGAGAGGGATTGGGGTGAGCTAAAGCTCAGTAAGTAAACTTTATGCATGAAATGCATGCTTATGACATGAATGATTTAAAAATTTCATATATGTATCCCCATTTACTTTACTTTCCAAAACTTTCAAACTTTTCGAACTTTCATTTCATTTCAAAACTTTCACTTCATTTCCATCGTGAGCTCACTTGATGTAACTTCTAGTCAATCAGAATACAGTGGGCAATTTCTTATTTGGAACCAGATTACATTCACATTTCCACCGCAAAGCGGTTTAACATTCACTTTTCCACCGCAAAGCGGTTTAACAGTCCACCGTAAACGGTTGAACATTCCGTCGCAGAGCGACTTAATTCGGGTACGCCAGTCCCCCGCGCCCCATTTCCCACTCGCAACTTTCATGAACTAGAAGTACACCCATTCTTTCTTTAAAAACTTGGGATACATAACTTTTGAACAAACTTGCACCTTGACACATTTCTTTCATTTAAAAACATTTCACTTCCCAATTTCGATGCCAATGCATGCTTGATGATGCAATGAGATGATAATGTGCATGCTTGAACATTCTTCATAATAACATATGCTTTCACAAAGTAAATGAAATTCATCAAAGCAAGTAAGTTGCAAGACAGTCATTTACACATAACTTTCACATTTACATTCAACTTTGATGAAAATAGGAGGAAGTTTACTTACTTGACATCCTTAGTATTTACCGTTATCTGGATTTATAAGTAGAAGAGCATTGGCTTCCCGTGACGTCAATGTGCCAAAATCCTAGTTCTATCCATTCATTAAGTGAAATATAATTTTAGTTCAAAATCACATTTGAAACTCCTAAATGAGGTTGAGTCTCTCAAGTGATTTACAATTCAAACCAAATGGAATCTTAAGCCTTGTCAAATACAAACCATACTACATTCAGAATAAGAGATTAACTTCAATAGCAATAATTTAAATCTAACTTAACAATTTACACAAAGGTCAAAGCTATAGAATATTCATCAAAAGTTAAATTTCACGAAGAAAAATTCAATTTACATTCTAACTATTCATAAATTTGAAAATAACCATTTATTCAAACTTTACCCGAATAGTTAACTAACTACAATTTCATAAATTTCGAGAGTCTGAAAGTAGCAACTCTAATTAAAAATATACATTAAAAATAAATTAAAACTACCTCATTACATGAAATCCTAGATTTGAAAATTTCAATTTAACACAACATTAAACCAACAAAGAGTCCATTAAACAACTTCATCTTTTAAAAAAAAATCTGAAGCTTCTCAAAGTGCTCGTCCACTAAACCAACTTAATCTATAATTAATCATCTAAGACTAAAGATTCAAACTAATTTCCCAATATTCAAAATCTGTCATATATATATATATAGCACTAATTTCCTAGATTTGAAATTTCTGGAATTTATATTATTAAATTAAAATTTTGAACTCTAAATACACACAACGCATACATAAATATACATTACCCATATCTCAGTTTTCACCTTTACAGATTAACAATTAAGTTCAAACAGTAAGCTAACACAATTGAAATCATAAATTCTTAAAAACTTCAAATATGAAATACATAAATATGTATGTATAAATATATACACACACATATACATCAATACTCACACGCACAAACATCAAGAATTTCTAAATTTATGGTATAATTCGAATTCAATAAAAACTACAATCTGAAAATTTTACATATATACATACACAGTAATGTATGTCTACACCTAATAACTTGATAGTTCAAACTGATTTTATATATAAATACAATATATACATATAATTCCATATATACATACAAAAATCTCATGTGTGTGTTGTGTGTGAGTGTGAGTGTGTCCGTGAGTGGGTGTGTGCGGGCTGTGTGTGTGTTGTGTCGTGTGTGTGCGCGTAAGGGAGCAGGGTAGGGGTTACCCGGTGGTGCGACGACGAGAGGGAGGAGAAGCAGTGAGAGAGACCGAGACGGAGAGACCGAGACGGAGAGCGAGAGGCTGAGAGCAAGAGCGAGCGACGTGAGGTGAGAGAGAGAGTGAGACGAATCTGAGGTGGGTTTAGGTTTAGGATTAAGATTTTAATCTTTTGGAATTTTGCAAATTACTCCCTCAAGTCTCCTCCTCTATCTAATTAAGCCCATAAGTTTTTTTTTTTTTTTTATTTACTCTCCAATTGTGACTAAACTTTCTCCCAATTTTCCATATAACACAATTAAATAAAAATATCATATTTAGGCAATAAAACAATTTATCACATAAAATTACACATAAACTATTAAAATAAACAATTTATAAACTTTTAATTGGTACATTGATCGAGACGGCGTCCAAGTTCTTCCACTGCAAAATAATTAAAATTATAGACATTAAAAATTATCAATTTAAAATTTATAACAACATTAACATAAATATCACGTGTGATTTCAGAATTGTCCATAAAATGAAAAGCGGTCTTACAGTGAGTGTCTTGCTGCCCCCTTTCGCCTTAGCTGCCTTTCCACCTTCATGGCCATATGCACCATATCCTCTAGCTCCACATAGTGTTGAAGCTCAATGATATTGGCAATGTCTCTATTCAACCCACTCAGAAACCTAGCCATCGTAGCTTCCCGATCCTCCACCACGTTAGCCCGAATCATCGCCACCTCCATATCCTTATGATAATCTTCTACAGTCCTCGACCCCTGAGTCATACCCTGCAGCCTCTGATAAATATCCCTATAATAATGAGTCGGCACAAACCGCTTCCTCATTATGGTTTTTAATTCACCCCAAGTTTCCACCGGCTCCTCAAGGTTCCTCCTCCTACCCGTCACTAATTGATCACACCAAATGTTAGCATAATCTGTGAATTCAATTACAGCTAATTTCACCTTCTTCTTTTCCGAATAATTATTACAATCAAAAAGCCGTTCGACCTTTGTCTCCCAATCCAGGTACGCCTCCGGATCACTCCTACCCTGGAACGATGGTATTTTCACTTTAATTTTCCCAAGGTCGTCATCAACATCATCTCTACCCCCACGATGCCTCCTAGCATCACGACGCTCCCTATCATCCCTCATTTCATACCTATCTCCTCTATCCCTCCTTCGTATACTTCCCAAAGATATACTTCCACTCTCACTTTCCATGCCCTCGTCATTTATACCAACCTTACGCCTGTTACCTCTCCTAACCCGAGAACCATCATGAGATTGATCACGAGGTCTTTGTTCACGTTCTGCACCTCGATTCTCCATCTGTGTCATAAACCTCTCAAATTGTGCCCTCATTACTGCTATATCATTGTTACCCTGTTCATTCCTTCTATTTACATCCCTGAGGTGTTTTCTATCTACAATAGAAGATGAAGATGTGGAAACCTCTCTATCAGACATTTTTAAGACACGAACAAGGAAATTCGGAATATTTGGGAAATATTTGGGAATTTTCGGAATTTTTTTTTAAAATCTGCCAGAGAATTGGACTACGAGTATGGATGAAAAAAGGGAACTGGATTTGGATGAAAAATGAACAAGAAAAACACTTTTGAATTTTTGGGAATGAATCTTATGGATCAAACTGAAGAAAATTATGACTGACACGAAGAACACGAAAAAGTCAAGAAAATCAAGAAACGCAAAAATCTGAAATAGATCCAAGCTCTGATACCAGATGATGAGATCCCAGTCGGGGAATCTCGTCGAAAACGCGGAATAACGAAATTTAAAACCCTAGGATAGATCTAGATCAGATCTGACACGAAAATAACAAAAACACGAAAGAAATAACGGAATTAAAGATAGATTGACGATAAAACCTTGACCCGACAATCATGACGCAATTAATTGACGATGCGGATTGAAGAACCAAGATTGGTGAACGCCACAAGGGATGTCAATTCCTTGATAAGTTCGTTGGGTGAACGCCACAAAGAACAGATCTTTGATAAGTTCAAAATAAAGGGAATAACTCGACCTTTCAATTTTGGAGAATCCTCTCTCAAATATTATTAATCTCAAAATCAAACTTAACTTTTACAATGAATGGAAAGAAGTATAAATAAGCAAAATAACCTAGCATCTAATTTACTCAAAATAGAATTCTAATTAGACTAAAATTCTAAAATAGGAAAATAACCTAAAAACCAAAAGGAAATAAAATAATTGGAAAATCCGGAAAATCTGGCCCGCTCCTCATTTACGGCTGTGAGGAACTCTCTTACGGCCGTAATGGCCTCTCTGATCAAAAATCTGATTTATTAGTTACGACCGTAAGCCTGGTTCTGCTGAAATTCTGCATTTTCCCTCGATAGTTGATTACGGCCGTGACAATAGCTTTTACGGCCGTGATTATATGAGTTACGGCCGTGAAGGATTTCTATTGCGGCCGTAATGCCTTTTCTGCATAAACAATTTCGTGTACTCGGCTCGGCTTGACTCTTTCGTCTTCTCGGCTCGATTCCAACATGTAACTTACTCCGTTTTGCACGTAGATCACTGTCGTATTGCCGATGTCTCGACTTCGCCCTTCGATGCCTGGTCTGGATCACATCAATTGGTGTGTGGCTGTGCATATATACAAAAAAATTGAAGGAGGCTGTTCAAATAACAATTGAGAGACAAAGTGGAAGTGATGCATTAATTGGGATACACACAAACAGAGGAGCGGCTACAGAGCTTTTTCTTGAAGATATATACTCAAGGCAGCCGACTTGGGGGGGAGAAAGAAAAAGGCATGAGCTTTACTCGGAGAATTATAGTCGGCTGAAGCAATTAAAGCGGAATGCTGGGGTTATTCTTGATGGTGCAATTCTTCGAACTCCAAATTTTACTTTCATTATTTATTATTTTTTCTTCCAAGAACATGAGTAGCTAAATTTTTAATCGAAATTGACGATGTAGATTTAATGTTTTTAGTTTAATTTTATTTCTCAAGTTGGTACTTTATTTTCATGTATTGGTTTTATTATTTCGTTTAATGCTTGAGTTGCTTGATCACCAATTCATGATTTAATGATTGTTTTCATAATTCGAGAGGTGAGTTAACAATTAGATCAAATAATAAAATTCGATAATTTCAACAAAAAGATAGAGATATGAATTTGTGATTGCTTGTGTTCACTTATGAATTCCTAGGTAATTTAATGCATTTATCTAAGGAGAACTTTGACCCGCTGTAGAGATACAAGTTGACTTAGGGGGGTTTATTCAATTTGAATTTTGAGAGACTTCTAAAGATTTTTAAAGGATTTGAAAATTTTGAGTGTGTTCAATTTAGACTTTAGAGACTTCATTAAAATCTTAAGGTATTTAATATAGATTTTAATGGACATTCTAAAAGTCCATAAAAGTCAAAGTGTGTTAAATAAAGACTTTTAAAAGTTTTTAAAAGTCTTATGTTATTCAAATTATTAATGACTTTTAAAGACTCCTACGAAATCATTTATGTACTAACTTTTAAACAGAAAGTACTACAAAAAAATCTCTTAATTTGTCTCTCATTAACGTCCAAGATTTTGAAAGACTTTCAAAAACTTTTAAATTGTAATTTTGTTTTTCTATATTTTTCTTTTTTCTTTCATGTTATTTTTAGAAACCTTAAACTTGTAATTTTTTACTTTCATGCTAATTTTTAAGAACTTATAACTAAACAAATCATTATTTTTCTTATCTTCACCTTGTTATATTTTTTCTTGATATTTTGGCTTTCTTCTTCTTTTTTTTTTTTTTTAAGTTTTTCAATGAAAATAAATCTAACTAAAATTTTATAAAATTTTATAGAAAGATAATAATTAAATTGTATCAAAAAAAATAATAATTATGCAAAATTATTCTAGAATTTTCTCTAGAGAGATTTGTATATTCAAAAATATTAATTAAAAGTCAATCAAAATCTATACAAAATTGTATATTCAAAAAAATTTATGCACAGAGTACAATTTTTATGTCAATATCAAACATAATTTTATTTGTCCCCCATTTTTTAATTACAAATATTTTTCTGTCCTAAAATTATTTATCTCCCACTCCGTAATTTATTTATTTATTTTTTATTTTTTTTTGTAATTCATTTGACATATAATTATTATCAACAATTAACATTCACACCATACGAAAATTAATCTATTATTAGTGTTCAAGTTTTTCAATTATTAAAAAATAAAAGTCTGTAAAAGTCTAAGAAAATCTTTTAAATAAATTTACAAAAATCTTTGAATGTCCACAAAAACCTTTTAAATAAATGTCCTCAAAAGTCTTGAAAAGTCTACACAAATCCATAAAAATCAATAAAATCCAATGAAATCCAATAAAAAAAAAATCTTTAAATGCCTTTCAAAATCCTAATTAAATAAACCCCTAGGCCTAATTTGAACTCAAGAGAGATAAATTAGATATATGCGTGAATTTGATCAAATACAACTTTAGAAAACAATTTTAGATGAAAAATTAAGTTAGAACATTACTTTGAAATAGTTAGCCCTGATATTCATTTAATTGTTCGAAAACTCACCACTTCAGTTATTGCTTTTATTAATTGGTTTTAGTTTAATTTTGTATTTTTTATTTTAATTGCATTCTTTATTTCATTTAATCTCAGTTTTATTGTCGTTTTTGAATTTTCTTAGTTAGTTTTTGTTTTAATCTAGGAATTCTAGAATCGAAGTAAATTTATAATGAATTAGCTAGTCCTCGTAGGATTGACAATTAGGACTCAAAAGTCTACTTTTACTACTTGTTAACGATATCGTGCACTTGCGATATTTTCACAACAGCTACTCATTTGCTAATATGTCTACACTTCGCTTTGACTAAGGTGTCTTCAATGGAAAAGATGATTTTTTTTTATATGGGAAAAGAAAATAAAATCCATTTTTGTCTATCAAAAGGTTTCCAAAGCAATTGATAATTCTCTTTTTACTACTGTGACTGATTAGAAAAAGGAATTTGATGAACTTGCTTATACCTCTATTATGTTGCACTTATCTTATTGCGTTTTTCGAAAAGTTGGTAAACAATATTCCACTCAAAAGCTTAAAAAAAGATTTGAAGAACTCTATTTGATTCAATCCGCCCCGAAATAAACTTTTCTTGCTCAAAAACTTTTTCAGTTTCAAAATTGATTTCTCTAGAGAATTAGATGACAACCTTGAAGTCTTCAATAAAATTGCACAACACACACACACACACACACACACACACACACACACACACATTATTAATTAATGATGAATTATGCGTACGGTTTCAGGATGTCTAAATCCTTAGTTTTCTTATTAGTTTTGACTATTTGAGAATACCATCGTATAGAGTTCTAAATGACCTTCGAAAGGGTATAATGTAGACACATATTTGGTTGACATACGTACCTAAAAAAGTTTAATAAAAAAGGTTGGCAATTCGAAATGTTAGTTTTAAACGACCTATTTTTTACGAGCCGTAACTTTTGTTACAATTGACCATATTGGGTTTCGCCAGTGAGACACACTTATATTTTATGAGACTAAAAGAGAAAATAAATAATTTATTTAAATACATTTTAGTCCTCGAGAAAAATTATAAATGGGATCATTCGGCAGATGAAATAAAAAAAAAGGTTCATCTGGTTCGAACCACCCATTTATAATAGGGGTGGTTCAAACTACCCTAATTTGAAGTGGAGATGGTTCGAACCACCCCAATTTGGTGAGATTGGGGTGGTCGACCCCCCTCTATAGGTAATACTTATTTTTTCTTTATTTATTATGTTATGTTATACAATATAATATGTTTATATTATTAATATTATGATTATTATTTGGGATGGGAAAAATAAGCATATTTTCTTATGATATATATAATAAAGCAAACCAATCCATTTAAATAGGGTGATCCCAATAATTATTTCAACTAAAAATTTTGCAAGGAAATTTCCTACTTTAATATTATTGGACCCTAATTTATATTTAGAAATTAAAATATAATATATTATCACATGACTATATTATATTTTATATTTTATATTTAAGATAGGCAAGGAATGATAATCATTCTAGTTCGGCTCCAGCTGATATTAGTAGTGCAAAATGTCAAGGAATAAAGTCGTGAACTCTAGGATAACCAAGGAATGACGTAAGTAACATTCCAACTACAATGCAAAACAATAGTATTAATATTATTATGTGCTCCTATGTGATTATATGAGATATATTATTGGTACAATATACGTGAAATATGATGTGGCAACTATTTGGACATGGTGAAAGAATGCGAGACATGGATTAATGATATGGCATGTTATTAATGCATATAAATTCATTTGAATGCCATATTACATGATTATGATGTCAATTGGTGCATGAAATATATTGTGGCATTCATGGGCATTGGCATATGCATTGTGTGTACTAAGAATATGTCATTTATAAATGGTAAAGAAATAGATAATGAGTATATGGAAAAAGAATGAAGTGGATGATAGTAGAATCTTCCTACGAGTGTATCGTACTTTACTTCGCATCCGGATATATACACCCGCTTGAGGCTCCCGTTGGTCATTAAAGAAAGTCCAGGATGGGGTGTTGGCAGTCTGGCGCCAATATACGAGCGGTGTTGGAGGTCTCTTGGTGGCCTTAGGACTGCGAATTGGTTCGTCGAGCACCATATATAATAGGTCAGCCCTGATTGATATAATATAATTCCTAGTCTAATATCTTGAGTCTCAGTGGGCAACAATGGATACAATTTGTGGAGTCTTGAGTCTCGGTGGGCAACAACGAACCACAAGCACAGGAATGCACATGTTATCAACCATGTTGATATTTGAGCTCATACAGTACAACGTAATAGGGTTTGTGCTCAAGTAGGAAATGTAGATAAACTAAGATAAGGAGAAGGTGAGAAGTATGAGAATGAGATCGTTGTGAGGAAGTGAATTGACTCTCCGCGCATGCTCATACATACGTTACATGCTAAGCATTAGTTCATTAGTTTTGTATTAAAGGTACGTGACAATGCATAAATTGGAGGTTGGTTCTAGCTTTCAAATGACGGGACGATTGTGTACTGGGTACCTGACCGTGATTCATGGGCCTCTCACTAGGTAAACCCGAAAATATTCAACTACTTTTAAATAGTTTTATTTCATTTTCAAAATAATTATATATTATAAATAGGTATTCCCGGCTATCTTCGGCTATCCGCTCTCTGGTCCCTATTTTAAACAATATTTTTATATCAACTTCTAACTATAATACTTTTATAGAGTTAGTTTATTTTATTTTATATTCATCTAAATTAAATTACAAATAAGATTTCAGAGATAAATACTTACTTTTAATAATGTCAGATTATGCTTTAAATACAAAAGTTCAATTTATTTTTAGAACGGGGTTGACATATTACTATTTTATGAAATTGAAAATGAAATTGGGTGCCATAAATATGTTTAAAAATAGCGGTATTACTAGACATACGATTGTGATTTACACTCCCCAACGGAATGGGATTGCTGAAAGGATGAATCATATATTACTTTGACAAAGTTAGATGCATAATCTTAAGTTCTTGTTATATAAGTCTTTCTAGGGTGAAGCTATTATGATCAAACTAATATGATTCATTCCGTTGCTTTAAATGGTGATACTCCTTATGAAAAATGGTATGGAAATGTGCTTATTATTCTTTATTAAAAAATTTGGTTGTGCTGCATTCTCATCATAGTGAGGAAAAACTTGAACCTAGAGCTAGGAAGTTTGTCTTTCTAGGGTTCCTTGAAGTAGTTAAAGGGTATAGGTTGTGGGATAGAATCCAAAAAGGTGTGAGAATAATCATCAATAAGGATGTCACATTTAATGAGTTTGAGATGTCATGTCTAGAGAGTGAAGAACCGTGAGATATAGTAAGGGATAAGCCTCTAATTGATATGGAGAGGATGAGTGTCCTTATCTCTAGTACCATAAGTGAGGTGGAGAATAATCCACAACAAAATCAGCGGGTTGTAGAACTATAAAGAGAATAGGATGATGTTGAAAATCATCTCGTTGACCAAAACCCTCTAACTGACTATCAACTAGCTATAGATAGAGATAGAAAGACTCTCTAGGGAATTTTAAAGAATCTCAGGCTATATTATAGCCTATTCTAGCTACCAAGAACTAGCTGATAAGGAACTAAATACCTATGAGGAAGCTATGAAGAGAGAAAACAGTAAGGATTATGTGAGTTCCATGAGAGATGAGATAAACTCTCTATAAGAATCAAACTTGGGAGTTAGTGTCTAAACCTAAGGACAAATCCATTGTAGGATGTAAGTGAGTTTATAAGGTTAAGGAAGGAACCACTAAGAATGAGCATATGAGATACAAGGTTAGACTAGTAACCCTAATACACAGAATGAGTGTATAGATAAGTAGATTCTTAAAGTACTCACGGATGGATTTTTACTTTAGGTGGAGTTGCATTAGCTTGGTATTGAAAGAAACAAAATTTCATTGCCTTCGGGGTATAGCTCAATGGTTCAACTAAGCTGATAGTTACAGGGTGGGAGTTCGAATCCTACCTTTGGTATGGATGAAGCTCCTTGCAAACGTAGTTAAACAATAAGCTCTCGACCCTACTCTGAGGCACATCTCACAATTTACATCCTCTACAAATCCCTAGGGCAAGGGCTGTAGGGGCTCCTAAGGTTGGATTTCAACCTTTTTTTAAAAAAATTTCATTACATTATCATACATAGAATCTAAATACATTTCTAGGACTTTGGATGGAAAAGAAATGTTTTGTATTAAAATAATATTTACAAAAAATTCTTTTATTAATAAATTCAATTCAGCCTCTTAGTTTGTATTGGGGTAATCAAACCATTTACTATTGGGAAAAGTGGGAACCAATTTCTCATTGGTTAGACATGGGATAAATGATGGGCTTATTAGGGATTGAGCTACTCCACCTAATAGGATAACCTTTTGTGATGTAACGCCAATTCACTACAAGTGGTATCAGAGTCAAACCTCACATTTAGTCATTTGAACGTACAGGAGAGATCTCGATTGCAAATGAACGAAGGTGGTAGACCCCAAGTTTGATTGTGATGGTTGAGAAAATTCATGGTTAACTTTTAAGGCAGTTGTGCCCACGTAAGGCGATGACCTAGGCGCAATAGAATTTGGGTCATGATGGAGTAGATATACCTTCTTGATTTGAGAAAGAGTGATAGATGGACTATCGACTAAAGGGGGGATATTAAATGATATGGTGTTTCATTCGAAGGGGGATTGTTGGGAAAAGTGAGAACGAATCTCACATCAATTAGACATGGGGTATATGATTGAATTATAAGGGATTAAACTACTCTACCTAATAGGCTAATATTTTGGGATGGAACCTTAATTTCTACAAGTGGTATCACAAACAGACCTCAAACTTAGCTATGTAGACGTACAAGAGATATCTTGGGTTCAAATGAACGTAGGTGGTGGGCTTCAAGTTGGACTGCGACGGTTGAAAAATTCATGGTTAGATTTTAAAGTGGTTGTGCCCATGTAAGGCGGTAAACCAGATGTAGTGAAAGATTTGGGTCTTGTTAGATCAAGTATACCTTCCTAATTTGATAAGAGAGATGGATTGACTATCGAATGAAGGGGCAAAAAATGAAATGGTGCTTCGTTTGAAAGGGGGATTGTTGGGAAAATTGAGAACGAATCCCACATTGGCTAGACTTGGGTAAATGATGGCTTATAAGAAATTGAGCTACTTCATCTAATAGGAACTTTTGTGATAGAACCTCAATTCCCTATATTTACATTCCCATGCCTAATAAAAGGTATAATTGCAGTCACAATCTCAAACCATTCATTTTTTGCAGACTTTACTCAAACATTTCATTTGTATCACTCGCATTCTCAAACATTTAAAATACTCGCGGAATAAGGATAAAATGGATGATTTCCATCCATAATTCTTTAGTTCACTATGACCACAACTTGATAATTTTAAAAAGGGTAAAATAATACATTATATTTTCTACATAAAATAATTAACTGAAAATGTAAAATCCGAAAAGGAAAAAGAAAATAATTAAAACTTCAACTTCCTCTTCTCACCCCAACCACTAAAACAAATGAAAATCAGAAAACTCATTGACCATCGCTCGCATGTCAGATCAAAAACTAAGAATGGTATCAAATACTACATGCACTTGAGCTTTGCTTCTCGACCATCCCCTTCATGCTTTGATCAAAGATTATAGAAAAATTGCACTGCAATGGAGGCAGCCTTAAAGAAGTCAGAGTTAAAGAAAAAAGGTTAATTTGAAGTTGCCCGAATCCGACAAGGTATTGGAGTTGTTGAAGCAACATGAATCTAGAAGAATGAGAAGGAAAAAGGAATTTTCATTCACATGATATTCTAGACAGCAATTTTTTATGAAAATTATGATTGGTTTACCACAAATTACCTTTTTGCAGCAACAAATACGCATTTTGGATTTTTCCCTGTTTGCTGCAATTTCCTATTGATTCCCACTTAATTTTTTTTGTAATGTTGAAGTTAGGGTAATTCTCAAAAAAAAATAAAAAAAATAAATAAATAAATAAATTTCGTTCCAAACTAGGATAATTCTTTTAAAATAATAATAATTAAAAAAATTTCAAAACGCGTTTTCCGCGTTTTGAATATTTTTTGTTGAAATACACTCAAAACACCCAAAATGAAATAAAAACATAAAACAACCTCAAAACAACAAAGAGAACATGGCTTTAATTTTTGTTTTTTAATTTTTTTGTCTAAATTTTTAGTTATTTTACATGAAAAAGTTAAAATTATTAAAATTGTTACAAATGAGGTCAAAATCAATATTTTGGGTAAATTAACGAAATTTTGGACGGAAACTGCCCGGAGGGTCTTCTACTTACTGTTATTATTTTAAAGGTTTGGAACTATATGTGATACAAATAAAAGATTTGGATAAGGTCAATGTACAAGTTATTTCTTTAGGGACTTATTTGAGTTGTTTTTAATAGTTGATGACTTCTTCTATAATAAATGAACATGTTAGTTAGTTTGTTAATTTTCCCGCTTTTATACATAGGATATTACACTGTATTTGAGTTTCGAGACTTTGATAAATAAAATTATGTTTTGTCACATGGTATCAGAGCGGTAGATTCTTGGGAATTTCCAAGATATACGTGGGACGAATTAATTGAAGAAAAAGAATTGAGCCACAGCTGAGTTGCAATGATTGGAATTCCAAATGAGGATCTACTACCTGCAGATTCGATAATTAATCAGACGAACAAAGCAAATGACAAGCAAAATGAGGTCAATGTTTCAGATCCGTTGTTCCTTCACAGCTTTGATCATCCAGGTATGACACTTGTAACAATTCCTTTAACTAGTAAGAATTTCTTAGCCTAGAATCGATCTGTAAAAATAGCACTAGGAGCTAAAATGAAGCTAGGGCACATGGATATTAGAATTGAAATTGGAGCTGGGGGAATTAGAGATCAATACAAGAACATGAACATCTCAGGAATTATTCAGCAAGAACTGGTCAAGATGATGAATGGGAAAGGAATTGATGCTAGGGACGGAGTTAATTTTCCTCACATGGAGGACTTTGCAAGTTATATTCTTAAGCTTGAAATCTATTCAGAACTTATTGCTTCAAATTTAATAGGACTTAACTCTTGGATTGTAGACATCGGTGCATCTAATCACATGTGTAGTGATATTTCATAGTTAAAAAATCTCACACCTACTAATAAACTCATTCCAGTTTTCTTGCCTGATGGATCTATAAACATTGGAAATTTTCATCTTAATGTAGATCTTGTCCTCACACAAACCTTTCACGTTCTTACCTTCAAATTTAATCTCTTATCAATGAGATAATTAACCAAATGTTTAAAAGTGAGATTCGTATTCATGGATAATCATTTCCTTTTGCAGGACCTATTGACAGAGAAGACACTAGCTATAGGGCGATTTATAAAGAGTTTATACATACATGATCGGACTTCTTTTTGTACCTCTACCATAAATCATTTAACTTCTTTCACTTGTAATGCTTCTGTTCAAAAGAGTTTCTTTCCTGGTTATAGTAATAAACTCCAAGACAAATCAGTTGATCTTTGGCATAGAAGGTTAGGGCATATTTTTGGAAATGTTCTAAATGAAAATGATATGTCCTTTCAATAAAAGTACTCTTTCACCTTGTGATATCTACTCCTTTTCTAAGCAACACAGAATGTCTTTCAATAATGTCACTATACATTCTTCAGACATATTTGAATTGTTATCCTTGACCTATGGGGACCATACAAACATACATCTATATGTGGTGCACACTGTTTTTTGACAATGGTACATGATTTTAGTAGATGCACATGGACCTTTTTGATCAAACACAAGACACACAAAATGATTAAAACACAACTTGACAAAAAAAAAAAAAAAATTGAAATGTTTAAGGACAGATAATGGGATAGAGTTCACAAATTTTGAGTTGCAAGAATATTTGGCTGGAAATGGGAATAATCATCAAAAAAGTTGTCCTTATACCCCTCAACAAAATGGAGTTGCTATGAGAAAACACAAACATCTCTTACAAATTCACAAGAACACGTATGTTTCAATCTAACTTGACAAAGAAATTTTAGGGTGAATCTATTTTGATGGAAACTCACATAATTAACAAACTGCCTTCTGTTTTGTTGAATTGGAGAACTCCATATGAAGTCTTACATAAAAAAATTTCCCATCTATCAACACTTGAAGACCTTTGGATGTCTATACTATGCCACAAATACAAAATCATTCAAAGAAAAATTTGCACCAAGAAGTTTTAAATGCATTCTATTAGGATATAAGACTGGTCAGGAGGGATATAAATTGTTTGATTTAATTAACAACCACGTGTTTGTCTATAGAGACGTCATTTTCCATGAACACATCTTTCCCCACAAAACATGTCCTAGATCTCATCCTTCTTCACCATTACCCATATCTGAAGTTTAACTTGAGGATGATACAGTAACAAACTTCCATACAGAGAACCAAAATAATATCCAATTACCTAATAGTAACTCATGCAATCAGTCAACCTACTATAGTTGTCCTCTCAGTCAAGAACACGTCAGTCCATTGAATGATCCCATGATTTCATCTCCAGAACACACTACCCATATCCAAAATACTCCTCAACTTAGGAAAAGTACTAGACAAAAATATAGACCTGCATGGAAGCAAGATTTTGTACTCAAGATGTCATATTTATCTTTCATAAGAGTTGCTGATAGACCAATCCACTTCCCTAAATCCTCTGCCCATACACCAAATACTTTTCCTTTCCACCAATCTCAAAGTTTTGAACCACATTACATCCATTTCCTAGCCATAATATCTACCATCCAAGAGCAAAGATCCTATAAGGAGGCTAGCACAAGGCAGAATGAGTTCAAGCTATGGAAACTAAACTTGCAGCCTTAGAGCAAAATCAGACTTAGGACCTTGTTCCCTTAACTGCATATAAGAATCCTATTGGCTCAAAATGGGTTTATAAGGCTAAGTTGAAACGTAATGGCAGTCTGGATAGATGTAAATCCAAATTAGTGGCAAAGGGATATTATCAAGTGCCAGGTGTTGATTATGTATAAAGCTTTTCTCCTATAGCAAAACGTGTTACCATTAGAATTTTTTGGCTATTGCTTATGCACGTGATTTTCCTATATTTCAGCTAGACTTTAATAATGCCTTCTTGCATGATTTTATAGAGGAAAAGATATATCTTTGGCCTCTAGAAGGACACCTTAAATGTAAAGAAGGTGAAGTTTGTAAACTCAAAAAATCCCATTATGGTTTGAAGCAAGCTAATAGGCAATAGAATTCCGAATTTTGCAAACATTTGAACTCATAAGGCTTTATACAATTAGCACACGACAATTGTTTATTCATTCTTAAAACGGATCACAATCTAACAGCACTTCTTGTCTATGTGGATGATGTACTCGTCACAGGAACTTGTGACAGGGAAATAAAAAAGTAAAGGACTTTCTTGATACCACATTCACTATTAAGATCTAGGACCTACCAAATATTTTATTGGAATAGAAATAGCAAGATGTTCATAGGTTTTGTATCTTAATTAGTGGAAGTATGCCATGGAAATTGTAACTGATGCTGGTTTACTAGGATCAAAGCCTACAAATGTTCCTATACCTAAGGGTCATAAATTTTGTTGCAAGATGAACCTTATACCAAGTGTTAGATCAGTATGGAAAACTTTTGGGAAGATTACTTTATCTAAATCTCACCTGGCCTAATATTACATATGTGGTTCAACAACTCAGTTAGTTCGTCAATTCTAAAACTATTTCATACTGGGACTCTGCTTTATATCTATTGAAATAGATCAAAGTCACTTTGTCCAAAGGTCTCTTTTTTCCTTCCTCTAACAGTTTTAGTTTCTAGAAGTTTTGCAGAAGCTGAATATCACAACAGCATGGCTGCCACAATTTGTGAAGTACAATGGATCAATTTTCTCTTGAGGGATCTCCACATTTCTCCCCAACTTCCAACCCCTCTTTCGTTTGACAATCAAGCCGCTATCCACATTAGTGCTAATCCTGTCTTTCATGAGCAAATGAAACATCTTGAAATAGATTGTCATGTGGTTCGAAATTTGTACAAATCTAGTCTCATATTTCCTCAACATTTATCTTCAAATGACCAGGCTGCCGACATTTTCACTAAGTATTTTTTGGCTACTCAATTCAAATTACTACTTTCCAAGTTGGGTTTGATGAATTTTTATCAAATCCCAACTTGAGGAGGGTGTACAAGTTGTTTTTTTAGGGTCTTATTTGAGTTGTTTTTAATTGTTGGACTTCTTTTGTAATAAAAGAACTCTAGTTGGTTTGTTAGTTTTCCCTCTTTTATATGTGGGATACTACACTGTATTTGAGTTTCGAGACATTGATAAATAATTCTGCTTTGTCTTGCACCTTGCTCTCGAATAGTCAAACCATGACTCCAATTATCCCTAAAATATGATTGGTTCATGTGTCATCGAGATGTTTTACAATGAATTATTTTACAAATATTGCTATAGATAAATTGCCATCATTGCAATAGGCTTATCTCATGGACCCATTCGATAGAATACTGGGCTGCCTCATGTCCATTTTTTTCTTTCTATAATGCACTTTATTGGGCCTCTTATTGTGAGCCCAATTTTCTGCCCACCACATTTACACGTGGACCCCCAAGTAAAAGTACATTTGGGTCTCGTTAATTTTATTTTATGTTTTCTGCAAAATACTTTCAAAATTCATTTTAATTTCCTAGTAACTAAGCTTCAGATAATCAATCCAAGGTGGCCCTTAAAATCAAGTGTGAAGGTAGAAATTATATTGGTGTTTTACATATTACCCTAAAAATCAGGTGCTTTTAAAAAATAGTATGACAAGTCTTTTGGGAGTAAAAACATACTGTGTAGAATCAATTGTCAATTTTTTTTATTAAAAAGTGATAATGTATGTAACCTTCTTTATAAAGCACAAATCAAAATCTTAAAATATTAATCTACGTGGGTGTTGTTTCGCTCTTGCTAACAATTAAAATGGATCAGACGAAAGTGCAAGAGACAAACCTCTTGTGACAAATCCAAAAAAAGGTGTTTGCAATAAAGAAAATTTAATTAACAAGATACCTACAAGGAGCACAAGCACACAAATTAAACCAGGATAATTCTCTAAAATCTAAGATAACAAAATTTTATCTCTATTTTGAGAGTTTAGATTTGTTGGACTTTCTAAACATCTAACTTTCTACTGTATATAAAAATTGACATAAAATTGCCTACTACTTTGAATTTCCAATTGTTGTGTTCACTTGATAACTGATTTGTAGTAACTGCTTCCACCATATTGCGTAACTGTTGTTCACTTCCTTGAATAATTGTCATCTACTCCTCTGCATTAAATAACTTTCATGATCTTCTTTTACTATTCGCGTCGTGATAACTAGTCACAGGTGACTCAGATAAACTTTCTTAAATCATGGTGTAAGTTATAGAAATTACCTCCTCATTCACCCAATTACCCAGACACCTTCGTCCAATCATCTTATCGTCCAGACACTTATACAATCACCCAATTATTCAAACTCCTCCAAATTATCCTATTATTGGTAATGTGCTTTAATGTTTTGGACTTCCATGTACAGCCTCCGAACTGGGTATTTTTATACTTCAGCAATTACCCCCCAATATGGTTGAACTAATGTGCAGTCATTAATTTTTCTGTATTCAAAGTACTTTGCATTCTCTTTACAGACTTTAGAATTTGAAGGAGTGCAAAATTCTAATTTTCTCTTTAAATCTTGTTTATAGATGCATTCTCTTTTGCGGCTAATCGTTCATCACATCACCCATCAATACAAAAAGCTATCACTCCTGGCCTTCTTCTTCTTCTTCTTCTTCTTCTTCTTCTTCTTCACTTTTTACTCTTATCACCTTCCCTTCATTTGCTTTCACAGTTACAAGTCATTTTCTCATTACTTTGGGTCTCTCATTTTCTCTTTTTATTTGCTCCGGGGTGGGGAGACGAGGTGTAGCGCAGTCTGGTCAGGGTGCACTAGATAATAATAGACATTAGGCATTCAGAGCTGGAAGGAGGCAAGCAAATGAAGGGAGGCATTACGGGCCGACTAGAAGAAGAACCCATGGGCATACGCCCTGGCAGACCTTCCCTTTCCGCCGGAGCTTCATGGGCGTTGCCTTGTTCCCCAATCAGAGCTCGACTCTAAAGGAGAGGAAGGAGCATAAAAGAGTATCTAAGGAAGTAGTTTCAGTCTCAGGATCTTTTCTTTCAAGTTTCTTCTGGTTTTTACACTCTCTTCTTCTTCTTAAAGATGACTACCTGAGCGTTATTGCTTAAAATGTTACCTCTTTCAACGATTTTCAATCTTTCCTAGAAAACATCTTATCTCGATTCTGGTTTCCTATTGCCCATTGATATTGAAAATCTTCAATTCTGCCTTGGTCCTGCTTTTAATGACCCTCATGTTGTTGGATGTTCATCCTTCACTCAAATGTTCCCTATGAAAAATATAGTTCCTCTTCTGAAGCCATTGCCTTTAGCTCTAATTCATTCTAGCATAAGAACAGGGTTGAAATCAGATGCCAATTTCCATGGTTGGTTTAAATGTATGCTAGCTCATGGTCCTATAAAGGAGTTTTTTGTTAAAGCTCAAATTTTAGATATACTAGAACTCTCTTTGAATATTCTTGTTTACGATCATGCTCTGTTTTCAATTGTTCTAAATTTTTGGGCATCTGACTTCAATACTTTCATTTTTCCTTTCGGCCCCATGTCTATTACCCCTAGGGATATTAGTGCTTTGACAAACCTCCCTACATTGGGCCATATTATTTCACCCGCCATGAAGGACACTAAATCACCTCTTGTGATAGATAGATGATTTCTTTATTCATATAAACAACTATGAGGTTGGAAGACAAAAAATCGTAACATTACACAAGAGGCTGGACGAACCAAATCATTGAAGCTAAAAATGAAGAGATTCTAGTGAATGATCTTGATGCATTTGTGAAAGAATATGATGCTGAATGTGAATTTCTTCGTTCTGGTTGCTCACAATTGAGAGATCAAATCAGATCTGTTGTAGATTAGTTGGGGCAAGATGTGAGACCATCTTAGATAGTATTTATTCTTTGTAATGTGATAGGAAACAACGTCCTATATAGTATATATGCTAAACTATCATCGCTCAACATTCTTTGAGAATTGACTTTTTATAGTGTATATTATTAACTCCTCTGTTGGGCGAGATGTAAGTTGAAGATCGCCCTTATCAATTACTTTGACATAAAATAGAGAAATAGAACAAGAACTTAATGTATGGAAAATAAATAAATAACTACATGCCAAAGTTGGGCCTTTAATATAGAAAATAAAGAACTAGGCAACAACTTTTAATAATTGCATTCACAATAAGTTGTCTTTCCTTTGCCGAACTAATCTTCTTGGACTACCTTTCTATCTATTAAATACTCAATGAATTACTCCCTAAATCTTTAGGGTCCTTTCCTCCAAGCAATCCACATGGTTGACTTCATTCTACATATCGTGCTCCAGTCCGAATACAATCATCTTGTTTTTCAGTAATACAAGTGCTACTTCTCTTTTTCATCTTTTCTTTGAATTCATTTTCATAAACCATTAATTTGATTTTAAGGGCCGTGATTTCAGCCAAATTATTTTATGTATAACCTTGCATTACACTTCTTCGATTATTTCTTCACCAATTACTAGCTCTTCAAAAACCATTATTACTCGCACTTCTTCTTCTCCCTGGACTACTATGACTAGCCTTTAGTTTCCTTCGTACATGAATAGTTCCACGGAGTTGACTTTTGCTCCAAAAGGTCGTTGATCGGCTTGTACAACTTCAGGATCTCCCTTATCATTTCAGAATATTAAACATTGATGAAGCGATGATGATATACATTGATTCCCATGTATCTAGAAAATCACAGAATGGTCCCCCAGCAAGAAAAATATGGATGTTCATGATTTCTCTGCCCAGTCAGTCATATGAAATTAGTACTATCTATTTACTCTGTCAATTAATGTCATTCTTCATGTGCACAGGTTTTAATTTTGTTGGTTATGCTCTCAATCCATTTTCAAAACATTTTTCTTTTTCCATTTTTATTATCGCTTCTACGTAAATATTTCAACAAGTCTGTCTTCGTAAAACAAAATCATCACAAAAGTTCAACATTGAACAGGTAGCCTAGTTTTCAAAAAATCTTTAAGTCAATATCTATTATTGCGTACCTAACGTAATTAAGAACATGTTCCTCCTCTTAGATTTTGAACGCGTATTTCTTTCTCTTCTTTTCAACCACGTGTTTATTAATAAAATAATATTAAACGTGAACCTAAAAAAGATTTCATATATTTAACCAAATTCTCCTAAAAATTACTATTCATTTCATATAAACTCTTTTTAATAAAAAACATCTAAAAGGAACTTAAAGTTAAGCATTTTTACATACTAGAGGTTCGTCGTGCGTTGCAGGACTATGGACGTCCTGTGTAGTAATTGAGCATAGGGAAGTTGGAAATTTTAAAGTAATATTTGAATGAAATGTATGTTGTACCCCTTCTTTTGTATGAAATAAATTTTGGAAGAGAATTTAGCAACTTTGCAAATACTTTTTATGATATGCCTCAGATAGTGCTTACATATAGCGAACTAGAAGGCATGATCCTAATTTATTTGTAATCCCTTACAGACATGCATTTACGAAGGGGACATACAAAATGTTCGCCAGCAAAAGTTTTCATTTCAAGTTCTTCAGCTGCGGCTTCATTCATATTATGGAGAAGTTTTTCTATACAACAGACATGATAAAAGTGCCCACAAGCTTCTTTGACAGACACAACGAAAGACCTGTAAAATAACAAGACAAGAATTCGAGAACAACTTAGTTCTATGATTTTAAATAAAGAGAAATGAGAGGATCCAAAATTAATATTGATAACAATATCGAAACTCACAACATTTGATTTCAATATACTGAACTACAAATGAAGATGCTTCAAATGAAAGACAAGGATTGATAAAGAAACTTATGAAAACCATAAAAATGCTAAATGGGTCATTATAAAAGCGGAAATGTTTCTTCAAATAAGAAGAAACTCAGAAAGTTTATTCTCTAATTTGGTTGAAGAAGAGAAAATTAATCAGTTAACAAAAAAATACTCCAAAATCAGAAATGTGATAGTCCATTATTGCAAAGCAAATCATACCTGGGTACCAGTTGATTCATCAGAAGACCCCAGTTCTCCACAAACAAAGCTCTGGTGTTACTTATACTCATAATTCTTACAACAATTCAACTTTTACCATTATCTGAAATTGGAAAATGCAAAATCCAAAGGGAGTAAATCAAGTTGATGTAAAATTAATGAACGGGACAAAGATTTCATAGAAAATGAGGAGGAGGAATTCAAAAAGGTTGGAAGGCATTGTCAATTTTGCAATCATATTACCAAGAGATAAAAATTTAGAGTGAACACTATCCTAGACAGATTTATGAAACGACCTATTGCAAATCCCCTCACAACTGATCACAATGGCAAGTGATAGATCATTAAAAAAGAGAGAAAAGTGTAAGATATTATTGTAGAAAGTGAAAAGCTATTTATGAAAACAAAATAACTAAATTCCTATCAACACATTATTTATTTCATATCTGCAGTTTAAGAAAATGCTGAAGATACACATGTTTAGAGCATATAACCAATTTCAAAAGTGTGTACATTTGCTAATCCTAGTAATGCCCTTTCGACGGAGCAGCCAATAATTCTATGTGAATAATTAAGGTGAAATTGCATTTCAAAGCTTCAATATATGATGGTTAACACTATTCAAGCAACCACATTTTGTCAGCAGTAAAGCTTCTAACCCAGCTTGAATCAAAGACATCAAACTCTGACTTCCCACCTTTGCAATCCAGGTGGAGAGGAAGAGAGGCAGTCTATCAATTCAGAAAAACTAGAACTAGAACCACAAGCAAAATCGGCAAACTTATGGGCTATATCACATTCCTATCTCTAGTTACAAGACAGCACGAACCACAATTGCCAACGAATAGAAGCTCACGAACCTCCCGAATAAATGGGGTGATAAGCGCTAAGTGATCCTCCTTAATAATAACAAGCACCACCTGCAAAAAATCTCTTTTAACTCGTTTAATGGTAAGGGAATTGTCACTCGCAAATCGCAACTTCTCGCATGGCTAGATCCTCAGCTAAATCTGGATAAACTACGCCTCTTCTACGCACTGCAAATGCTCCGTATATTTTCCCATCTTCATTTCTAATTACTTCACCCAAACCAATCAGCCCAGCCTCATTCCTAATAGAAACCTCCACATTAAGGATGCGGTCATCTGTAACACCTGAAGGATTATACCAAATCTTCAGCTGTGGGTTTAATTTCCAACCAGACTGCTTCCAAAATTGTGTTGGCCGCTGATAGGAGTGTAATTGGATTAATAAATAATCTGTGCAGTAAACCACATAAGCTTCCTTCCCTCTATGCATAAGCTGGTTCCTTCTGTACCACACGAAACCCATCCCCATGCCTATTATCTCAGCAATTACCATAGAAGCAGACGACAACACGTATTAAAGGAAGTTACTAGCTCCAGCCCCCCTCCAAGTACCAATCCCTCATTCAAGAAGTCCCAGCAATTCAGTTCCTTCCAGAATTCTTTTACCCAGGAACACTGCAAGAATGTATGCACTTCTGTCTCCCAACATTTACACCGCGGGCAAGATTTTTTGCCATCGAGATTTCTTTTCACCAAATTGTTGTTCGTGGGGATAGCATTCTTAAGGACTCTCCAAGTGAGATGACAATCTGGGAGGGATATTAAGCTTCCAGATGAGTTTCCACAAGGGAGCACCAGTCCCACTACCACTTCCTCTCCCGTCCACGGTATCAATCTTTTGGTTCATCAAATGATACCCACTCCTCACTATGTATTCACCATGAGATGAATGATACCAGATCAAGCAATCCTCTTGATCTCTTGCATTGATGGGGATGGATAGAATATGATTAGCATCCACTGGCCAGAAAGAATCCTTAATAACATTTTCATCCCAGTCTCCATTTCGATCTAGCAGATCACTGACCCTTGTGACCCCTTTATATCTTGGTGCCAACAGATTAAAAGAAGACCCATCCACCAACCAATTATCCTCCAAAATGTTGATAGTTTGTCCATTTCTAGTTCGCCAATGGGAACCCTTCGAAATAACTTCTTTTCCCTAAAATATACTCTTCTGAACATGGGAGCTACCTGGTTTATCCTTCGCTTGCAGGAAATGGGAATCAGGAAAATACTTGTCCTTTAAAATACGAATCACCAAAGAGTCAGGATTATGGATAAGACGCCATCCTTGTTTAGCTAGTAGGCTCTGATTAAAAAAGTTCAACTTGTGAAAGCCCAAGCCACTCTCATTTTTTGAACTACACAAAGAATCCCAACTAACCCAAGAAAGCTTCCTCTCGCCTTTTAAGGATCCCCACCAGAATTGATAGATGAGGCTTTGAATCTCAGCACATAAACGGTTAGGAAGTCGGAAAATACTCATAATATACATGGGCATGGATTGCAGAACTGCTTTAATCATGACTTCACGTCCGGCATAGGAGAAAAACCTTCTATTCCAAATTTGGATTTTCTTCTAGACCTTCTCTTTTAACTCCCCAAAAGTTCTCATCTTGTTTCTTCCCACCACAAATGGCAGACCTAAATATTTATTGTGACTTTTATTCATGTCAATATTCAATATTGCTCCAAAATCCCTTTTTTGCTCCATACTAACATTCAATGAAAAAGTAATCGAAGTTTTATCCAAATTGACAAGTTGCCCAGATGCTTTGCCATACACTTCAAGAATCCGTAAAATAGAGTTTACATCCCTTAGATTCGCCCTCGGGAAGATTATGGAATCATCTGGAAAAAGAAGATGGATAACCCGAGGGCCCCTCCTCGAACATCTCATCCCCAAGAGATTTTCCTGCGCCTCCTCTCTTCTAATAAGCCCCGAGAATGCCTCAGCACAAAGAATAAAAAGATACGGTGAAAGAGGGCACCCCTTCCTAAGTCCCCTAGACTGTCTGACATGTCCCTTATAACAACCATTAATAGTGAAGATGAATTTCGAGGTCGATATACAGTCCATAATGCATCGAACCCATGATTCAGGAAATCCCATATGCTCTAAGATAGCACCAATAAATCGTCACTCTACTCTGTCATACGCTTTACTCATATCCAATTTGAGTGACATGAAATCTCTGGAATGATTATTCTTTTTCCCCATCGAATGAAGTACTTCAAAAGCAGAAATCGTATTATCAGTGATGAGTCTGCTAGGAACAAATGCACTTTGATTGCTGGATATCAAAGGAGCCAAAACCTGCTTCAACCTGCTTGCCAAATATTTTGACACAATCTTGTACAAAATATTACATAGTGAAATAGGTCTGTAATCCGAAATGGACTCAGGTTTTTTTTTTTTTTTTTTTGGGAATTAACACAATAGTGGTGCGATTAAGGGATTTTACAGACTGGTCGTTGTTAAGCACCTTCAGGCAGGCAAAGGATATGTGATCTTTAAGAGTGTCCCAATGTGTCCGGTAAAAGAGAGCATGGAATCCATCCACTCTTAGGGCTTTTTGTGGCCCCATACTAAATAGAGCTGTCGTAACCTCCTCCACAGTAAAATCTTTTGAAAGAACCTAGATGTCCTCCTCAGATAAGGAGCGCTCAATACTCCGAACTCCATCAGTTATTTCTGTCACCGACGGGGACCCTGCTAGTGAAAAGTGTAGCATAACACTCCTCGATGTGTGTAACTATCTTGTCTTCCGTTACCAAAACCCGGCCATTCTTGCCTTTTAAACTACAGATAGTATTTTTTTCCTTTCTCCTAGACGCCTGCTGGTGAAAAAATTTGGTATTTCGATCACCGTCTTTCAGTAAATCTGTAGGGGATCATTGTCGCCAGAAACTTTCATGTCTGTTTTCAAGTAGTTCAATCTCCTTCTTGATATGATCCGGACCAGGCATCGAAGGGTGAAGTCAAGCAATAGGAAATATGACAATGATCTACGTGCAAAACGGAGCAAGTTCCATGTTGGGGTCGAGCCGAGAAGAGAGACAGATCAAGCCGAACCGAGAAAACGAAGTTATTTGGGCAAAAAATCCATCACGGCCGTAACCCATATATTCATGGCCGTAAATCATGTTATCACGATCGTAATCATTTATCGAAGAAAAAGGAAGAATTTCAGCAGAACGAGGCTTACGGTCGTAAGTCTGGAAGTTACGGCCGTAACATTCAAAAAGGGAAACTTCATGGCCGTAAGAAATTCGTCATGGCCGTAACTAATAAACACAGTTTTGATCAGAGAGGCATTTACAGCCTTAAAAGAATTATTCACGGCCGTAAATGAGTAGCGGCCAGATTTTTTCAGATTTTCAATTATTTTATTTCCTTTTTGGTTTTTAGGTTATTTTCCTAATTTAGTGTTTTAGTTTAATTAAAATTATATTTTGAGTAAATTAGCGGCTAGGTTATTTTGCTTATTTATATTCTTTACCATGATTGTAAACAGACAGTTAAGTTTGAGTTTGAGATTAATATTATTTGAGAAAGTTTTCTCCAATTGAAAGGTTGAGGAGTCCCTTTTGTGTTCTTCGAGAACAAATCCAACTTATCAAATATTGTGAAATATTTGTGGCGTTGAACTTATCAAATATTCGCGAGAATATTTGTGGTGTTTCCAATTAGAATCTTATCAAGGAAATTGGCAAGTCCTTGTGGTGTTTCGAAAACCTTGGATCTCGATTCCGCATTGTCAATTTCTTGCGTCATGAATCTTGGGTCAAGGTCCTATCGTCAATTTTATCTTTCCAGTAGTTTAATTCTTGTTTAATTTCGTGTTTAAATCTGATCTAGATCTTTCCTAGGTTTTAATTTCGTTATTCCGCGTTGCTCGACGAGATTCCCCGACTGGGATCTCATCATCTGGTATCAGAGCTTGAATCTATTTCAGATTCTTGCGTTTCTTGTTAATTTTTGATTTTTTTGAATTTTTTTGTGTTCTTCGCGTTCTTCGTGTCAGTCATAATTTTCTTCAGTTTGATCCATAATAGTGAGTCCCAAAAATTCTAAAGTGTTTTTCTTGTTCATTTTTCGTCCAAATCCAGTTCCGTTTTTTCTGCCATACTCGTAGTCCAATTCTCTGGCAGATTCAAAAAAAAAATTCCTAAAATTCCCAGATATTCCCCAAATATTCCGAATTTCCTTGTTCGTGTCTTAAAAATGTCTGATAGAGAGGTTTCCACATCTTCATCTTCTATTGGAGACAGGAAACAGCTCAGGGGTGTGAATAGAAGGGATGAACAGGGTAATGATAATATTGCAGCAATGAGGGCACAATTTGAGAGGTTTATGGCTCAGATGGAGAATCGAGGTGCAGAACGTGAACAACGACCTCGGGATCAATCTCATGATGGTTCTCGGGTTAGGAGAGGTAATAGACGTGAGGTTGGTGTGGATGATGAAAGGCCATTGAAGCGAAAAGAGACATTAAAACGGGAGAGTAGTGATCATGTTCACAAAAGGAGGGAGGAACCGACAACCAAAGGTAAAAATAATTTTGATTTCAAGCCTCTTAAGGATAAAAATATTAAGTGCTTTAAATGCTTGGAACGGGGTCACATTGCACTTGATTGTCCACGTAAAAAGGTTAGGTGTGATAGTGAAGGGGCGAAAAGTGTTGTGGTGGATAAGTCAATTATTGATAGGCATGCTCTTAGCGTTAAGCGTAAGGCGAATGTTTTGGAAAATGTGGATGGGCAAAGGGATAATATTTTTCGCACTAGATGCTTAGTGGATGAAAAAGTTTGTAGCTTGGTGATTGATGGGGGAAGTTGTACTAATGTAGTTAGTACAATGTTGGTGGAAAAATTAGGCTTATCTTTAATGAAACATCCAACACCTTATAAATTACAATGGTTGACTGAGTGGGGGGAAGTTAAGGTGAAGAGACGGGCCTTGGTGACATTTTCTTTTGGTGGGTATTCAGATGAGGTAATTTGTGACGTGGTACTAATGCAAATTAGTCACATACTGTTGGGGAGACCTTGGCAGCATGAAGGGCTGTGCTACATGATGGGTATACGAATAGATACAGCCTGGTAAAAGGGGGAAAAAGTTTACTCTAATGCCACTATCTCCAATTGAAGCCCTGAAAGATCAACTGAAGGTGAAAAGTGAGTTTGAGGGGAAAAATAAGAGAGTTAGGGCCACGACCTCAGAAAAAGGAGAGGGTGTGGAAATTAAAGAAAAGAGAGTTGAGGTCACGACCACAGAAAAAGGAGAGGGAATGAGAAATAAAGAAAAGAGGGTTGAAGTTCAAACCTCAGAAAAAGGAGAGACTGAGTGCAAAAAGCAAAAAAAGAAACGAGAGTCTACCACAAAAATGAGTCTATTTGCACTTACTCACGCTAACATACCCCTCCCCAATTCTTTAAAATCTGTTTTACAGGTACCGAAGTCAAACCGTGAACTTAAGGCGGGAAATAAATTCATTGGCCAAAATGAGCAAGCCAAAAGTCTAAAGGATCGTACAAAGCTCAAACATGATCATCAAGCTCAGAAAAGCAGAAGAAGTTTGAAAAGCAGACCAAAAATGGATTCGAGGTCGAATCCTTTTCAAGAGAGGGAGTATGACATGATCCGGACCAGGCATCGAAGGGTGAATTCGAGCAATCGGCAATATGACAATGATCTACGTACAAAACGGAGCAAGTTCCATGTTGGGGTCGAGCCGAGAAGAGGGACGGATCAAGCCGAGCCGAGAAAACAAAGTTATTTGGGCAAAAAATCCATCAGGCCGTAACCCATATATTCACGTCCGTAAATCATGTTATCACGGCAATAATCATTTATCGAAGAAAAAGGAAGAATTTCAGCAGAACGAGGCTTACGGTCGTAAGTCTGGAAGTTACTGCCGTAACATTCAAAAAGGGAAACTTCATAGCCGTAAGAAATTCGTCATGGCCATAACTAATAAACACAGTTTTGATCAGAGAGGCCTTTACAGCCTTAAAAGAATTATTCACGGCCGTAAATGAGTAGCGGCCAGATTTTTCCAGATTTTCAATTATTTTATTTCTTTTTTGGTTTTTAGGTTATTTTCCTAATTTAGTGTTTTAGTTTAATTAGAATTCTTTTTTGAGTAAATTAGCGGCTATGTTATTTTGCTTATTTATATTCTTTACCATGATTGTAAACAGACAGTTAAGTTTGAGTTTGAGATTAATATTATTTGAGAAAGTTTTCTCCAATTGAAAGGTTGAGGAGTCCCTTTTGTGTTCTTCGAGAACAAATCCAACTTATCAAGTATTGTGAAATATTTGTGGCGTTGAACTTATCAAATATTCGTGAGAATATTTGTGGTGTTTCCAATTAGAATCTTATCAAGGAAATTGACAAGTCCTTGTGGTGTTTCGAAAACATTGGATCTCGATTCCGCATCGTCAATTTCTTGCGTCGTGAATCTTGGGTTAAGGTCTTATCGTCAATTTTATCTTTCCAATAGTTTAATTCTTGTTTAATTTCGTGTTTAAATCTGATCTAAATCTTTCCTAGGTTTAAATTTCGTTATTCCGCGTTGCTCGACGAGATTCCCCGACTGGGATCTCATCACTTCTTTAAAGCTTTAATCTCCTTCATATGATCATCTAGGAAAAGTGCACTCAAAAGTTCCTCTCTCCTATTCTCCATGGAAGTGAGCTTCCTTTTGCTAAAGTTAAACTTCCTTCCCCATGTTGTGAACTCCATCTTGGTGGTAACCAGATTTCGGTTAACACTTACAAATGGATCCCCTTCCTCCTCTAATCTGTCCCAAGATCCCAAAATTGTTTCAGGAAATTTAGCATACTCTTCTTCCGGAATCCAAAAGGGTTCAAATCGGAAAGGCAACATCTTTCTTTGGTATACACTCAAATTACATCTGCACCCTTGCGACCGTATAAGAAGCGGTCTATGGTTGGACTTCGAGAATGGAACGCTAGGTTCTCTACGACCCCCAAGGGAAAGAGACCCCTCCACCCATCATTAGACAAGACTCTATCTAATCTAGCTTGTATGTGTCCCATTCTCTCTCTGCCATTCGTCCAAGTCATCAATGACCCTTTTACTCCCAAATCTTTCAATCCGCATTCACTTAACACCCCTAAAAAATTCTCCATAAACCTGATTGGTCGTGAATCACTGCCATCCCTTTCCTCTATATCAAGGTTTCATTAAAGTCCCTACAAACCATCCATGGGAGATTATTCTGCTGTTTTAATCACCTAAGCAAATCCCAAGACAAACCTCTATCAATGATTCTCGGATTAGAATAGAATCCTATAATTCGCCACACGTCACCACTATCTTTTGTTACTTCTACATCAATGTGTCCGATGAAGAAAGATCTAACCCTTACATTCAAACTATTTTTCCATAGCATCAATAATCCCCCACTCCTAACTCTCGCGTCAACAACAAAATTTGAATCAAATCCCAAATTTATTCGTACATGCTCTGCGCTAGCAGTACCGAATCTAGTCTCAGATAAAAAAAACTAGATGGGGGGAGAAATTCTGGATTATCTTCCGGAGAGCGGAAATGGTCCCAGGATTCCCCAGTCCCTGGATGTTCTAACATTGCCCAATCATTGTGTTCGATGGCCCTACTGACCAGGACTTGTCATTTCCATAGAAATATCCAAAGAGACATCCTCCAAAGCACCCAAATCCAATCTGTCAAGCTTGGCCCCTTTCAGTTTCTCGAATAAAGATGCTGGTAATACTCGTTTACCAAGTGACTTCCTCATTTCAACCGTCCTTCCTCTCCTTGCATTCCTAATCAAAGAGCTTCCACCCTGCTCCCGAATCACTTCCTCAAAGCCTATTTCCACATCCTTTAACCATCCCCTAGAACCACAATATTGCCCACCGCCAAATCATTAATATCCCCTACTACCACCAAATTATGAACTCCCCCTGCCATTGCAATATATTCTGTGGAGCCATTCGAACTACCTTCTGGTGACTTTCCACCAGCAACCTCTGAACCGACCACATCCACCCTTGATGCACTTCCGCGATTTTCCAAACAAGGCGTTGGGGAAATCTGTTACCCTATTCCGCTACTATACATGTTGACCTCCTCAGCCTCCTCACGCATAGCTGTCTATCCCCTTGGCCCTGCAGCTGGTCTCTTCCTAGTAATTAAGGGAGCATTTAACCACACTCCATAATTAAGATCTTCTTTTCGTTTTGGCACCTCCATGCCTATACCACACTCATGATGTCGATGCCCGATCAAACTACATTTGTAAAAAAAATCTAGAAGCATTTTGTATTGCACTGGTAAAAATAAATCTTCATTAAAGGATTCTAGCCAAACCTTAACACCCCGTTTAAGCGGCTTCGATGTGTCCATTTTCACCCTAATTCTTGGTACACTGTTGTCCAGATCAACTTCCTCCACTACCCCCAAAAGCGATCCTATTTTCAGGATAATATTTTCCGTCATGCAGACTAATGGAAGATTAAGGACCTGAACACAAATTAAACAGATGGAATTCTATATCGTGCAATCCACCAATTCCCGCAGGAGATCGCAAGGAGAGTATTTGGTTGTTGAACATCCATGGTCCACCCTCCGCGACCATATTTTTATCCTCCAACGATCCAAAATGAAATAGAAATACATTTGCATCACCTCGCGAACTCACCTTGACCTTTCGAGGAATCTGCCATATGTTTGCTATAACCCTTTCAAGCGCCTCTTTATTCACAGGTTTGGATCCCAACACCTTCCCCACCAAGGAAAATTGCATTGTGTTCCTTCCTTCATTGCAATCCCCCATTATTGATTTTTAGTGTTACAATTTCTTCTCCATCAAATATGAGTAAACAGAATAGAGCAAACCAAACAAAATAATAATAAAGCGAGAGAAAGCAGTAGAAGAAATTGAGTTCCCCGAAATGGAGCCACACGGATGGAGGCAGCAAACACTACTCCACGTTTTCAAAGAGAACGTGAGAATCACATGAAATATGTGATTGAGATAAGTCATGTTTGATAACTCTAAAAAAAATTTATTAAAACATAAGTTAAGTCAACAATTAATTTTAACCACACATTTTGTAAGTACTCAATTTTTAAACACAAATTTCATCAATTTTTATCAAAATTTAATAAAAATCTGATTTTAATCTCTACCTAATAGGGGTTAATTATTTAAAATTGACTATGTTCGATGGCCACCTTTTAGTTATAAATTAGTTTATTCAAATTTAAGTAAAATGTGTAGTTGAAAAGTGGAGAGTAAGAGAGAATGTTTGTGATTAAAAATGATTTGAAAAATTGTATAAACTATAAATTGGTTTATAAACCAATTTAAATCCTTAAGCAAACAGAGGCTTAACATTCATTTGATAAACTAATTGTTTATAAAGTAAACAATTTTTTAAATCGTTTTTTAACAACACATTTTCTTTCTTTATTTCTTAACCATACATTTTACCTCAAAGTAATAAATAAAATTAATTTTATAAATCACATTCTTTTATCAAATAGAATCTTTGTTAAAAGTTTTTTGTTTAAAAATATGTTTTTTTTTAAGTAAAATGTATGGTTAAAAATTGGAGAGAGAAAATATATGTGATTAAAAAGTGATTTAGTAAATTGTATTGTAAAAAATTATATATTTAAAAACATGTTTATCAAATGTATGCTTAATTTTCGCGAAATCAAAGAAATGAGAGCACCGCCAATTTTGCTTTCTTCAACTCTATCCCCACTGAAATGGGTTTGACCAAATTCACTCATCTTTCCCCTTAAAACATGCAATTCATGTTTGAACTCTGCCCTCCGTCCAACTGACAAATTGGCTCAATGCTTTTGGCACCATTCCTCTTACAAGTTACAACAAACACATGCATACCTCACAATTTAAATTCAACTAGAATGAAATATTTAATATGTTGTCATCAGTGTTTAGAAAATCGGACCGAATCGATTGGTTCAATAAGGAAAATTGAGAATCGATCGAAAAACCGGTCCAGTCTGAACTAAAAATGGGATGCTAAAAACCTGGATTGAAATATCAGGGTTTTCCTTTTTTTTCTTTTTCTATTTCTTTTTTCTTTTTCCCCAAAATTATTTTTTATAGTTGTTTTAAGCTACTTTTGATTATTTTAAACTTTTTTTTTGTATGATTTTATTTTCTAAATGAGTAAATGTTTGTTTATTTGTAAAATAACTTGTTTTTTAGAAAAATTAGTGATTTTTGGAATATTTTTTAATTTTTTTTAATCAAAATCGGTTCTAGCCTCTTGGACCTTCTGACTTTTGACCTGTTGTGTTTTTCGATTTGAAAGATTTTTCGATTTTCTAAATACTGGTTTTCACAAATCATGAAATATGTGGGTTAAAATGTCAATGACCATTCTACTTTAGACGTCATTTTGCGAAAATAATTGTACTTGAATTTTTTCTCAATTTTTATTCTAAGCCCTGTGATATAAATTAAAATCAAATTTTGTTGGAGATTTTAATAAAAGTTAATAAATTGTGTAATTAAAAAATTGTGAAATTCATAAAATATGTGGTTAAAATGAATCGTTAGGCAAGCATGGGCTAATTTCAGAATTGTTTCACATGTCTACTTCAGTAACAATTTCGATAACATTAGCAAATAAATTCGTTAAATATTCAAACAATCTGACATGACGGTGAAGGTGAAGGTCAGTAAAATCATGATAGTGTTTGGCAAAGATATTTTTAAATATAATTTTTACAACATAATTTTTTAAATTATATTTTAAAAATAAATATTTTATTTTTTTTATTTTTCAATCACACATTTTAAATGATTGTTATAAACATTATTCATAAATCAAGACGTATCAATATTTTATTTCTTCATTTTTTAAGAGTCAAAAATGACGAACAGTAATTTTTTACTGGTAACTTTTAAAAAAAATTGGTTTTACAGTAAAAATTTGCAGAGACACACATGGGATGCGGGATAGTAATAATGACGAGGCGTGACTCGTGAGTCTGTGGGACCGCAAATCGCCGCCGTACACACCAAAAAAGATAACATTGCATTGCATTACCCATAATGGATCCGTCGTTAATCAGCTCAGCTTCCGTCATACATAAAGATTTCCTGTTTTGCCCCTTCTAGTGACGCCACTGCTTTTAGCTTAACCATGCTGGCTTGGCTCGGCTGACAAATGTAGAATTTGCCTCTTATGAGCCGCATTTTAAGACAAATAAATAATAATGAGTTTTTATTTTTGAAGAATGTGGATAAAATATTAAGAAGGCATTTAAATTTACATATAATTATTAAAAAATGTTTGGTTAGAAAGAAAAAAAAAGAGAAAAATACATTTTAACTTTAATGGGAGCTAAATAATAGATTTATTTTTTTAATACTTTTTCGCTTTCGTCTTTTGAAAGGGGAAAATGAATGATGGTCAAGAGAACTGAATTACAGAGATTTTGAGTGAGATAAAATATGTGGTTGTAAAATGGAGGAAGAAAGTGTATGATTAAAAAATAATTAATGAAAATATATTTTTAAAAACATGTTCATAAGCAATTTTTCAAATAGAGGCCAAAACTAGAATTTTAGTTCAAATATCATTACTGTGGTTCTTTTATTGAAAATTTCACTTTAAATGCTTAAATAAATGCATATGTTTGTTAAAAGATTTTTGTTTAGGTTCCATTATAAATAAAACATATTTTATCTTTTTCTAACCACATATATATATATTAATAAAATAATATTACACATGAACTCATAAAAGATTATATACTTTATAACAACACGTTCTCCTAATCACCATTCAAAAAACTATTTTTTCAAATACTGTTTAAAATCAACATCAAACAGTGGCTAAATAAAAAATGTAATATTTTCAAAGTAAAATATGTTGTTGAAACATGAATTAATGAAATGTGTATTGTTAAAAAGTAGTTTGAAAAAAATTGTTATTTATAAATGTGTTAATAAATAAATAAATTTACCAAACAGAGAATGGCACGTAATATTCATTTTATTTTGAGCAATATTTATTTAATTTGAATAGGACTAAAGATGAACAAATAAATCATCAAACCGCGAAACCAAACCAAGTTGTTACAAATTGTTTTGTTTGGTTCGGATTCAGATTTTAAATGGTTTGCTTTGATTTGAAAAATTTATAAACCGCCTTAAATAGTTTGATTTAGATTTCAAATATCAAAATCACGATTTCAAATTGCCCACTCTCCAAATTTTAAAATAAATAAATAAAGGTAAACGTTCAATTTAAAATAAAAAAAAAAAGAATACAGCACACATTTTATTCTCAACAAATCAAAATTAAGGAGTTAAAGATTAATTTGTTGAAATTCATATCTATTTTGAAAGAATTCTTGCTCTTACATTTCGTAATCATCATCACTCATCATCTTAGACATTTTCTAAAAATAAAATTTTTAAGGTTATAACAAAATAAAATTTATTTAAGAAAGTTTTAAATGTTTGCTTTTATATAATTAATTTGTTTACCAACATGAATTGATTTACTATGTAACTGGTAGATGCTTCAGTGATTATTATTTGATCCACATTCAGTATTGCATCTTCTTTCAATTGTTATTTATTGTAGACTGTTTTTCATATTTGCATGATAGAAAGTTAGTATATAATTGTTTTGACAATTGTTTACTCTACAGGAAGACATCCTTCTGCGCTGTGTTATGATGATTATTGGCTACACAAGTGTTTTAAGTATTTATTCTTCTAATAAGATGTTATTTTTTATATCAACAAATTCTTATTACTTGAATCTCAATTTTTTCAGTGATTGATAATGATATGATCGATGCATTTGATTTATGAAATTATTATGCTATTGGTAACTACATGCAATCAAATTCATGCAATTTTTTATTTTTTTTTTTTTGGGGGAGGGGGGCTCTAGAATGGATATAAGGGATCATATAATATGCACTAATTTATTTGTTGGCAAACAGTGATTTCAAATCGTACCAAATCGAAAAAAAAAATGATTTTGTTTAGAAAAACTTCTAACTGTTTTAAATGATTTAGTTTGAAATTTTGCTACAAACCGTCCAAACTAAATCATATTCATCCCTAGCTAGATAGGAGCAACCAAAAACTTGATCAACAATGAAACCTAGCAAAAATCAGAGCAAACCAGTCAAAAACTGTTGAGTGAATCAATTATTGTGGCTAGATTTTAAAAATTGTTAAGGTTGTATACTGAAAATGGAGAGAGAAAATATGTGTGGTTAACAGTGCATTCGGTAAACTTTTTTTTTTTTTTTGTAATAATTACAATTTATAAATTACATAATTTCCCATAACACTTTTTAACCACACATACTTTCTATCTCCAATGTTTAATCACACATTTTAGTTTTAAAAAATCAAATAAGTCAAATAAACCAAAGAATTGCGGAAACTCAGCCGTCGAACGGTGCGTAAAAAGTGATTTGAGAAATTGTGTTTTTTTATACTCCCTCCGTACCATTTGTATAGGCGTGTTTGACTTTTCACACAGATTAAAAAAACATATTTAATGTTATTGAAAATGCAATTTTTGTAAAGAAATTCTCAAATTACCCTTATTTAAATATCAAAACTATTATTATTGGAAGTATTAAATAGGAGATACATTAGTAAACAAATAAAATAAATATTTCTCAATAAAGAAACAAACTTATATAATTGGGATAAGAGAAAATAGAAATGCACTCTATACAAATGGGACGGAGGGAGTAATACATTGTGTGATTTATAAACTGATTTATCACGTACATTTTATTTCTTTACTTTTTAACCACATATTTTATCTCAAAAAGATCACATTCTTTTGTTTTTTAAACAAAAATCTTTTACAAAAACATCATATAAAGTAATCTTATTTAAATTTGTATCAAACAATGCCCCATCCATGGAATTATTGAATTGTCGATTAAATTAGTGACCTAATAAACCGACTCTTTGATCGAGGCAATGACTCATAATGATGTAAAAAACTAAAAATTAATAATTTTATTCTTCAACTTACATGAATGATGAAACTACCAAAATCCCGACATGTTGGATATTGGTTAATAAATCGAGAATTGAAAATCGATCAAAGTGACTTCGTGTCGACTTCGGCCAAATACTCAAAAGCTCGATTCAATCCGTTTAGGAAAAATTGTTTGCCACTTCACCGCTTCGGGGCGCACAAACGGGGATCGACCTACCCGGTCAGGTCGAGGGGGCAGCCCCCCTGGGGCTCGGGGGCAACGCCCCAGAAAGAGAATTTTGATTTCTCTACATGTATTGAAGGGTATATTTGGCATTTCGAAAATCAATATCGAATGAATGAGAAATTACGAAAAAAGACGAAAATCAGGTCAAAATATTTGACCGTGCGACAGCATGGTTAGTAAACCGCGCGATCACACGTCAAATTGAATTCGTGTTTTTTGAGTAAAACCGTGCGACCGCACGGTCTATAACATTGCGGCAGCACGGTTGTCCAGCCACAAGGCACCTTTTTATAAATGTGCATTGTTTTGGAGAAGGTGCATTGTTTGGCCTCAACCATTTCATTCACACCCTTTCATGGTCTATAAATAGGACCATTTGGGTGTCCTATTCCTCACAATTTTGATATGCAAAACATCTCTCATCCTCTCCAAAATCAAATCATTGCATTTGTTATTTTGATTTTCTTTCATTTCATTCTTGGAGTACATAAGCCTAAATTTGGTTCGTTGTACTTGTATTTTGGAGTGCTACAAACACAAGTGAAGCCGTTGTATCTTGGGAGTCGATTGCCGAAATCCGTAGGCACCGTTGAGGGGCAAATTCGACTTAAGGACAAAGAGTCCAACTCTTGCCTCGACTTTGTCCCTACTTTTCTTCTTCTTGTTGTTTGTACTTCCTTGCCGTTACTCTGTCCAATTTTCGGCTTGGATTTACAAATTTTCATTCTACTTATTTGGCGTCACTATTCACAAATTTCCTCCAACACGACATTCACTGTTAAACCTGAGTTTGGTAAAAGTTCTTATAAATAATATATTTTCTCAAATCAATTTTAATTATATATATAGATTTTTTTAAAGTATTTTTTTAATCCCATATTTTATTTAGAAAATAACAAATTTTTTTTTCAAAAAAATTATAAAAATAGGAGAGGGAAAAAAGAGTCGAGATTGTACAACATGATATATGGACATGGTAAAAATGAGAGAAAAAAAAAAATGTAATATAGATCATAAAATGCAGACACAGAACTGTCTCTACGGTGGAGAAGAAGAATAATCAGTTTGACAGCTTTTGGAATATGGAATTACAAGACATATGTGCCAAGGTTTTATAATGTCTGTTTGTTAAAATTTTGGTATTTAAAAATATGATTTTTTATGTTTTTAGGTAAGATATGTAGTTAAAAAGTGGAGAAAAAAAATATGTATGATTAAAGGATGATTTCAGAAATTGTATTATTTAAAAATTTGTTTTTTTGGCTTTTGCCAAACAGAGGCTAAAATTTATTTATTTTCTTCTACTGCTGCATGTGCAATAAATTAAAGATAGTTTTGCACCCCAATTGACAACCGGTAGGCCAGTACAAAGTAGCATCGATCATTGATAAATTCAACTCCGTTTGGTACGAATTAAAATTTAACTTTAATTTAGATGATCAATCTCAATCACATATTTTATGAAATTCATAATTTTTCAATCATATAATTCATCAATTTTTATCAAAATCTACTAAAAAATTGATTTTAATCTTCACCAAAAAATAGCTAAATATATGAGCACGGAAAATCTTTTACTTTCAGGTCAGGAAGGGCAAAATTCTCCTCCTTCGACTCATCTTAAATAGTAACTGGTTGTTCAGAATTTTCCGAATTCATTTTGAATCTTTTTATTTTGTTTTTCACATATTTTATTTCAATCGTATGTAAGAAAAGAAATATCTGAGACATTATCTGAACTTTATAATAATTCGTATTTCATCCTGTTGTTATCCGCAATATCGATTTCGATAAGAATTTGTATAAATTTAATGCTTGTACATAATCAACACATATATAAATGCATAAAAAATAATTTTTTATTACAATAATTATTAGAATTTAAAAAATGACATAACTAATTCAAATTATTAAAAACTTATTTGAATAGTAAATGTTAATTTATATGTTTAAATAATAAATGACTATTGATTTCCAATTACTTGTATGAATTATTATTAACTTCATTGAAAATGCATAGTTTTTTTTTTTTTAAACAGTATATCATGTTTGATATGAATATTGATGCATGTGAAAGGTATTAGTATATTTCTCATAACTTCTACATTTGCTTCTCGTATTTAACATACTTTTCATTTTTCATTCAAAAACATCAATAAAAAATAATTAGAAAATAAGTCGTCAAAACATTCGAATTTAACAAGTAAAACTTTATTTACAAAAATAAGTAGTCAAAATAATAATTTTGAAAATCTCGCATTAATTATCAAGATATGACAACCGTTTAAAGTTGAAGATTACAAAATTATACCGAAAATCTTATACCCTATAATCTTTAAAATTTTATTAAAATTAAGAATAATTAAAAAAATTCATTCATTTTATTAATATTATTAACTAAAAAGAAATCAAAACATCAACTCTTTATTATTACCCTTCGTTCAATAATTTCTTTATAAATTATATTTATAAGCAGCACATTTTTCAACCCACTTTTTAACCACATTATTTTTTCAAAACTAATTTCAACTGCACATTTTACCTTGAAAACAAAAATATAGTCGCTGAACAGAGACTTAATTTATTAAAATAGCTAATAATAATAACAGAAAATTTGATTTGTAATATTAAAGATAACAAATGATTTGACCATTAATAATTAAAACACAATTTTAATATTGATGATTACACATATGATTTATAATATTAAGAACGAATAAATAAATAAATAATAATTTTAATACCGATTACTAAAAATATTGATTGAACTCATTCAGTATTAGTGTTAAAAAAAATAATGATAATTATGACTAAATTATACAAAAAAAAAAAAAAAAATCATATTAATTATTTGTAAGGATTTTAATCAATCGTGTGGGCTTATATGTGAATTATTGTGTATTGAATAAAAGTCTATCAAATTTGGTTAAGCCGATTTAAAGTGATCTAATAAGGATTTTATATATATCGGGCTTTAATGCATCTAATTAATGTATGGGCTTTTATATGTAGATACCAGGCCATTACCTAATTCATGATGGACCGGATTAGGTTAACTGACAATACAGTATATAAAGTCGGTTATGGTCCCTGAATCATACGTACTGTTCATTCTGTTTGACATCCCATCATCAGAGAGAAAATAAGGACAACGTATAGATTTAGAAGATCCAAATACCACAATCGATTATCGTGAACCATATCTGATTAAGGTACGCTTCCGCTTCAGTTATTTCATTCTTAATAATTCAGCATGATGATTTTGGATCATAAATAAATATTTATTTGTGATAAATTTTCTAACAAGTGGTATCAGAGCCATTCATCATGTTAAATTATCAGATGATTTATACGTATGCATGATTAAAGGATTAAAGCAATAAATAGGGATTTCTTGGTACATATTTCTGTATGCATGATAAATCTAATTTTGAAATCGCTTTTTTGGTATATGCCAAATTATGATTTAGAAAATTTGGTATATGGATCTAAAAATAAATTTTCGAATTTGGGATTAAGATTCAGATTCGGTTTTGGAAATTGGATTCGAAAATTTGGAACCATGAATGCATAAATATGGTATATGCTTCCTCGATTTAATTCCTGTATGTATATACTTTTGCGAATCACGCATGAATTCGACTTTTGAGGTTGGGTTTTGATTAAGATTTGGAATTTCTGTGTGTATGTATACATGTTCCTGTATGGATATATTTTTCGAAATCAATTATGTTTTTTTTTTTTTTTTTGTTGAAATATTGAATCTGGTTATGGGTTATGAAATCTGATAAATTGGTTTGAGTTTGGTGCTGAGTATTGAATTTAGATTCTCGGTGGAAGGGATTTGTTGAGTATGAATTTTGAATCTGGCTTTGGTCATACACATAATCTGATTAAGTTGAAAAATTATGATTTGGATTCGTGTATGGATGAATTTGCATATAATTTTGCGCTGTGAATATGATTTGGGAGTTTTGTGTATGGTTGAATATGTGGATGTATATTGTGGTTGGTTTTGGTTGATTAAGGAACCCCTGCCACGGCCAGCGACGGGCGTTGCGAGCGGCGGATTTAGCAGCGTCGCAGGCGGTGGTTTACAGCGTCCCGCGCAGCGACGCTGTGGTCTGGGCTGCAGCGCCGACGATGGCGCTGCAGGCGGTAGTGGGTGGCACCGCGTTTGGGGGCTCAAGAGCGGCAGCTAGGGTTTAAACCCTAGCTTTCACGATTTTGTACAGAGGCTTCAGTTCGGAAATTTGAAGCCTTCAGGGACCACTGTGCAATTTTGGACTTTTTATCTAATTGCACCTCCAGCCCTCCTTGTTTATTTTGAATTAAAGCTTAAGCCCTAAAGTTATGAAATCATTTAAGTTGGGATTTTAAAGTTTTGAATTTACGACTTCAGCCCCTGAAGTTATAAATTTATTTAAGTCAGGACCTCTCAAGTTAAGAAATTTTATAATTCAGCCCCTAAAGTTACAAACTTATTTAAGTTGGGTTTTCAAAAGTTTAGAATTTCACGACTCAGTCCTTAAAGTCTGAAATTTTACAAAATTGATCCATACAATTCTGAAATTCTCAAAATTGGTCCCTAAAGTTTGAAAATTTTCTAATACAGCACCTAAAGTTCTGAAATTTTTTAATTTGGTCCTTAAAGTTTGAAAATTTTCTAATTCAGTCAGTAAAGTTTGGAAATTTTCAAAATTGGTCCTTAAAGTTTGAATTTTTTTTTAAATTAAGTCCCTAAAGTTTGGGAATTTTCTAAATTGGCTCCTAAAGTTTGAAAATTTTCAAAATCAACCTTTAAAGATTGAAAATTTCCTATTTTGGCCCTCTAAAGTTTGATTATCTTTCAAATTGGGACCTAAAGTTTAGAATTTCTCTAAATTGGCCAATGAGGTTTTGGAAAAATTATAATTTAAGTCCTTCAAGCTTAAAATTTCACATAATTGGCCACCTAATGTTTAAGAATATTGCAATTGACTCTCTCAACTTCAGGATTGCTTTATTCTAAAGTTTTGAATTCTATAATTCAAATCCTAAAGTCAAATATATATGCAAATCAGTGATTTCAGTTTCAAATCTTGGTACATCGAACTCTTTTGAGAAATATAATATTCGAAAGTAAGTTAGTTGAAGCAACATGTTGCCAAAGCAACCTTTCTTGTGGATATTAATTAAATTTGAATATTAGAAGGTATTTGTGTGTGTTATTCATTGCGGATATTGATCGGCCCAAAGGAAGGTCAATATTTGGCTCGAATTTCACATGCACCTGTGGTGATAAATACGTGGTAATTATTTGGTTTAACGTGTGATCAATAAATCGGTCCAAAGAAAGGTTTATTGGTTAACATTTCTTATTGCCAGTGTTTGATCACTACACCAAGGGAAAATTAGGTGTTTGTGTGTTATTTCATGCGGATATTGATCGGCCCAAAGGAAGGTCAATATTTGGCCCGAATTTCACATGAACTTGTGGTGATAAATACGTGACGGTTATTTGGTTTTAAGTGTGATCAATAAATCGGTCCAAAGAAAGGTTTGTTGGTTGACATGTCTTGTCAGTGTTTGATTACTACACCAAGAGTACCACTTACAAGTCAATATTTATGTCCAAAGACTAAATATTGATGTTGTGCTAGGTATCTTGTGATGGGCCCTACCATTATTTGAAAGTATGATTTGCATAATAAGGTATTTATGTGAGCTATTTTGTTTAAGTGTTCTCTATTCGGTTTCAAATTCTGCTAGTAGTAAATCTAAAAGCTCAAATTTAATCCCTGTATTTATGGAACAAACTTCAAGGATCAAAACAAGAACATTAACTTTTCGTTGGCTGCATGGATCTAGACCGTGTACTAAGGTTTGAGCAACCTGCTCCTCTTACGGATGAAAGTTCATCTAATCAAATGAGGAACTTTGAGAAGTGGGATTGCTTAAATTACATGAGTCTCATGATCATTAAGCGCGGCATTCCGGAAGCCTTTAGTGGCATAGTATATGACGAGGTAAATGATACCAATGAATTCCTTGCCGAAATTAAGAAACGTTTTGCGAAAAACGATAAGGCTGAAACAAGCACGCTTATGCAAAGCTTGATTTCAATAAAGTATAAAGGCAATGGGAAAATAAGGGAGTACATCATGTAGATGTCTCAAACTGCTTCAAAACTTGAGGAACTAAAACTCGACTTGTCTAATGACTTGCTCGTGCATTTGGTATTGATATCGCTTCCTACACAATACAGTTAATTTAAGGTTAGTTATAACTGTCAAAGTAAAAATGGACTCTCAATGAGCTCATTTCATAGTGTGCAAGCTTCTTGCACAATTCAGTCAATTTAAGGTCAGTTATTACTGTTAAATGGAGAAATGAACTCTAAATGAGCTCATTCTATTTTGTGTGCAAGAGGAAGAAAAGTTGAAGCAGGACAGAACTAAAAAGTGTTCACTTGGCAAACACCTCTAAAGATAAGGGCAAGAAAACAAATAAAGAAAATAAAGCGTTTAAGGGGCTATTAATTTTATGATCCCACACTTAAGTCAACTTTTGAAACGGGAAATGCAACATTTCGAGGATGTTGAGTTTTGGGGAGAAATAAGGTTAGAGATATTGTCTTTAAAGAAGAAGTTGAGGAAGGATTGGTTTCTATTCCTATTGTTGCTTTTGACAATGTGCAAGTTTTTATGCATGTCATTGATCAAGAAGCATATCTGGAACCTCAATTCGACAATATTGAAGAACCTCCCATCCAAAATAAGGTAAATTTCAGAAGTACAAACTCAACAACCTCAATAACTAAAGCCATTAAGGAGATCCACGAGAGAAATGGAAAAAAATGCTATTCCGGATAATTTAAATAGTATTTTTCCAAGAACATAAGGAAATAATGGAATGGTGGAAGATGGTCCAATCAATTCCATTAAGTCATGCAAGGTTCTAACTCTCAGAAGTGGATTGATGCCATAAATAAGGAGTATAAGCATATGCAAGACAATAAAGTTTGGATCTCATCCCATTACCAGAAGGTGCGAAGCTCATTGGTCCTTGGATTTTTAAACCAAGAGGGATTCGAAAGGTAATGTGGAAAGATATAAAGTTCGTCTTGTATCTAAATGCTTTACATAGAATGATGAAATTGATTATAAAGAGACTTTCTCTTTGGTTTCAACGAAAGACTCTTTCAGGAAAGTCAGGTTGTTGCACATTTTGACCTCGAGTTACATCAAATGGATGTTAAGACGACGTTTCTCAATGGAGACATTGATGAGACGGTTTGTAAATTAAAGAAATTCATTTATGTGCTCAAGCCAGCTTCTCATTAAGGGTAATACAAATTTCATCAAGTAATTATCTCATTTGGTCTTGAGATTAATGCTGTTGATGGTTGTGTGTATTACAAGTTCAGTGGGAGTAAGTGTATTTTCCTAATTTTGTATGTTGATAACATATTGCTTGCCACTAATGATATAGGCATGTCACATAAAATTATGAGATTTTTGTCAAGGAATTTTGAGATTAAAAATCTTGGTGACGTCTCTTTTGTATTAGGAATTCAGATACACCGGGATTGCTCTCGGGGTATTCTTGGATTGTCACAAAAGGGTTATATCCATAAAGTACTTAAAAGATTTGGCATGCAAGATAGTAAATCAAGGGACACCCTTATATCGTTAAGGGAGACAATTTAGTCTCATCTAATGCCCGAAAAGTTATCTTGAAGTTAAAGAAATGCAGAGGATCCCATATAGTCAAGCTATAGAAAATCTGATGTATGCTCAAATTTGTATATGTTCGGATATTGCATACATTATTGGGATACTAATGAGATATTTAAGTAACCCTGGGATGGATCATTTGGAAAGCAGCCAAACATGGGTTATAAGGTATTTAAAGAGAACAAAAGATTACATGCTCACATATAGAAAATCGGATTAGTAGGAGATCATATGGTATTATGATTCCGATTTTTGCTAGATGCCAAAACAGTAGAAGATCCATATCAGGCTACAACTATCTGCAAGTTGGAGGAGCTATTTCCGGAAGGAGTGCTTAACAAACACTTTAGCTTCTTTCACTTGGCAACACAGTTTCTAGTAATTTTGGGGACATCTAATTATGGAATATAGCTGCGAAATTTTGTCACTGGGCTGCGTATTTTGTACGGTATAGAAAAACCACTAAAGTTATATTGTGACAATAACTCAGCAGATTTATATTCCAGTAACAACAGGAGCTCAACTAAGTCAAAATACATTGACATAAGTTCTTGGTTGTGATGGATACAGTTCAGAGTGGACAAGTGTCAATAAGAGCACATTGGGACAAACTCGATAATTGCGGATCCGCTTACTAAGGTATTACCACCCAAGGTCTTTCATGAGCACATTGCTCACATGGGTGTTTTATTTCTTAAGGATATTTGGTTTCAGTGGGAGTTTGTATTTTGGGTGCATTAGACACATTTATTGTCCTTTTGGATACAGTTTAAAGTTAAAGTTATTTACAGCTGTAAGGTTTCAGGTTTATTATCTCTGAACTCGTTTGAGGATGATCTCACTAAAGTTGGACCAGTTGGAAATAGGCATGTTGAAGATCACATTACATGTAATTTCCATGCTACACATTCATACTTGATCCATGTCATTCAGTTATGTCGATATACGTGACCATTGATAGGTTTAGTTACGATTAATGTAGCGAAAGCCGCTTTGATCCTATGTTGATATAATTGATGAACCGGATTGTTTGGGGATGCATTCAGTAATGATAGCGAAATTCTGAGTACTCATAAGGTTATGATTGATACACAATTATAAGGTTACACATATAGCCCAAGTGGGAGATTGTAAGGATTTTAATCAATCGTGTGGGCTTATATGTGAATTATTGTGTATTGAATAAAAAGCTATCAAATTTGGTTAAGCCCATTTAAAGTGATCTAATAAGGATTTTATATATATATCGGGCTTTAATGCATCTAATTAATGTATGGGCTTTTATGTGTAGATACCAGACCATTACCTAATTCATGATGTGCCGGATTAGGTTAACTGGAAATACAGTATATAAAGTCGGTTATGGTCCCTGAATCATACGTACTGTTCATTCTGTCTGACATCCCATCATCAGAGAGAAAATAAGGACTATGTATAGATTTAGAAGATCCAAATACCGCAATCGATCATCGTGAACCATATCTAATTAAGGTACGCTTCCGTTTCAGTTATTTCATTCTTGATAATTCAGTATGATGATTTTGGATCATAAATAAATATTTATTTGTGATAAATTTTCTAACATTATTTACTATAATACTAACATATAAATAATTTGAGAATTAAATTATGCTATACTAATATCCTACTTTTATATATAGTTTAAATTTTCATCAGTGCGATGAACTGAAATTGCTATCTGCAATATCGATAAGCATTCATAAAATTTAATGATTATACATAATCAATACAAATACAAAAGATATAAAAATTCTCATACAACAATTATTAAAATTTAAAAACAACTTAACTAATCCAAATTATCGAAATCTTCATTGAATGCTTAATATTGAAATTTCGGAATTTTTTGAGAATAATGAGTGTATGGTAGTATATAGTGAGTAAAAATCAAGTTTCTTTGAAGGATTTTTGAGCTTTGTTAAGGATTTGGAAGAAAATTGATTTTTTTCGGAAAAATCAGGAAAATGGTGGATTTTTGAAATTTTTGGATGAAAATGAGATTTTTGGTTCAAATCATATAAGAAATTGATGGATTTCACAAAATATGGATAAATATGTGATGTGTTGAAGATTTGAAGATGATTTTGAATAAGGGGAAGAGAGAGAATCGAACTAGTGTTTTGTTTTTGAGAAATTGGGGATGAACACAAGTTGGAGGATGACAATTTCTCAATTGGGGATGATGATTTTCTCAATTAATATTGTACAAAAAGGCAACGTATTAATAGGTTCCCATTTGCACGTAACGGCCATATGTTCATGCTCGAAGTTATGGAAGGAAATGGACTCAATGCTATCAGGAATTTCGAATGTACCCCCAATGTTGCGACATTTCACACATATTTTGAGGGACGAATTCGGATTGCATAGTGGGCAACAAGTGGACGTATATGAACAACTAGGCATGTTCTTGTGCATACTAGCACATGGGAAGGGATATAGACACGAGCAAACGTTGTTTAACCATTCCTTGAAAACCATAGGATACTACTTGAAACTAGTATTGCGCGCTGTCATGGCCTTCATTGCACGACTAATCAAACCTGATCCAAACTATAATCAGGGTGTGCAGCACCACAAATCAGATATGATGAAGCACCCACTATTCGAAGATTGCATTGGATCCATTGACGGGACACATGTGCAAGACGTTTTGCCACGAGGCCAGAAGATATACTTCATTGGACGTAAAGGGATTCCAACACAAAATGTTTTAGCTGTTTGTGATTTCAACTTATGTTTCACGTTTATGTAGCCATGTACAATAGGCAATACTTATGATGCACGTATTTTGGCACGCGCTATATATACTTCAGACATACATCTTCCAGAACTAGTGCAAGGAAAATATTACCTTGTTAATTCGGGATTTGCGCAGAGATCGAGATACATGATACCGTACAAAGGATCTGATTTATTGTACCATTTACAGCAATTTCGAGATGAAGCACTGGTCAGAGGCGCAGATTTCATAATGCGCCTGAGAGGTTCAACTACAAGCACTCGTCCTGTAGAAATGTTATCGAACGTGCATTTGGTGTATGGAAACAGTGATGGAAAATTCTCGACCATATGCCAAGCTATCCATTCAGAATGCAAGCATCTATTGTTGTTGTAACGATGGGTATTCACAACTTTCTTCGACGAGCAGGAGTTGTGGACGAAGCCTTCATGAGAGTGGAGACGGACCCTAGTACTGCGGAGGTGGACTCACCAAACGAAGAAGAGGACATTGCGGCTGAGACGAATGCACCCGAGATGCCACGTTACGTGACTTTATGGCACAAAGTAATTGAGATGCAAGTAATTCAGGAGACTGATTTCTTCCTAATTGAAATTAGCAATACTTCGGGATGATCGTTATGCAAATGGAACGCATGAATGTCGTGAATATTTTGGAAGTATCTTAAAATTTATTTTATGCGGCAAGTGAACAAACAATATCCATAGATATTTAGCTGAGTCGAATGAAGGAATGTAATAAAAATGTTAACGACAAGAATTTTACTCACGTGCTCAGATTCCGACGCATTTAACGATACACAGGGGAAAATATAGAGAAATCAGCAAGGGTACTGTTGATGCCTTCTTTTATTTTTTTCGTGTCTTGAGGTTGAGGTCAAATTTCTCCCTTATATGTAATGACTTCCCCTATACGTTAACTCTCTTGATTTCAGCCCGTACTCCTCTTTCTTTCCTTAGTTACAGATCGGATTACCAGGCAATTATATTATTACTATCAATCTTCCCTAAAATCCAGCCCAATTTTGCAGGATTCATGGGGCCAATGAACATTCATATATTCATTTTTCCTTATTTGTGGTCCTTAATTACGGCGTCTTATTATTGAATAATTGGACTTCGATTTCTAGTCCAATAACTTCTTTTAATCATTGTAGGCCCAAAATAGATCCATTAACGCTTGGGTTCATACGCATTACAGCTGCCCCCTTTTCAAGCATGAGTGATTTTTTATTGTACGGATGAATTTTACACAGTACAGATGAAATCACGTCTGCATGAAAAACATGGGATACTCCTATAAATAATACTCCTTAAGGCCTCACTTCCTTCTCCCATTTCTCCACATCACTTGCAAAAATTCTCTCACTACTTGGTAAATCTTCTTCCCCTCTTTCTTTTGTATTTATTTATTGTCTTCTATATTTATTTATTGTTTATATATATATATATATATATATATATATATATATATATAGGCACACCCAGCTCGGGGACGAGCTGAGTGGTTTACGCCCAGCTCGCCGGGCGTGATAGCCCCAGCTCGCCGGGGTACCATATTCCCAACTCGTCAATCGAGCCGGGGGGGGGGGGGGACGTCACGTAATTTTTTTTTTTTTTTTTTTTGTCACACCCAGCTCGGGGACGAGCTGGGTAGTTTACGCCCAGCTCGCCGGGCGAGCTGGGTACCATATTCCCAGCTCGTCAGTCGAGCTGGGGGGACGTCACGTAATTATTATTATTTTTTTTTTACTTCTGACTTTTATCACCTCCATTACCCTCGTAGGTAAAAATGTCTGCGAATAACGACGACAACGAAGAGATTGACGACACACATGAAGTAGTCGAGCGTAACTTTACCTCTTATAGGGACATCGTTTCTTCCATCACTCCTACCCGTCTTAGGTCTCTTCGTAGGAGATTCGCTATCCCTAAAACTTATGAATTATTGGCCCCTACTGAAGACCAAAGACCGCACAAGTCTCCCCCTGGCTTCATTACCGTGTTTGTCTCTCAGCTGGAGGCTCGTCTTCGTTTTCCCTTACATCACTTCTTTATAGATATCCTTAATCGCTACAACGTTTGTTCTTGCCAATTGGTTCCCAATTCATGGTTGTTGATGACCACATTTTTTCTTATCGCTGAGGCGTATGGATTTAGAGCTGATTTTACTTTATTTCACCGTTTAGTGTTTATAAAGAAGAACTCCGTGGGTTTTTATTATTTTTCAGCTAGACCAGGTAGGCAATTTCTGACGAAGTTACCTAGTTCACACGGTGACTGGAAACCTGAGTTCTTCTTCGTCAGGGCTGAGAATTGGCCTTTTTTAGAAGATTGGAGTGATAATGTGGTAAAATTCAAGTCCTTTAGGTTCACCGATCCTCGCATCGAGCATTTCATTGAGTTTTTGAGTCTTCGATTGTTTAAGTGTTCGGAGGTAGTTACGGAGGCCGCTTTATCTTTAGCGGGGTGAGTTCTCCTGATAGGATTGATCCTAAGTTGAGCTTAGGTATTATAAATTTAAATATATATGTCTTTTAGGTTGTACTAATATTTGCTCCCCGTTACTAATGCAGTGACACTAATGGATCAAGCACAGTTAGCTAAAGCTATGAAGAAGAGGATTGCAAGTGGTAACTCAGGATCTTCCTCGAGTCGTGCTTTGGATGATGCTTCTCGCAGCTTTCGTCAAAAGTTGAAGTCCTCTTCTTCAGTAGATAAGTCAGGGTTGCCCCCAGTTCATCAAAACGCCAATGCCCTCTGAATGTCGGTGGGAGCTCTAACTTATCCCATGGCACTCAACATTTTCCGGGAAAATTTATTACTGATTGGACGGTGAAGTCTACTGATTCACTTTTGGAGAGCCCCGCTACTGCAATGGCACTTCTCCAAGGCCTCTCTTTGGACAGAGATATGGAGTTAGTCAGTGATTGGGCATCTGAGAATATGGTCTCATCCTTTTATCATGATCTATCTAAGGTATGGTACATGTATGAATTTTCTACGGTTTGACTGCATATCTATATATTATTATTTATTTTATTTTTTACATTTTTCATTTATTTTTATTTTTTTTTGTAGGTGGTTTTGGGTGCTAACTTGATACATAACACCCTAGCTCGTCAGACCAATAATTTGATGAATAGTGATGAGCGAGTTCAGAAGTTGCTGAGAAAGTTGGAGGATTCCAAATTAAGGGAAAAGGGGTTGGAACAGCAGGTGTCTGACCTTCATTCTCAGGTTGCTACCATGGAGCTTGAGACGCAGGCAGAAATTTCTAAAGCCCTGGCTTCTTATCGTGATACAGATGAGTTCTGGTCCTTAGTGGATGATGCTATCAAAGCGTACAAAATATCCCCTGATTACTTTGAGGGGATAGTTGAGGCGTCGTCTTCCCAGTACACTAATGGCTTTGAGGCCTGCAAGAAACAACTTTCGAAAAAGAAGCAGGGAGATTGGAGTTTCTTACGTGTCGAAGAATTTGATGGTGAACCGCTAGATACTGAATACGAAGAAGAGTTTGACGATGATAACATGGAGGATTAACAATATTGGGTGATTCTTCACTCAGTTTTTGCGGCATATATTCTAGATTACAATTTTATCTCATGATAGTAGTTATCCGAAACGGTTCTTTGCGCCTTTGTGTAGCGTATTAAGGGCGTTTCTCCTTAATGTATTTTTTTGTAGATGGCTGGCACATCTTTTGTTACCATTTTGCGGCCACGTATTTTAGATTGTCAATATAGTACTGCACGCTTAATGAAAATATTGACCTAGCAATTTCAAAAATTTTGTGCATTTTGAAAACCTTAGTGACTTAGTTGTGTACTGCGGTTGGTCGCCTGAGTGCTTTTTATGGCCGTATTGACCTAGTCGTTGACTGTGGTCGGCCGTTTTGCGCGTTTGCTGGCCGCAGTTACCCAGTCGGTGACTGTGGTCGGCCGATTTGCATGTTTGCTGGCCGTAGTGACCCAGTCGTTGACTGTGGTCGGCCTTTTTGCGCGTTTGTTGGCTGCAGTGACCAAGTCGTTGACTGTGGTCTGCCTTTTTGCTCGTTTGTTGGCCGCAGTGACCCAGTCGTTGACTGTGGTCGGCCTTTTTGCGTGTTTGTGCGATTGTGTCTTTCATAGGATAACCAATTAAGAGAAACTCGAATTTTATTAGAATCTGTCTCTACATTATACAGGTAGCATTGGAAAAGAAGAGAGTTTTATTATTGGTAATATTTTTTTAGATTCTGGATGTTCCACGGTCGGCCGAGCTTCTTGCCCTGAAGATCTTCAAGTTCATAAGTGCCAGGCTTCACAACCTTTGAGATTTTATATGGTCCTTCCCATCGCGCATCCAGTTTTCCTACCGAGTGCCCTGCTGCGTCGGCCCTCCTTAGCACAAGTTCTCCACATTGGAAGGTTTGGGGCTGTACCCTCTGGTTGTAATAGTTCATCATCTTTCTTCGATACTCCGCAGCTTTTAATTCCGCCTGGTCCCTTTTCTCTTCCAATAGGTCCAGGTTCTCTTTGGACATTTTATCATTCGCCTCATGATCATGTAGCTGAATCCTTAAACTTGGTATCCCTATCTCCATTGGGACTATAGCTTCGCTTCCATAAGTCAATGAGAATGGTGTCTCCCCTGTTGCTATTCTGGTTGTAGTGCGGTAAGACCACAGAATCCCTGGGATTTCATCGGGCCATTTCCCTTTTGAACCATCAATTTTGCTCCTCAACACTCTGAGTATGTTCTTATTTGCTGCTTCCGCTTGCCCATTTGACTGTGGATGGCTGACTGAGGTAAAAAACTACTTGATTTTGAATTCCTCGCACCATTTCCTAAGTCTGGATCCTTGGAATTGCCTTCCATTATCAGATATCAGTACTCGAGGTATTCCAAACCGGCTGACAACATTTTTCCAGAGGAATTTTTTCATTTCATGTTCAGATATTTTGGCAACTGCTTCCGCTTCCACCTACTCGGTGAAATAGTCAATGGCCACAATCAAGAACTTTTTTTGACACGGAGCGGGTGGGAAAGGTCCCAAAATGTCGATCCCCCATTGATCGAATGGACATGGCCCTGCTATGGGTTGTAAATGTGCAGTGGGCTGATGGAGAACATTGCCGTGGATTTGACAGGCCCTGCATCTTCTCACGATGTTATCCGCGTCTGATTTCATTGTTGGCCAATAGTATCCCTGTCTTAGTACTTTAGCGGCCAAAGCTCTTCCCCCAATGTGTCCACCACAAATGCCTTCGTGGACTTCCCTCAAAATTTACTATGCCTCACTCTTATTCAAGCATCGAAGGAGCGCTTCTGTGATTGACTGCCTGTAAAGTTTGTCACCAATTAGAGTATACCTCGCACTTTTCCTTGCGATGAACCGCATTTCTTCTTTCGTACTAGGTGTGTATTTTCCTGCCAAATAGTTTGCTATATCGGCTTTCCAGCTTTTCTCCTCCTGTTGGTTTGCAATCAGAAAAGTTTCATCAATACTTTGTTGTTGGATCTGTTGTAGGAATATAGTATTACTGTTGCGGGGTAATGCTGAATTTCCCAATTTAGACAAAGCATCAGCCTCAAAGTTCTCCTCTCGCGGGATTTGGACAACAGAAAATGATGTGAGCTTCGCACACTCTTCGTGTACTTTTTGTAAGTATTGCCGCATCATACTTTCTCGCGCCTCATACTCCCACTTCACTTGCTTCACAACCAATTGCGAGTCGCTATGCGCTACTATTTTCTGAGCACCTGCCTGGGCTTCCAATTTGATCCCCATCAATAGTGCTTCATACTCTGCTTCGTTGTTGGATGCCTAAAATTCAAAGTTGAGTGCAAAGTTGTGCACGTGTCCCGTCGGGTCTTTTAAAACCAAGCCCGCGCCAGCTCCCTGAGATGATGACGACCCGTCAACATGAATCATCCATTCTTGCTCATTTTCATTCTTTGGTTTCCCTTCTGCATGTGTGCATTCCACCACAAAATCTGCGAGCGCTTGCCCTTTGATGACGGGCCGTGGTTTGTAGATAAGGCCATACTCGATCAGTTCGATGGACCACTTAAGCATTCTTGCTGAAGCATCTGGTTTAGCTAACGTCTGTTGCAAAGGTTGGTCAGTTAGAACTGTCACCTGGTGCGATTGGAAGTAAGGCCTTAGCTTTCGGGCCGTTGTGACTAGGGCGAGTGCTATTTTCTCCGTTCTAGTGTACCTAACTTTAGCCTCGTGCAGCATCTTACTTACATAATAAACAGTTTTTTGCAACTTTCCATCATATTTCACTAGCACTGAACTTACTGCTTCATCTGATACTGCTAGGTAGAGATGTAAATGGTCTCCCTCGTCGGGCTTTACCAAAAGTGGCGGCGACGAAAAGTGATCCTTTAATTGCTCAAAAGCTATCTAGCATCCATCTATCCAATCAAAATTCTTTGATTTACGAAGGATTTTGAAGAAAGGCATACCTTTGTCCGCTGCGTGTGATAGGAAACGGCTAAGTGCTATCATTCTTCCCGTGAGTCTCTGGATCTCCCGAATGTTGTGCGGGGCTGCCATTTCTTGAATTGCTTTTATTTTTTCCGGGTTGATCTCTATACCCCGTTCGGATACCATGTACCCGAGGAATTTTCCAGATCGCACACCGAAAGTACATTTTGCGGGGTTGAGTTTCATTCCAAATTTTTCATTACCTCGATTGCCTGTTGCAGATCTCGTACGTGGCAGCCTCCCTTGCGAGTTTTGACCAGCATATCATCAACGTACACTTCCATGTTCTGCCCAATCATTCCCTTGAACATCTGGTTTACTAGCCTCTGGTAAGTCGCCCCCGCGTTCTTCAATCCAAATGGCATTACACGGTAGCAATAAATGCCACTATCAGTCACGAAACTATTTTTCTCCTCATCTTCTTCGGCCATTCGAATCTGATTATACCCCGCAAAAGCATCCATAAAGGAGAGCCATTCGCATCCCGATGTTGAGTCCACCAGCAAGTCGATTCTCGGGAGGGGAAATGGGTCTTTGGGACACGCCTTATTTAAATCCGTGAAGTCGACGCACATTCTCCAAGAGACATTAGCTTTTGGAACGAGTACAATATTTGCAAGCCATTCTGAGTACATAACTTTGCGAATGTATCCAGCTTCCAATAGTTTATCGACTTCTTGCTCTGCAATCTTTGATTTGTCCGCTCCCATATACCTTTTCTTCTGCTTCTTTGGTCTCACTCCTGGGTCCGCTCTCAAATGATGGGATACCAGACTGGGGTCGATACTAGGCATGTCTGATAGCTTCCATGCGAATTTCTCCTTGTTCTCGACTAGGAATGCGCTTAATTTCTGTTCCAACTCTTCACCCAAGGCTCCGCCAATTCTGGTGGTTTTGGCTTCATCTTCTGAGTCTAAGAATAACACTTTCAAAACTTCATCTTGTCCCGCTGTGAATCAGGCCTCTCTGTCTCTCTTCTCCGAGTTTCTTTGTTGCATAGGTTCACCTTCAGATGCTAAAATTTTCTGTATATCCGTTACAAAACATGTTCTCGCCATGGCTTGATCTCCCCTGACTTCTCCTATCCCTTGTCCTGTTGGGAATTTGACCTTCAAGTGGAGTGTAGAGGAGATTGCTTAGAACTGGTTCAACGTCGGTCTTCCAAGAATAATATTGTATGGGGATGGGGCTCGAACTATTAAGAAATTCGCCATTTTCGTTTTTCTCCATGGTTCTTCGCCTAAGGACACCAGCAACTCTACGACCCCTTCTGCTCTAATCACTCCTCCTCCAAAAACAACGAGGGGGGTGCTCACCTTCTTCAAGTATTTTGGATCGAGTCCCATCTTCTCATAAGCTGGGTAAAATAGCACATCTGCAGAGCTTCTAGTGTCGACCAGGGTTCTCCTGACCTCAAAATTTGCTACCATCATAGATATAACGATCGCATCATTATGTGGGAAGTGGACTCCTGCTAGGTCTCTGTCGGTGAATGAGATCGGTTCGTCCTGATAACCGCTGATCTGCATAACCTCTGGATTTCCAATGCGGTCCCATACTGAGGTTCTTCTCCGAACATCTCGTTGGTATGCTTTCCTGGCCGACCTACTATCTCCACAAGAAGGCCCCCCGGTGAGGACAGTGATTACTCCCCCTGGGGGGGGTTGAGTTTTTGTAATTGGTTATGCTCATGCGGCCTCTGCTCTGGAGGTGCGGCGCGTTGCTGTCATTCATCTTCGAATCTTTCTCTTTTTATGAATTGTCCAAGATATCCAAACCTTATCAGGCGTTCCACCTCATCTTTCAACTGGTAGCAGTCTTCTGTTTAGTGTCTCGGTCCTTTATGAAACCAGCAGTAGGCGCTGCTCATCGGGTGCCGTTCGTCTATCTTCAACGGTTTTGGCCATGCAACTACTCCTTTATTTGAGATCGACATGATTGCTTCCTGTCGAGAGACATTGATGGGCGTGTAGTGCTGGTATTTTCCTTGAAAGTCTTTGCTCGGTTCTCGTTGTTTTTGCTTCTTTGGATCTTCCTTGGGGGATCCTTTTGGATCCTTCCTCTTGGTGCCTTTTTCTGTTTCATCTTTTGCTTTTTGTGCTTCCTCAACATTGATGTATTTCTCTGCCCTTGCCAGCAATTCAGTAATGTCGGTCGGTGGGCTCTTAGTCAATGATATGAAGAAGCGTCCTTGTCTCAGCCCATTAGTTAGGATTACGGCGGACAACTTGGCATCGAGGTTAGGGTCATCCAACGCTTCTTTGTTAAATCGTTGGATGTAATGTCGGAGGGATTCACCATGTTGCTACTTGACCGTCGTCAACTGTCCACTGGTCTTTCTGTACCTCTTGCTACTTGCAAAATTCTTGAGGAAACAATCGGAGAAACTTTCGAAATCGGAGATGGAGTCGGTAGGAAGTTGAGAGAACCAAGTCTGAGCACTGCCTTTTAGGGTAGTCAGGAACACTCGGCATGTTATGGCGTCATTGAAGCCATATAGTAACATCATGCTGTCAAACGTTCTAGGTGCTCCCTAGGGTCAGATACCCCATCATACTCTGGTAGGCTTGGCAACTTGAAATTTTTTGGGAGAGGTTCATCCAGTATTTCTCTCGTAAACGGATTAGCCCGTTTCTTCCATTCTTGGGCATCCCCGACGTAGGTATTATTCCAGGTTTTGTTGTCAGTTTGTTGACGACTTTCTTCCTGCTCACTTGGCTCTATTTCACCGCTTTCTTCCTGTGACCTCAAGTTCGTTTGAGTGGGGTTTTGTGCCGGAACTGCTGGATCGTCCAGTTCTCCTCGCTGATCTTGTACACCTCTTGTGGACAGAGCTGCAGCGACGGCTGTTGGATTAATTCGTTTATTTGTTCGGTGGTGTAATTCGTCGTTCAAGCTTCTTGCTGCAAAGTTGCCTCGTTGGGATTTTGTCCTCCAGGTTGCTGCACATTTTCTTGCACTATTCCTTGATTTGCTTGTTGTGGGACACTAGTTTCCGATGGACCTTCTTCTTGCGCTCTTCGAGTTGTCACCATTGTTCTTACTTTCGTACCCCACGGTGGGCGCCAAACTGTTGATGTCTTCTTTTATTTTTCTTGTGTCTTGAGGTTGAGGTCAAATTTCTCCCTTATATGTAATGACTTCCCCTATACGTTAACTCTCTTGATTTCAGCCCGTACTCCTCTTTCTTTCCTTAGTTACAGATCGGATTACCAGACAATTATATTATTACTATCAATCTTCCCTAAAATCCAGCCCAATTTTGCAGGATTCATGGGGCCAATGAACATTCATATATTCATTTTTCCTTATTTGTGGTCCAATTAATGGGATTTCAATTGTCCTTAATTATGACATCTTATTATTGAATAATTGGATTTCGATTTCTAGTCCAATAACTTCTTTTAAGTGGAAATTACACCCACCCCTACTTTATAATTACCAATTTCATAAATAAGATCAAACTTCAATTACTTCAAAATTCAGGTCTTAATTAAAATTTTAATTAATTAAAAAAATTAAATAATAATATTCTATAATTAAATTAATTACTCAATCATATCTTTATTTCACACCACTTCAAACCCTAACCTAATCACTTCTCTCTCCCCACGTATATTACTCTCTACCCACCGTCTTCTCTTCATTTATCAGACATCCTTCGCCGCCGCCCACATTCATCCTCGTCGGCTTCATTTATCAAACAACCTTCGCCGCCGCCCACATCCATCATCGTCGGAGTCATTTGCTACTGCATCCCCGGTCGCTGCATCGCGCGCAAGCAGCAGGCGTCACTGCATAGCGCAAGCAGCAGCGGCGTCGCTACTTGCGCATGATGCAGCGGCGTCGCTGGTTGTTCTTGCAGCGGTGCCGCTGCCTGCATCACGCGCAAGCAGCGATGCCGCTGCATCTCGCACAAGCAGCAACGACACCGTTGATTGCGTACGATGTAGCGGATCGCAGGTTTGTTCTTGTAGCGGTGTCGCTGCTTCATTTTGGGATCTGTTTTTTTTATGGTTGTGCTACTTGAATCTGGTGGGTGGGGCTATTTTGTTGCAAGTCGTGGTGTGGGGTTGTGCGATGGCGGTCGTCGGAGTTTGTGTGCGGTGGTGGTGTTGGCATTGATACGGAAACCAGTCATTTTTTTTAACAGCAGCAGATTTGTTCCCCCAGCGGTTGTGACATTGGCATCGTTGAAGCGACGATGACGATGGTGTTGGCACTGATACGACGACTGTTGTGGACTGGTTGGGGTGAGATGGTGACTTGGGCAGGTGTCGTGAGATGGAACTTCTTCGATCTGGTGGCGTTGAGACTGTGTTAGCTTTGGACGTGATTATGTGACCTAGAGAATTTAGATAATTGTGACTTAAAAATATTTGTGACCTATTAATTTGTAAAGCAGTGAACAAAAAATAAGTTGAATTTGATTAAATTGACATTTGTGACCTACTGATTTAATAAGTTGTGATTTTGAAATCCATCATGACTTAGAAAACTGTTATTGTGACCTAAAAAAAGTTCGATTTGTGACCAAATATTCTTATCCCAAAATAATTTGTGATAGAAAAAAAAGGTATTTGTGACTTTAAAAATGATGATTGTGACTTAAACTATTTTGTATTTTGTGACCTTGACTTAGAAAATTGTTATTGTGACCTAAAAATAAGTTCGATTTGTGACCTAATATTCTTATCCGAAAATAATTTGTGATCAAGAAAAGGTATTTGTGACCTTAAAACTGATGATTGTGACTTAAACAATTTGTATTTTGTGACATGTAATTTTACAATGTTGTGACATTATTTAATTTAATTAATTAATCTAATTAAAACCTGATTTTTGAAATGTTACAAGTTTCATCTCATTTTTGAAACATACATTTATAATAACCTTATTTGTGTATTTTTCCCTTCTTTTAATCATTGTAGGTCCAAAAGAGATCCATTAACGCTTGGGTTCATACTCATTACAGGTAAAAAGGTAAATATTCAATCAACTTTTGAATGGAAATGAAAGTTGGACTAACATTGCTCCGTGACATCTTCATTGTGAGGCCTATGGTAATTGTTGGAGAATCAATTATTTCGGCACACAATCACTCCTAGACAGACGGTGCCCATTATCATATCATGATAATTGATAGATATATGTAATTATTATTTTGACTACTTGATTTTAGAAGTAAAAATATAATTTTATTAGTTACATAAAAATATTTGTGATTTAAGATTAAGCACGCATTTATAATAATTAAGATTTATATTTTTAAATGAAAAAAGTTTTCATCCCATGAATAATGTTAACTCCTTCAGATCCAAGACTCCCTTTCAAGCTTCAACGAAGACAATATCGTTTGATTGTGTCATATACTAAGACTATCAATAAGAGTCTACGTCAATCACTCCCACATGTAGGACTTTATCTGAAAATACTAGCTTTCAGCCACAGACAGTTATATACTGCAATCTCTAGAGTAACAAATCGTAGTAGATTGAAAATATTGATTTGTGATAAAGACGAAAAATATTGATGTATTAGATTTTTATAGAAGTTGATAAGATGTGCGGTTGAAAAGTTGTGTGTCTCATAAAATGTGTAGTTAAAATTAATTGTTGACTTTAACTGAAAATTAAAATTATATTTTAATCAGAACCAAACATGAGATGTGTATGTTAATTCCCGTCCATCACACGGATGATATACTAGTTTTAGATTAATTTTAATGACTTAGTATTTTTGAACTGATATATATTATATGAACTTCAATCTGCGGGTTTTGTTCTTTGAAAAGTCAAACACGTTTGACATATATTTACGCAGCTTGCTGTAATTGGAATGATTTAATCTTTTTCATTGACATGTTGATAGTGGACTAAATTTTTCTAATTATTTCGAAATGTGAAAAATGGTTTTCATCAATTTCATATCAACTTCGGAAGTACCTATTCACTTTTAGAATTTGAAGGAGTGTAGTCGTAGGAAGGCGACTTGAGGATAATGCACATATGTTGTTACTTTTTTCCTTTGATTTTGGTCGAATGGTTATATTTTTTTGTAATTTTGTACACGTTTAGTGGAAAGAAGAAGTGAAGAAGTGTCCAGGTTTGTAGCTCTGAGGAGTGTGTCGATCGATAACGCTGTGAGATAAAAATCTGGCCTGGAATCGGACAATGCCTAGTAAGTATGTTATGTGTCATTCATAGTCTTCCTCATTCATTTATGTGGCCCAACTTTTTCAAATTTGGGATGTTTAGAATTTTCATGGTACGTCGCAATACTTTAATTTCTTGGTCAAATTGCTTAATTTTATTGCATTAAAAAATCGCCTATATATAGTACTTATTGTGCATTTTGGGTTTCACTTATCTTATTTCTCATCCAAACACTACGATGAATGGCTGTTACGGTGGTGGTGATCATGGAAGGGTGTTCTACGAAGTGCATCAGTTTTATTACTCACTGTTAAGCTCGTAGTTTTGTGGATATTTTCACTTGACTACAAATGTACTAATTTTATCTGGAGCTAAACCATTTTATAGCATGTTTGGGAAGAGTTTATAAATGATTTAATTTATAAATGAATATAAATAAGCGATGAATACCCATCCGGGGAAAGCTTTTTATTAATCACAAATCCATTTATAGATCTGAATTTTTTATATTTTATGTTTCCTTTAATTTGGTTTTAAAGAGAATAATGTATGAGTTGAATTTTATATTTTATTGATGCGAAGATCCAATATATATATACAAGGTTTTTTTGCATTACAAGATAGAAACAAAATAATCTAAAGATTGCAATGATAAATGGTTTACATATTTGAACAATTGTACAACAAATAGAACTCTAAATATGGTTATACAATATTTCTTGACTTGGATCCAAAGACTTTAGGGTGATCCTGTGCGACGGACTTTTGACTCGGTTCTAGATTCGTATTTTCCTTTACAAGTATCAATGCGAGATTTTTTGTTTTGGGTTTCAATTGATAAATTCTTATATTAAGTTTTCTTCAAATATTATTTATATTTTTAAGGTAAAATATGTTTTAAAAAGATGAGAGAAATATGTGTGTGGTGAAGAAATGACTTTAGAAAATTGTATTATTTCTAAATATGTTTATAAATATGTTTAAACACAAATTTGTCAAACAGATACCAAACATGCATATACGACCCCCGTCATGTGAGATTGTCCATACAACTCCTCGAATAATGAGATTTGAAAAATACACTTGGAATTATGCCCCCCGAAATGTTTTTTGACTTTTATTTATTGATTTTTCGTACTTATATTGGAATTAAAGTTGGACAATTGTAAGTGTTTTAGAATTTGATATTGCTAAATTATGTGTTGATTTCTTTTTTAGGAAGAACTCAATTCTAGAACGAAGAAAATGGATCAAAACCGTAAAAAAATGGCAAAGTACGAAGTTTGAGGACCAAATTTCAAATACCCAATGGTTTATTCGGACAAGAGGATGATACTTTAAATATTTCTAGGAGTTAATTGGATACAATTAGAATTTAAAAAGGAATGGAATGGAAGAGAATATTACAATAAAGTTATTCCAATCACACAAGATTTCGGCCAGTTTTTTAGTTGAACTTTGTGACCTATTTTTGGAATAGTAAAAGTTCAATTTTGAAGAATTGTATTGCAGGATGAATTGTAGTCCTATAACTTAAATTTCTAACACACTTTAAATCACCTCAATCAAATATTAGGATTGAATTTTATGATAAAAATACCGAATATTGTACAGATACAAAAGCATGCGCTTTAAAGTAACTTTCCTTATCGATGGAACTCTTTTGAGAATCAATTTTGACATGATTTTCAACATATTTTTGACTCCTACAAATATAAAATAGAATAATACATTAGAGAGTAGATTATAACATCAAAGGGGGGCACAACTTAGAGAGAGGTTTTAGCCAAGAAATTCAAAAATTCATCAATAATTGAAGATTCAAAATTCGGATTGAAGATTCAAGAAGAAAAAATTAATCCAATTAATTTCCTTCATTGTTCCAAATCCCGGATGATGTTTTTCCATTTATTTTTGTGTAATTTACATATCATGATGTTAGGCTATATTTCTATTGTGTATTGAATGAGCTGAACCCTATGTTTTATTTATTTTAATTCAAGATTTTATATTTTAGTATGTTCTTGTGGTTCTTGATTTATATTGCATTTCCATTATATTATTTGTTTTCTTGATTACCAATTAAATAATTAGTTGCTTTTTATAGTCTTGAAAAAGTCACAATAGGTCTAGAACGCGATAAGATAAATACGCGAACACTATATATTAGGAATAACAATATAACGTGTGCAATCTATTTTGATAATCATATGATATAATGCATCAGAACATTCACATTCGGACTAGGAATAGATTCAGGTCATGTTTGTGGGATATTTAATTTGTCTTTGAAAATATGATTAAATATATTAGTTTTATCGATTGTAATGAACGCATGAATTAGCTAAATTAGATATAATTAAGTGGATTCGAGTTTCAATACATTCTCTCTATGTATTTACAAATCACTCTTCATAATTGAAATTTTAGTTTTATTCAAACAAAAACAAAATCACTTCTTTTATATTTCTTATTATTTTTAATTTAGACTTTAATTGTCAAAAACAACTTAAATTTTTTTGTTTCAGTTAAGGTTAGTAATATAAAGTATAATTTATCTCAATCCTCGAGGGAATGATTCACAGACTCATTTTCTACTTTATTACTTGGTGATAGGAAGAGGCGCAACAAGTTTTTGATGCCGTTACCGGGGATTGTCGTTTATTTAATTTTTAGATTACTTTTGCTAAATCGAACTTTATTTGTTTTAAAGAAGATGATCATGTGGAGAAGGAGAGTTGATTACAATAGAGCAAACCAACAAGGCGACATTTAAAGAAGTTGACCTTATCAAGCAATCATCTGACTCCATTGACTGCTTGATAATTGATTTCGTCATTGACACCGATTAGATGATTGAAGTTTACATATTGATTTTTGAATCAAGTGGTGAAGTCAGGATTTATTTTAAGGATATAGGCAACGTAAATTGTTGGAGAATAAATGAAGATTGACGAAAGATCAATCGAAACAAGCAAAGCAAGTCATCAAAAGCATTATTCAAAGTTCTTAGAAAGATCAATGCCATCAAAAGTCGATCTTAAAACTATAAACAAAGCACATATTGGATACAACCAAATCTACTTTCCCTTTTATTTATTTACTAAAGTTTTATTGCTTTTAATTATTTTTCTTTCTAGAATATAGGATATAGTAATTTATATTGATTTTGTATATAGGTGTAGCGTCCCGAGTTCTAATTACCCAGTTCACCATATCATTTTCTGGTCTAAACTTTAAAATAATATTCTAGTTGAAGAAATAACTGAAATTCATTTTTGACAACATTAAATAAACTATAATGGTCGATAAAAATCGAAAACATTTATGAAACAATTCAAAATGATGAATCGAGCCATTAATAATACAAAAATTCGGCACTGCCATAATTTCTCAAATAATTGAAAATCTCTAAAATAACCAAAGTTTAGAAATATGGATCATCAAAATAAGATTCTCAATTATTTAACGACTATTGCTACAATCATCCATCACCTGCCACCCTCTCCGAAATCTGCAAATATTGTTAAAATAGAAATGAGCATTTCATAGAAATACTAAGTAGACTCATCGTCAATTAATTAATCTACATTATAATTGAACACATAAATGTAGACTCTTTAGAAATCATAGGGTGTTGATTGCTCTTTTCGTACATTAAAGCACATGACTTCTCTTTGAAAAATCATAGGCTCTTTAAAATTATAGGGTGTGGGTTGCTTTTTCTTCTCGTGCACATAAGGCACATAAGTTATGCATAACATTATCATTTATCTGGTAAGATATTCTCTTCTTTCTTTCTCATGCATAAAAGAATATAAGTTATAACAAGTATAACAACATAAATATTTCATAAGAAATATATTCTCGTCTCATTTCATGAAATAAATTTCACATAAATCACGTAAATACACATTCACATGCAATCATAATTTAAATCAATTAATAGAGGCGATTCTACATTAAACTTAACGAGTGCAAAGTCGAGCGGGAAATGACTTTAATCCTTTAAATCTCCGTACGCCTCGTCTAACCAATTAGAAAAATTAGTTAAATTAGTCTTTTGAAATTTATAGTTTAAAAATGATAATTTAAATTTAGGGACTGAAATTGATGATTTGAATGTTGGGGGACAAAAATGAATTCTTTTAAACTTGGGGGACTAAAATGTAAAATTTCAAAACTTGGGTTGAAGCTTAAAATGGATATTAAATTGTAGAGCTTGAAATAATTGATTTTTAAAATGAAGGGACTGATTAAAATCATTTAAAAACTCAAGGGGCTGAAATGATAAGTTTTAAAACTATAAGGACTGATTTGAAGAATTTTAAAACTTGGGGCTAAGCTGCAATTTCAAAAAATCAAAATATTAAAAAAAACTTTACTCTCTTCCCATTTCACGATCAGAGAAGAAGAGAGAGAGGAGGTGCGGGCGAAAATGGGGAAAAATTGGTGCTACAGGCCGGCGAAATGCTGCCTCAGGGTGGCGGGGAGTGGCGGTTCAAGAAGGGGTCAAATTTTGGGATCTAGGTGTGAGAGTAGGTGAGAAACCGAGGTGCAACCGAGGCTTGAATCGCGATTTTTCCGAAGAGGTAGCGGCGAACTGGGCGGCGGTCGAGGTAAGTGTTTGGGTTAAGTCTTATTCTTGGTTTTTGGGTTTTATTTTGAGTTGGGCAGTGATGATGATAGGTTTGTGCGGTGGTGTTTGAGTGTGATGGAGGTGGCTATGGTGTTTTGAAGTTGAGTAGTGGTCGGAGTTGGTGATGATGGTAGCTGGTCGTGGCTGGGCAGTGGTGGTGTGCAACATTTTTGAGGCAGTGGAGGTGATGACTGGGTTGTGGTGATGATAATGATGATGATGATGATTCATGAGGTGGTTATGGCTTGATGGAGGTGGTGGCTGTGTTTTTGGTAGTTGGTCCGGTGGTGTATAGTGGTCGTATAGTGGTTCGGTTGTGGATTCAAATGGTGAGGTGGTGGTGGCTGTTTGATGGGGATGAAGGAGGTGGCGGATGTGGTGATGTTGCAAATGGTGAGGTTGAAGCTCGAGGTTACCTTAGCTGCAGGAGGAGGCTGGAATGGAGTTGAGGAAATGAGTTTGAGGCTTGCTGAGTCTCTAATGTCGTGAATTGAGATGCTGGAAATTTGAGTCTGAGGCTATGGTTGTGTTGAGAGAGGGAGCCTGAAATTGTTGAGGTGTGTCATGAGGGAGGGAGCTGATAATGGAGTGGGTTGATGATGTAGAGTATGAGAATTGATAGGGTATGGGATTGGATGTAGTTAGTGGGAGGTATAGGTTGATTAGGGTATTTTGGAAACCTTGACAAGAAATACTCGAAATTCGAGAAAAATAATACGCGTAAATCAACTGAGTCGGAAAAATGAATCTGATAAAATGAGCTTAATAAAATTTTGGAATTTAAAACGATTTTGAAATGAATAATTTAAATAAATAAATAAAATAAAATAACAAAATTTTAGAAATTCGAAATTCAATTAAAATCGAATGGATTCGATATTTCTCAACTTGGCTAGACGACATGTCATGACTTTAAATTAAAAATGGGTAAGATCGCAGCGGCACGTTTTCATAATTTTAAAATAATTATTAAATACGTGAAAATTTCTTGGTCGCTACAGTAGGGTTATCTTCATCCAATTATGTTTCTCCGTTAGGGCATTTAATTTATTGTTGGTTTTTTATTATTATTGTTCGAGCTAAGTAATACATGTTCTAGGTTATATGTTATTTAATGTTTAATTTGACCACTATATGCAAGAACATGACGTCGGGGAACACTCAAACCAACATCAACAAAGGGAAGAGCATGAGAGAAGAGATTTTCTAACTATCACCCATAGTGCCTCACACATGTCACAGAAAAATTCGGGTAGTACATTCTTCCTTTTCTTCCACATCCCCTTATATCCTTACTTATGCTTTAAATATTGAGGATAATGTATATTTTAGATTTGGGAGGTGGGTAGTCCATTTTTTTGTTTTTATTCAGCACGCTCTAAACAGTTTTTTTTTTTTTTTTTGACTGTTTGTGTGTTAGGTTAAATCATCTTGCCAGCTCACAATGTGTTGATTCCGTGTGTGCAAAAAAAAAAAAAAAAAAAAAAACTATGTGTGGAGTGATCATGACTGACATGTGAAAACTAGGTAATGACAAAAATACTGGTAGTCTAATCCCCATTTTTAGGAACATGCTTGCATATTTTACCTCTCTTAATAACATTTTGTACTTGAGCTAGTAAGCCTGTAAGGGTATTTTAATACCGGTGCCCCTAAAGTTATCTAACTTGGGAGTTATCGACCTAAAGCGCATTACATGGGTCATCTAGAAAGTTTAAGAGAGAAAGGTAATTCATTTAAATTTATTTTAATTAAAAAAGAGAGAAAAGAATTGTTGTTAGGATATTGCATACATCTGACACATTTCTTCGGAGCCCAATTAGCTCGAGTAATTAAGTTTATAGGAGTATTTCTATACCTAGTGTCCTAAAATCATTTGACTTGGAAGTTACTGGCTTAAAGCTCATTACAAGAGTCCTCTAAAGGATTAATCGAGAAAGGTACTTCATAATTTAGAATTTAGTTAATATGTTGCATTAGAGAATTGAGATAACTAGTAGGTTTGAATTGCCTAGTGGATACTAAGGGTGGGGCATTCAAACAAAGGGGAATCATCACATACCCAGATAATGGCTACCATTTGTTAGACATCACCTAAACTTGAGTAGGAAAAGAGTTAGTGATTTAGAAAACTACTTTAGAAATTATACCCTAGGTAAGAAAGAAAATAACAAGTTTGGGAAATGTGCATCCCACGAGAGGGAAAGCGGGAAATTTGATCACTTAGGGTCGAGAGATCACCTATGAGATGCATTAAATTGATTGGCTTGACTAAACACATACACATCAAGCATGGATTGAATTAGAATTTGTATAATATTGTTTGTATATTGTTCATGGATTAATAGTAATTTTAAATCCTGAAGCAAATACGACAGGTTATTTAATATGAGTTAATGTTAAAAGTCTTAGCTAATTTTATGTGTTACATTTACTTGATGTTTTTGTTTTATCTTATTCGAAGACGAACAAGAGTTTAAGTTTGGGGGTTTAATAAGTACGTTTTTCGTACTTATCTTGGCCTTAAATTTGGATAATTGTAAGTGATTTAAAATATGATATTGCTAAATTATGTGTTGATTTTGATAGTTTTAGAAAAAAATTGACCAACATCATACAAAAATGGAGAATTACAAAGTTTGAGGACCAAATTACAAAAATCCAATGGTTTATTCTGACCACAAGTTGCTAGGAGTCAATTGGATACAATTAGAAGTCACAAAGGAATGGAATATATGAGAATATTACCATAAATTGATTCTAATCAAACAAGATTTCAGCAAGATTTTTAGTCGAACTTTGAGACCTGTTTTCGGGATAGTAAAATTTCAAATCGGAAGAATTGTATTTTGGGATAAATTGTAGCACTCTAAGTTAACTTTAAAATGCACTATGAATCACCTCAATCAGATATCAGGATAGAAAGTTATGATAAAAATACCGAATGTTGTGAAGATACAAAAACATGCGCGTGAAGGTAAGTTTCATTATTCGATAGGAACTCTTTTGGGAATCAATTTGGATATAATCTTCAACCAATTTTTGACTCCTACCTATATAAAACAGAAAAATACATTGGTGGATTATAAAATCAAAGGGAGACACAATTTAGAGAGGTTCTGGCCAAAAAATTCAAGAACACATCAAGAATTGAAGATTCAAAATCCGAGTTTAAGATCCAAGAAGAAGAAATTGATCAAATTAATTCTTTCCATTGTTCCAAATCCCAGGTGATGTTTTTTAATTTATTTTTGTGTAATTTACATATCATGATGCTATGCTAGAGTTCTCTTGTATATTGGATGAGATGAACCTTATGTTTTATTTATTTTAATTCAAGATTCTATAATTTAGTATGTTATTGCATTTCTGGATTTATCTTGCATTTCCATTGTATTATTTGATTGCTTGATCACCAATTAAATAATTAATTGCTTGTTGTAGTCTTGAAAAATTTATAATAGATCTAGGTGGTGATAATGATAAGATAAACATACGAACACTATATGTTAGGAATAACAATATGATGTGTGCAATCTATTTTGATAATCATATGATTTAATGCGTCATGAACATTCGGATTCGGATTAGGAATAGATTGGGGGATATGTTTGTGTTATATTTAATTTGTCTTGGAAAAGATTATTAAATATATTACTTTTATCGATTGTCATTAACGCATGAATGAGCTAAATTAGATAGATTGAGAATTGAAATAGATATAACTAGGTGGATTCGAGTTCCAATACATTCCCTCTGTATTTACAAATCATTCTTTATAATTGCAATTTTAGTTTTATTTGAACAAAATCAAAATCACTTCTTTTATATTTCTTATTATTTTTTATTGTTAATTTAGAATTTAATTCTCAAAAACATCTTGAGTTTTTTCGTTTCTGTTAAGGTTAGTAATCTAAAATATAATTTATCTCAATCCTTCGGGAACGATACAAGGACTTATTATCCACTTTATTATTTGTGTGATTCGCACACTTGCTGTAGGAAAAAAAGCAATATTTATCAATATTCAAAATCACTTATTTTAGCCCTTGTTTGAGATTAGTTATTTCAAATAATACTATTTGTAATAATAATTTTTTTGAGGCTTAAAAAGATTTTTTTTTTTTTTTTTTTAACCATTGGCTATACTGTAGCATTTATAAATTAGTTATTTAAGTTTTTAATATAAAATATGTGGTTAAAAAGTGAAGAGAAAATGTATGTGGTTAAAAGTGATTTGAGGAATTACGTTATTTAAAAATTAATTTATAAGTTATAATTATTGTGTTAAAGAAGGAGGTTTATGTGTATATTATTAATGTGCAGTTGAAAATTGTGTTTTGAAAAAAGATTTTTAATAATGGGTAATAAACAGGGGTTATATAAATCACTTGTTTTATTTTATACCCATTTTTTCAAAATTATTATTTAAAAAATCATCATTAACTACACATTCTTTTATAAATAATATTATACATAAACCCAAAAAATTATTACTTTTTAATTACACATTATCCTAAATACTAGTTTCATAATAATTTTTTTTTTTTTTCAAATAATTAATCTCAAACTCCTTTTTAGCTCATTTTAATCATATTAATATTAGTATTCTTTTCTCAAAAGGTGTAGCCCGCACTTTAGGGGGTCTCGAAGGAGGTAAAGCGCAAGATATACCTTCAAAGGTGTAGGGTGGGAGGCTTATCTTTTAACTTTACTTACCAAGGGCCTCATCCATATTTTAGAATTCGAATCCTCGCTGTGGCAACTGAAAGTTGGGTTGAAAACTTTTCATCTTTCCTTTAACACGCTTAGCGTGATCGGGTGCAGAGTTTGAATTCTGAAAATGAATTTGGCCTTGTGGCAAGCGAAAGTTACCATCATCGTGGAGACCTCCAATACCCAACATCCTGACCTCTGGATGACATATTCCACAATTTACTACTCAAATCAATGACTCATAATAGAATCGATTCGGACCCTCAAGATGTGGGTTATACAATTTTTTTGAAAATGTGCCCAGGGCTCAATATTCTTTTCTCAGTTCGAGGATTGTTAATGTACTGCAAATTTGTTTTTACCTTTTTCCCAGATTTATTTTTATTATAATGGTAATTGGTAGAGTAGGGAGCAGGGTGCACTCGGTCCAACTCCCTAACTAGGAGACAGCTTCTTATGCACATAAAGATTTGATTCTTTCACATGGGCCTTTTTGTACTAGTTGAGTTGAATTTGGCTGCATAATCACGTTTTATTCAATGAATTTTCAACGGCAAGGACCTTTTTAAAAAGTGATTTTAAAGAAATATATAAAATGTAATTTAGAAAAATGTTTTATTTGTTCGTTAAACTGCAAAAGTACGCTTCGTAAAAGTAATAAAGTAAATGTGAGTTCAAGTATAGATCTCACGAAATTATTGTAAATTGTATTTTAGATTACTAATCATAACCGGAACAAAAGATTTGATTGAATTGAGAATTTTTTATTTATTTTTTAAATAAAGATTAAACTAAAAAATAAAGAAATTTAATTTTAAATGAATGAGAACAAATGCGTTATAATTATGAATCCATTTTAATCAAATCATCCATATTTTGACCAAATTATTTAAATACTATTAATGGGGTTTTGAATATCCGTGTTCATAAAATTATTTAAGTCCCCTTTCGAGCAATGCATGAAAACCTTTTCTTAAATGCAAATTGATTATATTTCCATGACAATTAAACAATTAGGAAAGTATTAAAGGATCCATGAATACTCTCAGGATAACACAAAGTATAGGAGTATATTTCTTTCCCCTATCGGGCTTTGTGACAATTAAATAATATCTCATAAATTTCTACTCTTTCGAACATAGAAAAAAATCAAAAAAAATCACGCAAAAGCTGGTCAAACAATTGCATAATAATAAAAGCACTATTTAATTGCATCAAACCCATAAAATGTGTAAATTAAATAGTAAGTCAAAACATGGAATCAATAATTAAAACTTCATCCTAATCCTAACACAAGAAATCTAGCCTAGAAACATGATTAAAGATAATTCACAAGAAAAATGAATAGAAGCCATTCATCTTATTGATCTTTGTTCTTCAATCTTAAACTTGGCCTTCAATGGATCTCTGATGTGATCCGGAAAATGAGTCAAAAATGAGAAATCAAGATACAGACAATTCAACAATATTCTACATGGAAAAATGAACAAGTTTCGTGTTGGGCTCGAGTCGAGATTCAAATCACGTCAACGGATCAGAAAATCAGAAAATTGGGCAGAAGATGCGTTACAGCCGTAACATTGTTTCTCACGACCGTAACTTATGGATTTCACGACCGCATCACATTCCTCACGGCCGTAAATGAAAATTGGTATTATTGTTCAGAAGGAGATTTACGGTTGTAACATCAATCTTCACGGCCGTAACTAATATGGTGACATTTTGATAAGAGAAGGACTTACGGCCGTAAGTCCGACTTTTACGGCCGTAAGCGGTGCAAATCAGATTTTTCGGGATTTTAGTATTTCAGTTGATTTGTATTTCCTTTATTTGTTTTTAATTCTTTTTCTAATTTTGGTAATTTTGGTTATTTTAGTATAATTAGAATTCTATTCAAAGTCAGTTAGCGATTAGGGTTTATTTTGCCTATTTATATGCTCTTCCATTCAATGTAGAAATAGAATACTTTTGATGAATAAAATTATTGAGTGTTTTTACTCTCGCTAAAGGTGAGGATTTTTCCTTTAAACAACGAACTTATCAAGATTCAAATCTTGTGGCGTTCAAAACAATTGAACTTATCAAGGATCTGGATATTCCTTGTGGCGTTCCCCCTTTGTGGTTCTTATCTCCGCATCGTAACGAGTCTCGGGTTTAATATACTCCTGGTTCTTGCGTCGTGAGGTCGGGGTTGCATTGTTATCGTCCGTTCCAACCTGGATTCGGAACTTTCCAAGCGTTATTCCGCGAGCTACGACGAGGACCCCCTCCCGGGTTCTCATCATATGGTATCAGAGCTGGACTCTGGATTCAGGTTCTTGTGTTTTTTCTATCCAGTTTGATTTTTATGTTTATCATCGAGTCCTATAAAAATCATCTATATCCTATTTTTGATATTTGAGTCTTTGTTTTCAATTTTTCTTGTTCTTCTTGCCAGTAAATTTTTTTCCAGCTTGATCCATAAGAGTCAGTCCCAAAAAATCAAAAGTGTTTTTCTTGTTCTTTTTTCATCCAAATCCAGTACCGTTTGTTTCGTTGCGTTCGTGTCGAATTTTCGGATTTTATTTTTAAAAAAAAATTAATTTTTTTTATTTTTATTAATTCCGAAAATTCATCATAATTCAAAAAAAAAAAAAAGAGTCACTCCGAAATTCAAGAAGCACTTTCTTGAATTTCGTTAAATTCTTGATAATTCCTTGCCGTGCAAGTCAAATTAAAATTCTTGATATTCTTTCCTTTCTAGTCAAAATTCAAGAACCACTTTCTTGAATTTGTACAATATTCTTGATATTCTTTCTTTCGAGTCAAATTCAAGAACCACTTTCTTGAATTTCTTTAAAATTCTTGATATTGTTTTCCTTTTCGAGTCAACATTAAATTCCTTCTTGATATTTGTCAATATCTAGATCCTCTTATTTTGAATCTCTCAAATTTTTGAAAGCTACATAAAGGGATGAATTATGAGTTTGATCCTACCTTCCAGACTAGGTGTCATGTGGGCAGTAAAGTGTGCAATATTATTATTGATAAGGAGTATTATTGCGATCTGGCTAGTACCACCATGGTTGAGGAGTTGGGCTTACCTTTACTACCACATTCCAATCCTTATAGGCTGACGTGATTAAAGGAGTGTGGGCAGGTAAATGTAACCCATGGGGTTATGGTGAAATTGACACTTGGAAGATATAGCGATGAACTGTGGTGTGATGTGGTGCCTCTAGAATCGTGTGACATCTTGTTGAGTAGATCGTGGAAGCATGAGAGGAAAGCAGTCTATGATAAGCGCAGGAATATATATAAGTTTGTTAAGGATGGGAAAAGTATTAAGCTTATGCCGTTAACCCCGGAACAAATACTTGAAGAGAAAGTATTGCGAGAAAAGATGAATGAGCAAAGAAACTTCGGAGATGATGAATGGAGTATGAAGGATGAATTCAGGGAGATGGCCAAGAAATTAATACAGTTAAATGAAGAGATAAAGGCACAAGAGGCTAGAAAAAAGTTAGCCGAGTTGCAAGAGAGAGAAAGGGGAAGAGAGGAAGTAGTTAAATTACAAGAAAAGCCTTTGGATATGATTGTTAAGAAGAAGGAGGGAGACTTGAGGAACGAGTTAGAAGATAAAATCATTTATGAGGAGGTGCATGAGCAAAAGCATGAGAAATTAGGAGAGGTGATTGAGCCCATAAATTTAGAAGTGGAGGTTGAGTGTGCGAAAAAAGAAATTGAAGTAGTTGATCAAACTCCGAGTCTTGAAGTACAGAATAAAATTGTGGAAGAGGAGATTGAAAATAACATTGTTGACAATGATAGGAATGAATTGGAAGTTGGGGTAGAAGTTCAACATTTGAATGTTGAATTTTTCAATAAAAATATTGAAGAGGTGGTTGAATGTGAAAAATTAGAAGAAGTGGTTGAGAAAAAAGAAGAGAATGAGCAAGAAAGTATATTGACTTTTGGAGGCGACGAGAAGGGCCTTGTGGTGGGAAAAAAAGTTGTGGAGGTTTTTTATCATGAGTATAAGGATCCATACCTTGTGCATGAAGACACTAACATTTCCCTCCCCATTTTTTTAAAATCTTTCTTGCAGGTTTATTGTGCATGGAATTTTGATTTACATCAACCTTGGTCAATTCCCCTCGTGTTTCAATACCTTCTTGTCTACAAATTGGAGGAGCATCATTTATTGTATACATGTCAGGGAATCGACAATTTTCCGTTTGATCCAGAAGGTACAGTTTGATTTTTCAAGAACAACACCATGATTCGGGACGAATCATCCTAAAGAAGGAGGGAATGGTACGAATCAGGGTGGGTTTGACGGGAAAATCTATAATTCAAGCCAAAAGAAGAATTCAATCAGGTTCGGAGAACGTCAAAGATCAAACATTGCTTGTACGAAGAAGGTTCGAGGCTAAACCAAGTGAGGAACCCAAGAACAGCTTTATGATTTGGGACGAATCATCTTAAAGGAAGAGGGGATGATGTGATCCGGAAAAGAAGCTAAGAACAATGTTATGATTCGGGACGAATCATCTTAAAGGAAGAGGGGATGATGTGATCCGTAAAAGGCGTCAAAAATGAGAAATCAAGATACGGGTAATTCAACAATATTCTACATGGAAAAATGAACAAGTTTCGTGTTGGGCTCGAGTCGAGATTCAAATCACGTCAACGGATCAGAAAATCAGAAAATTGGGCAGAAGATGCGTTACGGCCGTAACATTGTTTCTCACGGCCGTAACTTATGGATTTCACGGCCGCATCACATTCCTCACGGCCGTAAATGAAAATTGGTATTTTTGTGCAGAAGGAGATTTACGGCCGTAACATCAATCTTCACGGCCGTAACTAATATGGTGACATTTTGATCAGAGAAGGACTTACGGCCGTAAGTCCGACTTTTACGGCCGTAAGCGGTGCAAATCAGATTTTTCGGGATTTTAGTATTTCAGTTGATTTGTATTTCCTTTATTTGTTTTTAATTCTTTTTCTAATTTTGGTAATTTTGGTTATTTTAGTTATTTTAGTATAATTAGAATTCTATTCAGAGTCAGTTAGCGATTAGGGTTTATTTTGCCTATTTATATGCTTTTCCATTCAATGTAAAAATAGAATACTTTTGATGAATAAAATTATTGAGTGTTTTTACTCTCGCTAAAGGTGAGGATTTTCCCTTTAAACAACGAACTTATCAAGATTCAAATCTTGTCGCGTTCAAAACAATTGAACTTATCAAGGATCTGGACATTCCTTGTGGTGTTCCCCCTTTGTGGTTCTTATCTCCGCATCGTAACGGGTCTCGGGTTTAATATACTCCTGGTTCTTGCGTCGTGAGGTCGGGGTTGCATTGTTATCGTCCGTTCCAACCTGGATTCGGAACTTTCCAAGCGTTATTCCGCGAGCTACGACGAGGACCCCCTCCCGGGTTCTCATCAATCTCCCAGCAGTTGGACAGCGGTTTAGCATCAAACAAGACAATTGGGAACCCCTAATTTCGTGCCCCAAGCAATTTCGTGCGATGGCGCGGTTCAAAAGTGAGCGACCGCACGCCTCTGCAGGTTGGCTTCAGTCGCTGATTTTTAACGTCATGCGACTGCGTGGTTTCCCGGTTCAGGCAATTTTCATCTTTTCTTTTGGTTTAAGTTGGTCCCTGATATTTTATTTTCACAGTTAGTCCTCCAACTTCCGATTGTTGCAATTTAACCCCTGAATTTCTGATTTATTCTTCCATTTTTCTTCCAATTAGCCCTTTGATGAACTGTATCAACTCTTGATTTGCACACTTTGACACTTTTATCATCCAATATGCTTGTTTTTGCTCTAACTCTTTTACTTTCTTAACTTTGGGATTATTACTGAAATATAAAAATAAAAAATTCAAATAACAAATGTTTTTTTTTTTTTTTTGTTAACTCATTTACCATGTGCTTCAACAATCCAAATTGACAATTCACTTTAGAGAAGAAATATGAACAACAAAAATTATTTTCATTCATCCGATACTCAACTTCATTGTATGTGTGTGTGAATAGCTAAAAATTTAATTCAAACTCATGTAAAAATAAACTTGAAACTGTGTGACTAGTCTGTAGAACTAAACCCAAATCCTATGTGGTCAATAATGATTTTCTTTTAATTTTCCTTACACTTTCATGGATGATCAAAACCTTACTGTTTTTCTCTCATATCACGCGGTCTTTCCTATTTATGTGGTTTCTAAACATGTATAAATATCATTTTTCCACACAAAGCTCCTAGGATTTGACAAATATACACGATAGACCAAGAATAATTAACAAAACGTTGGGGATTTCAATCAGCAAAACTTATACCATTTTTCATTCCATTTTTTTTTATTTGGACGACTTTTTCTTTTAATGTCCTCATCTTTTACCATCTTTGTGCAGAACTTTTCATACTTGCTTTCTATATGACCCCTGTAGCGAGCTTAGGTTGGCAACTATCAACTCAGTTGAGCTTAGGGTACCAGGTTCAAAGAACCTCTCAGACTTAATTACTCGAGTTACAAAGGCTTAAACAGAAAATTTAAAGATGTTTTAGCGTCTTATGTGTAAGTCTACTCTTCGTACTTGTTTTCTAGTTGACCCGTGTAGCAAGCTTTAGGTCGAAAGCTCCCAAGCCAGACGACTTTAGGGTACCAAGTTCAAAGAACTCATCAGACTTAATTACTCGAGTCAAAAAGGCATTTGAAGAGCAAAATAAGACCTTCAGCATTTTTCTGTTTTTATGCTGGTTATGGTTTATACCCATTGATCAAAACCCCTTACACTAAAGATGTAAAATTAAAAACTTTAGACCCTCAATCCATCAATGCATACTCATACTAACCTTTCCACCCCCAAACTGCGTTCTACATTTCAGGTCGGGATCTAATTTCTTAAGATTTGAGATTTTTCAGTCAATTCTATGTTCAAAGTGCACATGTTTATCCCATAAGTATCAAGTATCTCCCTATACAACTTATTATTTGAAAGTGGTCATGTGCTCAAGTTTGATTAAAGTTTTATATGGATGAATGTTAAGAAAAATTTTAGTTCACATGTTGTCCAATTTTCTAACAAAAGTCAATTCAAATTGTGTCATAAGCAATAAATAAATCAACAAAAATTTTCAAATTTTTCACTTTTTATGATTTTTTTTTCAATTTTTCAAATTATTATTATTATTATTATTATTATTATTATTATTATTATTATTATTATTATTATTATTTTACTTTAGTTCACAAGGAGGGTTTATGTATTTCCCGGGTTTGGAGAGATGGTATTCCCATTTGAAGCTTTGATTTGAATGTTTGATTGGATGAAATGACAAATTTCTAGCTTCTCCATAGTTGGTTTGAAGTATCTCATGATGATATGTTCCTTGCAAACAAGCATTAATGATCATTAGAAACATAATTATCACATATGAACTAAAGCAAATCAACACAACACACCCAAACTAGGACTTAGAAAAATTAAATTTTTTTTTTTTGGAAAAATGATCGACCACTGATTTTCAGCCCTTGATATCACCTCGAAAAGTGAAAATTTCACGAGACATGTTCCGAGCATATGAAAGTGCATAACTTGATCTACAACATATCAAAAATTCATCGCATTTGGAGTTCCTTTGGGTCATGAAAAGATGTGACAAAGTAGGTGCAGTAAAGCTGAAATGGTGCCTGCAATGACCTTCCAATGAGGTGCTTTGTAGTGCAATGATGCCCAACTTGAGTTTCATGCCTTAAATCAGTGTAAACAATGAATAGACGATACATAAATGATGTAGAACATGTAGTGAAGGTGATCATCCAAAAAGAATTGTAAAAACTCATCAAAAACCTCATTGAAACATTTTATCAAATACCTTGCATACATATTAAGAAATCAAGGAGTTTCCTAGAGTAGGAGACTTTAATTAAGCCAAAAATTTTCACCTAACAATTCACAATTCAATATCTCCAATCTCAGTCTAAACCCATCACCAATCATCCACAATTTCATATTTTACATAAAGATATGAAGAACACCATAAATATACTTGATCTTGTGAAAGAGTGAAAAATCATACCTTTTGAATGTTTTGGATGCAAGGCAAGGCATGAGTTTGGGTTAAAATGATGTGCAAATATAGAGGAATAGTTGGGGACTCAATATGGCATGATTTGGGGGGGAAAACGGATGCAAAGTGGTTAAAATGAAAGTTTGCATTATATATCAAACTGCCGGTTCTGTCCAGAATCACACCGTGCGACCGCACGATGTTAAAGTACTGCCTTTTGTTTTTTCATTTTCTGAGTTTTGGACCTCGTTTTCAACCCCTAAATGCCTTCAAATGCATATGACCAACTTCTAAATATATATGTTCTAAGCTAGATGATAAAGTTTTAAAATTGTGATGAAAAACAACAAAACAAGTAGAAATTCAAGTATATCCTAAAATGATAAAACTTGCAAAAATAAATGCAATGAAATTTTCAATGCAACTAACATGTCAAAATGTGAATTCTAAACATGCTAGTGAATCTAATATGCAACATGAAGCCTCAAGTCTACTAAAGATGCAATTAAAACTAAAAATGCTAAGAAAAGCAAAATGGAATACTAGAATGATTTAAAACACATAAAAAATCAATATATGCATTCTAAACATGCAAGTGCTCCTAAAATGTACTGTCAAGAATCAACACAATTGTAAAATAATTAACTCAAAAGAAACTAACTAAAGCAACTAAAGAAAATGTTTGAAAGGTTGGGTTGCCTCCCAACAAGCACTTCATTCAAAGTCTAGAGCTAGACTTTTTGGCTAACTTCTCAAGGTGGTTTCATATTGGATTGTGAAGCCTCTTTGTCTCCTCTCACCTTGTACTCATACCTCTCCCAACATGCCAATTCCACATCCACATCGATCTTGTAGCAATTTTCTAATTCTGGTTCATGGGCATTGAATTGCAACATGGTGAAAGTTACCTCTTGATTTTCAGCCTGCAACACTACATCTCCATTTTCTACATCAATTAATGCTCGTGTAGTAGCTAGAAATGGTCTATCTAGTATCAAAGGAATGTTGTCATCTTCTTCCATGTCTAAGATGACAAAGTCAGCTGAAAATATAAATTTGTGAACTTTCACCAACACATCTTCCACAACTCCATATGGGTGACATATTGATTGTTAACTTATTTTAAGTTATGTTTATTGGTATTTTCTATTTTCCTACAGGTTTGTAATTTGATAAATTTAGTTTATTACTAAATATTTTTATTTAGTAATTTATTAAGTTTTAATTAAATTAGTTTGACGTATTGTGAATATTTATCTCCTATATTGTTGGAATAATTATCTTGTGATAATTGATATTGTTTGGAGATAAAGTGTGACAAGTATTGTGGTAATGGTAGAAGTCTATCACTTATCTTTTGTGATAATATTTTACTTGGCTTAATATTCTATCTTTATCACTTATAAATATTTTGATTATATTTTAAGTCTTGTTAAAATATTGTGATTGGCCGAGTATCTTGATGATTTCATTCGTGGTATCCAAGTTTATCTCTTATGGTAAGATTACATCAATAAATATTGACCAAGAAAATCTTGATGGCCGAGTATCTTGATGATTTATTTCTTGATATTCAAGTTTATCACTTAAGGTAAGATTTGCACACAACCTTGATTATCTTACCTTATCATCACTTATGGTAAGATTTTTGGATTTATAATTATGTTACCTTATTGTCAATTATGGTAAGATTCTTGAATTATCTTACCTTATCTTATTCTTGATTTTATTGTAGGAAATCAAGATTTGGTGCAAGTAGGATTCTTGATGGACAAGATATCCGATTGCACATAAATACGGGAAACTTGGATTGTTTTCCTAGACGTGTAGAATTAAAAAATCCGTGTGGTGCACAAAAATACACGTTATCTACAACTTGTATTGTTGGTTCTCTGGGAGGAGATTATCAATCACTTAGAGAAGAAAAGTCTTTCAGCCTGAAGATCAAACGTGAGGTTTGGATCGAGATCAAACGGGAGTTCATGTTGCTGAAGATCGTTGCAATATCAAATAAAGCTACCGAAGAGTGGTGGGATGCCAGCTCATATTACATGCCATAGAAGGATCAGAGAGTGACTATTTCTTGGATGTTTGATAAATCTATGCGTAGATTTATCCTGTAGTTTAAGTTGATCTGAATAAACTATTTTCTTATATAGTGATTGATTTTTGTCCGCAGGGTGCGGATACGTGGGTTTTCCCTGTTAGGATTTTTCTCACGTTAAGCTCAAACATTGTGTTCTTGTCTCTTTACAATTCTCCATATTTTATTTAGATTGTTCACGTTCTATAATCCAGACGAATCTGGAATATAGGGATTCATCTGGATCTGCGCTAAAACCAACGCGTTAGAATTATGAATCCATTTTAATCAAATCATCCATATTTTGACAAAATTATTTAAATACAATTCATGGGGATTTGAATATCCATGTTCCTAATATTATTTAAGTCCCCTTTCGAGCGATGCATAAAAGCTTTTTTCTAAATGCAAATTGACTATATTTCTATGACAATTAAACAATTAGAAAAGCATTGAAGGATTCATGAACACTCTCAAAGATAATACAAAGTATATGGATATATTTCTATCCCCTTATCGAATTTAGTGGTAATTAAATAACATCTAATGAATTTCTACTCTTTCAAACATAGAAAAACATCAAAAAAATCACGCAAAAGATGGCCAGACAATTGTTTAATAATAAAAGCACTATTTAATTGCATCAAACCCATAAACTGTGTAAATTAAATAATAAGTCAAAACATGGAATCAATAATTAAAACTTCATCATAATCCTAACACAAGAAGTCTAGCCTAGAAACATGATTAAAGATAATTCACAAGAAAAATGAATAGAAGTCACCCCGTTCATCTTTTTGATCTTTGTTCTTCAATCTTGAATTTGGCCTTCAATGGATCCCCCAGCAGTTGGACAGCGCTTTGGCATCAAACAAGACAATTGGGAACTCCTAATTTCGTGCCCTAAGCAATGTATTTATAGATGTTCTCGGAATTTAGGTTACTTAGGGAGAAATTCTGTTGAATTCTGCGCAAAAAGCCCATCAAACGGCTCAGTCGGACAACCGTGTGATCGTGTAGTTCAAAAGTGCGCGACTGCACGCCTCTGTAGGCTGGCTTCAATTGCTAATTTTTATTGTCATGCGACTGTGCGGTTTTATTCCTTGCGACCGTGCGGTTTCCCAGTTTAGGCAATTTTCATCTTTCCTTTCGGTTTAAGTTGGTCCCTGATATTTTATTTCACAGTTGTTCCTCCAACTTCTGATTGTTACAATTTAACCTTTTAATTTCTGATTTCTTCCAAATTTGATTTCTTCTTCCATTTTTCTTCCAATTTTCCCTTTCATAACTGCATCAACTCTTGAGTTACACACTTTGACACTTTTATCATCTAATATGCTTGTTTTTGCTCCAATTCCTTTACTTTCTTGACTTTAGGATTATTACTGAAATATAAACATATACTGACAAGATAAATAATAAATATTCTAAAACAAACAAATAAGATCCTACTTTTATGATAGAAATAAGTGTATAAAATACACTTATCATTGTTTATAAACTTTAGCCTTAGCTATGTATGAAAAAATTAAAGTGTCCACAATGGGCACCTGTTACCCCCTATTGGGGGGTGTTAGGCGGGGCCCATCGGATCCCCACCTGACACACAATGTCCACCTGCCATTTGACAAGTGGGGCACCATAAACTCACCGTCGTTACGTAACACAATTATTACTCATTTATAAATAAATTTATAAATAATACAAAACAACACTTTTTAATCATGCATCTTATCTCAAAAACAACAAAATATCATTTATAAATTCAAAAAAGTCAGTCAAACAGACTGTTATTTATATGTTTGGAATATATTAAAATCATATTTTTAGTAGATTTTAATAGATTTTTATAAATTGTCTGATTAAAAAGTTTGATAAATTAACTGTTGTTCTTATATTAAGAATTTTATTAACTTTTAATTAATATCGAACAAGGACTTAATGAGCTTCTATAGCTCGAAAGTACGCATGTAGCATAAATCCTCAGCATGCTTCACGAGGCATAGCTCAGTTGACAAAGGTTGAAATGACAAAATATCAGCCGCGCTGGCAATCACAAGGTGGGAGTTTCGAATCCTGGCAGCAAAGCTTTGGATTTGGCTTCCTTGTAGTGGAAACCAGTTGGCAAACTTCAGACCCTCACTAACTGAGGCACATCCCGCTGTTTACATCCTCCAAAAAGCTCTAGCGGTGGGGCAGTGAGGGCCATCAAGGTTGCGGTTCAATCTTTTATAAATCTTTAGCATGCACACATGAAAACATACAAGTGCACAGTATATTAATTCTTTTGACCAACCAACGATTTCCTGGTGGACTGATAAAGATATTTTGAGCTGGGCTTGCAATCCAAATTAGTTTGAGACGTTATACAATATTTTGTTGGGAATCAAAAAAATTCCTTTACTTTATATGTAGTATCTCTTGTTATTCAAAGAAAAATAGAAAACAAAGTAAAATATAAGGATATGATGAAAAATTTACGAATCATCAAAACTTTCCTTTATATAAGAAATTTTTACAATCATATAGAACTTCACTCATTAAATCCTTAAGTATTGTACTCAAGCTTTATCACATTTACCAACTTTTAATTCTTTGTACAACCCATAAAGAAACAAAGACACTAGAGTATAAGGCCATGTTTTCTTTGCTATTTTCAAGCCGTTTTCTCTTTTCATTTTCAAAATAACTAAAAACGCGTTCTCTTTACTATTTTCAAAAATATATTTTGGAAAAAAAAAATTGCACACAAAATGCTGAACGTCTAAAACCTCGTTTTGGGCATTTTTAGTATATTTCAACTAAAAAGGTTCAAAATGCGAAAAACGCGTTTTAGTTGGTCTAAGATACAATTCCAATAGATAATTATAATGCATCAAAGAAAATGATCACAAACGATATCAAAAGACAAACAACTATGAAATTATAGGTAATGACAAATTATTCCTGTAATCTAGTAGCAGGAAAGCCACAAGCCTAATGGTAATCACACACGATGATCTGCTAATATTGAGATTTAAAAGTGATTAGGCATTTTACCAGAGTGAACCAAACCTAGAGCCTGTAAAATAGGAGAGATGCAAAATTTCACTAGTACAAAAAGGCATAAAAAAATGAGGAACATACGTCGGTTTTTCAAAAAAATGACACATAAAATAGGACGGTGGCATTTTCGTAATTAAAATTTAGGAATAGGCGTCGGTTTCTATTTTAAACCGATGCGGAAAGTCGGACCGCCGACTTTGCGCGTCGGTTTCCTTTAAAACCGACGCGAGAAACGCCGGTTTCTCGCGTCTGTTTTAAAGGAAAAACCGACGTCCAATCTAATAAATTATTCCCGGTATATTTTCATAACTCTCGCGCCTCTTTCTCTCTTTCAGTATACTTCTCTCTAGCTATACACTCACGCCTCTCTTTCTCTCACAATTCACTCTCACAATTTCTCTATACTCTCACGCCGGCTCTCCCTCTCTTGTGAACGTCGCCGCCTCCACCGCCCTCACTCTTCTACCGCCGCCGCCTCCACCGACATTGTAAGACCCGATTCTCATTTTTGTTTATAAAAGTATGTATATGTATTTGTGTATATATATTTATGTGTGTATATATATATATATATATATATATATATATATTTGTGTGTGTGTGTATATATATATATATAGATATGTATGTATGTGTGTCTATATATATATATATATATATATATATATATATATATATATATATATATATATATATATATAATCTATATAGATATGTATATGTAATTAGCATCTGTGTATGTATATATATATAGGGGAATGTGTGTGTCTATATATATATATATATATATATATAATCTATATAGATATGTATATAATTAGTCTCTGTGTATGTATATATCTATATATATATTTGTTATTATATTAATATGATAATTACATGTTAATTAATATGTATAAATGTGTTAATTAAATTTTAATATATATAAATTTGGGTGTTAAATTTATATTGTTGATTTTAAGTTAGTAGATAGATAAATTTTAATATTTTAATTATTGGAGTTGAAATTATGAGATATTAAGTCATGAAATCTTAGCTTCACTTTTTAGGAATTGAGAATGGATTTCGAATTAAACTTGGAGTAGTTGATGATGTATGTATTAGATTTTTGAATATGTCGAGGATGAACATTTTGGTTTATTGTGATATGTTGATTATTCCTATAGGTTGGTTAAGTCCAATTTTTAGGGGAAGTTGTGTCAAAAGTTTTGTAAAATTATGTAAATAAAAAATGAGAATTATAATTTAAAGTGATTTTCACTATTACAGAATTGACCATACTAAATATATATTTACTCAAAACTAATAAAAATTTTTAATTATATCTTCACATATAGGTCATTGATATGGATCGGGGTTGGATGTATGGCAGACGTAATAGATATGAATATGTAAAAGGTGTTGAAGAGTTTATGAAATGTGCGGATGAAAACAAGAGAAAGAAAGGTGAAACAATGATTTTGTGTCCTTGTTACGATTGTAAGAATTTGAGAAAGTTTCGTAGTTTTGATCAAGTGAAGAGTCATTTGATTCGTCGTGGGTTTAAAGAAGGTTATACACGATGGATATGGCATGGTGAGAGTATGCTTCCCAGGACGAGCACTGGTGACGATGTTGGTGATCAGCAGCAGAATAATTCAAGCAATATTTGTGAGAATGATTTGGAAAATGATGAGAATGATATGATAGACGATATGATGCGTGATATACAAGGGGAATACATTGAAAAACCTCATGTATTAGATAACTTGTTCAATGAGTCTGAGAAGCCTTTGTTTTCTGGTTGTAATAAATTCACTAAATTGTCTGCGGTACTAAAATTGTATAACTTGAAAGCAAGCAATAGGTGGAGTGATAAAAGTTTCACGGCATTATTGGGACTGTTACGAGAGATGCTTCCGGAAGATAACGAACTTCCTAGTTCAATTTACGAGGCAAAACAGTGGAGTGACACAAGTAGCACTATCAAGAGATTTTTCAAATGCTAAAGATACCATGCCAGTAGATGCCTCGATGTCCTATTATGGTATTATTGAAGATATTTGGGAACTTGATTATAGGGAGTTCAAGTTTCCTCTCTTCCAATGTAAATGGGTTGATAACCGACGGGGTGTTCGGGTGGATGAATTAGGATTCACTATGGTGGATTTCGGCCGGTTGGGTTATCTAGACGAGCCATTCATACTTGCATCACAAGCTAAACAGGTATTTTATGTTCTTGATCCTGCCGATACTAAGTGGTCAGTCGTCCTTCAAGGAAAGAGACGCATTGTTGGGATTGGTGATGTAGTAGATGAAGAAGATTATGATCACTTTGATGAAACCCCTCCATTTTCTATCGGTATACAACAGAGTGCAACTTTAGGGGAAGATAACATTGAATCAAATTATATGCGTTGGGATCATGAAGAAGGATTATGGATTGACCGTCGTTCCTGATTATTAATTGTATGAGTTTATTTACACAGTCTTTGCTTTTAACTTTGTTTTACTTTTCATATATGCTCTATACATTTTTAACAATTTCTTTTGTCGTTTTGATAACAATAATTTATTAATACGTTGTTATATGTGCAGGTACGTTAAAAGTAGTCTCAATATAATGGCCGAGTCTTCATCATCTTCAGGTGATCATCGTGCTATCAGTACCAAAAGGACTAGAGGGCCAACAATGTGTAAGAACATGAAGAAGGCCGGTGAAGTGAATGTCATCGAGTTCGATGACAAACATAGGCCAATCGGACCAGGCAAGGGGAACTTCAAACACTATGTCGGGTGTTTGGCCCGTATTCACGTTGACATTAACATCAGTGATTGGCACAAGGTTGATCCCGGCCTTAAGGACTTGATGTGGGAAGAAATAAAGGTACTATCACTACATACATGGTTAATTGATAACGTTTCGTAATTTTTTCTTATAACATCGCATATTATATTCGTCTTTCAGAGGGAGTTCAACATCCCCGATGATGCAGCAAAAAAAAGGGTGTTGAAAGTTGCGGGGATGCGATGGAAAGATTTCAAGACTCGGCTGGTTCATGATTATATCACACATGACCACCCGAAATACACATCTCCTACGCAACTTTACTATTTTATAACTGAAGAGCAATGGGACTCGTTTAAGAAAGAACGCCAGATTGATAAATTTAAGGTATATATATTTAATTGTACGCATGTGATTTATTTAGTTGGAAATTAAATACTTGATGTGACAATTTCAGGAAAAAAAGTAAGAAAGCCAGGGATGCTCAATTGCGAAACGAGCATCCACATTATATGGGCTCAGCTGGTTATGTGGGGATGAAGCCACAGTGGGTAGTCAGTGACCCACTCTCTTCAAGTTCTTCATGCGACATGATTAGCTCGTCGATTGTAAGTGAGGATCGAAGTTTAGATTGGATTCGAGCTAGATCGAAGAAGAAACAAGATGGAAGTTATTACATCCCCAACGAGAAAACGAGGGGGGTGTTTGATAAAATTGTAAGTATATCATGATTATTTTTTCATAATTTAAATTCAAATTTACTTAAATTTATACTTATATTTATGTTTCATTTTTCTGTTAATAGGTTGAAAAAGCTGAGCAGTCCACGCAGGGGACATTTGTGGCAAGTAGACAGCACGATATTTTAAGTGAAGCCCTTGGTAAGCCGGATCACCCTGGTAGGGTGAGGGGGTATGGCGTCTATGTGACCACGAGGGATGTTTACGGCAAGCCTGATGATTACATTAGACGTTCCTGTGGGGTCGTCTCAGTAGACGATATTAAGGAGATGATCAGGTCAGAGATGGAGGATAGTATTACCGAGCGGGTCAGACAGCAGACCATGTCGGAGATGCAGAGTAAATTCGATACTATGCAGAGGGACTACCATAGTATGCAGACTAAATACGATGCTATCCTCCAGCGCCTGGGCTTAAATGTTGAGGCCAAGGTGGACGTAACTGCACAACCCCGACCACCAACTCGCAGCAGTTGCCACTCCGTGGATCCAGATCCATTTCATGGACTTCAGGTATTTAATGTTATGTTATTTAGAATTTTTAACATAATTTATGTTATTTCAACTGGAAGTTGCTAACATATATGTTCAATGATATTATACAATAGAAGCCGTCTCCTTGTCGTCTCGCCATTAGTCTTAATGGTGAGAAACAAATAGTAGCGAGCGGGATGGTTTATCCAGCCGGACCCGACACGGTGGTGCATCATCAACCTCTTTGGCCTGATCATGCTAAGGTGTCCATTGACCACATTGTCGATGGTGCAGAAGCGTGTTGTATTCCAGTGCCTTCTCAATACCACACCACAGTGGGGGAAGCTATTGGAAGCTTCTTGCAATGGCCCAAGGAGTTGGTAATTTTTGGAGAGGTACAAACATTTAGTTATATAAAAAATTCTGTCAATATTAATTTCTTTTAAATTTGTATAACTGAAGATGATAAATGTTATCTTGTTGCAGGAAGAGGCATCACAACAGGCAAAAAAATTTAATGAAGGAAAAACACCCCAGAGTTTCGAAATGTCATCCACTCAGCGACCTGCGATTGTTGACGATGAAACGTTGCAACGTCTGGGTGGTGATTGTAAAATGTTACACACTCTGGTCATTCAATTGCCTGTTGGTGATGACTTCTACCAGGTACCCGTTGATGCCGCCGTGTTCAACTTTGCATTCGATGATGGTTTTTATGTTACAGTCGGAGACATCACCGACTTGCTTACGATGCAATGGTTGGATACATCAATCTTACAAGTGTTTTCATTGTAAGACTTCTGATCAAAAAGAAAAACTTCAATTTAAATCATTAATTTATTTCTATTTATTGACATTATTATTTTTTAGGTACCTCCATGAGCTGTGTCAGGAATACGGTATTGAATCGATTGGATTCATGTCTCTGACACACATTGCATCGATTTCAGTAAGAACAAATGCAAATGGTGTTATAAATTACTTGGCCAGCACCATGAAGGCAATGAAAACTAAGAAATTCATTCTAGCACCGTATTTTCAGGAGTAAGACCGTTGATATTCTCTAATTTTTAACCTAATTTGAATGATATGATATTTAAAGTTGTATTTACACGTTCATAATACGTAGGAATCACTGGATGTTGCTAGTTATTTCTCCTAAGAAGAATACGGTGTACTTCTTAGATTCAGCTGCTGCATCTAAGCGTGACTTGGATATCAAGCCGATATTGAACACGTAAGTTAGGAAACTTTTAATGAAATAATTGTGGAGTTGTGGTGAAATTGATTGTGGAGTTGTGATTGTTGAGAAGTTGTTAGTTTTGAATAGCAGGGTCCCCCTACAGGTTGGATAAGTTCAATTTATAGGGGAAACTCTGCCAAATTTTTTGTAGGATGTTTGAGTCTTAATTTTTTTGTAACTTGTTGATCTAATTTATTGAAATTTTAGGGCCTTCAAAACGTATTGGACAGTTGGAGGCATGAGGACAAAATCCAATACAACGTGGAAAAACGTAAAAGTATGAAAACACGGATTTAAACTGTTTTAAAAATCTTTGAATTATTTCTATATTTTATTTAGTTTGATTATTAATATTGTTATTTTTCAATGTGAATATTTCAGTGTCCTCAACAACCTGGAGGGTCTGAGTGTGGCTACTACGTTATGAGAAATATGTATGAGATAGTCACAGAACACTTTCAACTTACTTCGTTAGAAAATGTATAAATCATTGAAAATGAGAATTTTAATAATGACTTTATATTTTATGAAAAAATAACTAATAATTCATTTTGATTGTTTGTAGGCATTTAAAGAATATTATTCAACGGAGGAAGTAATCTAGATTCAAAACTTATGGGCAAAATACTTCGTTCATAGGTTTGTGTAAATTGAAGCGTAATCAAAACTTGCACTTACATATATATTTAATTTGTATCATAAATTAACAATTTGTAAGTATAATTGTTGTTAATTTAATTTTATTACGTATATATAGATTATATATATTTATTTAGTGATGCGCATGTTCAGGTTATCGCAGACCACGTCCTGGTCACTGCAGGTCACGACCTGCAGTGGCCTGGGTCATTGCAAGTCACGTCCAGGTGATTGCAGGCCACGACGTGCAGTGACTTGGGTCATTGCAGGTCACGACGTGCAGTGGCTTGAGTCATTGCAGGTCACGACATGCAGTGGCCTGGGTCATTGCAGGCTACGTCCAGGTCACTGCAGGCCACGACGTGCAGTGGCCTGGTCATTGCAGGCTACGTCCAGGTCACTGCAGGCCACGACGTGCAGTGGCCTGGGTCATTGCAGGCCACGTCCAGGTCATGTAATATATATTCAAAAAAAAAAAAAAAAGTTTAGGCGTCGGTTCAAACATTAAAACCGACGCCCAAAACCGACTTTGGGCGTCGGTTTTATCCAGAAACCGACGCCCAAAGTGTATTTTATTATTATTTTTTTTTTTGACTTTAGGCGTCGGTTTTAAACTAGAACCGACGCCCAAAGCTGACTTTGCGCGTCGGTTTACAACCGACGCCTAAAGTCGAGACTTTACGCGTCTGTGTCATATGCGTCGCCGCTACAACCGACGCGTATTCCGTTTTCCAATCGACGCGAATTCCTATTTCTGTACTGGTGTTTACTGTTCTAAAGTTTAGTAAATGCTAAAAGTCCAACACGCATCTCGAAAATCAAATACCTAAGGGTAAATTCGTCTAACTCTCCTTGCAGTGCCTGAAACTGAAGACTGAAAACACCAAAATATTAAAAATCAAGTCAGGAGCAAACTTGTTGGAGGGGTCTTCATTGAAAAACCCTGTGAGCACCGCTGAACCTCTCTATGCGTGGTTTCAAGTGACGCCACCTTACCTCACGTGTGGCCCGATAGATTATCCTTGGTCTGGAGGGATGATCACTAGTGTCCATTTGTCCAAAATGTTTTTTGTTTTTTCGAAAAATGCAGTTAAATTTTCATACGGGTTAAATTTTCACTGCTTTCTGCACTGCTTCAGATTTTACCAAGATTTCGCAAAATTTCTACTTTTGATTTATATATACCGTTGCTCTGATATTAGTTTACAAGAATTACCTCGCAAGACACAATTTATAATGAGATTAGTTAGAATTAAATCAAAAAACAATGCAAAAAAACTTGTACAATAATTAAGAAATTGAATGTATAGAATTTCTTCAAGTTTCGAAGATGGTAGTAAATGGGTTCAAACCTATTCACAATGATACAAGAGATAGTAGTACCAACAAGCAATCCACAAGACTCATCTAATTAATAACATGAGATTGAGTTAATAATCCAAAAGGTCACTGAACTTTTCCAAAGGTTTCTACCAGGTCACTGAACTTTAAAAATCACCCCATTAATTACTGAACTTTCTCAAAGGTTTCTACCAAGTCACTGAACTTTAAAAATCACCCCATTAATCACTAAACTTTGAAAATACCACCTCATCCATCACTGAGAATTCACATTTGGCGTGACTAATGGGGTGGCATTTTCAAAGTTCAATAATGGATGGGGTGGCGTTTTCAAATCTCAGTGATTAATAGGATGATTTTTTAAGTTCAGTGACCTGAAGGAAACCTTTGAGAAACTTCAATGATTAATGAGGTAATTTTGAAAGTTCAGTGACCTAATGGAAACCTTTGAAAAAGTTCAGTCACCTTTTGGATTATTAACTCACATGAGACTCAACCAAGGAAAGGGTAGGGTTTCTTCACCAAGAAGTTGCTATAAAGGAAGGCCAACAATGGAGAACACAAGAGTACAACAAGGACACAAGTTCCACCAAGGAAGGGAGTCCAAATCTTGTTGCAAAGAGGCAATCGAGAGTTTACAAAGAAGGGAGGCTGAGTGGTATGTTTTGTTTTACCCTAGGAGTGGCTCAAAACTAGTATAAATAGGTTAGGTTTGAGTTTAGGGTTGTCTGTCAAATAGGTCACTTAGGGTAGTTAATGAGCAATAAATCTAGCCCATTAAAACCTCCAAGTAGCTACATACTGGTTCGTTGACTTTCTTTGTTTATGCGCAACCAATCGTGGACTTGGAAATAAATACTCTCCAGTTGGAGAACAATACATAAATCGGGTAATTACAATATACCATTTCATTTTTAAGAAATTAGTTTCAAACATTCAAAAATCAGAACGTAATTAATATATATATATATATATATATATATATTTTCATTCTAAACACGTCTCTTCATTTTGAATCCATTGTGATTGACAGTTTGAACCACTGTGATCGATGAAGAAGAAGAGAAAAGGAACGGAGAATTAATTTACAACATTTTCAGTTCATCCAAATCCCACCACCACCACCATCTCCATCACCCGAGACTCCGACGCGCCACTGCCATCCGAAGAACGACCATGGCATGACACAAAATCTAATGCATTGTCAACATAATCTTACCTTGGGAAATTGGATATGTGACATGAACATGTGACTTGAGAAACTGAACATGTGACCTGAGAAACGAACATGTGACCTGAGACCTGTAATGAATGTGATCTGAGATCGAACATGTGACTTGAGACTTTGACCATCTGACCTTAGACCTATAATGAATGTGACATGAGATCACACATGTGACCTGAAACTTAGAGCACGTGACCTGGGATCTATATTGAATGTGACCTGAAACATTGAACATGTAACTTGAGAACCACAATGACAATACATCGCCATCAACACCCCCGCCACCACCTGCACATTGTACAACCATCGCCATTGTCAAGACTGCAACTGCACCACTTCAACTAAAAAACCCCCAAACTTCCACCTCTATCACAGCAATAACATACCCAACAACGAAATCCTCCACCACCACCACTTCACAACCACAACCAATTTCTGCATTACTTGCAAATTAAGTTGCAGCACACAATGATAGAAAGGCCAAGAATGCAGATGATTGTGCGGTCTGTGATGGAGATGAATTTATTGAAGTAGTTTGAGTTTTGGGAGTCGATTGGTGGTTAAGGTGACTCCTTCTATGACGGTGCTTGGGGTGGCGATGAATTCACACCGCCAAGGAGAAGTGAACAGAGAGGTGTGAAATGGAGAGATGGGATTTAGCAAATGCACGGACTTGCTAGTGACATTCATAACAGCGTTGGACTTCGGCGGGGACCTGGTGTGCTGAGAGAGAATGAATTGAATACAAGGATAGAGAGAAAGAATTAGAGTTTGAAGTGGTGTTTTGTGGTTTAAAATTTGGATAGGGTTGGATAATTAATAGAATATTATTATGTAAATTTTTTAATTAATTAAAATTAGAATTAGGACCTGATTTTTGAAGTTATATATGTTTAATCTCAATTATGAATTTGGATATTTAAAAGTAGAGGTGAGTGTAATTTCCTTCTCCAATTATGTGGAGTGTAATATCTCGAGTTTTAAATACCCGGTTCGTCATATCATCGTCTCGTCTAATTTTGAAATAATATTTTAGCGAAAGAATAATAACATTTCTAATTTGACAACATTTAATTAAATAAATCCAAACGTGATAAAATTCAAATTCTCCAATTGTTTAAATCAAACTGTTAAACAATCTCTAATAAAAAAAACTTATGGAAATCTTACAAATTTTCAATCATAAATTTTCAAACTGGAATAATAATAAAGTCTAATTATTTAATTATTAGTTCCACATGCCATCCATCAATCGTCACTATCTCCGACATTTACAAATTTTGTTATAAAGGAATGAGCATTTCATAAAAATACTCAGTCGACTCATCGCCAATTAATTAATTTACAACAAAACTGAACATATAAACATGCAAATCATATAGTGACATCATCATCATAATCGTAGGCTTTTGTAACATAGGGTGTGTGAAGTCCCTTCTCATGCATTAAAGCATATAAGTTATGTCAATCATAACAATATCATTGTCTCATCATGTCTCATGCAATAAAATTCATATAAGTTATGACATGCTTAATAACATTAAATATTTTATAATAAATATATTCTCATCTCGTCTTATGCAATAAATGCACATAAGTCACATAACATACACATTTACATGCAATTAAAATATAAATCAATTAATAGGTGCGAGTCTACCTTAATCTTAACGAGTGTAAATTGAGTGGGAAAAATTTATTTCAATCTTCTAAGTCTCCGTACTCCTCGTCTAGCCAAAAATAAAATGAAATTTAAATTATTCTTTTGGAATTTAAAGTTTTAAAACAAAACTAAAGCTTAGGGATTAAATTGAAATTTAAGACAGTTGAAATTGAAAAGTTTGGGACTGAAATAAAGTTTTTCAGAAATTAAAGGGCCTGACTCGAGTATTTTTAAAAGAAAGACTGCAGGGGCTAAAATAATTATTTTTGAAAAGCGGGGTTGAAGATTTAAAACATTTGAAAATGTGCAGGGACTAAAATAACTAATTTTTGAAAACTCAAGACTAACAAGAATAAATATCAATTGAATTAAAAACACAAAATCCCAATCTCTCTCTATTATTCATTCAACAGAGAGAGAGAGAGAGAGAGAGAGAGAGAGAGAGAGAGAGAGAGAGAGAGAGAGGCATCGGCCTCTTCTCGATTTGACGCTGTCATGCCATCCGCCGGCAGTTTGCTGGCGGTAATACCACCATGAAATGGCAATGGAGAGCGCTAGTGATAGGGTAGGGAAAGGAGAATGGTTGGGTCGAATTTTGTGTAAAAAATACAGGCTGGTGGTCAAGGTGAGTCCATGGTTGGGTTTCTTGGTTTTTCTTGGGTTTAATTTTTTTTTTTTTTTTTTTTGGGTTTTGATTTGAATGGGTCATGGGTTGTCGCATGGTGGCATTGGCGGTGGTTCGGTGGTGTAACGGGGTAGACTATTGTTGTGTTCTGTGGTGAAATTGAAGTAATGGCAGTGGTGGATTTCCTGTGAAAATGGGTGTTGATACGTGCAGATTATGGAAGGCTGATTTATGTGTGTTTGGCTATGGAGTGATGGTGCATTCATGTGAGATTTTCGATGTGGTTCGGCAGTAGCTTTGGTTGTGAAAGACTGTGGTGTTTCGAGTTCGGTTGGGTGGTGGCACATGCCAAGTTCGATTATGGTGAAGGGGTTGGAGGCTTGGCAATGATGGTAATGATATGAGGTGAACTTGGCAGATTGATAAGCAATTGGATGTCGATGATGGAGGTTCGGCCGTTCGGGTGATGCAACAAGTGAAGGTTCTTGCGTGAAAATCTGTATTGCAAAATTGTGGCATGTGCGCGAAATTGAGTTTGCCAAGCAAATAAGTAACCACAAAGAGGAGTTTTTACCGAGAGTTTTGAGTGAAGAAAACTAGGTTCTGAATGTGTTGATTGTGCCGTGAGTATTTTGAAGGAGTGAATGGAATTATAATGGTGGGATAGGTTAGTGTTGATTTGGGTTAGAGTGGTGTAGTTGTGGAAAGACTTCTCTATCTCTATCAGATAAACGGTTGAACGTGGATGAGGGAAGGTGATAAAGTTGAGTTTCAAGATTAGCCAAGATAAAAAGTATTTAAAGGTTGGGCATTTTTTAGAATAAAATTATGATTTTTTTTTTTTTTTGGGACTTAAATCAAATTTGACTAAAAATTATTGACATGGCTAGACGAAGTACTTAAATTTAAAAATGGATAAAATCATTGCGACGGGTTTTTAAGAAAATTAAAATATTTATTTGATATTAAATCAGAAAATTACTCGATCACTACAACCTTATCCCCTTAAAATAATTTCCTCATCGAAATTAAACTTACTTGATCTATGATGTATGTTTACCCCACTAGACTTTGATTAAATGAATCTCTTTATTTCTTAAGACATGGACTTTTCTCTCTACTATGCATATATGTGCCTCTTCATAATATAAATCCTTCTGGATTGAAATTGACTGATAATTCTCCACATGACTAGGATCATGAACAAACTTCCTCAATAGGGAAAAATGAAAAACATTGCGAACAACTACAATTTTTGGTGACAAAGCCACACGATAAGCTACGTTCCCTACTTGCTCTAATATCTCAAATGGTCCGATAAATCGAGGTCTTAACTTTCCTCTTTTCCCAAAATGAAAAGTGCCTTTTACCGATGCTATTTTCAAAAATACTTTGTCTCCAACCTGGAATTCCAAGTCTTTTCTCCTCTGGTTTGCATAACTCTTTTGTCTATCTTGCCCTGTCTTAATTCGCAGTTTGATAATCTCGATACCCTCAATTGTTCTTTCAATTAATTCTGGTCCTGATAATTTCGTCTCACCAACCTTATCCTAATAGACTGGTGATCGACATCGTCGTCCATACAGTGCTTCATATGGTGCCATACCAATAGTAGCCTGAAAACTATTATTGTAGCAAACTCCACCACCGGTAGATGAATTTCCTAACTACCACTCAAGTCTAGTACACAAGCTCTAAGCATGCCCTCCAGTGTCTAAATAGCGCGTTCAGACTGCCCGTCTATCTGGGGATGGTATGCAGTACTAAAATTTAATTTAGTACCCATTGCAATATGCAAACTCTTCCAAAATCTCGAAGTATACCTCTGATCTCTATCTGAGACAATGGAAGCTAGTACTCCATGAAGTCGAACAATCTCTCTGATATACAACTGGGCTAATTGATCCACATTGAGAGTTATTTTGATTAGTAGGAAATGTGCTAACTTTGTAAGTCGGTCTACAATGACCCAAATGGCGTCATTTCCTCTCACTGATTTTGGTAACCCAATAACAAAATCCGTGGAAATTTTCTCTCATTTCCATTCTAGTATATCCAAAGGATTCAACAATCCTGATATCTTTGATGCTCAGCCTTGACCTGCTAACAGGTCATGCATCGAGAGATAAACTTTGCAATACAACCTTTCATATTTCTCCACCATAAATAATTATGCAGATCGCGATACATCTTTGTCCCACCTGGGTGTCCTGCATAAGGTGCTAAATGAGCTTCTGTTAAAATCTCCTTCCTAATCTGTTCATCCTTCGACACACAGAGACGTCCTTTGAACATAAGTGATTTATCAGGGGAAATCTCGAAACTTATTATCTTGCCATCCCAACTTCAGATCTGATCTTTTCTAAGAATTTATCATCTTCCTGAGCTGTCACAATCCGACCCCTCAAATCTGGTTTAATGGTCAAATTTGACAATCCGTTAGATCCTCGAACTGATGGGGCTCACACTTCAATTCTCAAATTCTGAAGATCTCGAATCAACTGATCTTGTGTTGTTCCCAAAGTTGATAATTGTCCAGCATTCTTCCTGCTCAAAGCATTTGCAACCTTATTTGTTTTACCCGGGTGGTAAAGAACAGTGCAGTCATTTTACTAGCTCTAGCCATTGTCGCTGCCTCATATTCAGTTCTTTCTGAGTGAAGAAACACTTGAGACTCTTGTGATCGGTGTAAATCTCACACTTACTCCCATACAAATAGTATCTCCAAATCTTTAAAGCATGCACCACAGCTGCGAGTTCTAAATCATGCATCGGGTAATTCTTTTCATATGGGTTGAACTATCTTGAAGTATATGCTGTCACTTTCCATTTCTGCATCAATACACAACCTAATCCATATTTGCATGCATCGCTGTAAAAAAACGAAACCATCAGACCCATCTGGTATAGTTAACACTGGTGCTAAGACAAGTCTGTTCTTTAGTTCCTAGAAGCTTTACTCACATTATTCTTTCCACTGAACCTTAAATCCTTTCCTAGTCAACTGAGTGATAGGACCTACTATTTTGGAGAAGCCCTCTATGAATCGCTGATAATATCCAGCTAATCCAAGAAAACTTCTCAGATCTCCAACATTTGCAGGTGTTGTCCAATTCATTACTGTCTCAACCTTAGAAGGATCAACCTCGATGCCTTTAGCTGTAACAATGTGACCCAAAAATTTTACTTTCTCAAGCAAAAATTCACATTTCTTGAATTTGGCATACAACTTTCCTGCCTATCAATATTTCCAACACAATTCTCAAATGTTCCTCAGGCTGCTTAGAATCCCTGAAGTAGATCAGTATGTCATCTATAAAAACAATGACGAATTTATCAAGATACTGATGGAAACTTGGTTCATCAAATCCATAAATACTGCAAGTGCGTTCGTGAGACCAAATGACATTAATGTGAACTCATAATGCCCATATCGCTTCCTGAACACCATCTTTGGTACATCAGCTGGCTTAATCTTTAGCTGATGGTAGCTAGACCTCATATCAATCTTTGAGAATATAGCTGTACCTTTCTACTAATCGAATACGTCTTCAATCCTGGGAAGGGAATACTTATTCTTCAATGTCAGCTTGTCAAGTTCTCTATAGTCGATACACATTCTCATGCTTCCATCCTTTTTCTTTACAAATAAACAGGTGCTCCCCATGGAGATACACTCGGCCTGATAAAACCATTCTCCAACAATTCCTCTAACTGAACCTTTTGTTCCTGCAACTCTTTCGGCGTCATCTGTTATGGAGCTTTAGATATCAGGGCAACTCCTGGTACCAAATCAATGGTGAATTCCACTTTTCTAACAAGTGGGTACCTAGTAGATCATCTGGAAAGACATTACCGTATTCACATACTACCGGTACTGAATCCAAAGTAATCTCCTCCGATGGTTTATCTTGAAGACTAACCAAATAGCCCTGATAATTATCCTTGGCTAATAACTTCTCTACTTCCAAAGCCGAAATAAGGCGAGGGAGTGCCTTAATCTTCGTCCCATAAAATTTGAATACTTCTTCATCATCTTTGCGAAAAATAACCTCCTTCTCATGGCATATAATTGTGGCACGGTTGGTGCTGAGCCAATCCATACCCAAAATAATATTGAAGTCTTTCATTCGAATAATATTCTAGTCTGCTTCCAACACATGACCATCAAAATCTACTTGCACTGCTTTGACTATCTTATAAGTATCGAAAGTTCCTCCTGGCGGTAAACTAACCTCGATTCTACTACCAGTCTCTTCTCCTATTTGGTTCAGTCTTTCTAAGCATGTATCTGATATAAATGAATGTGCGGCTCCCAAGTCTATTAGAACATATACGGGGATACCAGAAACAGATAATATACCTGTTATCATATTAACATACTCAAAATAGGAAACAAACATAGTGCAAAAAAATAATTAGGACATGCACAAGCATACTGAAATAATTAGTATTCCTGCAATCATATCCGAGTCCTCTGTGGCATCGATAGCAGATACTCTTGCTCTTCCTTTTCTATTCTGGTCTAGGTTCTTCTTCTGATTGGAACCTTGTGTAGATGGAGCACGACAGTCAGATGCGAAATGGCCCGACTGGCCACATTTGTAGCAAACTCCCTTGCCAAAAAGACACTCTCCCTTGTGCAATCTATGGCACTTAGGCCAGGGTGGAGTGTGATTGGTCACCTGTCCTCCTGTTGGTCCTGGATTCTGCCTCTTATTCAATGCTTGATTTCTATTCTGGTTCTAATTTCGATTTGGACCTTGCCACATTCTCTTTCCCTTATATCTCCGCTCATTATGATTACTTTGGTTCTTGACCTTCACACCGACTTAGGCTACTGCTTGAGCCTTCTTTTCCACTTCCCTATAAGTTGGCAGCTCATGTGAACTGAAAATTTTCCTCACATCCGAGCGTAGAACCTTCTCAAAATGCAGTGCTTTCTTAAGTTTAGTCTCCACCAGATGTGGAGCAGAACGTGACAATTCTTCAAACTTTCTTTTATACTCGTTTATATCCATATCACCTTGTACTAAATGCAGGAACTCAGACTCCTTATGATCTCTGAGGGCTTGTGGGAAAAAATTGTCCCTAATTTAAACTTTGAATTCCTCCCAAGTTAGAGTTGATTGCTGCTCTCTAGTCCTGGTCCGGGATGCAGATTCCCACCAGAAGCCAGCTCTACCAACCAACATGAATTCAGCACAAATAACTTTCCTATCCTAGGGAAAGAAATGTGCCTAAATATCTTCTATATAGTCTGTAGCCATTCCTCAACAGCTAAGGGGTCATTACCTCCGTCGAAAGTAGGTGGACAGTACCTTCGAAACTGTTCAATAATCAGAACCATGGAACCAATTGGGGCTTGCCTTAGTTCCTGGACAGCTTGAAGTAAATCCCTAATTACTGTAGAGTAGGCAGTAGGGCCTTGTCCTGGAGTGGTTTGTTCATTTCTATTTGTACGTAGAGACATTTTCATTTATCAAATAAAACAAACATGTTTATTATTTCTTGATAGGAAAATATAGACAACCAATTATATCATACATACAACCCAACAACAATGTTGAAACACAACTCGTAACATAAAAATGAATCTCTTATATTAATAACTGAAATTCCTTCAATGAGGATACAATGTTAATACCAAAATGGGAAAAACTGCTGAAAGGGAAAATACTTAATAATGGAAAGAACTGCTAAAACATCTATCGCTAGTCTTATCCCACTATTTATGACAATTGATAGAGATAGTTTCGACTGTGCCAGTTATATAATCTGAGGCACCTTGGGTAACATTTGGTGTATCTGGGAAGTAACCTAGTGAATCTGGAGCATAACCTTATGAACCAAGTGTGTAGTCATAGGTTCTTGACTCAGCGTCAAGTATTTCATTTCTCTGTTCTTTATTATTGGATCTGACTATCATTTATGGTGTTGGGTGTCGAAAGCGGTCCCAAAGCTTCTTAAATTCGTCACAAACCGTCTTGAAGCTTACATTTTCTCCCCGATGTATCTTTATATCATCATAAAACTCGTTCGCTAAGTTTCACTTGTTATCTGGGAAAGTTGATAAAAAGTGGCCAATTGACTGAGCATCAGTCATCCTAAAGCCACTCTATATTGCGTCATCAAGCGCGATGTAGTAGTAAGTTACATGTTCAGATATTTCTTTGTAATGCCCCCTTTTGAACGATAGGTAGTTTGAGGACCTTTGATCCAATATTCTTTGTTGTTTCCTTATAAAAGGTGCCATGTCTAAAACAATTATGTAAATTTCAATTAGGGTTCTTTTTTCTCTAAATTCTTGGGCAAAAATTATTATATAAAAATCATTCTTTAATCATACTATTAATTATTCTCATTATGCTCAACACTCGTTTTCTTTCTAATTCGGATACAATTTTTTTCTCTTTCTTCTAAGTCTCATAAATCATTAAAACATATATCCGAAAAATAAAATAACATTAAACTTCTTTACCTTTGGAGTTGGCGGAAACGAATGATGGCAGTGGCAACTTAATTAATAATAATTAAATAATGTAAATTTTCTCTTGAAAATTTTTCTTTTGAAAATATGTTAGTCTACATAAATGGAGACTGACTTTGATACCATGCTGTAATGCCTCAAGTTCTAAATACTCGGTTTGTCACATCATCGTCTCGTCTAATTTTGAAATAATATTTTAGCGGAAGAATAATAACATTTCTAATTTGGCAACATTTAATTAAATAAATCCAAACGTTGATAAAATTCAAATTTCTCCAATTTTTTAAATCAAACTGTTAAACAATCTCTAATAAGAAAAACTTTTGGAAATCTCACAAATTTTCAAACATATTATTCAAACTGGAATAATAATAAAGTCTAATTATTTAATTATTAATGCCACATGCTGTCCATCAATATCCACCGTCTTCGACATCTGCAATTTTTGTTAAAAAGGAATGAGTATTTCATAGAAATTGTGACGCACGGCCAAAATTTTCTTTTATATTCAAGTTACGATGCAAACACGTGGAGTACGGTAATTTGCGAAAATACTTTTTTCTTTCGTTTCAAGAGTTAGTGAAGTAAATGACATCACAAGACTGAGGTTTCAAAATAACTTTACTTTTAAAATAAAGTCCATTCATTTAAAAAGTGATGATAAACATTTAATATAGGATATTGACTTTAAAATATTTTATATAAATAGTAACAATAATATAATAATGAGTTTGGCAGTTCAAACATAAGACCTTATTCAGTGAGTCCATAACTCATAGGTCGTCACTTAACGCAGCACTATCTATCTCACCATCTGAAGATATGCTCTAATTCCTTTTCATTTCTATTATTACCTAAAATATTAGATATATCGTGGAATGAGCATACACTTTCCCAGTGAGTGAAGTATGGTGCACATGTGCTATTGCACGTAGATAAGTTATCCTCACATATTCATGATTCGTGCAAGCTTTACTTATTAAATTACTCAAGTCTATTCATATCTCCTAGTTATGTCATATATTCAAGACAAGACTTATATTCAAGATCAGACCCAAGTCAAGTCAATTTAGATTATATGTATTTCGAGTTATATCCTGTCAAGTCAATTTCTTGTATTCAAATCAAATCATATTCACATATTCAAGTCAAGTCAAACTTAAGATCATTTCTCACATATTTAAACCAGAAAATTCCTATATTCAAATCATATAATCAAGACAAGTAAAGGAAAGACATATATTCAAGTCGGGTAAAGATAATATATTCGAGTTCATGTGCATTTGCATATTAATCAAATCGAGTCAAGTTCATATAATCATGACCGGTGCAAATGCATGTCCTTTCAAGAGAACATGACTTTTAATATGGCCCATATTATAAATCAACTACTGTCCCAAGCGTGCACAAGCAGGAAATGTAATCCCGAGTTCAAGCATGGAGTTTATTCCATGAGTTCTTTTACAAGCGTGATTTCTATATCACGGTTTCAAGTAGGGAGTCGAGATCCCTGAAATTCATTAACAAGCGTAACCACATCATGATCTAGCTATTGGACTCTGTGGCATGTATATCAAGACAAGTGGGATATAGTGACTGTAATATCAAGAAATTTCTTTCTATGCAATGCATAAGGAAAAAACATGAAAACCCTTTTAATGCAATACATAAGGAAAAACATGAAAACCCTTTTAATGCAATACATAATGAACACATATCACGAAGTAGCTAATATCACATAATCAAATACAAGTCTAGCCAAGCCGAGTTAAGTCAAGACAAGTTCATATGTTCAAGAGTTACATATGACAAATTAATCTTACATATTCAAGATCAAGATAATATTCAAGTGACGTCAAATTCATATAATCATGTACTATATCTTTCAGTAAGTAGATGGCATATTATTATTAACTTCAATAAATCAAACGTCACATAAATAAGAACAAGAAAACAATACTAGTTAATGTATCATGAATCGATACATGATGACCAGAACCTTTTTACGAATTCAATGTATTGATACTCAATATTTAACATTACTTAGTTACATCCAGAATTGTTATCAATTTTAGGATTATGTCAAAATGAACCATAATAACTCAAGATATCACAAGTGATAAAATCCTTGATCATATTTATAAAAATGATATTCATGATGATATATATATATATATATATATATATATATATATATATATATATATATATATATATGGATTTTATAAAAAGATCATAGCGGTATCAAGATAAGAATAAGATCACAATAATATCACGACAAGATTAATGACATCATAACTATTATATGGAATTATAACAAAATCACGTAATCAAGTAGACAAATAAACATATTTCACTCACCTTAGTTCAGAAGTGCCTAAAATAAGATTTTGTATTTTATGCTTTATGATGTATCGATACAATGTATCGATACTTACAGTCTGTGCAGTACTGTCGAGTATAATTTATGTGATTTCTTCAAGGTTTAATTCTATTTGATCAAGCAGAATTTCATTTAAAGTATCAAGAATATGTTATTACATTAACAAGTTTTGATCCCAACAATTTCCCAGAAATGATTCTATTCTATAATTTTTTGGAAGAAATAAACATGGTACCACTCACGTATTTCTTGGTTTATTGATTTTGGTGTGTCCAATTCCTGTGCAATTTGATAGCTATTTATAGGAAATAAGGAAGCAGGAGGTGGAGGAGGCAACCTGGAGGCGTCTTCTTCCAAAATGCATGACTAATGTAACCTATAAGGATGTGGTGGAGGTCTAGAGCCAAGCAAAGTAGGAGGTGGCAAGTTATAGGTTGAGCAGGAATGGAAAATAGGAGGTAGCCGTGTTAAACATAGAGAGTGCCACCTCATATTCTAATTTTTCAAAATTCAGTTTTGACCAGCCATGTTTGAGTTCAGATTTGATGTATCAAACGGATTCAAATTCTTGGTTTCTTGGTATCATTTCAAAGTACTCACGGAGTACTTTAATGTGCAATTTACGGCGCAATAAACGGATAAAAAAGTTATAGCCTTTTGAAGTTGGTCACTCAAAAATATTTTCGATTTAACCGTTTTTACCGTCATAACTTTAAAAATTCACCGATAGCTATCCGTTCGTCGGAATCACAAACATTTTCATATTCTAGAAGTTCACTCCGAGAAATTGCCCGTACATATATGACATGCAATCAAATGAGATTGAGAGTGTTAGAAAAAGTCTTGAACAAATTGACACTTAAATATATTTTTGAATTAACTTTTCTTCATTTAATATTTATTTATTTTTTCGTTTAAACACGTTTTTCTTTTTTTACATTCCAAATTCATCACATAAATTATAAAATACTTTTATTACATCATAATGGATAATAAAGGATGTCAAAATTCTTGGGTCGTTACAGAATTACTTAGTAGACTCATCGCTAATTAATTAATTTACATCAAAATTGAACATATAAACATGCAAATCATATAGTGACATCATCATCATAATCATAGGCGTTCGTAACATAGGTATGGATAGTCTCGTCTCATGCATTAAAGCATATAAATTAGGTCAATCATAACAATATCATTGTCTCGTCTCGTCTCATGCAATTAAATACATAAAAGTTATGGCATGATTCATCACATTAAATATTTTATAAGAAATATATTCTCGTCTCGTCTCATGCAATAAATGCACATAAGTCACATAACATACAAATTTACATGCAGTTAAAATATAAACCAATTGATAGGGGTGAGTCTACTTTAATCTTAACGAGTGCAAATTGAGCGAGAAAAATTGATTTCAATCTTCTAAGTCTTCGTATGACTCGTCTAGTCAAAAAGAAAATAAAACTTAAATTATTCTTT